>OX638404.1:19805000-20454674 GCA_951813805.1 Limnephilus auricula
CTGAAGAGTCCCAGATGCCTTCACTGTGCAGGAGAGCACAAAATACAAGACTGTCCCAAAAAACAAGAACCTGCCAAATGTCACAACTGCACAAACAGAAAGGGTTACCAAAATGACCATCCAGGTAACAGTTACTTATGTGAATTCCGCAAGAAAATGTTAAAAAATGCGCAAATGCGAATTGAGTACGAGTAAGTTTGCATGTTGCATACTTATTTTTTTTTTATTCTCTTAAATATGAATAATTTCTTCACTAAAGAATTAGATGATTCGCTAAATATTGCGGAACATGTTTGTCACACTTTAAATGATTGCAACAACATAGTAGATAACATACCGAATTCATTCTCAATATTACATCTAAATATCCGATCAATGAAACAAAACTTTAATGAATTCTTACTTTCAATTAATTTATTAAATCACAAACCGGACGTTATTGTGTTAACTGAAGCATTCACCAGCGCCTACAATAAATTTTGTATACCTAGTTATAGTTACTTTATGACGCATTATGCTATTAACAGAAATAGTGGTATTGTTGTATTTGTTAAATCCTGCTATTCAAACACCACAGTGGAAGAAGTACCTATGCAGCGAGTCAACTGCTTAGATATTAATGTAAATATAAATAAAGTATGTTTTAATATTATCGCTATTTACCGAACGCACGGATCAAATGAGTATACATTTATGGATGAATTAAGAAGCATTATCTTATCAAAAAAAAATAAACAGAACATAACTGTAATTGGCGATTTTAACATAGACGTTTCTAATGAAAATAATAACAAAATAAAAACAGAATTTATCAATCTTATGTCTGAAATGAATTTTATATTATGTATAAAAAATTATACTAGAGAAATTACGGGTCAACGTCCAACATGTATTGATCATATATGGTGTAATACTAAACATACTGACAAATTACTTACGATTGTATTAAAAAATAATATTACTGACCATCACACTTGCATCTCTATACAACAACTTAATATTAATAATCACACAAAATCAGAAAGCAAAACTTTCATAAAAAAATCATTAAACCATGATAAATTAAGTACAAAAATAAATACGGAAACGTGGCGACCCGTATTGGAATCCACATGTGCTGAAACATGCGCAAATAATTTTGATAAAATTCTCTGCAATTATATAACAACATCAACTGATATTAAAACTGTAAAAATTAAAGCAAAATTCAAAAAAATAAAACCATGGATCTCACATGGCTTAGTTGTGTCTATTAGAAAAAAAGAAGAGTTATATCGCTTGACAAAGAAATTTCCCTTGGATAAAAAAATATTCACGTATTATAAAAAGTTTAGGAACAAATTAACATCTTTAATAAAAATAACTAAGGAAAACTTTTACAAAAATGAAATTAACCTGGCTAAACAAAATGTAAAACATATTTGGAAAACAATAAATCAAATAAATAGTAGAAAAAACAAAAAAACTCCAATTAATAAAATTTATATCGGAAAAAACTCTATTAACGCCATAAGGGAGCCAATAAAATGTGCTAATGCTTTTAATAAATATTTCGCTAACGTCGGACAAAATTTAGCTACACGGATCGAGGAAAATTATAAAATAGATAATTTCGAGAAGGACTGTCTTAGACAAAATAATCTGTCAATTTTTCAACCAGTAACAATAAACGATATAAAAAATGTTATAAATGATTTAAAAGGTGGATCTGCACCAGGATTTGATGGAGTCACAGTGGAAATATTGAAAAGATACAATAATTTACTAAGCATTCCAATTACACATATTATAAATATTAGTTTGAATAGTGGAATATTCCCTTCCATTTATAAAAAATCTATCATAACACCCGTTTTTAAATCAGGCAACTCTGAAGAAATATCAAATTATCGACCCATATCTCTTGTTTCAAACATAGCAAAAATTTTTGAAAAAATCGTAAAAAAGCAACTCATGCACTATATTGAAAATAATAAAATACTAAGTCCTAACCAATTTGGTTTTAGAAAGAAACTAGGCACTCACGATGCCATTGCTGAACTAACCTCAACAATATATAATGCATTGGATAAAAAAAACAAATGTCTTGGTATTTTCATTGATTTACGAAAGGCTTTTGATAGTATCTCCCATTCAAAATTAATTAACAAATTAAATGATATTGGTATTATTGGTAAGGTAAGGTATTGGCTACAAAGCTATCTAACTCAAAGAAGTCAAAAAGTAAAATTAAATGATTCACTAAGTATAGATGAAACTCTAGAATTTGGAATTCCACAAGGGACTGTTATTGGACCAATTTTATTTATAATTTACGTTAACCAAATGTTTAAGTTACCACTTAATGGTAAACTTATATCTTTTGCTGACGACACTGCAATAATTATCGAAAAAAAGACGTGGAACGATATTACCAATGCAGCCAATCAAGACATGAAGGTTATAAAAAAATGGTTCGATAACAATTTATTATCACTTAACACAGAAAAAACATATTATATCCCATTCTCTCTACAAGAAGAAGTGCCAAATAACTTAATTAACATAACAATTCATTCCAAAAATTGTGTAAATGACGGTACATGTAATTCGGACTGCGCTAAGCTAAATCATAAATCAAATGTAAAATATCTTGGAATCTTAATAGATCAAAACGTTAAATGGAAAGATCATATCAATCTCACCGTAGAAAGAGTAAGAAAACTTATCTACGTTTTCTATAACATACGAAACATCTTAAACAAGAAAACTATCAAAATCGTCTATTATGCATTAATTCAGTCCTTATTACAGTACGGCATTATTGGTTGGGGAGGGGCCTTTAAGGCTTCCTTACAGCCCATAATTACAATACAAAGAATAATTATTAAAATCATCCTGAGAAAACCATACGACTTCCCTACTTTAGAGATATTTCGGGAATTTAATGTACCATCTATCACAGAATTGTATAAAAGAAACGCCTTATATCAAATTTATAAAGAATATTTTATTAAAAAAATTCACCCCTCAGATAACATAAGCAATAGATTCAAAACTAAAGGCTTAATAACCATCCCTATGCTTAGAACCACCACGGCTCAGCATCACTACCTGTATTTAGGTGTGAAATGGTACAATTTATTGTTGTCCAAAAACAAAATTAGTATAACCGAAACTTTGAAATATGAACAATACAAAAAACAAATTAAGTCCCTGAAATTGGATAATGATATATTGTAACCTTAATTTACATTTAGTTTACGCTTAGTTTAATCTGCAATGTAAAAAAAATATATATGTATTATTGTCTTTCAATAAAAATTTCTTTCTAAATTGTAAACCTATGTTAAATAATGTTTGTATTTATCTTATAAGTTTTTGATTATTGATTACAAATTTAATTAGAACGTTATTTTTTGCTGTAAATACTCCTCCCATAAACACGAGCTCTTTGAGCTCAATTTATGGAGTAGTAGAATAATTATGTATAATTGTATAACTTGTCAATATATAACTACCTGTATGTAAAATCTTTTTCTTATTAATAAATAAAATAAAAAAAATAAAAAAAATAAATATGGAAAAGTGTTTAGTTTTTAGTTTAGGAGGGGTGTTATTATATAGTTTTTATTTGTTATGATATATATATGTGTATAAATGACATATATATATATATATATATATATATATATATATATACACCCATCATACCTGTTTCCTCCCCAGAACTTTATTTTCTTTCTTTTCCTAACATACCCCCCACACAGCATCCCCAAAGATGACATAGGCTTTAAAGATTTTTTTTCTTGGGGCAAAAAAGGAATGTATATAAATTGGTTTTATAAAAATGTTTTCTCTTTTATAATTTTTTTTTATAAATATTTTTCTTTACATCGGATTTTGTAATCGAAAGGGTATGCTTACTTTATTTCAAAAACGAGAAAATAAAAGTCCCGGCGAACCGATCAGGCTGCTTCCTCCTAATATATTAATATATTCACTTGTTTACAATCGTTAATTTATTTAATACATAAATATTTAGCGAGTTGTTAACGCGCCCTTTGCTAATAACTCCTTGGAAAGGGGAGGTCGCGGCAAACCGCCCTCTAAAGGCAAACACACCCGGCAAAGATAATTGGTAACTAATTCCACGCCCGTGCGCTATACATTAGGCCCCGACCGGTTTCGCCCCATTTGCATGCGAAATTATTCCGGCATCATCGGAGCCTTGATCTAGGACCGTAAAGAGAGGGCAGTTTTGTGGGTAAGGCGGGGTAAAACGGGACAGTTGTTATGTGCCGGGTAAACATTGAAGAAAAAATTGTTTACCATTTTTTGAGAATCCAGCACAGGGATAGAAAGCTATTAATTGATGACATTATTATAAACAAAAAAATTACGTTTTTTGGATTTTCACGGCCAAAAGCATTTTCGTGGTTTGTTTTTGGGGTGTTATGCCGTGTTGCGCTACCTCCTTCTATAGCCGACGTTTTGGACAGCGTTGCAGTGTCCATCATCAGGGCAGATCGTTGGATCTGCCGGATCTGCCCTGATGATGGACACTGCAATGCTGTCCGAAACGTCGGCTAAAGAAGGAGGTGAGAGGAGAGCGCAACACGGCATAACAACCCAAAAACAAACTACGTAATCAACCAACGCCTAACCCCGCCCCTAACTTCCTAATACCTACTGATTTTTTTATTTTTTTAGATAAAAAAAACCTTCAAAACAACAAAACGACAAAAATTTTATTTACATTTTTTACTTCAAATAATGTCGGGAATCACTAGTTAAAGTAAAAACTGTGCTGGATGGTGTTTAAATCCATCAATGAAATGGCCCCACTTTACATCTCTGAACTATGCGTCCCGGAAAACACTGGTCCAAGGCAGTCAACCCTTAGATCTGCAACATCATCAGCTCTAGGTAGACTGATAGAACCTAAACGAAAGCCAAATACTAAGTTTGGAGATCGTGCATTCGATGTATCTGGGCCTAAGGCTTGGAACAAACTCCCTCCGGAACTAAGATGTATAACAAACCCAACAGAATTTAGGTCAAAACTAAAAACCTACTTATTTAGGCTCTCATACCCTTAAATTAAATAAATCTATTTGTATCGTGCATTGCCTATAATTTATCTTAATCTATTTTCTTATTAGATTAACATCATTCGAAGCCTTCACAGCAATCCGTCGCTTAACGAGAGACTGAGACTTCATTTAAGAAAATAAATATTCTAATAAAATTCATGTACTACTGTACCCCCCAGTAATTAATGTTGCTTTTCCCAAACACGTTATTTAAATAACATAATTATATATTAGTATTAAAAATATACCACGATCAAATAATTACTTTTCCAAGAACATGTGTTCGCTATTATGTCCTCTGAGCGCAAACTGTATATAAATAAACATCTTTTGACTTTTATCTCAAGTGACCAGGTAAGTATGGTCCTGTACATTTTCATTAAAAAAAATAATAATAATCATATATAAAATACATGTACATTTACATTTTTAGGCAGCACCGCGCTAGTTGTTCAGATGCATTGTACGTATAGTTTTGTATCGCTGATCAAAGAACCGGTGGATTTGCATCCATTGTTTTAGCCATAGGTTTTTTATATTTGTCTAGTGTGTAGTTAGAAGTAAGATTGTAGAAATTATTGAAATTTGTACAGCGCCCTTGAGGTGATTTTTCACAAAAACGGCGCTATACAAGTCATCCAATTATTATTATTATTACGATGCTCAACACCCTGTGTATGAAATATCGTCATCCTTCACACATCTAGATTTTTAGAATCATTCACATCTCCTTCTTACAAATCCAACCGTACATCGTAAAGAATATCTCCCGCCGACTCTACTAACATACTTATAGCTAAAGTCCTACGCTATATAATTATAATTTATAAACGTCAAGTTTAAAAAAAACGTTAAAACAATAAGAAGATTAATTTTTATATCATATCAAATGCAACGTGCAACTCTCTACATTATATTACAAAAAATACCACACCCTTATCAAAATAGCATAAATGTTCACTGTATATTGCGTACCTCAAAAGTAATTTGCCACATGAAACAACAAACAGTTTCCCTAGCGAACAATTCTCCTTCATATTTAATAATCTACACGGACCAAACGGTGGACCATTTTACCCCAATCTTCCGCACACAGAACTGTGGACTTTGTTTAATAATTGCAAAGCAATGATTGTTTGTTCCATATCTTAATAGATCTTGGGAAAATTGAATAGATATTTCCACAATAATTACAAACACGGATAGGGCGTTATTATAAACGTGAAGACAAATTCCACATAATTGCTTCGAAATAGGTTACGTAATAATGCTTAGTACAGTTATAAAGAATAGTACTTAGAATTTATAAATGATATAATCCAATATAAATTTATTACGGATATTAAATGTTCACAGAAATTTGATGATAGAAATAAATATTATATCCGGTGATTTAAATTTTTGTATTCATTTGTGTACAGGAATAATATGAAATTAAGTTTAAGAGATAATGAAAAATGTTTATGAATGAACCAGTCTTCAAGCTATCCAGAGTTCAGATTGCAAAGAGCATTTTGAACATCGTGGAATACTTTTTTTTCTTTGATTTTTGTTACATCAGAAAAAATCCGTTGACCTGCATTTACCGCCCTGCGTAGGAATATAATATAATTCATTTAACGGAAAAATAAAATTAATATATTGCCGTTTGATCTTTTAATTAATATAACATACTTTTTTAAAGGTTTGAAAGGTTTGTTGCATTTAACAAAACGTTTGTTTGATTGATAGGCGTTTTTAATGTTCTCACGTCTAAGGAATGACGACCGTACAAAAAGGTAATAAACGTACGTTATATAATGCTATAATGCTATATACACAATAATGCTGCAGCCCTTTATTACACATTACATAATGGTGAGAGAAGATGAGACGCACAATGTACGAATTTCCTTCAACGTACTATTTTTTTTTTCTTTTCAAAGAAACAGACGTACGTACATTGCATGTCTCATATTTTGTCTCACCATTATTTAATGTGTTAGAAGGAGCTGCAGCATTGTTGTGAATAAGGAATATTTATTCCCCTTTAGTATCGTCGCCGTTTCGTTAAAGTGAGAATACTAAAAGCGCCTTATTTTGGTTCCTTTCTTCCACTCTATTATATGAATATGTTATAATAAATTATGAAGTCAAAAAAACATACATTGATTTAAATCCGAAAGTTCTTGATTCACAACCGAGAAGAAATAATACCGCGCGGCTACAAAGAACGTCATAATTTCACTTATGCCTAACCTAACATTATTTTTTTGTAATTTGTATCCATTATGGTTAGTCTTATGTTACATTATAAATATAGGTTCTTACTTTAGACACTAATTTTTTTTCATCCTGCTTCTGAGAAACTTAGCTTAGATGGTGGACATCATTTGTTTTACAAAACGTAACAACACGAAGAAAAATGTTTTTTTAACATATTTATGTCGATATAAATATTAATTTCAATCAGCATTTTGAATTCCTCTCCGGTAATCAAGCAGACCTAATTTCACAAATAATAAAAATGGGCCCTATCGTTACAGCCGTGCGAAGTCTGACCTTTATTAACCAATCGGGAATAATCCTTTAGATTCGGCGTCGATGGAGATTGGCCCGCCCGCACGGCTCCCGCGAGATCGCTTGATTGGAACGGTGTAGCAACAACTTACAAAACACTCCCGGGCGTCCGGTGGCAATTATTATTACAGACCGGAGACCGCTCGCCTTGTAAAACCATTATTTACACTGATGGGCGATGTTAATTCAGCAACGCGTGAGTGTTATTATTATTACCCATAGCCTGTGGCTTTTATATGGTTACTCGCTAATACTTAGTATGAATATCATTAATTTGTACTTATTTATTTATTTATTGTGAAAAACAGTACCTACATCCAATTACATTTCACAAATTACAGTTAATAACATACATACAGTAATAATATCAGATGAGATGGAGTCACTTTGGTTTAAATTAAAAATATCTATATCAGAATAATTGTGGTTGAAAAATTGGTAAGTTGCCTCTTGGAAAAATAAAAAATCTTTGCTATGTAGCTCTAATGAAGTTATCGGGGACATAAAGCGAAATTCGTTCCAGAACATCAGGATTGCGAATGTGCCCATTTATGTACTTATGCGCCACTAACACCATTGCAATTTTTCTCCTAACGTCTAGACGATCTATTCCCAGCATTCCAGCAAGAAAATCAGAGGGATACAACAGAGGGTAGTATCCAAACTCTCGCATGGAGAGGTATCGCATACATTTTTTTTGCACATCATTTGAGTAAAGGGTATCTTCGGGACGCCATATTACCGATCCACTCTCGAGAATGTTGCGAACATGGCTGCCATGGATTACAAAAATTATTTTTCAGCCTGCTTGGGTATTTTGGCCTCCAATCCAAAACTACATTTTGTATGAAACCGGCCGTGCAGCCGTTCCTATTATCAATGGCGTGCCGTGACTGAATTAACTAATTTTGCAATTTTATCATAAAATATCGTCCACTACTGAAGATATCGATGATACAAGGAAAATAAAATAAATCATGTATTTGAACCCCATTATTGCTCTTACTATTGGTACAGATATGCATAACACTCGTACTTTATAATGTGGGTATGAGCCTTAAAAACATTGAAATAAGAATTTATCTCCAACATATATATTATTATTCAGAATCACATCACTTTACCCCACAGGGATCATACCTTGGCCCAATTTTATTAAATATACTTTTTTAATGACATTGTTGCTATTTTTGACGATGCTAATGTTTTGCTTTTTGCTGATAACTTAAATATTTATAAAATTATAAGAAGTATAACCACTGGAGCGACAGAGCAATTTAAATTTTTTTTCTGGGATTGCTAAAGGAAATTTTTCCGCCCCACATTAAAAAAAAATATGCCTCCGAATTTGAATATAGAGACATACAAACTGATTATAGTTCTATATAGCCA
Organism: Limnephilus auricula; assembly: GCA_951813805.1. Classification (NCBI taxonomy): domain Eukaryota; kingdom Metazoa; phylum Arthropoda; class Insecta; order Trichoptera; family Limnephilidae; genus Limnephilus; species Limnephilus auricula. Next base: position 19,814,027 of record OX638404.1, read on the forward strand.
ATGAATTCACCCATCTTTTGTCTATTATCACATATTCGTATGATTTATAAAAAATATATAATTAAATCTTTAACCTTAAAACATTTTAAAGAATCTAGAGAATATTTATTTCGTTATATTTTGAATGTACAATATATTATAATGTAAAAAAATATATATTATTTGCCACATTTTGGCAACAAAGCAATCCGTGGTTTTGGAAATAGTGCCATAATGTGGCAAAAAGCGCTCAAGTGGATAAATGAATGTATTTGTGTACAGAATAATCTGACAAACCTATACGACTGGTGTATTACCAAATTGAAACTCAATACTCCAACCATTATACTTACTCCAGCCACAAGTGACATCCAGATTATGAATGGCGATACTGAAAGTACTGCAAACATTCGAATCATTCGAACTCATTATAGATAGCAAGAAAATATAACTTATATATTCGAAGAAAGCAAATTACTTGTGGTTTGAAATTATAAATGAAGTGGAAACATACTTTGTTCAGACACATAAGTGATTTAAAAGCGATTCTATTTGAATAAAAGAATTTTTACATTACCCCAAGTTTCTTAACCTTTCCAAGTTCTTACATTCCCCAAATTCAAAACATCTACTTTGATGCATTAAAAAAAACTGTAATTAAAACTATTTTAACACTTTTTTGTTTAGTTGTTTGTTATCTATGGGTAAAAATATTAACCGAGAAGTTTTCTAAAATAATTCTTATTCTAATCGTACCTTACTTTTCCCCAGACGATTTTAGAGATTTTTTATAGAGCTAACTAGGGCGGTTTGTTGGGTATTTGTGGGTCGGAATACAACACAATTTGGGATTATTGCACCTTCTGCCTCGAACAATGGATCGAGCCTCGGGGGAAACAATTAGGCCTGGCCTAGAACAACTTTTCAAAGGAAATAAGTGGCTAAATTTAATTTTCTGTAACGCAAACGAAGAAAAAGGAAACGGCTCTGGAGAAATATAAACGATATGTGTTCATTGAAACTAATTTTCTTTTTTCCTTACTTGCCTTGTTTTTCCTTAGATTTTTTTAATTCTACTTCTTTTAGTTTTCAAACATTCTTGGAAGCTCTTTCGTTTACAGATAAATTTACTCGTTTTCTTGTTTGTTTAACAAAAAAATTGTTTTGTTTTGTCAAAATTTCAGATATGTTTTTTCTTTTGATTTTACGTGGAATATATAAATTCTTTGATAAGCTTCGTGACCTAGAGGTTTTAGGTGATGATTGCAAAATTTGTTCCAAAGAGTGTTCAGTCTGGATACCGCTATTGTCAAAATTACCAAAAAATTATACAGAGTTTTTTCGGGTTGAAAACGGAAAAAATGTTTCATAAATCTTTGAAAGGAAGTTATTTCGTAAGAATAAAATATTGGAAAAAGTATTTGTATTCCATTCAAGAATCGCAATATATTATAATATTATTGTGACGAAAAAACTTGCAGAAGTTCCAAAACTTTTCGGTCTTGTATCGTGAATTGATTGATGGATACGTCTCTCGAGACAGTTACTTAATAAGTGATCGAATTTTTATTCTTCAAGGATAAAAACATATTACCTTTTGTAGTACGTTATTTGGCTATGAATATATTTCGTAATACAGAGAAACCAGCATAATTATTTATACCTTTTAAGCCTTCGGGAAATGTGAAAATAGTTGAACACGCATCTGGTTTTGAAACACATTTGATCTGGTTGTAGAGCTCATTTCAATAATAATAAACGGTGTTTCAGTAAAAAATTCAATTTATATAAAAGGGAAAAAAGTAAAATGAAAAATATCTTACAAGCTAATGGAACAGTTACAGATCAATTAATTGAGCGACGTAATTATTAGAGCGTAATTTATGTAAATACATTCATTACACACATTAAATAATTTAAATGTAAACAATAAAACCAAATGTAAAATTTTAAAAAATGTATTGGCATATAAATATTTGCTTTCATTATGTTATTTTTTATTCGTTTTTTTTTCTAAACCATAAAGTTATATATTATTTGATTTTTTCTATTGTTGATTTTTTTTCTTTTTCCTTTGATTGTTTCTATTGTTAAAATGGTATTAACTAATGCCACAGTAATTAATAACATTTTATTGAAGAAGAAGATAAAAATAATAATCTATTTTTTTTTTATATGAAAATGAACAAGACACAGAAAAATAATAAAAGATAACGGTCGCAACTAGGACCATTATCTTTTATTATTTTTATGTGTCTTGTTAATTTACATATTTAAAAAAATTAGATAATTAATGTTATCTTCTTCTTCAATGATATATTTACATTGATAGGAATAACCTTCAAAAGTTAAAAAGAGAGTTTTTCTTATAAAAAAAATAATAACATATTGTTTGATCTTTTGATCAAACACAATGTTATTATGTTGTTAATTCTTTTTTTTACAAATTTCATATAACGTAGTTATTTTTAAATTGCTGTTATGTGTGTTTTTTATTAAATTGTGTTATTATTAACCCCGATACAGGCGAAGCCTAGTGGGGTTAATAATTAATGCTAAAAAATATATTTGAATTGTAAAGAAATAATAAATAAATAAATTAAAAAATGTAACAATATATTTACATATATACTGAGAACAAATCACGGGTGAAGCCGGGTAGACATTTACTAAACCCAGTTCGTTTTGCGAACTGAAAGCAAAGCCACAATAGACCCGTAGCTTTTGCCATACAGAAACAGAATTCACCTACGAATAATGATAATACTGCAGTCCAATTAATGTTTTATCATTTTCCTCCTGGACTACTTTCTCATTTTGTACCTAAAGCACATCCTGCAGTTAGCGAAAGAAGACAAACAACGTCTAATGGCTCAAACACAAAGCAAGGGTCATTAGAACAGCCTCTGAACAGTGTTATTTATCTTTAGTAAATACTTAAGTACCTATTAATAATATATACAGGTACTTAAACAGTTGTTCCGTTAAACTCATTTTGTAATTGAATACATTGGCGGCCTCAAAAGTTGCCCATTCAAACACTGATTTTTAAGATAACAGTGCTAGTCTATGACATTTCTAATCGGCGTATCTTGTGAGCCTGAATATAATACAAAGGGTGATGAGACGTGGGTGAATGAAGGGAAGTACTTGGCTATTAGGATCTGGTAACATATTAAACTTTGTGTATAATATATTAAATTTTGCGATTTCTTTTAAGGATATTAGGCAGTGTTGCGCAACCTCCTTCTTTAACCAACGGAAAATTAACCCGACATATCGGGCTGTTAGCAGCTGGCTAAAAATCGAAGGTTGGAGGTTGTCTCCTGTCTTTTTTCCTCAAGCGAACACGTAATACTTTGTTTCACGTTGCTTGCAAATTGGAAGAAACCGTCTGCCGCTAGTACCAACCGATATGCCGCAGTGAAATGAGATGGTGATATTGAATTTGTTGTGTAATTAAAGAGACAGACGGCAACGTGAAACAGAATGTTACGGGTTCGCACGAGGAAAAAGAGACAGGAGACATTAGCCGGCTGCTAACAGCCCGATATGTCGGGCTGTTCACATCATGGTATGTAGACCGCTTTAGAGATGGCAACACGTCTTCGATTATCGAAAATAATATATAAATTAAATTTTATTTTTTATTCTCTGCTTTTTCGATTTACTTTATATCAGTTTACTCATATAAATGCTCCTTCTATTATGGCGGTCGTAAAAAATCTAAACTTAACTTTCAGTGACGAGCCTTACAGAATATAAATTTTGCCGAAAGTTAAACCGCGCGACTCAGAGTTAAATATTCAAGCTGCAACTAAGTTCAAGCAGTAGACAAAATCTTAGGAAGAAGACTCTCCTCCACTTCTGAAACTTTCCCAGTTTATTGCATACAGAGTGAGTACCTGCAATATAATATGCATTATAAGATGTGTCTGTAGTAGTTCCTTGAATGACAAAGTGAGCAGGGCTACCATAAAAGTTACTTATTTTAAATTTGTTGGTATTAGAATATAAATGCAAGAACGTCTTCGTAAATATATTTGAACTACAATTTTTGTAGGAAATAGCTTTATTTTTTTTTTTTCTCTATTCTCTTTCTCCATCTATGTTTTATGTTGATTATTATTATTTCTCTTATTTCGTTAGTAGCTTCTTCACCCTGTAATATATAAATAATTAAACAAGATATAACTTTTTTGTTGTTTATTTTTGGGATGTTATGTATTCAACACATCTGCCCTGATGATGGACACTGTAAAGCTGTCCGAAACGTTGGCTATAGAAGGAGTTAGCGTAACACGGCATAACATCCCAAAAATAAACAACAAAAATACTTTTGGCCGTGAAAATCTTAAAATATATTTGACCATATATCGTAATGCTTTAAGATTCAAAGAGCGCAATGGAAAATATTCGAAGCGTCAATAATAAACTACGAGGACTTGCATAGAAAATAATTGTTATGTAAAAGATCTTTAAAGTTTTTTTTTTACATTAACCCCACACAGGACGCCCTGGGAAAATTAATTCCCATCAGGGTATATGCCGTCTTTGGGAATGGTACCTATGCGAAGGGTCTTTTTAAAAAAAGGAAGAAGAGCAAGTTCTATGAAGGAAAGCGGTACGAAGGTCGTGCAGGAGTTTAGAGGTCAGTGTGTTTAGGAGTGACAGTCGTATCCAGAATCTATCCTCTCCGCTGCGGAGCAAGACGTTGGATCAAAAGAGAGGTTTTAGACTTTCGACTTTAGACAATTGTACTTCCATACTCACGAACTATAAAAACCAGATAGGCAATGTACTGGTCTTGAAGATTTTAGAAACTGTAGTCATATTATACCAATATTATTCATATGCCAATAAAAATAATCACTTTGATTCAATGCAGAGAATCATTTTTCTTTCTCAAATATGCAAGAATAAGATGTAATGCACAAATTCAGGCTTACCTTGGTATCAATAAAAATTATAGCAACAAAAACATATACCTTATTTAAACATTATACGGCATGTTCATTTAATTAAAAACAACAATTTTAAAATCTCTGTTTTTTTCTTGAATAATAAAATTATTATTATATTTAGTTTATCCACCCCTGCGAAATTAATAATACCTACCTATTTAACAATAAAGTTCCAAGTTGCGTACAAAGCTCGCCACTAAGTAGTGTAATGAGGTAACAAAGTTGCATCCGAACGCTGTATCGCTACAGTGGTACTTCCGTCTCCGAAAGCAGTAATAGTAGCAGTAGAACACAGAGCACACCTAACGGAAATGTAACCGTCTGCTGTAGTAACTTTTGGCAAATAAGACAGTGTAAGTTTAGCGTCGCGACGCCGACGTCTCGAGTGAACGGCGCCCTCATTTAGGAACGTCATTGTTAGCGGTGGCTTTTATTGTTAGACGTTGATGTTTTTTTAATGGAATGTTTCTGGCGTTTGACGAACAATGTGGGGTTTTAACGTAATGGAAGTTTTAGTGTCATGACGAGAGAGTACTTCGTGAGAGTTTCAAGGATGCTGCTGTACAGGTTTCTGGTTACACGGAAATGCATTATAATCATTTGTTGAATATTAACATGTTATATTGACTGCAAGTTAGAAGAATGGCGTATTCCCACTTTTGAAATATCTTTTAACACAGATTGCTGGTGTAAAGATTAAGAAAAAAATAGTTATTTGTTTTGAATATTTGAAAGAATGCCAAACCCACTTCCCATCTTGCGTCTGTACCACAACTTGAGGTACTCCACGCGATCCGCGAACAGATGGAAAATAGGTAATGCGGCCTACCTGCTAAATATATTGTATACTGTAATTTATTTAATATATTGTCCATCACTGGTGTGGGGGTTCGGAAAAATGTAAGGTTTGACTAAATGCTAGTAAACCGCAAGTAAAATATGAACAAACTCACAACTTGTGGATTTCTTCACCATCGCAATATTAAAATAATGTAAAAGATTGTTGTTTCAACTTATATTTTCCCGTAATACACAATATCTTCTTACAACCTTAAGAAAGCCAAGAAAAAAATGATAACTCTGACACTCACCAAAGTAACAGCTTTTTGCCGAAATAAAATTTTCCCAAAGGCGTAGTTGAATAAACGGACAGAGAATACTATTTATATGCTACATTTAGTCCTATCCGTCCACATATATCTCTCGACCAGTGAATGAAATGATTTCTAAACGATCTTCCACACAGTTTCCATCAAGCTGCGACCTCTGAAATTACACCGGAAACGCCCGAAAGACCTCCGTATCCGGCGGTCACGTGATTTCCGGTCTCGGCCTCCCACAGGGCGGCATCCCGAACCCCATAATACAGAATACAGCCTACTTCCTCAGGTCAGCCTGGCTGGCTAGCAAGCTGGATAGCTACTAGAAACCCCCCAATGGAAGGAGGGCCCCCCCGGCACGTACAGTCATCCAATGTTTGTGATTACCGTACGCCAAACTGACCGCAATATTACGAAGCCGCCTCTGAACAGACTGGCTAGGGGTGGGTACCATAATGATATGCAAAATGTTGAACGTGCTAATGTTTATTCACTGAGTCTTGGTCATTCACACCGATACCTGTTATTTATAATCGTTTCATTACATAATAATAGTACCTACTCAAACACTGAAAGCTGTTACGTTTTTACATTTTCACGACCAAAAGCATTTTTGTTGTTTGTTTTTGGGGTGTTATGCCGTGTTGTGCTACCTCCTTCTTTAGCCGACGTTTCGGACAGCGTTGCAGTGTCCATCATAGACACTGCAACGCTGTCCGAAACGTCGGCTAAAGAAGGAGGTAGCACAACACGGCATAACACCCCAAAAACCAACAACAAAAAAAACTGAGGGCTGTGTATGAAATAAATTCTTATATTTTTGACGATGAAAAACATTGATGAAGCAAAATCATAAGTTAAAATAATATATAATGTTTTACACGATTTCTTCTCAGGTTCCTCCTGTTTTAGAAAGGGAATAAAAAATGCTTTCAAATTTTAAAATTCAAAAGTATATATATTTAATTTTTTTTTAATCCAAACATTAAAAAATTTTAAGAATGCCTCACTAACCTTCGAATTCCACCTTTTTTTAATTTTCTGTGTATTGTTCTTTTTCATATAATCGTTTAGATTTATTAGTCTTATCTTATTCTCCAATAATTAAAAAAAAAATATTAAATGAAATAAATAACTTTGTAATCACAATTATCGACATGTTTCGAAACCAAAGGATGCTTCGTCAGGATAATAATAATGAAGAAGTAAAACATAGTATGTTAAATGTAAAAGTTCAATATAAAAGAGAAGCTTTCTTTTACTCTATTGTCATTAAAATAATGAGAGAGCAACCGATGAATGTTGGATATTTCATCTTTAGAAATAATAAAACAACAACAACTGTAGTTAATTAATTTTCGCAACGATAACCACAGGTATAGGATTGTATTGGAGCTGGTAGAACCTAAAGTAAAGACAACAAACTTCAAACAGAGTTGTTTTACTTCTGATAACTTCCCCTATTGTGGTACATAACTAAACTTGAACGTCGACTCAATAATAATATCGCTAGCTTTATTGTCCCTTAATAATCATTATATTAATAATAATAATAATGCGATGGCCTGCTTTAGATAAAAGGAACGGAAGTGTTGTTTTCCCCATAATTAATATCCACTGAGTAAGAATTTGGATTGTTCAGCCTTTAATTGTGTACCTCTCATTTCATTTGTTGTGAATTTTAATCCTCCAATATCAAACAAGTACAAAGGAAAACCCTTACGTAACTTATCCGAATCTCTTTCTAACTTTCATACATCCAATTGTATAAATCAATTCATCTCAGTGAATAACTAAGCATCATCAATATCAGACTATTATAGTTCCCAAAACCGAAGAGGTAAAATGTACCATTGAAAATTTGAACGGACAATTTTGTACCGTACTTATCTAATCAGCATAACGCATAATTTTAAATATAATGGGTTAAGATATCAATTGAATTTGAATGGGTTCTATGTTAGCGTGGATGGGAATCCGCCTATGATTATTTTTTGATCTCAAAACTGGAGATTTGGTTCTATTTTTCCCTGTTTAAAAAATACAGGAAATGGATTTTTTAACTCCCCTTTTGTCTGGCATCTAGTCTAATTTAATTGTAACAAAAATATATCAAAGTATTCTGTTAAAGTACATATTATTTATCTAACCTAAACATGGCCAAGATTGTGCTTAAGAGGAAACACAGTCGTCGAAAGAAACAACTATACCTCAGGCTGATAATGCCCAGATAAAGTTGTCAAAATTGAGGTATTGTATTCTCCATTTTTCTCCTCCAAAATTTGAAGATTTTTAACAGATCTTTTTTTAATCAAATGTATAAGAAGAAAATATTCTATATCTGTTCGATTTCTTTTTTTTTATCAAAACATTGTCTAGTAGTGTAATCTTGGTTTATGAAGGGTCCTAACTCATTTAAGAAGTAACTTATAAAAAAAATGCACCGACACGCTAATGGTCGAAATCTACGAGTATATTTAATCATAAGTGGATCAAAACATACTATCAAATTGTTAAACCTGCCAGTAGAGCCGATCTAATATTAAAAATGCATAGAATCTTATTGGATAAATGGCTTGTAGTGCTATGACGGGGATAGTAACGTGTTTATTAATTTTTTTTATTGTTTCATATGATTTTACAACATCTTAAAATTCTTGTGTCAAAATTTGGAACAAATCGGAGAGAACTAACTTTGATATAAAACTTTATATTTTTCATAATATTATCAATTTAACAATAATAAATAGGCCCAAGTGTCACCAAAAATTTTAAAAACAAAAAAAAATCCTCTCAGTGATACCTTAGGAAAGTGGTTATCTAATGGTATCATTTTTATTTTTTGATTTCAAATGATCCAGTCATGAGTTATACTGTTCACCGGCGGACAACTTTTTTCGAGGCGCTTCTGAAGATTTGCTGCCGTCGGCTTAATTAATTATATTTTGTTTTGAAAAAATGAGGAAATTTTTTTTTATACTTTTTTTTATTTTTTATTACGATCAATTAAACATTTTTGTATTACTAGTAGCTTCTAAAGAAATTCTTAAAAATGGTCCTTTTTGCCTAATTAATGTTACCATTCCCTTAAAGTTTCTTGTTTTTGGTTCCACTAGATAGTAGATAGTTTGTAATAAGTTATTTAATTAGTTAGTACAGGTACCTACTCTTAGATATAATAATGATTAAATTACTATAAATCTTCGTCGCGTGTCCTACCTCCACCGAAAGGTGCGCACCGAAAAACTGTCTCATTACGGCGGAGCGTAGGACTATGAAGGTACTAAAGTGGTTCGCGTAATTTAATTCTTATACTAAATCATAAAGTTGGACAACTTGGTCGCAACTTTTGTCCTGGCATACTTATGAACTTGTCCGCTAGGGGGATGGAGGAGGGGCGGTGATAATAATTCTGTGTGGCGCTTCAAACGAATAAATCAGGGTCCGACAATCTTTGCAGTGGGAAAACTTTGCTTACAGTTTAGGCGATCTGTGTAGAACCTAAGGAGCACAGCTGATAGCTCAGTTGTTACTTGTAACCTGTCCCTATAGTTCTTAAATCAGTAATTTTACAGAAATAGAGCTTGCCATTGATTTATTGAGATCAGGACCTTAACCAATGATTCATTTCATCTAGGTATATCATCTATTTTCACCTTGAGCTCTCGGGAATTATTAAGCCATCACGGCATCGCTATCGGTTTGAAAATTTCCTGCCCTCTTTCATAAATAATACCTTTGAATTTTAATACAGTGACATATAAATTGCTTATAGTGTTAATGAGTCAATAAATGCACGATGGTTTATTTCTTAATTCTCAGATTTGTGAAAACAACTTTATAAAAACGTTTTATTTTATTTTTATAGTAAATACCTCACTAGAGTCCCAACTGCTCCCGTCTGGAGCCAGTGAGACTATGGCATCCCCAATTGGGGTATGTTATGAGGCTGAAGGTAAGTGGGGAAGGGAAGGAGACGAGGAAGAGGAAGGTGTGGAAGTACCTGGCTATTCAGATCTAAGCACTAAACACGGTTAACGCCATTTCAAGCAACGTTTCAATTCTAAATGGTGGTCTTATACCAGGGCGATACTAAGAGTATCTTCCACTCTAAAACTTGCCGCAAATATACTATATATATTATTTTAAATAATGAATTGTGAAATAACACAAATCAATTAAATAACATTTATTTGCGCACGCCGGGTTCGAACCCGCGGCCTTTGGAATGGGAGTCTAACGCCCTACCGCTGGACTACGCCGGCCGTCAATTAATGTTAATTTAATCAAACTGTCATTCCGTTCATGTTAAATCAGTAACATTACCATTAAGTTCACCTCGCTGTACCAGTCATTTTTAAAATTCATATTTACTAGCCGCATCGACATTCCCAAAAAGTTCAAAACTTGTATAAAATCTCTACATACAAAATTTATACACACTTAAGTCCATACTTACGTACAAATAACGATTAAAATCAAATTATTTAACAGACACTGTTCGAAGAAACAAAACGTTATAAACGATTCTGTAACGAAGTTAGCATTATTGATGTGGGAATATAATAAGGTGTCGTATTTTTTTAAAATAATAAAAATTAAACTTAAAGGAAAACGTGATTTTTCTTTTAAAGAATTATCACAAGAGTTACATGTGATATTCGTGGAATGTTATTTTTAAGCCTTTCAGTTAGCTTTTTAAGCCTTGGGAAGAAAGATCATTTCAACTGTATCTACTTAAGAAATAGCCTTACTTAAGGGAGCAATAATAATTAGGTATCATTGACTTAAACCCCCGCATTCCGAATTTCTACCGATTTATAACATATTTATTTTAAACACTTTAAGTTCCTAAGTTCCTAAAAGTGTACGTTATTTGTAAAGCTAATTATTTATAAAGATAATTTATTAGCTAAAGCTAATATATTTGTAGAGCCGAAGAAGTAATAATATAAAATTATAATTCCCTCGATAGAAAAAAAAATCGCAAAGTGTGTTCCGAAAATTATTAAAACACATTTCGTTCTGTTATTTAACATGTTAATGGTATGAAAAAAAATATCACAGTGGATCATTAAATGGAACCTATGCATATAGTAATAATATTTGGAAGACTAATTGTATAGCTCGGTTTTTGTGAAAAATCACCTCAAGGGCGCTGTACAAATTTTAATACATTATCATATTTATTTATTACTATAATTTATAATTTTTTACAATTTTTTTTATAAAAGAATGTGTTCTTACTGCGGTACACTGTTTTAAGAACACATTGTACATTGTTACGTGACTAAATTATAGTAAATAATTGTGATTAAATAAATCGAGAAAAATTATAAAACACATCTAGAAAAAAATATAACACAATACAAGCTTTAATATTTGTTTGGCTATAAAATTATATCTATATGCTTCCTTCCCGTGTCCATAATCCATGTCTTAAAGCTCCGTAGTAAGTGTTCAATTATCAGAAAAATATTATTATTATTATTTTTTGAAATTGATAAACTAATGTTTAAGACAAGATTTTTTATGCATAGCACAAAGGGTAACAATTATAATAAGCAATAATTATTAGCCTGAAATACTCATCCATATTGAAAAAACCTCCTGAGAAAATATACATGCCGCCGACGGGAATGGAAAAATTGTAATAAGCGGTAACTGTTGAATGAAACACTAGTAAATATTGATTCATTTGGCGGATAAGAGATAAGCCGCCGTAGCTCAGTGAATTAGAGCACCTGACCGGCAATCAGAAGGGCACGGGTTCGAGTCTTTTTCAATATGGATTAGTGTTTCAGGCTAATAATTATTGCTTATAATAATTGTTACCCTGTGATAAAAATAAAATTTAAAATAAATATATATAAACACAAATTTTATAAGGAGCGCGTTAATATTACAAAACGATAATAATGAAATGAAAATTGTGAAAATATTTAATAAAACATGATTTGTTTAAAACAGAGGAAAAATCTCTAGATATATTAAAGTGGTACGTTCTTAGTGAGTTGAAAGAATAAATTCACGTATTAATCACCTGGTTGGCAATCTCTGCTTATGAGGTGTAAGGCCTGTGGTTGTTGGTGGGGTGAGTGGTGAGGAGTAGGGGGGTACTTTTGTTATTCTGCGAGATCACAGTTGCCCCACAGGGATTGTTGGAGCAGAACATATGAAGATATGTGTGATGAATGGGGTGGGTTTACTTAAGGTAAGGGTAGTTGACACAATGGCCCATAAACTAGTATGTCTCTCAGAGGTATAAGAGAGAACAAGGTAATTATTTATACAGCACGGATAATATTATGATTGGTGAAGTTGTCATATTATTTTAATGTTTGCTTTGAAAATACGATTGCTCATGTATGTAGGTACTTGTGGAAACCAAATAATTTTAACCGTAATGTGTACCTTCAAATGAAGTCTATGTCAAATATTAATGAAATGTGGATCTTGTGGAGCTTCCAAGAAACAGATGAATAAATGTATATTTTAATATTACAAATAGGTATATTCTGGTGGAAAATGAATTTGGTATATTTATCAAATGGTTCACATTAAAAAAAAAAGTATTATATTATTTTTTGGATTCCTAGAAAGAGGAGTAGCTAGTGAACATTGTTATTAGAACGGTGGTATCATGGAGAGACATATACAACAAAAATGATATCATATTAAATCAACCAAAATAAGGGCTCCCATTGGAAGCCCCTACCATTCATGTTTTTCTTTTTTTTTTTTAAAGAAAGAAAAACATTCCCGGGTAACGAATAACTAAACAACATTTGAAAATCTCATACTGCCACCACACTAAGCGGAAGATGTTGCTTGTGTTGTGATGGAGGACTTAGCCAGCCAAGGAATCGAACACGGAACGCCTGGGTGGGACCCAAACGCGATGCCCACACAACCACTGACCGGTCATATTTCATACAATCGCTCTGAATACTCAGTTTTATATGACTTGAGAAATAAAGTTTTGAAAAAAAAAACAATCAAAGATTTTTTTTTAAATGACTAGTCCCCGGCAATTGACAGGGTTTTTCGCAAAGATTTTCGAAATTGTGAGACAACGACCTTTTTCTTGTTTTGAAGGTTAAGTGTACACATTTTTTACTATCCTGGAAAAAACTGTAGATTTTTACAAAACACAAATCCATGCCACCCGCCCGTTGTCGGCTACGCGGCTGCCCACCACAGGGCACAGATACTTTCCTTTACAAAAAATATTTCAATATCTAAATCACCTTATTTAAATAATGTTCTAGTGTGGACTAGCGTAGGTATGTGGAGGACATTTTATGTATTTGGACGGGATCTGAACGTCCACCAGTAATAATACAGTGTATAAATGAGGTCGGCAATAACACCATTTTTAACTTTTTGGATTTTAAAGGGATCGAGATCTTCCATATTAACAAAGGAAAAATATTAGACAAATTAGAGGCCTTAAAATTTTGAAATTCGTTACGAATAATGAAAACATTTATAATTAAATTAATTGGAAGAACTTTTTAAAACAATATTAATTCTATTAATGTAAAATTAGCTTTAATTACTGAATAAAAAGATTTTATAGATAAATCTAAACTAATCATGAAATAGAACAAGACACAGAAAATAAAAAAAAGGTAACGGTCACAACTACGAATAAAATAGGGTAGAACTTTGAAATCACATAGCATTTACCAGGATAAACAGCATCTATTTCACAATGTTGTTTTTTGTGAAAAGGTCGGAGCAATTGGTACCAATAAAAACAATCTTAATTATTAATTATGACAATGCAAATAAGTACAGTATAATATAATATAACCGTAAGCACTTGATATGTTACATTTTAGCACAATCAAATTGTCGTTGCTTCTCGTTTCCAAGTTAGATGGAAACAAATTGTTCCATAAAAGTCTCGAAATACAATAAAACAAAGCGACGCCTAACTTTAAATTGTTGGAAAAGTCAACTAACAGATGTTGTCTTAAAACTGAAAAGCTGACACTGGAGCATCAAATAAAATAAACGTGGATTTAAGTATTCATCTCATAAAAATGCTTCAAAGTTGATCCGGACTTAGCTACAGCTGTCGCCTTATTAATTCAAAGTGGAAAGCGTCGAAAACTTTTATTTTAAAACACAGAGAAAGAAAAAAAATCAAACAAAGCCTTCCATCGGTCGCAGCCCCTTTTCGCTGAATCTCTGAATGTATTTATGAAAAGGATTTCGCATTAAACATGAGAAAACTTTGCAACTCAGTTTTTTCTGTCCACTCTAAGCTAAAAAGAAAAGTTTTAAATATAGGAGAAGGTAATTAATGTTTCGGCTGTATTTCTCCAAAGCCAAGGGCCACTACAGCCTCTTGTTACTCTTGTCTCTAATTACTAAAGGACGAAGCAGATAATCCCATTTCATTGCAATAGAGAACTGTTGACTTGGACTATTCTGTACCTAAATAATTTTTAAGAACACTTTGTGCTTTAGTAAGCCTTCACTCATTAGGTATTTGTATTATGCTTCGCAAAACAATTATTGTAGTTTTGGCTGGTTCATTTCAAGTATGTTAAGCAGGTCGAAAGTTTTCAAAGAGTTGCAAATGAGTGACTAAAATAATTAAAAAAAATTATTTTAAAGCCCCTATTCATAAAAAAAATACTTGAAATAAAGTGCCTTGAGTTTTGTCTCTAGGTATATTGCGTAATGGTGTACAGTGCTGTTAAATTACCAATTATTATGTGTCGATATAATTTTATAAGATCGATTAGACTTATCCAAAAAAGATTTTCCGATATCCATGCCGCAGGTAAATGGGATACAAATAATAATTATACACTAAATATAGTGACCCGACATTTACACAAAATATCTTAATTTACGATTTTAAATCTCACGATTAAAAAATATTTTTGGTTTGGTATGTAAAAACAGGACGCCATTCCTTCAATACGAGACGAATATATAGACGAGACATAGCATTGTAATATTCGACAAATAATATATAATAATTGCTGTTCAATCATGCAAGGGCATTATTTTACGAAATGCTCTCTTTCATTTACTGGCTTATCCGAGATAACATTTTCTAACTCAAACAAAAAGGAAAACCGCGACTCAAACCATTTATTGAAGGGTGAAAAAGAGCCACGAAATTGCTGACTCATTTACTCGAACCGAAAATCTTTTCAATTAACTTCACTTTTGAACACAAAGAGAGATTAAGGATTTTATAATGTTGAATCCATAAAGGGCTAATTGAGGAATATTTAAATAATGTTATGATTTTGTGAATCTAAGAGGTATAGTAAGAGGTAGAGGTAAGTAATCTTCAACGTAATGCTAATACCTAATACTACGAGTAATTTCTTAATTCGAATAAATGAATCCGTTCGCAGAAGTCCACAGGTATGTATCATAACTTTAAAATAAAGGCTCGTTATCTATGGTTATAACCATATTTTGGAAATTTCTATTGAAATTTTAACTGTAGATAATTTTTTTCTGTTAAAATCATAAATTTTAGCATATATTGATAATACGCAATTAAAATTTCATAGTTATCTAAACGTCAAACAAATTTAAATATCGTCAATCAAAATATTCAAACGAAATTCTATACGATACTTTAAAAATCTATGGCGAACAACAGCTGTTATTATGACCTATGTACTTGTACATGTATACGTATGAATTACACCTGAGCTAAAAGCTGTTGCTCTATCATAAGTTTTGCTATCAAATAAATCAATACAATGCTTAATAATGTAATTTAATATAGTATTTAATTTATTACAATAATGCTCAACAATAAAAAAAAATGTATTCCAATTAATTAGGTGAGGAACCTTTGATTTTTCATATTTTATTTATCATATTTTTATTATGATATATTTTTATTATCTTAGATAAGCCGTGGGTAGAAAAGTTTCATAAGCATTTAGGTGTATTTTATAGTCAGTGTATTAGCGGTGATTAAACAGGAGAAAAACCATTACTAATTTAAAACTTCCATTTAATCTGTCGAATAAAGCACGGAGGTACCGTCTTTAATGTCAACTCTGTTTCCAGGATCGTCTTAAGTCGAGTAATTCCAATTCCAGAGACTTGTAAGGTCTGCGGTATCCCTGTTAGAAGGTAAGCGTAGCAGTTTCATCTCAGTTGCTAAGCAGTAGTTAAGTCTTAAGCGTCGATTAACTATATGCTAATCCGGAAAACTTCGATAAAATAGGAGTTGAAAAGGTTAAGTCATCACAGTTAAGGTGAGTTTGCTGAGGGTGCATTAATATTAAAACTTGAAATGCCTGAGCAGCCCATTTAAATAAATTGGAAGAGTTGGATTTTGTTGGTTTTGGATTGGTAGGCAAATTGACTAAATGAATAAGGTACCTGTAGTAATTCAAAAGACCGAGAAATGCTTACAAAAAAGCATTAACGCATTAGCATTAACGAAAATAATTAAATATTTTGCAAACAGTGCTGTTTATACAGAGTACGTTTGGTCAACATATCAAATATTAGTAAAGGAATGTAAAAACAAGCACTTCTGATTCTTATAGTTGCCTCTGATCAGTATCTATTAATGTGTAAATAACACACCTTAAACATTTCTGTGGAAATATATTAATTTTAAAGTAGCCAGAATAACTGGAAGAATTTTTATAACCTTATAAAATAATAGTAAACTGATATTACGTTAACATGCAATGGGGAAAAGCAATGAATTGAACACAGATCTGGTCACCAAACACTCCTAAAGCTATTTCAATCAACGTTTCAAGTATGAATGGTCTTCTTACACATTACATTCTGGGAGTATTTTCTACTCTGGAACGTTCCACAAATATGCTATTTTATATTGAAAAAAATTCTAAAAAAACACTAACTTTTTAGATAAAATTTATTTGCGCACGCCAGGATTTAAACCCGTGTCCTCCGAACTGCTGGTCGAGAGCCTTGATCCTCGATTACGGAGGCTGTTAGCGCGTGGTCGAGAGTGAGAGCTTTTTAACTTTTTATTGATATTTACCTACACGACGCTTAGTACCGTTTGGCTAGTTTACCGAGAGGTGTTGTTTTCTCTCGTTTGAAGAAATAAGTAGGTCCTTTGAAAAATAAAAATAAAATACCCGGGGAGATCCATATCATGTGCATAACCCATATTTTTTTAAACATATGTATTTTTTATAAAATTAATTATTAAATACAATAATGTCTTTACGGTTCCAACCAGTAGATACTAACATCTTTGAGTTTGAAAATCTGCGTTTAACAGAAAGGGTTCCTTACAATGAGGCTTTAGAATTTAACACCCAGCCTTGAGCCGATTTACGGTGCTTAAGCTGCTCCCAGTAATAAAATTATTAAACTGAAATTCTTAGACAAAACTTTATCATGGGACTCCACGGAATGGCTCGCCGGGTCTCCCTAGGCTAATAAAGGAGACGCACTTCATCCGAACACGTAATTAAAGCTGTAAAATCGAATATACGTCTGTGAGATTGAAGGTTATGGCGTTACATTAACTGTATTAAAATAATTTTGCATACTTTAAGCGAGTCTAGCGAAAACCTCAAACGTCTTAATTTGGAGATATCTAAAGAAGTGCTTAAAATAATGAATATGAAATATAAACAAATTGAGACATGAGAGAAGTGTTTTGTGAAATTTAATGCGCAGTGTCATCAACATAAAGCTGTATCTTTTTTATGATTAATCTGTTTCAGATTTTCGATTGAGTTTTGCTTGTAATGACTTCATTAATTAAATTGTTAAAATTTGAAGTTTTGCTGGCCGCTTGATCACCGGTGAGATCGGCAACAGCTGTCAAAAAAAATAATTTTTGAAGCCATTTTGTTCCTTATTTATATAGAAATTGTATTAAGAACAAGGTCGGAATCGCTTGGGCCGTTCTAGTTCTCGACGTAACAAAAAAACCGCATAGCGTCAGCTTCTCGGAATAATTTATAAAATATATCTTTGGTGAACTTGACGTCACTATAGCGTTTTTCAACTGCCATTTCGAGCGCATTCCAGTTCGCTGTAACAACTCGATAATCTCACAATTTTGTCAATAAAACGTAAGTAATGTTGTTATTATACATAGTTTATTGTCCATGGCATGTGTTTTGGTAAATGTAAGACAAGATAAGGTCAAAATACAATGACATAATACCACATCAAAGTGAAACCATTTAAACCAAGCCAATTTCGCGCAGTTTTTCCTAAATACACCTGGCCATTGAGAGGTTAACTCATTAAGTTAAAATAAAAATTAATATTGTACAGTTATTATTTTTTATTAATTCATTGTGAAATAATCAATTCTCCAACGAAAAATGTGAAATAAGAAAAGACACAAAAATATTCAATCGCACCCGGGGAATTAACATTATAAGATATTTATGTAGCCAATGTAATAGTGGAAAAATATATTCAAATTGTTAAAACAATGTAGGTACCTATTTGCGTTACAGAATTTGAACAATGCTTCAAATATTAATGTTAAAAATCAAGTTCTGTGAAAGTTATATTCAAGTTCTGTTACTTTTTAATCATGGGCCGGTGGTTTCTCAGTACGTGGATACTAACAGAACTTGAATATAAACTGAATTTTGATGAAGAGTAGCAGTAATTGCGATAGCTTCATTGATTGAATATTAGTTTTTGCAATTTTTTTATTAGAATTTCCTCTCGGGCTTAGAGGATAGTACTACAAATAACTTCAGTTATAATTATGTTAATACTTGGATACTAACAGAACTTTAATAGGACTTCACAGAACTTGAATATTAACTGAATTTGATGATTGATATAATAGCTTCTTTGATTGCATTTAGATTTTGCAATATTTTGATAAGAATTTCCTCGCGAGTTTAGAGGGTCGTCCCACGAATAACTTCAGTTATAATTATCTTAATACACTTGTCAACGTCTGAGATGAATAATAATATTAATAATAACGCTTGTTAGACATTATTCAGACATCATCGCTTTAGTTTGTGTTCGCGTCAGCACCATTGCGCTGGCTACTAGCGGAGCCTCTGCTGGGGAATCGAATTAAACTCAAACGCTGTTCTCGGGAGTAAACATTTATCGCGAAACATTATTTCATCTAACGAATTATTTGAAAATTAACAGTGTCTAAATTGAAAGGATAATATTATGATGATACTGTATCCATTTTGATTCAATTATTACATTACTACTTATTGCTTAATAATAATAATTCTAATAATATTAATATTGGAGAGTTGAGCGCAGAAATAGAAGGATTTATGCCTGCCATTTAAGATAGAGTTATTAATACTAAAAATTTTAGGAAGCATATAATCAAAGACACAAATCAAATTTATGATTTATGTAGAAAATGTATGGCATTTTCCGGAAACTATAGAACAAATTATATCGGAATGTTCTGCATTAGCACTGTCGGAGTATATATTTAGGCACAATCGGGTTTTAAAAATAAATCACCAAAGTTTGGTAATTAAACATAACTTGATTGACTGCCATAATATAGTACCATATTATGAATACGAAATAAATTCATTTATAGAAAATGAATTTTATAAAATATATTATGAAAAAACTATACTAACATACAGACCAATTAGTCATAATAGACCCGATATAGTTTTATATGACAATTTAAAAAAAAAAAACTTATATCATTGATGTAGCTATTCCAAATTCCTGTAATATTGAAAAGTTTGTTTCTGAAAAAATAAGAAATTATACAGATTTAGGAAATGAGATTAAAAGAATTTGGTATTCTCAGACTATAAAAATATTACCATTTATTATTTCGGCTACTGGAACTATTCCTAGCTCTCTCACTAAAAATTCTACATAAAAATGCAAAAATTGTCATTTTAAATACATGTAGGATTACGAAAGATTTTTTAAATATTTATATTGAGGGATCAGTAGGATTAGGAGTTCATTTGGTCTCTGGTGGGTTGACGAGTTGTTCTTGTCTTGTTTTGTATTTATTTTAATTAAATAGTACAATTGCATAACATGAATTGACTAGATGATCATTTCTGGAAAAGTGTGTGAAAGAGTTAAGTTTTTCATGCGGGGAAGATTTAACCCGGACATAAAAGTCAGAAGTACAATTTTAAAATAATGGGACAATTTGTTTAGCGTCGTTTTTGGATAATTTCGTCGCCGTAATGTCATTGGATGACAGGGTAAAGGGTATTTTTTTAATAAAAAGATAAAATTAGTCCGGCGTGTGCGGCCTGCACTATTAGGTATTTTACGCTGTTACGATACGCGCCAATCAAAACCAACGTCGCCACAACGCGCACGGTTGACTGACAGCAAATTTATCGGGTATGTTTAAACCTTACACTAAGGATTTTTAATAGATACATCTTTTTGTATTGGAAAAAAGGTGGAATTTCCAAATAAAGTTGTTAATCTTTTTTACTCCTACCATCATGTAGAATCAACACCCGAAGTTAATAGTACATTCTGTATATGGATGAGAGTCATATTAATATATAAAAAAAATTGTATAATATTATAAAATATAATATTAACCCAAGAGTTCATCCGTCGGTGTTTGGACTCCCCGAAGATATATTTAATATAAAATGTATAATTTTTGTGCAATTTTTACCAATGCATACCTAAAATCGACTTCAAAAACGCTTTTAATAATAAGTTGGTATGAAATATCAAACGAATTTATTTACAGTACTGTAGTACCTACTTATTCGCTAATATATGTACACAGTATATAGAAAAGTAGTTTTTTCGTTGATGCATGTAAATGAAAATATGTTTTAAACTTTTGTTAATTGGTGGTATATCTTCTCTGCATACCCCTCCTCGGACACTTACTGTAGTCTTACACCAGGGCGATACTCAGAGTATCTTCCACTCTGGAACGTACCGCAAATATACCTTAAATTATTTTAGGTGATTAAACTGTGAAATAACACAAATTAATCAAATAATAAATGAAATAACACAAATAAATTTATTCGCACACGCCAGGATTTGAATCTGCGACCTTCGGATTGCCAGTCGAGAGCCATACCCATTGACTACGGAGGCCGTCAGAATCCAATCGCGTCAACGTAATCACGTCATCTAATTCCCAAAATTAGCTGTAAAAAGTCTGATATCCTCACCATCCAGACCGAAAATCTTTTACAATTCTAATCTTTATTAGTCTTGACATGGATAACGTTGAAAATTAATATGCATTTGCATGGCAATTAACCAAAGTAAAACAAATGTTCTTTCTAGTTATAAGTGAATTACGCAAAGCTGTGGTCAATTACTTTTGTAAACCAAAAATTATGAAAATTTAAACCGTCATGAATTTAATTCACTCCATGAAAAAGTTAAAAGTCTCAGATAAAACTTTACGTTTAATTAAGTAAAACTAGTTGTGTTTTAGCGTGCGCTCCTTTGTACTGAACTCGGTTTAAATTGTTTACGACGAAACTAAGTTCAGAAATCGTAAAGGAATGCAAAGAATACGAAACTTGTTGTTTATTGCGCCGTGCACCACCTCCCGTTTGCGCTACTGGTTTTCTTGAAATTTGGGTCTATGTGTTCTGGGATGCCAACAAACCGAAACTAGCAACAATTCCGGGCTAACTAACGAAGTTTGGTCATTCGGACTTTTGGTGTTAACTTATTCCTGGTCCCTGACGCTACTTTAAATTCTAGCAAAATAATAGCTGCGACGTGGATTTTCTGCCATTGCGGATTATAGGGAAGAGAAATGTATTTTAATTGTGTGTGTAGAAATGTATTTTAACAAATATGCATACCTACCAATGTATCTTAACTTGCACATATAAAATATCATTATGTATATTATTAATACGCTAGTAATAATAATCCTTCCTTTTCTGCTCACTCTATTACACTTACTTTGATTTTATATATTTTTTAATTGCATACTTTTTATATTATTTCATGTCTATAAAAATATATATAAATGCTGTTTATGTTCTATACTTTTTGTAATTTACTATATTCTTTCATACTCTTTTATATAATTTATATTACGCACCAGACTTTAAGGTCCGGGTTTAGTTTTCCCCGTAGGAAAAACTAAACCCTTTCACACACTTTTCCATAAAAATGATCATCTAGTAAATCCACTCTATGCAAGTGTATTATATACGTATAATTAATACAAAATAATACAAGAACACCATGTTAACCTACCAGACTATTAAATGGGAAAATATTTCACTGACTCCAGATATTTTCATTTCACAAGGTTCGGCTCGGTGAAATTCCTAATTTGACCGATAAATCCTACTGATCCCTCAATTTAAATATTATTTGACCCATAAATCCTACTAATCTCTCAATATAATTATTTTGTTTTCTTTAATATATTTTCATATTATGTTAATTTATATTACTTTATATTCTTTTACATTATTTTATAGTTCATATGTTAATTCACTCTATAGATAACTGACCACCACAACACGGGCATGTGCCTAGCGTAATGGTCGTAAAATTCTCAAAACATGTAACTAGCAGTTTAATGAATAAAAAAACAAAAAAATTAAAAACAAAAAAAATACTTTTATTAACAGTTATTCCAGGGTTCAGTAAGCAGGGTTAATATTTCCTTGATGGTATCTGAACACCAATAAGAGCAGACGCAATAAAAATAATTATGTTTTTGTGTAGATACTTCCGGATTACCACTAATTTGGTTATGTATATAGGTATATAATATTATTATTATAATAAACACAACAATACTTTGTTTTAATTTCACTTTATTATTTCATGAATCAAGTTGGTTAGTTAGGAATTTTCAAATCAGGCGCCTATATGTTAGAAATACTTCAGTTTTATAGGGGGTTAGTAGCTGGTCTCTGTTGAAAATCTGCTTGCCGTATGCAAGACGCCTACTTTCTTGAGAACCAAATTTGATCCGCTACGTGAGCCGGTTGCCGTTTCGAAATCTCTTATCTTATTGAACAAACGACAAATTATGTAGAACCGACAAAGATTCCCCGTAGTCAGTCAATGAAAAAACCTATTATTATTTTAATGTATTGTAAAATATAACTAGAAAACGCAGATGATATATAGGATGTTAATAGAGGTACTAGACTTACTATAACCAGAGATTCCTGACATTATTGGAAGTAAAAAATGTAGGTACATGAAATTTAGACTCCAGTGACAATTAAAACTTAATAAATCAGTAGGTATTGGACAGTTAGTGACGGGATGAAAAGTTGGGCGGTTTCTCGGCTGAGTGGTTAGAGACGACATTGTGTAAGAAAAGAAATCAGAAATAGACATCAAAAAAGTCGCCGGCGACCAACATAACACGTAAATTTTTCACTCCAAATAATGTCAGGAATTACTTTTTCAATTAACTTAAGTAACACCCCGTACAGACTATAATTAACAAGACAATATAAAACATTAACTACCGTACTAGAACGTGGAGCGCAATATCGTAATATGGTCGGTATGAGCGTAATATGGTCGGTACAGTAAATAACTTGACATACCACGGGGTTTGTACTATGCCGGTGTTACCATACCAACTTAAACCGACTTATGAACCTAATTTAGAAAATCGCTAACTGAAAAATTCGCCCGCTTTCTAACTAGGTATTTCTTACAGATTAATAAATAGATGATTTAGCCGATGATGGAAAAATGATTTGAAAAAAATTGCAAAATTAAAAATTTCAGAAGCTTTGCAAATTCAAGGTTATTTATGTATTTTTGATTTTAAATATTTACGAATACCAGACGAAACTCGATTAGAAGAAAATATTTAATTTATGAAACATTTATTTATTTACACCAAAAAATAAATATGTATATGTACCTAAAATATGATTTAGTATACACGCATTTTGTATTAAGATTGCATAAGGACGTACGTATGTATCTATATTTTAAAACAATAAATAAGTAAATAGTTTTTTTGCATTATCAACAACTAAAAGTATTGTTCTATCTGAAAGGATTTGTAAATCTTAAGCCATTTCTAATTAGGAATAATCATTACCATAATTCTCGTAAGAATTAATAATACGCATATATGCATAATTCTATTATCCGACACAAATTGAATATTTTCGTATATTTGCTTTCAAATATTATACGTATAAATCATAATATATACGAGTATAAGACAACATGTCGAAAACGAAACGACAATTTATGAAAATCAATATCGTTCAAGATATCTTCCTTTATTACGCAGAAAATTTTTTCACGAAATCACACAAAACAAGACAAGTGAAAGTGTTTCTTTGTTTTAGCTCAGGAAGCAGTAATTTAATCCGGTAAAAGATTTGGGCTTTTGATACTATGTAAGGCAGCGTTCACAAACGATACTTCCGAATAAGAAGCATAGGAAGTACCTAACCGACTGGAGTGGTCATTCTTTCGAATGGAGTGTAAACATGGCTTGACTTTGATAGATCGTTTCTAATTAGGGTCTTCTAAACTTAGTCCAAGTAAAACTCCTACATCGGAAATAACTAGATTTTTTGCTAGTCTCAGACACTTAACCAAAAATCTAACCGACACAAAATGTAGCCACGATACAAATGCTTCAACGCTTTCTGTAAAGTTTCCCCGGTTTTCTATAGCTTAAGTGGAGTTCTTGTTGAGTGGGGTGGGAATAATAAAGGTGGATATTTCACTGTGAGAATATTTTAAACGCCAACAGATGTCAGCAGTTTAATCTGAATTAAAATCTTCTTCTCTTCCCGTTTTTCTAGACGTAAGTAATGAACTTTGTGGCGAAAAATGTTACAAAAAGTTTATCTCCGAGCAAAAAGAAAATTCATCTTTTAGATTTTGATGAGACTTGGGTAGATGGCAACCTACTTGGAGCTGAAATGCGGTCGAGAATTATTTTACCACGTCAAAATTATTCTAAGTACGTCAGTTACTATTAAAAAAACATTTCTCACTTCTTTGTAGAACCGACTTCAATAATACATAATTGTGAAAGCTTTAAGTTTTCGCTACAATGTAATTAAACATTCCTCCAGAGTTCATGCCATGTAGTGTGAAATAAATTTGATTAAATAAACATTTAGAACTTATTTCCACATATTTATTATGAAATTTTTGGGCAACATGCCTGTTTTATGTTCTAATATAAAAAAAATTACCATTCCGATTTCTACTTGCAGCTAGCATCTTCAGACTGTGTTGAGGTATGAAGTTTTGAAAGTTACATTAATTGCCAAAACTAGACTAAACCTAGATGGTATGAATTGATTTTATTTTATCTTTTTTTTTCTTCTTGCAACATAGCAATCCCGATGAGTTATAAAACTAATTTAGGAACGGGAGAAATTTACAATTCAAAAGTGGAAGTAATACAATTTAACGTAGGTATTTTAAGAAAAATAAAAATTATAAAAGTCACATTATTTATATTTTATTTTTTAAAAAGAAAGACAAACATTCTTGGGTTACGAAGAACTCAACAACATATGAAAATCTCCTACTACCACCACAATAAGCGGAAGATGTTGATTGTGTGATGGAGGAATCAAAAACGGAACGCCTGGGTATGGGAACCAAACGCGATGCCCACTCAAACATTGACCGGTCGAAATAACATAAACATATTAGCGCCGTCTGAGTATACATCTAGGTACAATCAGGTTTTAAAAACAATTCACCAAAGTTTGGTAATTAAACATAACTTGATTGACTGTCATAATATAGTACCATATTATGAATACGAACCAAATTCATTTTTAGAAAAAAATTTCTTTAAAATTTAATATGATAAAACTATACTAACAGATAGACCAATTGGTCATAATAGACCTGATATAGTTTTACATGACAAAATTTAAAAAAAAACTTATATTATCGTTGTAGCTATTCCAAATTCCTGTAATATTCAAAAATCTGTTCTTTCGTCTGAAAAAATAAGAAAGTATACAGATTTAGGAAATGAAATTAAAAGAATTTGGCATTCTCAGCTATAAAAATATTATCTTTTGTTATTTCGGCTACTGGCATTATACCTAGCTCTCTTATTAAAAATTTAGGCATATTAGATTTGTCAAAGAATTTGTATGTAAAAATGCAAAAATCAGTCATTTTAAATACATGTAGATATACGAAAGATTTTTTAAATATTTATATTGAGGGATCAGTAGGATTTATCGGTCAAATTAGGAATTCCACAGAGCCGAACCCTCTGATATGAAAATATCTGGAGACGGTGAATTATATTCCCATTTAATAGTTTGGTAGATTAACGTGTTGTTCTTGTATTGTTTTGTATTAATTATACTTATATAATACACTTGCATAACGTGGATTTACTAGATGATCATTTATATGGAAAAGTGTATGAAAGTGTACTGAAAATCTGGTGCGTAAAAATACAATACAAAAATAAAAATGTTCTTATTACATACCTACATAAAATTGACGCTCATACATTAAATTCCTTTAATAATATACCTTCAATTCTTTCGGAATGGTTTGAAAAACAGATTGTAGGTTCAAAAATAAGGAGAATTGCTTGCTTGCAAAATTGTGCTGTATTATGAAAAATAATAGGATGAAAATCATCCGATTGTCATAAAATGTTTGCGGAAAATAAATAGAGGCCCAATGATAAATGAAATTTTCGAATCCTGTGTTGTCACACAGGCGCGGCAGACCTAATGCTAAGTAAACACTTTAAAAGCGAAAGGTTTCAAGGGATGGATTTTGCAACGCGTGCTGGATGCTGTGGGTTCGGCGGTTTGATGATTCGTAGTTATTATTTTCGTAGAGGATTCAGAAACAATATCACAATTATCATAATACAAAAATTCATATCCATAATATTGAAAAAATTTAAAGAAAAAAAAAATTTCCAACTTTATAAAACAGAAGAAAAATAACTGACCTAACCTTTTTATTAAAATTATTAAACTCTAAATTTGATTGCTGTGAACTGTTGCATTTAATAAATCTACATGTACCTACACGAACTACTAGACAAACATTAACATTTTATATACACACATCTCATTCTTACTATAAATTGCATTCCCCAATACAACGATTACATAGTAACCAATATTTAAACAATATTGATGTATTTGAAAATAATTTGAATTTGGCAAACTTTAAACGCCGTATGTGCAAACTATTTCTACTTAATTCATAAACTATTGTATCTACCAATTTTATACATTTTTATTAATACCTATTATTATTGATTTGGAGGATATTGGCAGGCTATCTATTTTTACTTTATTTATATTCTGTATTACCTATATTTTGTCAACTCATATTTTATCTAACCTATATTATGTGTCTTTATATTTTCTGTTACTTACCTGTATTTTATTCACTTCTAACTCTTCACTGTAATTAATCAAAACATGTATGTAAAAGCCCTATGGGCGTTTAAATATAAATAAATAAATAAGTAAAATAAACTCGTGAGGTAAATACAAATTTTGTTGTCCATCACATTATATCTTTGAAGACACCGGCTTCCTCTTACGGGAACCTCGATGGGCCAAGTAGGGTTTGTGTACAAAAAAGTGGACTTCATTTCAGCATTATTTTTTTTCCGAACAATTACGGATAGTTTTTTGTTACACGGAGAAAAATGTTATTCGAAAAAACGATCATTTTAAAAGTAAAATTGGTGAAAAACGGGACTGAAGTTCTTACAAACAAATTAACAGGGTTTCAATTTTTATTGGCGGGAACATGTAAGAATAATTTGTTGGTATACGTAATTTCGTACGTATTCCAACTAATTATTCTTACATTTTCCCGCCAATATACATTGAAACACTGTTAATTGGTTCGTAAGAACAGTCCCGTTTTTAACCATTTTTACTAATAAAATGATAGTTTTTTTCGAATTATATTTTTCTCTGTCTAGAATACAACAAAAACTATAAACCAAATATTTTAAAATGTTAATTTTACCGAATATGTAATATTTGCACGAGTTGATGGTTGTTTTTTTAATTAAATACAATGCTACCTTTGTTCGTCTATCACTGACGTTACAAGCGTAACTACACGAGTTATTATTAAATTATTTTGTATTACGTAGGTGAAATATTTTTTTTTCTATACAGAGTATCATATGTCTAAAAAGTAGGAACAATCTATATAGATACCATATATAAAACCGTAACATTTGAATTTTCGATTTTGAACCACTCGTTGCTTGTAGACGAGGTCATTGGTAAATTAAGCCAGTTATATGTGGTACCTTTCCAATTAATTTTCCGCCTTAAAATGTAGTATCTAAGATATTGTATAACATAAATTGTCAGCATTATTGAACTTTCAAGCGGGTGGAATGGGACATCATAAGAGAATTTAAACGTTAACGAATTACCATTCTTTGCTAACAATCAAATATAAATGATTGAATAATAAAGGAAGGTGAAACGAGGTTTTATTAATTCCAAGCTTTGAACGAAACTCGTTAAATATATCAATTAGGTTTATAAGTAACAAAACATAACCGAACATGACAGGTCCTAAAGGAAATATACGACTTTTTGCATTGAATGAAAGGATTTAATAATATTTTTCTGATTAAAGTTATTAGTGAATTCTATAGAAACATTCATTATCAAATAGTGATAAGTTATTAAAAAAAGAAATGTAACACACCCTTGGTAATAATAATTTCAACTTTGATTATTTGGAGACTTTGGGTCTACCGAGAGAGGACCCGTCCATAGAAATATAAAAGGGTTTTTCGATGGATATTGAAACAGAAATGGGAAAATGAACGCGGGAGGCATTTAATAATTTGCCGAATAAGCAAGAAGTCGTTATCGAAAAGGGAACATAATATATGAGTGCTTTTGATAGATTATTTGATTTATCTAGAGAAAAGCGTCATCTGGAAAATATGTTACGATTATTTATATGGATTCATGTATGATCAAAATAATGACCATAATAATAATAATAATAATTAAAAAATTATTAATTGAAAGATTTTTTAAATATTTATATTGAGGGATCAGTAGGATTTATCGGTCAAATTAGGAATTCCACAGAGCCGAACCCTCTGATATGAAAATATCTGGAGACGGTGAATTATATTCCCATTTAATAGTTTGGTAGATTAACGTATTGTTCTTGTATTGTTTTGTATTAATTATACTTATATAATACACTTGCATAACGTGGATTTACTAGATGATCATTTATATGGAAAAGTGTATGAAAGGGTTTAGTTTTTCCTATGGGAAAAACTAAACCCGTTCCTGTAAATCTGGTGAATAAAAAAAAAATATTATTATAAATCTGGTGAATAAAAAAAAAGTATTAAGATGGTATTACCAAAGAATACCGGATATTAGTCTCCTATAAATCAAATTCTAGGCGCATTGACACTTTTTTACAAAAAAACATAAATTTATTTTGAAAGATTGTTATTTTATCTAATACATGCAGTTTTAAAATTTAAAAAAATATTATTTTTAATATACTACGGTTATACCGTTAGTCGTTGACAGATTTGTTCAATTTGTTCTATTAAACAACACAAATTTAAAATCATATAATCATACAACAAAATAAATCAATACATAATCTAGTAAACACAGTTTTCAGAATTTTAATTTTAGTTCAATTAAAATCATTAAAAAATAAATCCGAGAACGTGTTTTGTGACAAAAATACCTCAAATTTTCTATTCATTTAAGGTCTTACAAACTAAAATATTTAAAAAAAAAATTACACGCTTATTTTCTTTAGATATTATTGAAATATCATAAATACTTATGATCAAAAAATACTTACAAGAAGTACACGATATTAATTAATTATCATTGTGCGTTTTGTACATTTTTATTGCTTACTTGAATTTAGCAAGGTTTGAATGAAATAAATCGATATTGAATTTTTAATTTTAAAAATTTGATAGGAAAATAATTGATCTTTCTCATTAGAACCTCGCTGTACAGTTGCAAGCATTTTTAAACTTTTATTCTCAGCCGCTGGTCAATCGCTTTGAATGTTTGTCGTTAAACGGGGTTATGAAACAAAATAATTTTTTGTTCGTAAAGAAGACAATATGATACGAAATATAATGGTAGAAGAAGTCGGGGACGCTCGCGAAAGACACGTGTCGGAGTAAATCGAATACTTAAGTTAGGTCATCTCAAGAGCCAGAATAATAGAAAGGTACTCGTAAGTAGGTACGAGACGAGGTATGTAGCCAGGATTATGTGCGAGACAGAGTTTTTGAAACAAACATTGACGAAACGAACAAATAATGAAGTGTTGTGTCTTATTTCTTATTTCGTATCTGTGAAGGAAAGCATTGCTCTTAATTCGCATGTACGTAGCACGTACATCGTTTTTCCACATACACTATTATTATTTTCTTTTAATGGTCTTTCTTATATATCCCAAAAACATGATTTATCGTATTTAACTAAATTATATTAGCGTTGTTTTTTTAATATTTTAAATATGTATGTTGCCTCTCCTAAACAAATTGATTTCTCTGGTAGATCCGTTCTTCCAGGAAGGTATTTAATTGATCACATACCACCCAATCAAAAATTAAGAAAATTTTGTGTTTGAAACATTAAAAACTAAATTCGCATCATTACGTAAAATCTTTCCTTGCTTTTTCTAAAAACCGAGATTTTTCTTTAAATAATTTCGTGTTAATTGTTTTTTTGTAAGATATTTTTAAGCTAATTTCGCAGAATTAATTGGAGTATTAAAATCTAGCTGATAATTTATGAAGGTTCAGTTTAATAAAAGATATTTAGACAAATTATTCAATAATTATTAGACTAAAAGGAATTTTGATAATTTTCAAAAATTGTTATTAAAAATGTTTTTTTTTCCTAGAATTATTTGCGCAGTTCAATTACATTAAAGTTTAAGCATGATAAAAGCTATTTTAGAGCAAATTACGCCTTCTTTAACTAGGTACTATAAATATCAAATCATTTTTGATGGACACAATAATAAATGTAAAAAAATATTTCTCTTATAATAATCCGCTAATGGCGTACTTTTTGGAAAATTTTATTGTTTTATAAAATTATTTAAAAAAACACTTACGTTACGAAGTTGAGGCTAGTAACTAATAGTTTTAATATTGAACATTAAAAAAATTTATATACATATTATGTTGCCCTTGAGAGCTT
The DNA here is from genome assembly GCA_951813805.1 of Limnephilus auricula. NCBI lineage: Eukaryota > Metazoa > Arthropoda > Insecta > Trichoptera > Limnephilidae > Limnephilus > Limnephilus auricula. The sequence continues at coordinate 19,845,218 of OX638404.1, forward strand.
AATTATACGTTTCCAGTAAGGAGTATTTTTAAATTAAGTTTCGGAATTAGTCAAACATGTAAATACTAAAAATATACGTTTTCTCTTTGGAATTTACGTACTTAATAAAGTATATGCGAAGAATATTGGATATTGTCAGGTTATCTGGGTTCGTGGAAATATGGACATCTCCAAATTTTTTACATTGACGAAAATGTATTATGTTAAAGGCTTATAAACGACAGAGTATAAATTTTTTTGATATCTCCAAAAACCACAAAAGTTATGTGCATTGAAAGTGAGAAAAAAAAATTGTCGTAGAAAATATTGTTAATTCTGAATTTGAATAATGAGATTGACAAAATTGACTTCAAAATAAGAGATCTCTATGATCGTATTACCTAACCTGTCTTCCAAAATGATAAGAACTTTAAAATTGGACATATTATTATACATCACGTCACATTGTCATGTCCGTATGAAACTTAAATATATATTCATACGACGACAAAAAAACATAATATATATAAGTAGGTACCATGATAAATTTTCTATATAATTTACTGTAAATATATATTTAATCTGTCGTTCAATAAAAAAAACATGTGTTGTAAAATAAAAACAATGAAAGAATATAGAGTTTCTAAATGAACTCCGTTCATATTATCACGCGGCGGCCATTTTTCTTCCCCGCCGCGTCATCGATAATTTATTTAAATTATTCAGAGAGGCTAGACGCTATGCAGTTTTTTGTTACGTCGTGAACGAGAACGACCCGAGCAATTCTGACCTTGTTTTTGATACAATTTCTTTATACATATCGATGGTACACCGGTGTACGTACGGCCCTATACGATGCTCTATGTATTTTTAATTTGATTATTGCATTTTATTGATTTATTATTTTTATGAACTATCAAACATGATAACTATTGTATGAATTCTTGCCAGGGTTGCTTATTGCACACACCGCACACAATCATCTCGCTATAAACATTAATAGATACTATTAATCAAATTGATTTAATATATTTAATGACAGATACAACAAGCTTCAAACCAATTTGCGAAAAGCTCTGTTAGCATGAGCTTGTTATGCAATGTTAGCATAAGGCTGTTTGTAAACAGAAAATCTAGATAGGTGTTGTTATTCCGAAGTTCGGTACGTTGCGCAATATTCCGCATGGAATCTGTCCGTATCAGAACTGACGTGCGTTAGTTTTTCAGGTTTTTTGCCCACTTTTGTATGTCAATGCTGTGTTCCGAAGTGACAAGGAACAAAGCCGGCTAGCTGCGAAAAATTGATATGAATTAAAAGCCGGACAAATTCAAAATATTCTCAAAAGCTAATTCAATTGTGTTTATTATCGTAAATGTCCGCAATGAAGCGCAGCTTTAACAAAGCTACTTGCCTTAATATTATGTTTTTCTAGTTCATAGTAGAGTCTTCATTGCTCTTCCAAATATGGGAAAAGGGTTAGAAGTTTCAATTTAAAATTTTCAGTATGATCGCGTAGTGTTTCATATTGATTTCACGTAAACGAAATGACTAAAATACTATACATACTAAAAGCGCACATTTTACAGCTGTACTGTACAAATGAGTTTCTCTGTATGGTGTCGGGTCTATCGAGGCATCTCCGAAAAGTGTTTTTTTTTTCTTCAATAATGACGCCTTTTCGGGAAATATTAATAAATATTTCATTTATCGCTGCACATATCACGAAAATAATTACATAATAATAATGTTATTCCTAACATGTCTGCCTCATTGTTAAAATGTTAATTTTGTCGATAAAGACAAATTTGGCATTTTGGGAGATATGTTATTTTTGTCAAAGCTTTACAAGTTCCCGATTAGCTTCATGATTCTTTTTTACAGAAAACTGCCAAATTTCGTTAAAACGTAAGAACAATATTATATTTAAATGAAAATAATTACTCTGTGTAAACCACTATAATCACATGTTATAATATCTACATGTTTCGAAACCGATGGTTTCTTCGTCAGGATAAATAACATGATTATCATGAAAATACTGCAAAATAAAGCAATGCAAATACTATTTAAGCGCTACATATACGCAAGGATAAGGAACATGTTAAAGGAGCTGAACATTTTGACGTTGAAACAAACTGTGTATTTGAATGTACTTATTTTTATACATAAAATTAATATGGGGATGATGTCTAAGGAACTGAAAATAAAAATAAATTACAATAACGAGATACACGGACACGGGACGAGAAATTCAAAGTAAATTAGATTGCCAAAAAGAAAAAAATCAAGCACCCAAAAATCTCTGATGTACCTGGCCGTCCAACTTTATAACAAAATTCTGAATAAAATTGCTGAGATAGAAAATATTAATAAGTTTAAAAATAAATTAAGAAAGTATGTCTACCTCAAATAATAATGTTTTTATTTATTTGTGACTGTATACGCTAACTGCATAATATATTTAATGTAATTTATGTATGTTTATAACACTATTAGCACACGCGAAGAGTTAACTTAAAATTAATAAATAAATAAATAAACTTAATTGAAATGATGCCACAAAGTAATTTTGCAAAGATTGAAGAAACAATATTATAATTTTAGAAGAAAACATTAAGCCGTAATATGAGCTTGTCTGATTGTTAAAATCAATTAATAAGCTCTCGTTAGCCAAAAAAATCCACCCCAGGAATATTAGATATAACAAAGAAGCAAAAAAAAATTAAATTACCTACTGATAACATTTTAAGGACTTTTACTTTTTTTTAACATTTATATCTTTGTTCCTTCATGCGACATGACAGTTTCCATTCGCATTATGTGCTTTCACCCACTCATATAATATTATATTCTGGTAACTCTAGTAGGACATGAGAAGAATTTTTGCTATACCGATGTATATATAAGATATTTATTGGATGTTATCGATGTTAATATATAAGATGTTTATCGGAAAAAAGATCAATAATATTTAATTGAATATACCACATAGTTTTCCTTGACTCAATCTACGAATTGTACTTATCCCATTCTGTTGTTTCTCTACCTTGCATGGTAGGGTATCCTGTATTTATCAAACTCGTTTTTGATTTTGTTTTTGATTATGTTGTTGATTTTATTTGTGATTTTGTTTATGATTTTGTTTTGGATTTTGTTTTAGATTCAGTTTTATAATTTTATTTTTTGCTTTTGTTTCAATTGTTTCTAATGCTTATTTAGATGTACTTTGGTTTTTAATTTTAATTTTTGATTTTGTGTGAAAAAGAGCCAACTAATTTTGTGTGAATTGAATGTAATTTATGATTTAGATGTACTTTGTTAATAAAAAAAAAAATCATGTAAAAGCCCAGCAGGGCGTGAAATTCAAATAAATAAATAAATAAATACCCCAAGAAGTAATCATTATAATGATGTTATGAGAGAAATGTTACGTAGACCAGCAAGAAAGGAAGACTTTCATGTCTCCGTTTTATAACATAAATGCAGCTTACACTTACACTTACGCTTACACTTAAAGAAATATAAGCTTCATTAAAATTAAGAAGAAAAAAAAATTACGAGACTTGAATTAATAATCACAAGGCGACTTACTTGGTTTATCGAGGTCACTGATAAAGTCCTCAGCATCAACATATCCCTTAGCGCTGATGACTCCAACAAAAAAGATCAGCAAGAGGAAGGGTGGAGATGACAAGACTCCCATCGCCGCACTGGAACACTTTAATCTCACTATCATTGTTGTTTATTTTTCATATATATTCACTCAAACTTTAACTCCGCCTTTTACTCGTACAACACTTGTGACATTTTTAGTTTTTTTATTTTTTTTTACTTCCTGAATTCGGAACAAATACAGAAAAATATTACTTATTTTTTAAGGTAATGAACAACCTTTTCTCCGCAGAATGGGTTGAGAAAATGACGCAACCCATAATTCTAATTACCTATTTACTTTTACATTAATTCTATATCTTGGAGTACGGATAGTATTATCTCCACTTTCGTGAAAATTAATTTAGAATGAAACTTTACTAAGGATATATATTATTTTTTATGTTTTTATAGGTACATCGTATGTCCTAATTACAGCATTCTAAGAATTTTACGTATTTTTATAGAAAAATTCTAATTTCTGATCTTGACGTGTCTAATAAATAAAATGATTCACTTCTATTCAATTCTCTTTATATCAGTCTTCTAGAATAATATAAAGAGGAATAATTTAATAAATAAACATCTGAGTTATTTTTAGTAGTATTTTGAAGTAATAGGTACTTCAAAAAAAAATAGTCAAAATAAATGTATTGTATCATAATTTCGGGTCAAATGGCGTCGGTTCGGTTACGACGTGTGTCGAAGATAGCCGAACACAGGCAGGCACGTCATTTTTTTGCAAGAGCTCTCCAGACAAAAACTAGCTTCCGAGTTACAAGGACGTGTATCCTCTTAAACCTATTTGTTTGTACGAAATAACAATACCAGAAACTGTGAATTTCAAAAACTATAAGTCTTTCAATCAATACAAAATAGTACTAAGATACTGACTGGCCAGTACTAAGAAAATACAATATCTCTGTAACTACTGAGAGACCTTATAGTAAATAAATAAAGTCTTTAAACAAGATATTTGGATAATCTAATTTTGGTGGTAAATTTATTGAATAAGCATCTTCATTTATGATGTCATTATTATTCAAAACCACATTTTTCAATTTATAACAAATAAAATTACCGATAAACATGATCTGAAAGTAAGATTTCATTTTTTTAGTCCCGGCAAGGTGGAGGAAACATTATTATCTGAACGAGGAAACAGGGGAAAATTGAACCAATTTAATTATAATTTATTCGATTCTCAGAAGTAACTGGTGCAGATTTGAATTTGAATTGTTAATTGAATGAAGGATGACTACGCAATGAAGCTATTTTCATTTCTGGTGGAATGCGTATTTAAATCGTCGTTTAATGCTAAATACCACCAGAACCAAACAAAACAATAACGAATAACTGGGAATCGATAATGGGATACGCTGTATTTTTAAGACTTAAATTTGATTGAATAAATATAATTACACTGAAAATGTTAGTAAAGTTGAAACGAATTTACAAAATATTGCTCAATTCAACCACAATTTAAAAATGAAAGGAAAGTTCAGACTATATAATACAAAATAATAACTATTTTATCTATTACCCACTTGAAAATCAAAGTAAGTTTAGTGATGTTTAAAGATTAATAAAAAGATCATTTCCCTCCAAACAAATACAAACATCCAGTATATTAGTTTTGTCCTATAGGGTGTAACAGGATGTACCCAAGAGATTTGCCCAGCGATTACTGAGCATTTTAGAGTATTAAATGTTCTTGTCATTTTGCTGTCCGATGATATTTTTTTTTTATTAAAAGCAAAAAAATATTTTTTTTGATCACACTTCGCTACTGATTCCATCGCTATCGGAAATACCCCGCTGCGATGGGTTTGAGCGAAACATGCGCTGTTTCGTGCAAGCGGCATGCTGCTAGAATGAGACACAACGCTTATCAAGAACACGCCAGAATATGAACGCGCTCTCTAGTAACAAACTCAGTTGCGATGCGTGGTGGAAAAATATTTTTAATGTTTTTTATTAGAACAAAAAATTTCATCGGACAGCAAAATGACAATACATTTATTACTCTAAATATGCGCAGGAATCGCTGGGTAAAATATCTCAGGTACGTCCTGTTACATCCTGTATAAAGCTACTACTACAACCTACCTATTATTATAATGATTTTTTTTTTTAAGTGGAAAAAGTTTTTAATTTGTTTTAATTTATTATTCATCCTAGTTTCCTCTTCAACCTAATCAAGAATATTTTGACAAATATACCATGATTATTTATTATTGATTTTGACCAATGAATGAGAAATGTAAAGATTGTGGCTTATGTTCAGAAGAGTAATTTTATCCGATAAAAAGATAGCTACCTATTAACCTAATCATGCGCTTATGCGCCCGGGTTCTGCGGTTTAACAATTGAGGCGTTAAACCAAACAGTGGAATTGGTTTATGACCACAGAATTGTGGTCTTTTTATGCCATCGATTTTCTTTACGGTTACATTTACCGGGGCGCTTAACAATTTAAAAAAATATGGTAATTAAAATTTTGTAATTAGTATTAAGTTTATTATTTATTTAAAAGCTTGTTCGTGGGAATCCCGCATCGCTTAGACACCTGAAACAAAGAAAACACAATTAATTAATTTACGAAAATCTCAATAAAAATAACAAAGAGCCAAATAAACCTTGATACGAGTAAGTAGGTATAATGGAAACATTATTAATAAGTTTAGTTTTGAAGCTGAAGGGAGTGAGCGAGGAAACCGATTTTTTGAAGGGGAAGGAAAGGGATGAGTAACCGTATATAAAACAAAAAAAGAACAAATAAAGTCCATATAACAATTGTAAAAAAAAAATATTTTATGCTACTAGGTAAGAAGTTCGAGTATTTTTTTCTTTTTTTTAAATTTATTTATTGCCATTATATGTTGTCACAAAATTTTCAAGCTGCTATTTTAAATTGTGTGGGTACCTACATGTATTATATTTTATTAAATAACTCAACAGGTTAAATACCTACCTAGCCGCATACGTGTTGGGTAACATGCATTCCTTTGAGGAAATAATTGATAGACATGAGATTTATGAAAAGCACTCGAAAAAGTGTGCTTAAGTTTGACAGAGAGTCTCGTGAGATTTACAAACTTATTTTTTCCAGAAGCGGAACAAGGACGGGGACCACCAGGCTAATAATACACGAAGGCACACTTGATGGGAGAAAAGTTGATGTGCCAATAATTTTCTTACCGTTAAGTGCCTGTTATTTTATGTTTAATTTCATTCATTGTAAGTACCATATTCTTTTGCTTTTTTACCATGATTTCGTTTACCTTACTATATTGTGAAAAACGTGAACATGTTTTTAAAATCCAATCTTCAATTCACATTAATTACAAGAACGATTGTGTACTTCTCATGTATGCTGAGTTATTTTGCTTCCGGAAAATTTGGACCGAGCAAAAAGCTAAGAAGTTATATTTTTTCCACAATAATATGTAAAGAATAAAGGAGTAACGTGGTACACGACAATGTTTTAATGGGAAAACGCTGTCAAACATTTTCGTGTACCACGTTCTAAAATGATCTTTTACTATTAAAATGATCGTTTTTTTTAAATAACATATTTCTCCGTGTAGGATGCTACAATTATGCTATGAAAATGAATTGCTCCTTTGTTTTTCCTACTTCACCATTACCTCCTCCGGCCATCAAATAATATCACATCGCAACGTTGCGTAATTAACTATGATATTTGGAGTGAAATCTTAATAAACAATACCGCGAAGGATCCATCACACCTTTAGGTACTATAAGTACCATTCCTTTACATTTGTTGTCAATATCGAAAAATAATGAAATTAATTTGTCTTGTACAATGACATTGCCGAATCAATAGCTTTTATAAACATTTGGGGAGGTAGAGCCATCGATTTTCCCCGATCACAAATGTTGTAAAGTATCAAATTAATTTATTCTTTTAACAAAAGAAGTTGCACGTGTTTTTAATGTGTGACCAAGGCGCCAAAACAACTTGTCCCGGCCCTGAATATAGTGCTTATTGAGTCATTATTTTGTAACAAAATCTTCAATGATACTCATCTATTAACTTATAAGTTTCAACAGACTCTTCACTGGATAGTAATAAGTGTAAAGCGAGGCTAGAAAATATCATATTACAATTTGATTTTCAATCACTTTTAAAAAATTAAAACCCGACACTCCATTTTTTTCTCAACGTAAGTTCAAATATTTTTAAAATCATAAAACCTATTAAAATTTGTTATTTTTGTAATAAAATTGTGTTTCTGAAAGCAATACAAATACCAACTCTTAACTATAAAGCTTTAAATATGTACTTAGAATTAAAGTGGACAAAAAACAGCTACTTAATCAGTATATAACTAGTTACTAGACGGCTTTATAAGGGTCTCAACATTATTTTTTCTTTATTCCTTATATATTAATAATATATTATATAATAACATAATATTTTGCCCATTATATTTGTGAAAAACTTAATGAAAGCTTGGAGAACTAACGCATATCGTGGAATCATTTCGAGCTGAACTAGTGCAATGCGACAGACAATGGTTCAAAAAATTTACGCTGAATACTGCTCATATCGTATTTGACGACCGTCCGTGGTCGAGTGGTAAGACACTTGACTCCCAATCGGAAGGTTGCGGGTTCGAACCCGGCGTGCGCAAATAAATTTTATTTGATAACTTTGTGTTATTTCACAATTAATTAATAAAAAAAATATATACTATATTTGCGGCACGTTCCAGAGTGGAAGATACTCTCAGTATCGCCCTGGTGTAAGACCACCATTTAGAATTGAAACGTTGCTTAATAATGGCTTTAGCCGTGTTTAGTGACTAGATCTGAATAGCCAGGTACTTTCCCACCTTCCTCTTCCCCATCTCCTTCCCTTCCCCACTTACCTTCAGCCTCACAACATACTCCAATTGGGGATGCCATAGTCTCACTGGCTCCAGAAGGGAGCAGTTGGGACTCTTGTGAGGTTTCTCTATAAAAAAAAAAATATATCGCTCATGCTTCAATAATTAGATTTTTGTTAGGTGTACTTCTAAAAGATTTATCTACCTATAATTATTGTTATCTGCACTTACATTCAAACTTAAACGTGAGTAGCGGTTACCACTCAGATAAAGCACGAACTAAGTTAAACTTAAACAAAGGAATCTTTATGTGGTCTGAGTGTTTGCTTAGGTGAGTTCCGAGTGATGGAAGAAGTACTAGTTTGAACCAATCAACACCAGTTAGAACATTCTCAAAGCGGTTAGGGCTTTCAACACTGTAAATGAACGGACTCCTTTGATATCGTTCTTTCTTATATCAATCACCAAAATCATCAGTAGAAAAGAATACTGAGAGAACGAAGATTGACTATTTAAAAAAGTAATTTATTTTTATTGCAATCTATCATCTCCTCTGATTTCTATATATTTATTTGGGGAATGGTGAAATTTAACCGAGGTCTCTACAAAATAACGAATTAACCGCCAAGCCGTTTACAAAAAGGGCTAAGCAGAGAGGATGGAAATCCACACAACCCTTTTTGAAACCCACTGCATGCTGATTGTATATATTTATTGTTTGTTTACGTGGTAAATTTTTTTTTTTATTCACCAGATTTACAGGAACGGGTTTAGTTTTTCCCATAGGAAAAACTAAACCCTTTCATACACTTTTCCATATAAATGATCATCTAGTAAATCCACGTTATGCAAGTGTATTATATAAGTATAATTAATACAAAACAATACAAGAACAACACGTTAATCTACCAAACTATTAAATGGGAATATAATTCACCGTCTCCAGATATTTTCATATCAGAGGGTTCGGCTCTGTGGAATTCCTAATTTGACCGATAAATCCTACTGATCCCTCAACATAAATATTTAAAAAATCTTTCGTAATTCTACATGTATTTAAAATGACTGATTTTTGCATTTTTATATACAAATTCTTTGACAAATCTAATATGCCTAAATTTTTAATAAGAGAGCTAGGTATAATGCCAGTAGCCGAAATAACAAAAGGTAATATTTTTATAGTCTGAGAATGCCAAATTCTTTTAATTTCATTTCCTAAATCTGTATACTTTCTTATTTTTTCAGAAACAGATTTTTGAATATTACAGGAATTTGGAATAGCTACATCAATAATATAAGTTATTTTTTTAATTTTGTCATGTAAAACTATATCAGGTCTATTATGACCAATTGGTCTGTCTGTTAGTATAGTTTTATCATAGTAAATTTTAAAGAAATTATTTTCTAAAAATGAATTTGGTTCGTATTCATAATATGGTACTATATTAAGACAGTCAATCAAGTTATGTTTAATTACCAAACTTTGGTGAATTATTTTTAAAACCTGATTGTGCCTAAATGTATACTCAGACGGCGCTAATATAGAACATCCTGATATAATGTGTTCTATAGTTTCCGGAAAAGCCATACATTTTCTACATAAATCATCTATTTGATTTGGATCTTTGATTATATGCTTCCTATAATTTTTGGTATTAATTACTCTATCTTGAATAGCAAGCATAAAACCTTCTATTTCTGCGCTCAACTCTCCAATACTCAACCATTTGTTTGACGAAAGTTTGTCAACATACGTTTGGTTGAGATAATTGAAGTGTTTTGCGTGAATAATTTTATTTGACCAGGAATCTAATAATTCCTGGTTGGTATTTATAAAAATGTTGGCATTCTCGTCGTATAAATTTAAAGGTGAAATATTTCTGTCTGCCTTGCAAATTATTTTATGCAGCTCTGAGCTATTAGCTTTTCTATGAAAAAAATTTCTTAATATTTCTACCTGATTTTGTTTTAAAGAAGTTATTTTGACTATACCTCTACCTCCTAAATTTCTAGGTAAATTAATTCGTTCTATAGCTGAATTTGGATGATGACAATTAAACTTTGTTAACGTAGTTCTAATTAATCGTTCTAAGCTATCTAAATCTGTATTAGACCATTTAATTATACCAAATGAGTAGGTTAATAGAGGTATTGCCCAACTATTTATTGCCTTTACTAAATTTTTAGCAGATAGATTGCATTTTAAAATTTTTCTTATCCTAGTTTGAAATTTAATCCTAATATCATTTTTAATACTAGTATGATCTAATCTATTCGATTGCGGATATCCTAAGTATTTATAAACCTCATCCCCTTTCATACTTTTAATTTTGAAATTTCTAAATATACCCTCATCTCCATCTATAATTTTGCCTTTCTCTATATGGATCGTTCTACATTTATCTAGACCAAAAGTCATTTTAATATCATCTGAAAAAAAATAAAAAATTATTAACATTTTTTTTAACTTCACTAGGACTATCCTCTGTTATAATTTACACTTGTGCACCGTTTTATACATATATGCTTCTATTATTCTGATTCTTAGCATGAACTGGCTCAGATATTTGATCCACTTGATTGTATATATCTTCCTCAGACGTCTTCGACATCTTTTACCATTTATTTCAGTTCTTATATTATTATTATTAAACTGTTACTCGGTTAATTTGCCCCAAAACAACCACATTATGAGATATCAACTGTTAGTGTAAAGTTATTAGAAATAAAACATTAGGCCCAGTTGTTTCGCAGAAATGCACGTGTGAAAACGTTATCATTTAGCCAACCAGCGCCATTTCGCTTTTTTTGACAGTTGAAAAATTCCCGTTAAATGCCGATTCTTAGGCAGTTTCAGCTTTTGTACAAATTATGATCACCAAATCTATAATGTTGGCTGGTCAGTATATTACAATTTTATAAAAAGCTGAAACGTACCTAGAATCGGCTATTAATGGGGACCTTTCCAGTGTCAAAAATAAAATGGCGCTGAATGTCTATTTAATGACAAAGCTATATTTGAATTTCTTCGAAACAACTAGTCGTTATTAACCCCTAAAAAAATTGGCATATTTTGTCAGAGGCTAAAAATATTCCCGCTTTGCAATAAAATCCAAATAAATGGAACATTTGTTAACGTATTCGAAAACAAAAAAACTGTTTTCGAAAGGTGATGAAATAGGCTTTCAAATTTCTATATTTAAAATTACTATGATTTTTTAAAATATTATTTTTTTGCGAAACTTCAAAAAGTTTTAAAAATGGCTCACTTTACTTTTTTTTCTAACTAAAATTACTGATAATGAAAAAAAAATAAAACACATACTTATTTCATTAGATAAATGAATTATAAACCTAACTGTCACCTCACTTTTTTCGTTTCATGTAAAAAAAAATCTTAAAAAATTCACAAAGTTCCATATTTTTTTTTAAATTGCTATCGGAAACTTTGGTTTCAGAAAGGGGTAATTTTTTTTTTTTTTTTGGTTTTCTTTTAGATTTGAATATATAGTTTGTTGTATTCTCTTTCCAATACCGTTTAAATCACATTTCTGACTATGATAGTAAGGGAAAAACAAGGATTTCTGTGAGACCTATGTGAGCTGGGACAAATATATTCTCCTGTGATTAAACGGGTTAAGAAGTTTAAAAAAATAAAAAACCTTTTCCCTACCTCTAAACTTATTTAAATAACATGATTAAAGACAGCACGAAGTAGTAACAATAAATGAAGGAATTTTCAACAACACTCAATTGAATTCACGAGGTAAAAGCATCTATTAAAAATAATTAATAGAGGATCGTAATTAACATTTCTTTTCGTTTGGACTGGAAACGGTAACAGGGAAAACTTACATTAAATAACTTTGTGTAATTAACTTAAGTAGTACATACATTATAAAACAATTAAGGCGAAGCTACCATCAGTAAACACGGAGTTAGTATTCACAAAATGGGGGAACATGGATTTTATGGTAAGTGCCTTTTAGAATAAGAATGTAATTAAAATTTGGTTCGCCGCACAGTAGGTATATTTAATCAAATAGAATCGAACCTAACAATAGATTTCGGGAAAACAGCCCTATATATTATTATAACTCTTCAAACAAAGGTATTAGGAATAATGATAAATATAAAGTAAGTCTTATATTTTTAGTGGAATATAACTACTAGGCTTTGTTATGAATTCTAGAGGGGTAACAAAGACGTTTGACTTCACCCTTAATAAATTATAGCTTTTTTGATACGATTTTTTAAGAGGTTCTATTTATTAATAACTATGTTGATATATTTATGAAAGTGACGGGATAATGTGAATTCTAAAAAAAAATCAGTTCTAATGTTGAAAAATACAATAAAAATATTATTTTATTAAAAACATGTATTATTATAGTATAACAGGTAGGTATTTTATCATTTGTCTGAATTCATCACACTATTTATTAATGTTATATTATTTATGTTCATATATTTACATTATAGGTAAACCAGCACAAATCGTGGAAAATGACGGGATTATCTGAATTCTGAAAATAAATCAGTTCAAATGTGGAAAATCACAATCAAAATATTATTTTGTTAAAAATATTTATTATTATAATATAACAGGTAGGTATTTTATCGTTTGTCTTAATTCATCACACTATCAGCTGATTTTGAAAATTACGCTTAAATTCAAAATAAATTTGAGTTAGTTGGACCAAAGTTACGCGGGGCGCAAAAATATCTGAAGTTACTTTTTTTGATTACATTACTTTTGTTTGACAATATTAGATTAATGTTTTTACATTAGTTATTCGTTATATAAGTAAAAAAATCGTGTTGCTATCCAACATCACCAGTTTCTTCAAAAATTATTGAGATTCTAACATGATTTACACTCCTCAGTTTTTTTTCTTAATGAAATTGAGAAATTATACGATAACAAGGAATAATTATATCCGTAATACTTTTTATCACATTTTAATGATCTCAGAAGTTTGAAGACCACTGAATTAAGGTGAAGTCATTACTTTAGTTTTGAAAGTTTAAAAGTTAGAATTTTCTATATTACCTTTTCTCAAGTGTAATTTGTTTTTCTAATTTATTATTCTCTTTACTCGATAGATTTTCTTGAATTTACTCTCCGGAAACTACTGATTTTTTTACTGGATATAGCTATGGAGTTCGCGCGGATAATTAACATTTTTATGGTTTGTTCTCGGCAAAAGAAAGAATGAAACTTTTTTGAAGTACCTAAATAACAACGGTGTTTTCGGATAAACAAAATATAAGAAAGAAAGAAAATGAGCAAACTTTTAAGGATCTTAACCTTCTTCCTGGCATAACACCTACAAATACAGGGGAAGATTGCCTATGACGAAATAAGAGGCAGAGATGGCACACTGGTCAAATTACCGAAACTAGTCCAAGATGGCCCCACAAAAAACGATCATTTTAATAGTAAAAACGGGACTGAAGTTCTTACGAACAAACAAACATTGTTTCAATGTTTATTGGCGGGAAAATGTAAGAATAATTTGTTGGTATATGTACGAAATTACGTATACCAACAAATTATTCTTACACGTTCCCGCCAATAAACATTGAAACCCTGTTAATTTGTTCTGAAGAACTTCAGTCCCATTTTTAACCGTTTTTACTATTAAAATGATCATTTTTTCGAATAACATTTTTCTCTGTGTGTACCATGTGGCGTTCCAAATTCGAGTTTGGAGCCGCGAAAGTTAGGCAGTATGGAATATCTAGCAGAGCTTTTCACTCATCATTGTTGCAAAATCGCTGTTATGAAATCATATTTTAAGGATATATTAATAAGGTTATTCTTTATGTTGTATTGTATAGTTTATGAGTAAGCGGTTTGCATGTTTTGCAGTAGTTATAAAAAAATGTTCACACATGTTACTTACGATACATGTTGATAAGACGGCACACGCCTTGGAGCGATGGTATGCCATCTCATCTTTCATTAGAAAGAATTTTAAAAAGTTACCGTTTTGGATTTTTGTTACAGAATATTTAATAATATCTAAGCTAGGTGAACATAATTTTTTTTTCAGATATGGCTTTGTATGTCTGAAAACCTGCGATTCTGTCTTGGAATGAATCCTAAATGAAATAAGCTCTTGATACTATCGAATCCAAGAAGATGGGATGGTTATTGGCGTCAAAAACATTTAATGTTCCAATTCGTTTCATTGCGATGGCTGCATTTGATGTCAAAAGACTAGCATTTCGATTGGCCGTTGCAAAGAAAATACCTTTAATATTTAATGTTACCGTGTTTATTTCGTAGGTTTAATATGTACCTATATTTTTTTAATTCATAGTAATTAATTATTAAATTTTATTTAGTACTTTGAAATTTAAATAAAAAATTGTGTAGTAAAATAAAAAAGCCATATTTTATTTAATCTTAATTTTATTCAATCTGATGGAATGTAAGACGTTCCATGCTTGAAAATAAAATATATCATATTTGAAGGCATGTGAAGGTCAGATGTGAAAGTTTTTTGTACGTTTAAACATATTTATTTTATAATATGTGTATTTGTGTATTGTGTATTAATGACATGATTATGATTTTTGGCAATCGACAACGCACAAGAGTGCACATCGGGCTGTTGGGACTATGTCATCCCTACTATAATGTTGACTTGAAGTGTATTCACAGGTACCAAAGCAAAGGGGATATTACCCCTTGCAACTAAGGTCGTTATTTCAACAGCCTTCATGTAGAGCGACTTGGCATTTATGTTTTCCCCCTCCTGCAACAACTCCTCGTCCTCCCTTTATACAACTAGTATGCACACCTTTCCCCCATTAAAAAGACCCCAGACAGCATAAGCCGCCCCCAACGTTATCCAACCGGGTGGAGATGTAGTTCATATGATTGTGATCTGAATAGACATGGAAAGTCTTGAGATGTCATATACAAAATTTCAACAACTTTCCTCTAATATGGAATAAGTTTCGGGGTGAAGATTTGACTCAATATACTTAACGCGTATTTGCTTACGCTGTGAGGAAATGTAAACATCGATATCAAAATTACAGAATTTATTGAAATTTTCCGTTTTCATTAATTAAATGTTCTCCAATCCATAGAAATATTATTAATGTCACTAAATATTTAGGCTCGGGTCCGTAAAATCGAGGGTTTAATACAGAGAAGGGGGATCTTTGCAGCCATTCCGAGCCCCCGAGCAGTATTTTATGATCTATGAAAGCGCCTTTTACGCCTACTAAGGCACACCAAATATTAATTACATTATTTGATTCTCGAGGTTGTGATTTACAACAATGCCGATGGTTTGTTTGTTGTTTCACGTGAAACGTGAATACAGTGGCAGTAAATAATTGATGAGATGTTCACCAATTGTAATGCCGGGGACCTGGGACTCTATGTTTGAAGTTCTGAATTATTTACGATGATTTTAGGTGTATTGGATTAAAGGGTCGCCAAGACCCTGGTTATTGGAGGTAGCTGCTTGGAGAAAGTACATACTGCAACGTTGGGCTTTTCGACAGTGAAAATTGTTTACGAACAATAATGTTATGCCTCTTTTCTCCATTTTTCTGGCATTTTGTTTAATTTCAGTAGTAAATGAGCATTACATTTCGACCCTTTGGAATAACAAGGTTCCATCTGTTGCAGAAACGTCACGCGGTTATGGGATCTATAATAAGGTAACTTAAAGTTCATTATCGCATGACGTTAAAGCAACATATGGAACCTTGTTATTCCAAAGGGTCGATTTAATGATGATACGTAAGTAAGCTTTTATAATCTAGTAATATAAGCTTAGTTAGTTAAGTATACTAGATGTGGTGAACATAAAGTATTTATCTCGAATATATCGATTTGATACAATGGATTCGAGTTTCCCCCATAATGAAACAATACATCTATCCAACTGCTCACATGATTTTTTATTCCAATAAAAAATAATTAGTAATATTGTCCTGAAACATCAACGAATTCTCAAACCTTACAGGTCAATTTACCGATTTATCGTCACCAATAATTGAAAATAAATTGCGATACATTTGACATAGTTTGAAGTATGATTTAAACTGTATTGAAAAGGAAATACAACAGCTGTATATTCAAATGTAAAAGTTGACCACAAAATAATTTTAATGTACACGTTTACGAGACCAAAGTTTCCGACCGCAATTTGAAAAAAAAAATTATAGAGTTATCTAAAGTTTTTTTTTGTTCGTAAATTTGTAGAATTCATTTTTTAACAGTACTACCAAATTGGCAAGATAAACGACTGTTTGTCCAAAATCCAAAAGTTGCTGGTTAAACAATCAAAGGGGACAAATGGCGAAATAATAAAATCACTCAATCGTTTCCTGATTGGTTCTGATGCGCCCCCTTATCCCTCTCCACCGGTCCATTTGACCCTCCTTGATCTATTCCGGTCTTATCTCCTCTTCCACCGAGTCGGGTCTCAGAATTTTCTCTTTAAGATATCTTCCCCAAAATGGGAAAAAAGATGGAAAAAGCTCCGGCCACGGAAGCAACAATAAATCTGTTGAAAGCTTCAGATTATGGGATTATTTATGCTTTTCATACGCAACCTTGAAATGGTAAAAGAAACCAACAAATATAACCCTTTTTTTATTCGATATTATTTTGTTGTTGTTATTTCAAAATAAGTAAGACAAAGGATTGTCGTTTAAACTTGGATGTCGAAATATTAATCTGACATAATATTTATTGCAACGTTAAAGAACTAGAGATTGACAGTTTTTTTAAGCACGTAGGTACTATTTATTAATTACGTGGATTTGCAATTCTTTTTGGGGCTGGTATCCTTGCGAACATACAGTAATTCGTTCGACTGATTCGACTTCGAAAGTCCGTTCGACTAAGAAACCTTTGACGTGACTTTTAACAAAGTTATTGAAAAAGTAATCAAATAAAAGGTATATATAGGTACTTAATAACAAAGGATTAAAACATTAAAATAAAGGTAGGTATATAAAAATTAATAGGAATTATATACTGTAGTGTCCTTGAACGACACGTAGTTTTAGTGGTTTTAGATAGACGTCGGTAGTTCACCCGGCGAGTGCAGCCGGCCAAGGAGAGCCCCAGATCTCAGATTCAATTCCTAGACAGTCGTAGCGGGTGGAAAGACCCAGAAGCATAATAACGTTCAGAAACGCTCTTAAAACACGTAAATATTTTTAATAAACCAGTATTGTACAAGGACCTTTTTTCACCAGATTTACAGGAACGGGTTTAGTTTTTCCCATAGGAAAAACTAAACCCTTTCATACACTTTTCCATATAAATGATCATCTAGTAAATCCACGTTATGCAAGTGTATTATATAAGTATAATTAATACAAAACAATACAAGAACAACACGTTAATCTACCAAACTATTAAATGGGAATATAATTCACCGTCTCCAGATATTTTCATATCAGAGGGTTCGGCTCTGTGGAATTCCTAATTTGACCGATAAATCCTACTGATCCCTCAATATAAATATTTAAAAAAATCTTTCGTAATTCTACATGTATTTAAAATGACTGATTTTTGCATTTTTATATACAAATTCTTTGACAAATCTAATATGCCTAAATTTTTAATAAGAGAGCTAGGTATAATGCCAGTAGCCGAAATAACAAAAGGTAATATTTTTATAGTCTGAGAATGCCAAATTCTTTTAATTTCATTTCCTAAATCTGTATACTTTCTTATTTTTTCAGAAACAGATTTTTGAATATTACAGGAATTCGGAATAGCTACATCAATAATATAAGTTATTTTTTTAATTTTGTCATGTAAAACTATATCAGGTCTATTATGACCAATTGGTCTGTCTGTTAGTATAGTTTTATCATAGTAAATTTTAAAGAAATTATTTTCTAAAAATGAATTTGGTTCGTATTCATAATATGGTACTATATTATGACATTCAATCAAGTTATGTTTAATTACCAAACTTTGGTGAATTATTTTTAAAACCTGATTGTGCCTAAATGTATACTCAGACGGCGCTAATATAGAACATCCTGATATAGTATTATTATTATTATTATAAACACAATAATATTTTGTTTTAATTCCACTTTTTAAATTTTTAATCCAACTAGTTTCTTTTCAACCTGAACCTTCCTCAGGGATGAAAAAAAATATACTAAACATAATACAGATATACATGGCATTTAAAAGAAAATTATAAGAGGGAGAGAGAACATCAACTTAGGTGGGGTCTAATAGTCGTAGACCTATCCCTAAACTAAACTTTTAATAAACTCTAAAGATAAAGAAAATAACTTAAGCCATTCTGGCATTTATAAACTTAAATGTAATGATTGTCCAGCCTTGTACATAGGTAAAACGGCTAGAAATGTTCAAACAAGGGTGGTAGAACACTTGAGATGTCTAAACAGTGTAGGTTTCTCAGAATTTGCTACCCACCTAATAGATAAAGATCATTCATTTAATAAATCTTCCGGAATAGATGTATTACATAGAAATGGGATAGGTCTACGACTTAATAATCTTGAAGCCCTTGAAATAAAAAGTCATTAAAAATAAATAAAACAAATTTACTTAATAAACAATTAGACTTATCGAATAGCCCCATTTTAAAAATATTCCCGTTACCCCCGCCCACTTTCACCCCTCCCTCTTAGCTACCTACCCCATCGCCCCCACCTAAGTTGATGTTCTCTCTCCCTCTTATAATTTTCTTTTAAATGCCATGTATATCTGTATTATGTTTAGTATATTTTTATTCATCCCTGAAGAAGGTTCAGGTTGAACCGAAACTAGTTGGATTCAAAATTAATAAAGTGAAATTAAAACAAAATATTATTATGTTTATTATAATTATGTATTCCCACAAAGTGTTTGCTAAAAGTGAAAAATTATTATTATTGAAGAGCCCAACACAATTACTAATATTTGCTTGTGGATAAGGTGGATAAAATATGTGAAAACCCTTATTGTACCTGCAGTTCGCGTGTTAGTAGAGTTTAGTTACCTACGTCGAGCGGATGTAGGTAGCACAGATGCTTATGTCCTTGAAATGACTTCTGCTGAGAATCTATTAAGCATTTGCGTAGCTACCACAGTGTAGCACTCTATCCTTTTGTATTAGCTGTTGCTGTTGAATTTAATTCCCAAGCATATCAAAAATTAATTTATAAACATTACGAAATAGATTTTCAGCTAATGTAAAAAAAATTAACAATAATAATATTAGATACCTAGCTCTCTCATTAAAAATTCAGGCATATTAGATTTGTCAAAGAATTTGAATATAATAAAATGCAAATATCATATATAATACATATAGGATTACTAAAGATTTTTTAAATATTTATATTGAGGGATCAGTAGGATTTATCGGTCAAATTAGGAACTCCACCGAGCGGAACCTTCTGATATGAAAATATCTGGAGTCGGTGAATTATTTTCCCATTTAATAGTCTGGTAGGTTAACATGTTGTTCTCGTATTGTTTTGTATTAATTATAATTATATAATACACTTGCATAACGTGGATTTACTAGATGATCATTTATATGGAAAAGTGTATGAAAGGGTTTAGTTTTCCAATGGGAAAAACTAAACCCGGACCTGAAAATCTGGTGCAAATTATTAGATTATACCTAGCTCTCTCATTAAAAATGCAGGCATATTAGATTTGTCAAAGAATTTGTATATAAAAATGCAAAAATCAGTCATTTTAAATACATGTAGGATTACTAAAGATTTTTTAAATATTTTGAGGGATCAGTAGGATTTATCGGTCAAATTAGGAATTCCACCGAGCCGAACCCTCTTATTTGAAAATATCTGGAGTCTGTGAATTATTTTCCCATTGTCTAGTAGGTTACCATGTTGATTTTGTATTGTTTTGTATTGATTATACTTATAAAATACACTTACATAGCGTGGATTTACTAGATGATCATTTTTATGGAAAAGTGTGTGAAAGGGTTTAGTTTTTTCTATGGGGAAAACTAAACCCGGACCTAAAAGTCTGGTGCGTAAATTAAAATATTTCCGAAACACCAATTGTAAATAGATTTTTAGTTTTTCTTTTATGTATACTTTTATAACATATTTGGTTTGACAATATTGGAAAAGAGTTCACTACTGAACTGTACATTCTGGACTCGGAATGCAGCTAGTTTTCAGCAGTGCCTTTAATATATAAGTATTATGATAAATAATTCAAATAAAATAAATTAAAATTAAGATTAAATCAAAGAGATAAAAGTCAAATTAAATCGAATAAAAAAAAATAAAAATAAATCA
This sequence comes from Limnephilus auricula, assembly GCA_951813805.1. Lineage (NCBI taxonomy): Eukaryota > Metazoa > Arthropoda > Insecta > Trichoptera > Limnephilidae > Limnephilus > Limnephilus auricula. The sequence continues at coordinate 19,866,002 of OX638404.1, forward strand.
TTTAAAACAAATTCTAGCAATTATGTTATTTTATACATACTTTTACTTACTAGAATCTCTCCATGTAAAGTTAATTAATATCGGTTTGACCGAATAATTAGGACTCGTAATTTATTGCTTCGTTTCAAAGTTAGACGGGTATATTTTCAATTAACGCAATAAAAACTAATTGTTTCTATTTGCGATGGCGATAGAAGTAAAGTTGCTAAATAGATAAATTAATATAATACTCAAACAATAACTGGTAGGTAACACTGTGCCCATACATGTTTTTAATATTGAACTATCCATTGAAGTTACTTCTGTACATGAAAGCAAACACAATTTTATTACACAATAAACCTTCTCCTGCTTGCAGCGCCGCTGTGCTATTATTTACAGAGTCTATAATTGGGCATAGTAGACGCTTCAGGTGTAACGTCAAATGTCAGAATATCTGGTATCAAACATAGTATCGTCTTCCGTAAGCAAGTAGCCAGGAAGTACAATCCAGCATATGTAAACGGATATACACAGTAACATAATCTATGTGAAGATGGTAGGTACCTATATTAACAGGGATGCTTAGTTAGTATATTATATTAAGTATTATGTGGGTCAAGTGATCGTTGAAAATTACGTGTTAATGTAAGTTAGCTACTTTATAATAAAATGTTTATTTGAGTAATGATTTAGAGGTAACATATAATATTCCCGAACATCTTCGCTTTTTTACACTTGTAGCTTCTCCGGCATAAATTACGCGAAAGAAAATGTGCAATTATATTTTGCAGATACGCTGCCGGGAAGCAGTTTCTTAAATTAAGAAACACAAGCTAGACAAGGCAATAAATTTCAGAATTTTTCGGGATGATGAGACACAAATTAAAACTTTTTTTTGCTGGTAATTACTGATTTATTTCATCAATAATTGTAATTTCACTATTCTTTACATATTAAAATTCACATATGTTGTGGAGGATTTTTTTTATTATTTTTATCATGTAGTGCGTCTTCTAGTTTTAAAATATCATTATTTTAAGAAAATGAAAATAATTATCAAAATAAGGTTTCAAAGCCAAAGGATCCCTGATCAGGATATAAAGAATACTTAGTACAATAATATTTTACGCATATTTTTTAAAGAGTATTTATTTGTTTATTTACCGGTACCTATCAAATCAAATAACCAGAATTTTTTTATAGTTTTTTATTTTATTTTAATTAGCTTAAAATCGTAGCACATTTGAGTTCGTTGAATGGGAATGACGAACGTCACAGTTACATAAAATTAGTTTGTATGATAATTTGATATTGACGAAGATAATAACAACTTTCAATGAAAATATTTATGTAATAGACAAACACAGAAAATAAAATAAAAAAGATAACGGTCGCAACTGGGACACACCAGGATCCGAGATACTGTCGCACACTGGGAATCCCTGAAACACTGAGTTCGTAGGAAAACTATAAAGCAATATTCAGAAAAGAGAACTAGAACTAGATTATTTAATCTCAAAATGTTACATCGAAGTTACTATATCTTTACGTTTAGCAATTCATGTTGCGCAGTTTTATAAATTTATTTATTTTTCTTTTTAAAAGAAAGACAAACATTCCCGGGTTACGAATAATCTGGCAATATATGAAAATCTCCTACTTCCAACACAGTTTGTTTTTTTTTTTTTAAATGTTAGTTACATTTGTTGGATTTTACGACTACCATGCTAGGCACATGCCCGTGTTATGGTGATCGAAATTGTTGGTGATAGTAAGCCAAACATGTTGCTTGTGTCGTTATGGAGGACTTAAACAGCCAATTAATTGAATACGCGACTCCTGGACCCAAATGCGATGCCAACTCAGCCACTGACCGGTCATCACTTATCTAATTTGGACTTCTCAGATCCAAATAAATAAATTTATAGGTACTTTGACTACATTGTTGCTTAGTGTTACATATACATTGTATCATAACATTTCAATTTACAGTAGGTTAATTCTCCCGAAAAAAAGATTTTTTTATCACACCATGTTGTCCAGAATAACTAAGGATGTTTCAGTCAACCTAACTCGAATCTCAAAAGGAAATTGACACTTCATTCCAGTGTAATTGTATCGGTTTCCTTTCAAATTTGTCTACAATGAAATCGTTTGTTCACGATGGCAGACAATATGAGTCTAAGGTATGCGTGAAAAATACGGGTACGTTTCCGCTGACATTCAGGTATTTTTGTTTTGAATGTTTGTCAGTTGTTTTGGGAGCCAATGGGTATAGGTAACGCTACCCTGGGAAGCGTTTAACAAGACCTCTGCCATAGATCACCCAAAGTGGTTTGCTACTTTTATGATTCAGTAGGGATACCCGGGTTTACATGGTGAGGTTTGTCCAGTTCTAAAAATCATACGATGTAGTCCATCATCAGGGCAGATGTGTGCTTCTGCCCTGATGATGGACATTGTAACGCTAACCGGAAGGTTGGCTAAAGAAGGAGGTAGCGCAACACGGCATAATAATCCAAAAAATAAATCACTTTAATACATTTTAACATGAAAATCCAAAAATATATTTAATAATATTAATGGCTGATAAGTGAACAAAAAATGTCATTTTTCTATACAAAGAAAAAACTATTATTTTAAAAACTCGTCAAATTGTCGTACGAGCGACAGTAATAATAAATAATATTATTTAAAATAATTCTTGTTTCAAGGCAAAACTTTAACGAATATTATGAACTTACTTTTAAAATTGACGTTTGCCGGAATTATTTTTCATTTCAAAGGAAATTGGTACCTCACTCAAACATTAGTAGTTTCCGTTTAACAATTGCCCATAAGGAAAATTTTAACTTACCTAAAGTCAGTTTTCTATTTTCATTAAGTACGTAGTTCATTTATTATTGATTTTTCTCACAGAAAAATAAGGAGCCAACTATTCGGTATCTTGGATACATTTTTAGATTTTAACGGCCAAAAGCATTTTCGTTGTTTGTTTTTGGGGTGTTATGCCGTGTTGCGCTATCTCATTATTTAGCCGACGTTTCGGACAGTATTGCAGTGTCCATCATCAGGGCAGATCTGGCAGACATCGTCATCATCATAACACCCCAAAAACAAACAACGAAAATTCAGTAATCTTGTCTTTTTTTTTGCATGTTCTGCGAGTAGTTATAATTGTTCACACTAAAGTTTGCGTAGATCAAAAGTGTAGTATCCTAGATATTGAAGGGAAAGCCCACCCATAGATGGAACTAGAAAGTAGTCTATTATATTTACACATATATGACTTTTTAGTGTCGCGTGGCCGAGTGTATAATAAATATGGTGGGAACCACTAGGTCGGGGTCCACACCATTCCAACCGCCTGCTAAATAAGATATCAGAGCCCATTGCCAATATATCACAATAAAGTCGAAAGTGTTTTGTGGAACCCGGAGTTTTTATTAAGAGTTTGAGACAACCTTGGTGTTACAATAACAAAAAAAAAACAAGAAAAAATATCATATTAGTTTTGTTGCTTTAAATTTAAGATGATGGGAGTCAAGTACCTAAATAAAATAAATTTCCCTAGTTTTTTTGGACTCTCTGTACCCACTTCTGTACGAGTCGTGCATGTACAGCTTTTTTCAAAAATATTATTGAACTTTTAGGAAAATGCGAGCTATTTACTATACAAGACCGAGTAGGTATTAGAGTGCACCTAATGTTAACATAGATTGCGTTCAACTCATTGGAATAAATTATTTCTACTGAACTGAAGTTTTACCTTTTGTATTTAGAACACAACGCTACATTTGAATGCGTTATTTGAAAGGATTGCATGTCTGTAAGGTTAAGGTAGACGGAGGATGTTTATATGTTAAAGTTTACGTATTATCGCTGATATTCCACATGGTTCAAAGCACCACAGAAATAGAAAACATTTTAACCCGGATAGGTCACGTCAGGAATTGCCATTCAATAATGAATGTTGTATTTTATTCCATTCTGTCATTCAACTTCTGAACGCTTATCAAACTGAAATACGCATTTGTCTTGATATATTATTCAAATAGAACAACAAACGTTGATTCTGAACAATGTTAGTTTTATTGAAAATGGCATTAAAAATAAAAGAACACAAGCAACTTGTGAGCACGTTTCGAGAACCAAACATTTGCCCAATTTTAGCCCTTATTTCGATACAAACCTGTGTTTCATATGGGATGTAGTAAGATTTGTGGCGATTGTAAGTGAGACGGGACGCTGAGCGGTTGTGCTAAATGGAACATTTGTTTTCGTTTGAATTTGTATGGAAGACACTTCTAGTGTTACATATATATTACTAGCTGATACCCGGCATGCTTTGAATGCCACTAAAATAAAGAAATTGTTTCTCCCTGCGGTGTCCTTTCCTATTCGTCCCGTTCCCCTTCCGCCACCTCTTCCCATTCCGCGACTCCTTCCCCTCCCACGTTCCACTGTCACCTTCCCCCTCAGCTATCCCGCTGTCCCACTTCTCGCGACCCCCCTCCCGCATTCTCCTTCCACCTTTTCCGCCTTCCCCCCTCCCTACTCCACCCCTCCCGCAACACCCCCCCGCTCTCTTTATTTCCTCTCCCCCTTACGACATTTTGAACTGTCGCTTAACTCTTTCACCTATTTCAAATTTTTTATGCAAATTTCATAAAGCCAGAGTTCGCGGTATGAAATATACTTTACGACCTATTCTCATAACTACCAAATATATTTAAAAAGATCATAAAAATCAGTCCAGCCGTTTCGGAGGAGTGCGACCATAAACACCGTGACACAAGATTTTTATATATTAGATAATCTTTATTCAATGGTATGGAATAAGTTCATAGTTACCGATCTAAAAAAAATACTAATTGACAAACACAAAAAAAACACAAAAAATTACTAAAGACAAAAACAAAAACAAAAATTACTAATTGACAAACATTGTTCCTGAAGTCATTATATTCCTATCGCAGCTCTATTGCGTAGAGATTGACAACTATTGTTACGTAATCTGGTAATTATATGGAGCACCTTACATTCATATTGGATCCATTCACAAGAAGCTAAAAATAAATATTTTTGATTCTTATTTGACTTTCGAAACAAATTATCAAGAAATCGGATTCAATCTAACGATGACTAATTGTAATGCTATTGTACAACTTTCTTAAATTTATTGGTACATTTAAGAACAATGCTGGTAGCATTTCCGATGAGGAAAGAAGGGATGTTGGCAAGATTGCATATTGTTTTATTTGTTATTTAAAATATTGTTATTGTCTTAAACAACTATTGTTTACCAGTAATCGCGACTATTTATATTAATGGGTCAGATAAACAATTGTCACATTAAAAAGTCTTGTTTTATTCTGTACCTGTAAAATGTAATAATATTTTTCATAGAATGTACACTACTCTTTCATCTCCCCAGACTTCACCCTACTCAATTCAGAGATCCATAGACATACATATATCCATAGATAGACTTGCCCTAAATTTAAACCTGACCATATTTTTGGTAGCAGGAGGGCTCGAGAACGATTTTAAGAAACTATCAGTCATACATTGATCACCGAAAAGCGCACATTGAAAAAACCAGACCCTCCATAGAAAAATAATGTTTTTTTACGTTTTTTAGTAATAAATATGAATTTATTTTAATTATTTCTAATTTTGAACATACACTTTACAAATGATTAAAGTGCTTTACATTTTTTTTTTAAATACTGAATACCTTACAAGAGTCCCAACTGCTCCAGTCTGGAGCCAGTGAAACTATGGTATGGTATGGTATGTAATGGCATCCCCGATCGGGGTATGTTATGAGGCTGAAGGTGAGTGGAAAAGGGAAGGAGACGAGGAAGAGGAAGTTGGGGAAGTACCTGGCTATTCAGATCTAGTCATTAAGCACGGCTAAAGCCATTTCAAGCAATGTTTCAATTCTGAATGGTGGTCTTACACCAAGGTGATACTAAGAGTATCTTCCACTCTGGAACGTGCCGCAAATATACTCTTTATTATTTTAAATAATGGATTGTGAAATAACACAAATCAATTAAATAAAATTTATTTGCGCACGCCGGGTTCGAACCCGCGGCCTTCGGAATGGGAGTCTAACGCTCTACCACTGGACTACGCCGGCCGTCAAGTAGACAAAATGTTAATATTCAGTAACAGGGTGTAATAAGGTTAGATTAGGTTGGGTTAGTCATTTTGTGAACACCTCACTGGCAGAACCTTGGCTGAGGTGTTCGAATGTTTTGGATTATTTTTAAATTTGTTTATAATTTGACCTACATTTGGTATTGTTCAACGTAGTTAACATTTATTTATAGTTGCTGTATTACGTAACTTTGGTAATGTTCACTGTGGTACAATGACAATACAAAATTCGCAAGAGAAGAACATGTCATACCGATATAAATACATACCGTTAAATACATAACATTCTGTCCAAATGGTTTAACAAAAATGGTTTCCGTGGTTATTATAAAGTTTATATTATGATAAGTAATAAATATTGATTCCATCTTGGCGGCCATTTTGTATAACCGTTTGGACAGAATGTTTTATTGGTATGCCAAGGACTCTCTTAGGGTATTTTTTATTATTTTAGTTTTTATTTATTTTATTTTATTTTATTTGGAAAACCAACAGTCATAACATTTTATAAAGTATATTAAAACATGGGTAAATCGTTTAACCAATAATAGGTTTCCACTGAAGTATCTTAATTTTTTAGTGTAAACAAAGAAAAATAGTTACATTAGCCTTGGGGATGGGATGAAGGGAAAGGGATGGATCTATTCTGTATAATTAGTAGGGTGTACGTAACTTATGTAAGTAGTTATCATAAAGTATCGAGAGATTGCCTGTGTGACTTTAATGAGTGTGGTGCAGAGTTAAAAATGTCTAATTGTGTATAGTATGTATTGAAAGTGTGTGATGCACGATAAATGAAGGAGTTAAATAAATAAAATAAATTGCTGTGGTAAACAATTTTTTCTAAAAATCTGAATTTTTTTTGTCTAATTTTCAAGGACCTATTTTGGTCCCGGAAACCCAATAAAACAGTCATTACATTAAAATTTCATTTTCGGCATTTAAAAAAAAATTGTAAATCAATAACAACAATATGAAAGTCTTATATTTAGCAGAGAAAATGCGCGCGCTGCTTTTGACGACTTATAACTAAGTATTCTGTAGATTCCGCATAAACAGTGGGAAGTGGATTCTGTACCGCGGTGTATAGCTTAGGCAAATAAGGTGGATGGAAGATGTCTAATGCGATATGTAAATATGAGGCGGCTCTGGGGAATTCCACCACCCTCCCAGTACCTACTTAAGTGGCAATGAAAGTGGTTGACAGCCTCCCCTACCAATGAGCTACTTCTTGCAGACTAAACTAGAGGTTTAACCGCAACTGGAGCCAGAGGTATCTTGCTAAACTTGGTTAAAGTTCCCGTTACCAAGATGGCACCCAACGTTACCTCCTCATCATTAAAATATTTACATTTTAAGTTTTCGCAAAAAATATCTATCAATAAAAATGGAAACTGTGACATGGTGTTGAGGAGAAGCCAATTATAAACGGATTAGATGAAAGAGTTTTGCGTCCTTATTGCGGGCTTAAATACATGATATTATAATTAATACCTACCAGGTAAGTATGATCCTATGTATTTTCTTAATAATAAAAAAAAATTATAATAAAAAAATTATTATATACATGTACATTATTAGGCAGCATCGCGTTAATTGGTCAGATGCATTGTACATATAGTTTTGTATCACTGATCGAAGAACGGATAGATGCAATGTTTTAGCCATAAGTTTTTATAATGTTTGTCTAGTCTGTAGTTAGAAATGATTTAAAATTTGTTCAGATGCGCCAAATTTCAAAATGTTACAAAAAATTCCAAAATTGAAAATGTGCCCCTTGAGGTGATTTTTCACAAAAACGGCGCCATACAAGTCATCCAAATATTATTATTATTATTATTGGTATCAAGGCGAAATTTCACACATACATGAATTCCATGGACTACCAGAATTACACATAGACCTAAATTACACTTACAGGATATACACACGTCAAAAAAATTGTTTTTTTTTTATTGCGTTGTGTGTGTTGAATAAATTGCATATATGAAAAAAAACCAAAGTAAGGTTAAGTTTTTTTGACATGTGTAAATATATCAGTAGATATACCAGCGCCCTCCGTGGATGAAGGGTAAGGCTCTCGACTAGCAACCCGAATGTTACGGATTCCGATCCCGGCATGCGCGAATTAATTTAATTTGATTAATTTCTATTATTTCACAATTTAAAATAATATATAAGTATTCTATTTGCATCACGTTCCACGGTGCAAGATACTTTGATTATCTTATTTTTATATTATACTTTTGTGTAATCCAGTTGACATCTGGACAATTCCAATTGACCAGACCTAAATGCCATGAACATTCCCACCTTCCTCTCCAATCTCCTTTCACTCCCCACTACCTTCAACCTCATAACATACCCCAATTCTGTCTCACTGCCAATGGAGTCTCACTCCAGACGGAAGCAGTTGGGACTCTTGTGCGGTATTCACATTAAAAACGTACATATTAAAAATTAGGTGGCTAGTGTAATTCTCTTAATCTGTAATTCCGTTGTGTGATTATACTATTGGAACCTGAAAGTCGCATCTGTGTAATATCAACATGTAACCAATGCAGGTATAATAATAAATTATATAAAAATAAACTTTGTTATACCACTTTTTCGCGGGGAAATGTGTAAATATCTTGAAGTTTATGTTAGCGTTGCGATGACGTGGTATCTCGAGATTGAAATCGAAATTTTTGATTTTAATAAATAAAAGGTTAACCTAGGATCTTCTGAATCATTGACAGCAAAAGACATTAAGGGTTTGACGTCATGGACCATATATAGATATTATGTAGGTTATGTCTTTATGTATTATGTTGGTTCGTGTATGGTCTAATATTTTCCCTACAAATGCCATGAAAAGGTAAATCTTTTTAAGCCCTTAAATGTTTTGTAAATATTTACAAAGTAATTTAATAAAGATTTTTTTATGTACCCAGCTACATAAAAAAAATATATTCACCAGTGTTGCCTAGAAAGTAAATCATCTAGAGAATGCAAGATTCATGAAATTCTCAGGATATGGAGTAATATTGGAGAGTGACCCGGTTCTTTGAAATCCTTAATCAAAATATCCCTGCTCTGAGATTTGCATCCGAAGTTTTCCGATATCAAAGCGAGACGATCTGTTAACAAAGTCAAAGAGATTTGAATGCCATAACAAGTTTTGTATTTATAGAATATTGAATTTATTGAATCATTGCATTCAAATAATAGTGGAACATGAAATTATTTCGTATCCTTAGATGAATATACTATAAAGCGGTACAATAATAGGAGAAATCTAGCGCAACGAAGGTTGTTATGGTAGTTTTTTCTAATTTCCTTAACAATAACGACTCATTTGTCTATCTGAGATAGTAATTTCAAACATGCTTAACCATTCAAAGTTTTTACTTCAATGATTGTGTGTATGAAGGACTCGATACCGATTTCTAACCAAAAAAAAAACATAGTTGATCACATCTGTATCAAAATATTAAGAAGGTATTACCAGAGAATACCGGAAATTATTCCCTTTTATATCAAATTATAGACGTATTGACTCTTTTTTATAAAAAAAATAACATATATTGATTTTGAAAGATTGTTATTTTATCTAGTAAACACAGTTTTTAAATTTTGAAAAACTGATTTAATTTTTAGTATACAAAGGTTATATATACCGCTGGTCGTTAGCAGATTAAATTTGTTCAATTTTCAAACGAAATATTGTGTTATACAACACAAATTTCAAATCATATAATCATACTGCAAAATAAATCTAGTAAAAACAATTTCCACAATTTTAATTTTAGTTAAATTAAAATCCTTAAAAAATAAATCCGAGAACGTGTTTGTGACGAAAATACCTCAGTTTTTCTATTTACTTAAGGTTTTACAAACAAAAATATTCGAAATTTTTTACACACTTATTTTGTGTAGACATAATTGAAAAATTATAAATACTTATGATCAAAAAATACTTACAAGAAGTACAATATCAAGCGTTTTGACCATTTTTATTGCTAACTTGAATATAGGTATACTTTAAAGCAAGTTTTGACTGAAATAAATCGATATTAAATTTTTAAATAAAAAAATTTCATTCGGGGAATAATCAATCATTCTCATTGGAACCTCCCTCTACAGTTGAAAGCATTTTTAAACTTTTATTTTCAGCCGCTGGTCAATGGCTCTTAAGTGCCTTTGGTCCGAATCTAATTGTTAAAATCAAAAAGTACAAAAAGGTTGTATTTTTTCCAAAAATCTCCAAATCCAGGATTTAGTAGTTCCATTTGCTAAAGATTTAAGATTAAAAAAAAAACTCATTTTACGAACAAATTCTGGTTTCTTAATCCGTTCTTCAACATATAGATATATTTTGCTATCCCTTATTTGTCTTCATACTGTGTCAGACTCACGCTTTTCCGAATCTAAATTATATAAAATAATTTATTTTCTTCAGAAGAATGAAAATAGAATAAGAAGAACTGATATGTTGTATTAGGCATTGCATCTGGTTCTAACACAGGCGTCGTCAGTTCGATTCCTCGGCTGGCTAAGTCCTCATTTACGACCAAAACAAAGTTTTCCGCTAATTGTGATGCTAATAGGGGATTTTTTCATTTCTAGTACTGTCAGGTTATTTGAAACCCGATAACATTAGATAATATTAATAATGGAACTATGTAAGAAAATTACACAGTATAAATAATCGAATAAACTCATTGAAAAATTTGCATTATGTATGGCTGAATGATTAAGATACTTGTAACGAAAAAATTATATTCAAAACTTTTATTTTCAAAATATATTTTAATTTAGGCATTGAAGAGCCGGGATAACTTTGCACATAAAAACTCGGTTCGATTCACAAGATTCTTATTACAACATAACCTATAACTAAAACGACTTTGGAAAAGGAAATTAGCAATATTTTTCCATAAATTATTTCATATCCTCCCTCTTGCAATATAAACCATGAAAAAATGAACGATTTCTAAAGAAGTTGTGGATTATGGACATGAGAAGGAAGAAGATAGGTGTAGAATGTTGCAACCTAACCAAGACTAACGCTTTGTTTTTGTTGTATTTTTTTCTAGATATTAAATTATAATTTTCTCCTCGTAAAATTTTCACGTTCCTACTTACAAAACTTAAATAAAAAATGAACGTACTTACAAAAAAAAAAAACTTAATTTATATTTTTCATTCAAAATGATCTTAGAACGGGGAACCCACCCTTCAGGCCTCGACCGTATTTTATCAGAGGGTAAAAATATTCCGTTTTGCAATAAAATCCAAATAAATGAAATATTTATTCATGTATCTGAAAACTAATGGTGTCGAGTAAGCATAGGTATGAGGTGAAATAACGGAGGATTTTGACATTTCCCAGGGGCTGAAACAAGGTGATGGCTTAACACCCACCCACACTGTATTGGAGCATTTCGTGAGGAAGACAACGATCACTACCGACTTAAAACATTTGCTGTAGAAGCAATCAAATAGTTAGTTCAAATAATTTATTATGCGGTTGTGTTCTAAACGTTATCGTAAACTCACATTTTTTTCTTTTTCGTTGTTTGTTTTTGGGGTGTTATGATCCGGCAGATCCGACGATATGCCAGATCTGCCCTGATGATGGACACTGCAACGCTGTCCGAAACATCGGCTAAAGAAGGAGGTAGCTCAACACGGCATAACACCCCAAAAACAAACAACGAAAATACTTTTGGCAGTGAAAATCTAAAATCGTATCCCACGTTTTTGTCGTTTCAATGTAAAATAATTAATAGAAAATTCTCAAAGTTTCATAATTATTTTCAAATTGCGGTTGGAAACTTTGGATTCATAAAGTTGTACATTTTAATTATTTTGCGGTCAACTTTTAGATTTGAATATAAAGCGTGGTATTTTCTCTTTTGCACATCGTGTAGATCATATTTCTAACTTTGATAGTAAGAGAGACGTAACGAATTTTGTAAAGAAAAAAATTTCATGTAAACATTTCGTTGTTTTTTCTGTCTAGCTGTTTCAATATTACATATACTTATATATTACATATACCTTCAAAATTTCTATAATATATTTTCATGCCATTGGAATTGGAATTGTGTACAGAATTTATACATATAAATACTATTGCTTCTAATTCAAAATTAATTAATATCTGTTTCACTTACAATATTGCTTAAATAATAGATCGTGGTACTGTAATTACAAAATTACCGTTATATGCTTTCATGCTGTTAAGTTAGTAGAAATAATATTCAATTCATTATAATAGTGTTACCCACACACTGGCAGCGCTTTTTTGGGTCCCCATAATATATCTTACAATAAATATAAACCCTCAAACAATATGTAAGTAAAATATAGTTTCATATTATTTTAGACTTGTTATTTTTGATAAAAAAATAATGGAATAAAAAGTAAAATCTTTGAACATTGCTCTCCGCCCGTAAAGACATAAAAATCTTATGAATTAGCTCTTACCTTGATCTCTGTAGTTCTTTTAAATTCCAAATGTAATAAGGATTTTCAAGAGTAAAGTATTTTGCAGGTGAAATATTGCCTGGTAGCTTCAGTTCAAGGGATATTTGATACGATGCGTAGCTAGAGGGAATTGGTATGTAGAAACAAGGTGAAAACAGGGTAGATCAGAGTAAAAGCAAGGTGCAGGGTGAAATCAGAGTGTTAGGGGAGTATATGAGGAGTGTGAGTCGACGAGAGGAATAATTGGTGTAAGGGCTGGAAACCGACCCAGTTTTATCTAGTTGACTGTCGTGAAGGATATACGATTTCACTAATTGGTATTAAATTTCAACACAAGGATTGTAATTAATATGCATGCGTGTTATATTTGATTGTTTAACTTCATAATATTATAGGTATTCCTAAATATAGTACATCTAAGTTAATGCCTAGGTATTAAAAATAACTACACAGGTGAGAGGGATATTGAGATTTAAGTCGATCCATGTCCAGAAAAAAATATAGGATGGCAACATACTTGAATTTGTCACGATGGAATTTCTTAGGCGCATTGTTTGATTATTTCAAATTACAATGCAAATGTTGAAAAAATACTTTATTGTATGAAACCGTCAGTTTATAGCAGGATAGATAGCTTTAGAAATAAATATATAATGTTTGTTTTCAAGGTGTGTCTTAAGCGAATAAGGAGCCTTTACGTATTTTTTTGATTTTAAAAAATATTGTTTTCATGATTTTACACTAGGTACATTAATAAATCATTTTCTTAATAAACCCTCTCATTTTAAGCGTTTTTTCTGAGGCAAGAAAAATAGCAACTTTCCATAATTTTGTGAAACGGACGCGAATTTTGCACAATGCAAGTAAAACATTTATTTAAACTCGCTTAGAGCGCTGAAAGTTTTCTTTGGGAATCTTTAACTTTTCTATTTGTTTAAGGTGAAAGATTTTATTTAATTTTTTTAAACCTTATTTTACGACTAGTCACTAAAAAGACTAAATTATTTCAGAGGAAATTCAGATTAATCAATAAATAATAGATTATTTTCTCCCGAAAGGGCGATAAATTTGTCGTTCGGGGAAAATATTTTAAAGGAACATAATATGCCGATAAACGTTAAGAATGCAGACAAATTCATTTTTTCCAGATTAATCGTTAACTACCTTCTGATACAAAGTTAATTTCATTGATAACAGGATTCGTCTGCCACCCCTGTATAAGTTTCGTTGTACATATATGCTCATACTAAAAATATGTATACACAGTACAAATGTGAACTAAACCGGGCAATTTGACTGTCCTAAAGCCGGAAACTTTTTTAGTTGGTCAGTCAAAGCTTCATTACTACATGTATGTAAAAAAAATTGTATCTAAATAAATCTTAAAATAAATAAAAGAAAATAAACGAAAAAAAACAGTATACATGTAAACACCAATACATGGAGAAAATTAGTTCCAATTTGTACGAAATCTCAATTTTATCCACCTGGATATTATAGAAATTGATTATATTAATTGAAAAGGTAAATCATAGTAGATACCATAACATTTGATGGATTAGGTATCCAAGTTTGCACAGTTGCCGGAAATAATGTATAATATATCCGTTCTCCAGAGAAAATAAAATGAATAAACTGTTGTTTCTTTAAGTTTTTCCTTTGTGAGTTTTCTTCATCAGGAAAAGTCGACTCCATAAATAAAGCAAGCTGCTGAACAAAAAACTTAATTTATTAGAAGTTTTTATTAATGCTGGAGTCTTGGCCGTCGAATTTTATGTGACAGAAAGTGGCGGAAAAATACGGAAAGAAACACGGACCTATGAGTTGGAAAAATCACAGTAGAAATAACTTTTATAAAGACGGAGTGGTCCATAATAGGCGATAACATGAAAAAGTACCCCGATGATGTATCCACCAAGCCGAGGGGTAGAGCAAGATTATATAAGTACGTACTATTATTATAAGGGTAGGTTCGTAGGGCTAACCGTTTTATGACGGGCCGTTAAAGGGACGCAGGTGTGGAGGGTTATATTTAAGTTGCTAGGTTCAAGTGAAAGTTTTAGGAGTTTCAAGTAGGGTCGTAAAATTCGTATGCTTTATACTTAATAATCTTTTTGATTAAACTTAAATTTCGACAAGGTTCAGATTTTGTTGAGAATGGTCTGAAAGGTTAAACTTGTTCTTTTTTGGGTAAGGGAAGTTTTGAAAAGACGTAATTATATTGATACTCTTCAAGTTTCAATGAAATACCAACGGATATTTGCTAGTCGATAGATATTTTGATAAAACTATAAAACTAACATTTCTCGAATTTCTTGCAAATTATAAGGTAATTAACCCTAGTTAATTAATTATTTTTAATATTTGAGAAAACTGCGAAAAAATCTGATATGTAAGATTTTAATTTGTAAGTAATGTACGAGTTTTTTAAAATGGTCATTGTCAAATAAAATAATCACGTAACGATTTTATTTTCGAATGCATGATTCGCAATACGAACAAAACTATCGCATTACTGTTTTGCTTGATTGAGATGCCCATTCACTCACCTTTGATTCTGATCAAATTAATCGGTAGATCGAATCTTTTGTTAATCAAATTACAATCGTTATTTTTAATTAATCAGCTCAATTTATCTTTGATTCGCCAACGCTTGATGAAAAAACTAAGGTTTTTTTTATCCGATGAATAACTTCGGTAATTGGACTAATTAGAGATAAAAATGGAATGCCAGTTCATTATTGCAAACATATTTCAAGTATAAAAAACGTTACCAATGATACAGAGATAAGTGGTGTCAATGGACCATAATCATAATTAAACGAATCTGAAAAAAATATTGTGAATAGATTTGTGCTGAGAGTACTGAAATGCTAAAAAAATATGTGTTCCCGAAGAGTCCCAAAAGTCCAAAGCCGAAGAGTTTAAAGAGTGTATAAGAGATGCAAATGGATAAGAGGAAGGTTGGGATATATTTCGTTTGTCATCAAAGACAATTTCAAGCATCCATCGTTTCGATTCTGATTTGCGGAATTTCACAAGAGCGATATTGAGATTAGATGGCCTTCATCCATCGGTGGTTAAATTTTGGATATTAATTATGAGGCATACAAACCACGATAAACAGATCAGATATAAAACAGAACAGAGATAAACAGGGCAGTGAAGAAGAATAATAACCAATGATCTTCTAGGATAACTGTATACGCTTTATACTGTTTTTTCTTGTTATTATTGTTATTTGTATTGAGCATGTTGAGAAATTAATCAGGAATTGTTATTATTTTACTAACTTGAATTTAGTTAAGATCCAAACCAAAGTTTGGTTTGGATCTAGGTTAAAACATTAGCTTAGAATTTAGAATAAATAGTTTCTGATTTATAAAATAAATAGATGGCAGGCGAGTCTGTTTCCCTTTCTCTCAAAGAGCATTCCAGCGATTCTAAGTTTATCAGAAAGGTGTCCTTATTAAAACTAAATATATTAAAATAATGATCTGTTTTATGACTTCCCATTTTGATACTGACAATTCATGGTGGAAATTTATTATAATAATATATAAAAATAATTTTAAACTTTTTCTAATAAATTTACTTCTAACCGTAACTGGTTTCAGCATGTTCAGGCCAAAAGTAGACTGGTACAATTATTCCATAAAGTATGATTTATATACATATTATTTGGGTGTTAACAGGGCCATACACAAATATTTTATTCAGATTATATAAATTGTCCCATTTTCGTTGCTATGACGTGTTTCACAACTGATCAGATGCAAGGAAGATGGGATAATCCATATAATTTGAATAAAAATTGAAAAAAAGTTTAAAATTATTTAAATTAAAACAAATAACTTTGTTTAAACCACTAATATAAATAATATAATATAATTAAATAATATACACTAATATACGCCACAAAGTGATTTGGCGAAGTTTGAAGAAGAAATAAAATTATTTAATTTAAATATTATTGTTTTGTTTTATGACTGTTCTGTTCATTGTTCAGTTTTAAATTATGAACAAATACTGCCAATTTGATTTCAATAATTAAAAAAAAAAAATTATAATTCTATTTTATCATTGTCCTGTTTTATTATGATCCGGTTTATAGTGTTCAGTTAGTTCCGATTACCATACAAAGTCCACACATTATTTGGTATTTTCCAGTAATGGTAGAGAGCCTTAACTCTTTCTAATGCCTCCCAAATGGAAGAAAAAAAGAAGAGGGATATGAGATGTGACAAAAGAAGACTGGATATTCAGGCTTAGTCCCCAAAGTAACCTGAAAATCTTTCGTGATAATATTGTTTGACCTACAAAATTATCTTGAAATAAGATCCAGCGTCTTCTTACAAAATAAAGGCACACAAAAGTCTGTTCTTTTGTTCTAAAATCTAAGACCAAGAGTGTTCGTAAAAGCGCTCTCTCGAATTAACCTCGTAACATCTGGGTCAATAGGATCAGGTCCTTAGAGTCTCAAGACGGAGCAAAAAATAGACTTGGTCATTTATTATTTTTTTTAAATTTAGCTCTCATAAAAAAAGGATATAGTAACGCCTGGTAGCCTAAAATATGACCAGTAAAGTATAGTAATAAGAAGTAATAAAAAATAAATAAACAACATTTTTTAAATTTAATAAACACACCCGCTTTTCATCAAACCTGGGATGCATGGTCCCAAAAACTAAAACCACATTCGCTCAACGACAATTCTGGTTCATAGCTCCGAAAATATTTAATGCATTGAGTACCGATATTAAGTCAAATAATTCAGTATCCGCCTTTACCGCCCGTCTACAGCATTGGATATTTGAAAAGGGACGATCTTTCTTTAAAGATTACATGAGTTCTTAACACTTTTAAAAACAAAACAAAAAATTATAAAATTTATCCTGTCACAGCTTTATTCCAACTTGTTTCACATCACTGAAATTGAATGTGACCATAAACATAATCGTCTTGTAGATTATATCTACCACAATTTAACCTGCGTTCAAAACAATATAATATATAATTTTATTTGTTTTATAATCTTAATGTTTATTATTTTTAATTTCTATTTCTTTCTTTAAAATATTTATCTCTCTTTATTTTTCAGCTCACTATTATTTTAATATTTGTATTTACTTTTATTTATCTTTAAATATCTTTTTTTTTCTTTTCTGCATTCTTATTTCTATATTTATTACCTAGTTTTTATTATCTGCTTCTGTAAAAAAGTATTTTTAGTTCATATATTCATTATGTATGACTACCACAACACGGGCAGTAGCCTAGTATGGTAGTTAAAAAAATGTCAAAAACTGTAACTTGTAAAAATTTATTAAATAATAAAAAATAAAAATAAATAAAAACAGCAATAAAAATTTATAGATATGGTACCTATTTTAATTTGAACATTAATTTAGAGTGAGCTTCGTGCTAATGGAGACCACTATGCATGACAAAAACGTTGATAGAAATGAATTGGATATAATAAGGCCTTTCTTCCATGGGGACACAAAGTATTTAATACTACACGATTGAAGTATATTGATTACTACAGCAATAAATTTTTTATTTTTTATTTTATTAATCATTAACGCCTTTGTGGGCTTTTACATATATTTACATTTTTATGTTTTAGTTCATACAGGTGTGTTTAGATGACAAAGAAAACATAAATAGGTTTTACACATGGTACATAGAAATAAAGATGTTAGGTAAAAGTATAGTGTTATACAATAAAGAGACAGAAAAAATAAGTTTTAGAGCTGCAGATAGCATAATATGTATGTAACAACTAATAATAATGTGTGGGTTCTTAATGTATGTATAATTTATATGTGTTGAATACATGGCGAAGTTGATTTAAAACAAAAATACACACTACCGAATTGCACCGCACTAAAATTAATATTCAATGTAATTTATATTTTATGTTCTACGTATGGAGATAAATTATATTAAAATATAATTTATCTTCGTACGTAGAACAAACACATTGCTGATATTTTGTAAACAGTCTCCGGCGACCAACCGAAAGACATTGTTCCTATTCACGATGGACAGCTACAGCAACTGTTGGGTTGTAAGTTTGGTTATGAAAGAATTCTTGATTTAGACGTATCGAAAATTATGCGATTATTACAGATTATGCTCGACAAGTTGTTTCCGATGTGAGTACGCAACATGAGTAGGTATCGGATACTATTCCCGTGGAAGAAGGGCGTAAATATCTATGTACTTCCCAACCTAACCCTTACTCTCTAAATCCATTCCCCCAGTTTCTGCAGTCACATTTCACTCCCCGAATTGGATGCCGTAGTCCTTTCAGGTTTTTAATATATTAACACGAAACAAAAGGCCCTGAGAGAAATTATATTTTTGGGTTGATGGGATACTGTGTGGAGGGTTAAAGAAAGGAAGAAATTCTTCTCTTTAAGAGACGCATACAATAAATGGGAGAAAACACAGAAAAAATGGTTTCTAATTATTCAATAATTTTATATTTCTGCTTAAACCTTTTCACTGTTGCAAATATCCAAGCCTAAGTACCTACTCTTAATGAACAATAAGCACAAACAATTTAAGCACCATTATGACGCAGAAGTGCTTATCTTGCCGAGCTTGTCAAAACACCCAGAACAATGGCCATACCGAGAATCGCTGCAAACGACTTTCATTTTCAACACCAGCTTTACTATATCATATTACTACTCTGTGGTATGCAGGTTTTTATTGTGTTAGCTGGTTTGCTTAGTGAATTATAATAAACGTGGGCGAGGAACATTTCATGGCTCAATGATAAGAAGGTACAGTAGTTGCATATTTAATTACGAGTATATAAAGCTCGGGCATCGTATCAAACAAAAAAGCAGTAAATTTTCTTATTTGTAATTTACAGGTAATTTTTGTTTGGTTGAGATATGACCCGTGAAGATGTTATTTTGTATTGTTTTTTTATCCGGAAAAAGTATTGTTTAAAAAAATAATGAAAGAATCTTCAACCCGTAAGAGATATTATACACTCAAAAAGCTTATTAACTGGAACATTAATTTACGAAATATTGCATTATAAATTTAATATTTTTATAACATTCATAATTTTTCCAAGAAGACAACAGGATGTACTAATAATTATATCTATGGGTAGATCTCTCTAATTCTGTTTTAGGACTATATTTTACATGCTCTTCCTTCTGATTCATCTACACTTAGCATTAACTCCATTCATAACTATTAGTATCAATATTTAATATTCAATAAAAATTATATTTATTACATGTAATATTTTTAATTGCACTACATTGTGAATGAGATAAGAAACTTGAATACAAAATATTATCGATTAAAAATATATTAATGTAGATCTTAAATCACTTATTCCAAAAATATAAGTTTAATTATATATTATGTTACCTAGAATATATAAGACGTCATAAAGAATTAAAACCGTAAAAGATTTAAACGCTCTGTGATTAGTCAGTAAGTTGTAAGTTATGAGTTATGACAGAACTTACACCACAACCTGATGGTACTTAGTTGCGTAGACTCACACACGGGTCACCACTGCGGTATTGACCTTACTTTTGACCGACAAACGTCACGCCTCATCAAATTTCAATCGTTTTGGCGGGCTTTGGAAAAAGCCATCTTTTATCTTTGATATCGACATTTATAATTTTTTTTATGGTAAATATAACTTTAAAAAAAAAATTGTGCGAAATTCCACATTACAGCATTACAAATATTTTTGCAGGGTTAGGTTAATGCAAATTGAATTTTCATATTATAACCATGCAGTTAGGTTGTGCTTAAGTTTATTTGGTTTGGTTTAAGAGAGTATTACCAGAGAATACCGGAAGTAATTCATTTTTAAATCAAATTCTAGACGTATTGACTCTTTTTTCCAAAAAAAACCTAAATTGTTTTTGAAAGATTGTTATTTAATCTAATACACGCAGTTTTAAAATTTTGAAAAACTAAGTGTATAATTAATATACTAAGATACCGTTGGTCGTTGGCAGATTTGTTCAATTTTCAAACGATAGATTCTATTAAACAACATTAATTTAAAATCATATAATCATACAACAAAATAAATCAATACATAATCTAGTCAAGACAGTTTTCAGAATTTTTATTTTAGTTAAATTAAAATCATTAAAAAATAAATCCTAGAACGTGTTTTGTACAAAAATACCTCAGTTTTTCTATTTATTTAAGGTCTTATAAACTAAAATATTTCAAATATTTTTTTCACATTTATTTTGTTTAGACATTATTGAAAAATCATAAATACTTATGATCAAAAAATACTTACAAGAACTAGACGATATTTAATAATTTATCATCGTGCGTTTTGAACATTTTTATTGCTTACTTGAATGTAGGTATATATTAAAGCAAGTTTTGAATGAAATAAATCGATATTAAATTTTTTGTTTTAAAAATTTTATACGGGGATTAATCGATCTTTCTCATTGGAAAATCCCTGTACAGTTGCAAGCATTTGTAAACTTTTATTCTCAGCCGCTGGTCAATAGCTCTTAAGGGAAAGGGGAAAGAGTTGGAATTGTTGGAAGAATAAAGTTGGTAAAAGAAACTTGAATTCGTTTGAAAACCGAATGCCCTCAAAAGAAGAAAATCTTCATAAAAAATATATCGTTCAAAGAAAAATAGAAAGACAGATACACCTTTTATATATCACAACTTACCCCATCCACAGCCTGCATTTCCAGTGTCAGATCTCGTTCACAGAATGATTTATTTACTCGGCTGCCTTTTTTGTTAAGATACATTATTCATTTGAGGGGATGTTAAGATCGATTTTCCGGAAAACTGAGGCGAAGAAAACCAGTCACTTTTTGGGTCACCATAGGCTTTCCCGCTCAGGTGGTTTCTATTATAATTCAAGGACTTTTGTTTCATTTGAGGGATGATTTAGTATGGGAAGGGGTTGAAAGATAAAAATAGGGGATTTAGATTAAAAACTTTTTGCCGTTAAAGCGTTTTTGTGAATAGCACTTGAGGCAATAAATCCACTTTCATCATATTATAACACGAAATGTTGTTTTATAATATTATATTCGTAAAAAAACAAAATGCAACAAATACTTTGATTTTAACCACATTATTTCAATTTATAATTCGTTGACCGGTTTCGGTTGAACTCAACCTTCTTCAGGACAATAATATATAAACTGTCAGTGGTTCAGTGGGCATCGCGTTTGGGTCCCACCCAGGCGTTCCGTGTTCGATTCCTCGGCTGGCTAAGTCCTCCACCACAACACAAGCAACATCTTCCGCTTAGTGTGGTGGTAGAAGGAGTTTTTCAAATGTTGTTGGGTTATTCGTAACCCGGGAATGTTTGTCTTTCTTTAAAAAAAAAAAAACTTTCATTAATATTAGGCTAAGTCATGAGTATTATAAATATTTTATTTAAATGAAATTACAGTATTTAAAAATTAGTCTGCATTCATTTAGTGTAGTGTATTATATAAATATATGTGTATTTTCATTATTTTTCAACAGATGTCGATAGTATGGTTAATTATATGTTGTTTTGAGGTGTCTAACAGAGGTCAGAAAAGTTTTATAATATGTTAGAGTCAACCATTTACGTAACGGAAATAGCCAATGATATCCGATCGACGGGTGGGCACCATCAATGACCAAATCCCCTGCCTCAGATAAACATAGAGCATCCATTAGAAATGACGTTAAGTCCAGTTAAACATTCATTGTAAATAAGACGATAATAAACACGACTCGTAACATAACTCGTACCGAAGTATCATTGAAACCCGCGATTATCCGAGAAGTATCACCAGAGAAAACAACAGGATATTACATTTAGTCACCAACATCCTACTGAATTAAATTTTTATTTTTTATTTATTTAACTTTTTTTTTAAATTTCAACATTCTCGTTAAACTGATTTATATCAGTTTGGCTATGGGTTATTTTAACAACTACTTTTAAAAAAATGTATTGCTAAATTATCGTACTACTTTTGGCATGAATCGAAAACACCGATGATGAATGTAGTTATGATATAAAATAAATAAATAGATAATAAACTATTAAAAAACTTAAAGAATTTTGTATAAGAGTAATAAAATATTAAGCTTTCTTTAGTACTTCTATCTAATATCCGATTTAATTGCACATGCCTCCAGACATCGGAAATTGTGTGGATATTTCCAAGAAAAATCGTGTCCCGCGATCGTGTTTTGGACCAAATAGTAATTTCCAACCATTTTTGTATTCACCTTATCTTCACAGGTGATAAAAAGTTAAGAATAATCAAAAATCAACAGTTGACCTTCATTGCAAAACTGGCATTGGAAAGCTGAAATGCGTTTACAAACACGATAGCTTTGGATAACCAACTCCCTTGCCATAGGTCACCGCAAGTGGTTCGCTACGTTTGGTGATTTAGCGGGGGTGCCCGGGTTCATGGGGTAAGGTTTGTCTAGGTTGATCTAGATACACTGAACCCCAGATTCCTACCCAACTCTCAAACATTTTTCCTTCCCAGAACTTCCTTTCCTTAAAATACCCTCCACACAGCATCCCCAAAGATGACAGGCCCTGAGGGAAATTATTTTCCTCAGGGCCTTCTGTGTAGACCTAAAGTAAAAAAAAAACTTGAATACAACTCTGAGAATTCGTATGCTCGCATCATCAACTAGTGCGATACCTGATACTGCCTATTTGTTCTGATAGCACGTTTCTTTTATTACTTTAAATTTTTTCTAGGTTTCAACCTTCACCAAATTATCAGATGTTTTTCCATTTTCAGGCTGTTCAGCGTAACTAGGAGACATTTCGCGACAGTTAACCATTAAGGCTTCCGGGAATCGATTCGCGAAATGGAATTAACTTCGGAATTGCCACGGTAGACACTTTATTATGAAAGAAAAAAAGGGTGCGCACTTGGAAAAGCTACTAAATATTCAACGGTGAATAGAAAACAATCTCAGAATTAACTTTTTTTCAGCCGCCTTGAATTAATTTCCTTTAGGCATGCGAGCTTCCTGTCTAACGCTTTCACGTAGGTGTATCGTAGATTTCATTATTTTATCTGTGTTTAGAATTATCAGAAGAGTGATCGGTGATAAACAGTAGTGTTATGCCGTGAAATTAATCGTAAAAAACACTTTGCTATTTTTGAAAGCTCTATCTTTGTGGAATAGCTCCTAAAAAGTACATTGAAAAATAGGAATTACCGTAAAACTGTAATTAAATTACGCAGAACAAATTTTTAGATATTTACAGCTAAGTCAGGTTGTTAAAGGGATTTCCGGAAAAGCTGTCGAGAAAGGTAAAATTATAAAGGAAAATAATATTGCAATTCCTGTAAGAGAGCAATACAATGTTTCAAAGTGTACTTTCTTCTTATATTATTAAAGTAAATAGTAAATAGCATAGTAAAGTCATAGTATCAAGGAAGCCATTTTGGATTGAAGTTAATTAACTATTTTAGGCAAATATTGAAAAATAGTTTAGCAGGCTTCATCGTCGTCTGCTCTTTATTTTGGGTAAGGCTTCAAGAGATGACCAGAGCGCAAGAGTATAGTGGACGCAATTCCCTTAAATGGCTCCAAATTTCCTTGCATCGTCCCTCTAGTGAAGGAATCAAATTATCTTACCAATACGAGAATAAAGAGAGTTGCCTCCGGAAATGGCTCGCAGAGATTTCAGAACAAGAATAAAGTTTTGTGTGAACCACATACATCTACGTGGGAGAGTTCAGTTTTTACCAATGATTGTTTCCAACAGCATTTATCACGGGAATGCTGGGGATCTGCAACCGTAGTTCTAGGGTGGATATCGCATTACTGCAAATGTCTTATAAACTTCTTGACGGTTTATTATCAATACCAGATATTCTGGCTAAAATAGGCCACTAACGCAGACTTTTGATTCTTCCCAGGTGTAGAACTAACTTATCATTATTGATGCTCCTGGAAAGACTCACTAGGATAATCAAACGCCTCGCAGGAAATGTGGATATTTTCTCCTACAACGAAGTTAACCACTGGAGCGACAGAGCAATTAAAATATTTTTTCTTGGATTGCTAAAGGATTTTTTTCAGCCTACAGTAAAAAAATCATACCTCCGAATTTGAATATGGAGACATACAAACTGATTATAGTTTTAAGTAGCCAATGAATTTTTTTATCTTTTGTTTATTATCACATATTTGTAGGATTTATAAAAAAAATATAATACAATCTTTAACCTTAAATCATTCTAAAGAATCTAGAGAATATTTATTTTGATATATTTTGAATGCACAATATATTATATAGTCGTTCCAATAAAAATTTTTTTTTTGAAAATTTGCCACATTTTGGCAACAAAGCAATTCGAGGTTTTGGAAATGGTGCCATAATGTGGCAAGAAGCGCTCGAGTGGTTAAGCATGTAGTATTATTTAAGCTTTAACAGTGTGTACTTACGTGTAACCTTTTTTGTTCCACATGTAAATGCATTTACTATGCTGCCAAATATTTTTTGTTGTATTCTTTTTACCGCTTTTACAGTAGCAGGGGGAATATTGTCAATGAAATAAAACAGAGTATTACTTTTCCCGAGTACTGTCGGATGAGGAGTGCCTGATTGTACCAGTTACTTCTTTATTTATGGAGTCAAAATAGTACATTATTTCCACATGTGATCAATAGGGGTAATTATTCTTAACTCCCCACAGCGTTGAGCAAAGAACATTATTTTGAAATGTACTGATTTTTATATTGTTTTAGCAAAATAAATAAATAGACAAACATAATAATAATAATGAAAGCTGCCATGGTTTTCTATTCATAGGAGAGCGTGAACCACATTGAACGACACACATTGCAGCAACGGCCTCTGTGCGAATCTGGTTCACAAATGGGACTTACGTTGTGTAAGCTCGGCAACCAAGTACAAACCACAGAGTACATTGTTGAAGAATGTCCACTCTACCATTTCCCTTAGGGCACATCAAAGCTGCTCGAAGCGACGCCTGATTCTATCCAAAGGCTGGCAAATATAATCACAGCATCCAGATGTAGCTCAACCAACGACCGTCTACAACCACTCCAGTCATACAAAGAAGAAAGCACAATCAATAAATATATCTGCTGACCTCAGCAAAACAATACCTTTGATGATGTGACAACGAGATTTGAAATGATTTTGCAGTTTTGGGTTCAATCACCTCACGCGGTCTAAATTGTTTGAACTCTTCATCACAATGCCGCATATACTCAAATAAAAATACATTAACCTCATCTTAATATATAAAACAAAGTCGGGTTAGTTACACCATTTATAACTCAAGAACGGCTGAACCGATTTTTATGATCTTTAATTAGTTGGATTTATCTCCGTCCCGATTAACAGAAAAACTATTTAAACATCGGAAAAAATCATGGGAAAAATAATTATGAAGAAAATTAATTTTTTCATATATTTTGTATGGAACGGCTTTTCAAATAATGTGCCTTGGTCGACATAATTTGAATCAATTCGAAATGTCAATGATGTAGTTTGCCGAACATTTCGTGCTTAGTCAACAGATCAATTTCATTTTTTGAACTTAGAGTATTTATTTTAACTTAATAATTACTTAATTTATTTCAGCTAATAAATTAAACACAACGTTTATTGATTCTGAGGCGGTACGAAGTTTGTCGGGTCAGCTAGTATAACTATAAAATTGGAGACTTAACTTTAAAATGATTTGATTTTTACGATTTATTTCAAATTTGGATCATATCTACATTGCACAATGTACATAAAAGTATGTCTTCTAATCAAAATAAGTATTAGGTTAAATAAATGATATAAATAAAAAAATTTAATTTACTTTTTCCTCGAAAATGTGAATACGAATATAAGAAGTTTGTTGTATTTATTTATATTGTATTTGTAAAGAGGATGCTCGGCTTTAGATGAATTAAAACCTTTTGGATAATAACCGGATATCTATTTTAATCAAATTTATATACTTGTACGTAAATTTATAATAA
Organism: Limnephilus auricula; assembly: GCA_951813805.1. NCBI lineage: Eukaryota > Metazoa > Arthropoda > Insecta > Trichoptera > Limnephilidae > Limnephilus > Limnephilus auricula. The sequence goes on from OX638404.1 coordinate 19,892,642, forward strand.
TTAAATTGGTACCTAGCTATGGATATTAATTCAAAAAAAATTGTCAGATAATCCCCAGGGGTTAAATCTTGGTTCTGTGCTATTCCTCGTACTTATAGACGATATCCTAGGTCTTTGTAAAATTTGGCAGGTGTCTTCTATTTAGGTCTCCCTTAACCAGTTTCTCCCAATCTGGCCGGCCGCATAGTGGGTGGGCAAACGCATTCGCCGCCAAGACTTAGACAAGTATCACCTCACATGAACCCAAGCAACTCTGCTAAGTCACTAAACGTAGTGAACCATTTAGGGCGACCTATCGCAGAGGTGTTGGTTATCTAACAAATGGTTCCAGGGACGGTGGTATCCATACCCGCCTCCCGAAATGTAAAACTTTCCTTGACAACAATAAAATATATCACTTTAGAAAGGTTAGATAAGTGTAAAGTTTGGACCCAGCTGGAGAGTTCAAAGGGTCTCCAGAAACCACTTTACAAGTTTCGAAGCTGTAAGATGCATCGTCTACGAAATTACGTATACCAACAAATTATTCTTATATGTTCCCGCAAATAAACATTGAAAACCTGTCAATTTGTTCGTAAGAACTTCATTCCCGTTTTTAACCGTTTTTACTATTACAATGATCGTTTTTTCGAATAAAATTTTTCCCCGTGCATATCTACCACCCATCTTCTCTTCGCAATTTTTTTTTCTTCATGTCACAAGAGTCCCAAAAAATAAGTCCCATAATGGCTCCTGTATGGGGCCATTATGGCATCCCCATTTGGAGGTATGTTGTCAGGGTGAAGTTCTTTTTTTTTTTTAATTAAACTACTATACAAAATAATTCTTCATACAAAATATAAAGGTGAATTAAAGTATATAATATATTGTATTTCTTAGTCCTCCTCACTAGGAAGTCCTGTGTCGAGGCGGACTAAAGTTATTTATTTGTCTTCCATGCAGTTTGTAGTGTTTTTTTCTATGTAGTTTTGTCTTAGTAGTGTTTTTATTAGGATTTTTTCATTGACCTCTTTCAGCCATATTTGATTTTTGATTTGTACTCATTAACATTTTTAATCAGTTTTATGTCTTGGGGAAAAATGTTGTGAAGTTTTGTTGCAATTGTGATGATGAATTTGGGAAGGGTAGGAGTTTGGGAAGAGGAAGGGGGAAGTACCTGGCTATTCAGATCTAGTTTATCTTAGATTTCTTACAATCAAACTGATTGATCAGTTTCGTAAGATTTGTAAAATAAAATATTGTAAAATTAAAACTAAATAAACATATTAAAAAAAAAATAATTTAAAAAAGTTACCAAACACGACTTACGTCACTATAAGCAACAAGCAACATTTCTGAATGGTTGTCTTAAACGAGGTCCATACTGAGAGGTTCTTCCACTCTATAACGAGCCGCAAATATACCTTATATTTTTAATTGTTTAATTTGTGAAAATATAAATCGATCGAATGAAATGCACACCGGGATTTGAATCCGCGACCTCCGGATCGTTAGTCGAGAGCCTTACTCCTCGACCACGGAGGCCTTCAAGTGATAAATATCCAAATAATAAATTTGGTATATGTCACTTCCACTGATAAATAAAAGCCTGATTAATGTTAAAAATTCACATATTTTGTCTAATACAATTTTCTTAAAGTTCCCAATAGCTAATTTACATTAAACTAGTAAAAATTCCACTCTATCTGCCCGACTACCTTGGAAGAACTTATAATTAAATATTTTGAGCAGGGTAAATTTCTGTATTACCGACGACAGATTAAACTGAGAAATCATAAAGGCTTTACTAAGAATGTAAATTTAAAAAAATATCGATCAATCCTTTATGAAATACAATTGAAAAAGATTTTTCATGAATATTTTAATTTGGAACTGAAGAATATAAAATAGAAGTAACGCTGAACATTTTCATGACTGAGTTGAATAAATGTTTATTCGGTAAACAGAAAATATCCAATCTCCGAGGGGATGTTATTATTTCTATCTTTCTGAATAGGTTCTACCTCTTTCTCTGTTCCACTTTGCCAGGTGCACATTTGAAATCTCTAAAGCGTATCGAAAAATTCTGTTAAAATTTGTATTTATGTGAACAGATACGTATAAAGAATCGCGATTGAAGATAGTTTTTACCTTAACCAAACGAATAAGTTAAAATAATAAACGAAAACACAAAAAGTAAGTTATTTAAGAGGGTATCAGAGAATACCGGAAATTAGTCATTTTTAAATCAAATTGTACACGTATTGACCCTTTTTTACAAAAAAACATAAATTATTTTTGAAAGATTTAATTTTTTTAAAACCAAGTGTATTTTTAATATACTAAGGTTACACCGTAGGTTGTTGGCAGATTTGTTCAATTTTCAACACAATGTTCATTAAACAACACAAATTTCAAATCATATAATCATACAACAAACTAAATAAATACATAATCTAGCCAACACAGTTTTAAGAATTTTAATTTTACTTAAATTAAAATCATTTAAAAATAAATCCAAAAACGTGTTTTGTGACAAAAATATCCCAGTTTTTCTATTTATTTAAGGTCTTAAAAAATATAATATTTAAATTTTTTTTACCCACTTATTTTGTTTAGACATTATTACAAAAATCATAAATACTTAAGATCAAAAAATCGATCTTTCTCATTGGAACCTCCCTGTACGGTTTTTTTAAGCATTTTTTGCAAGCATTTTTAAACTTTTATTCTCAGCTGCTGATCAATCCCAATTAACGAGTTTATTTGTAGAGAACACGAGTGCTCGTCATTTAGGGCTTTTTAATATTATCTTTCTACCTTGGTGATTTTAGTATAATATGTTCCAGTAATATCTAAATAACCATGAAAACCTGCTCATTGTCCAAAAAAACTTTATGTGAAGTAGGAAGAGGGTAACGCCATTTTGGTTTAGACCTTCGACGTTTCTTAATATTTTTTAATTAATAACATCGTCCACTTTCATACAGTGATATCAAATTATAGTGTTCAATATAATATCGCATCTGATTTGCACGCTCATAGATCACACGACACAAAGTCAACAGTCAGCTTTGAAACCCCAATAACCAACGCAAGGATGAATGGATTGCACTGATTTTGGACGTTGTTGTCTAAAAAAACTTGTAAAAACTAAGTGTTCATACCACGTTCATATCGTAGTACTCATTTCAATTATTTATATTGAGGATGGATAAAGTGCATTAATTTTGGGAGGGTTTTCTACATGATAGTGTAACTAAAAAAATAAATAACTTTTTCCGAAAATCTAACTTTTAGGGGTACTTTTTTGGTAAAAAGATAAAATTAGTACGGCGTGTGCGGCCCGCACTATTAGGTATTTTCCGCTGTCACGAAACGCGCCAATCAAAACCAACGTTGCCACAATGCGTCCGGCTGACTCACAGCAAATTTATCGGGTAAGTTTGTACCTTACACTAAGGATTTTTAATAGGTACGCCATTTTGTATAGAAAAAAAAGGTTGGAATTTCGAAAAAAATTGTTAATCTTTTTTACTCCTACCATATGCAGAATGACCAGCCGGATACCATGTATTTACCTAATAAATATGTTTTTTTTTAATTTACCCCTCACAGGAAACCTTCAGTAAAATAATTTCCCTCGGGTCAGTCATATTTGGGGATCAACTTCCTCATCATGGAGGGTATTTTTGTGGAAAGGAAGGAGTGAACATGGATCTTGAAGAGACTTATGTTGTAGAAGGGAGGAAACACAGAGGCTGGCATTGCTTCTGTTTTTCTTCTTCCATAGCCGTGCTCTTAATGAGACGAACGAGTCGTATAAATGATTTGTTTTCGTGTGCCAAAAATGTCATATGAGCACAAAAATTGGGCGCGCGTTTGGCGTATTTCTTCTATGTCTTCGTAGCATATGACCGGTCAGTGGCTGAGTTTGCATCGCGTTTGGGTCCCTCAACGTCTCAACATTCGTTTTAAAAAATCATACAATCTGCAGTCAGCATAACCCAGATCGTAGCGTGACAACAAAAAACGTATTATAAAAAATAATTTTTCCCCCTAATCGTGTGAATGTTAAAATGTTATTTGGTTTGGAAAAAAATACTTGACACAAATAATTACTACGGGCAATTTATTAATGTGTTTGGGCGTTCCTAAAATTAAACTGAAAGTGTTTATTCAATTTCGTCGTAATTACATTTGCCGAGAGGTAAATGAAAGGCCGAAAAGAAACTCGAAACGAATTATATTGGCTTCCATTCAAAAAAGGTTTCCCTTAGATGTGTTTTGTGCGGGCGATTAAATTTTATAAATGTTGTTAAGAAATAATAAATTTCCGTTAATTCAGAAAGAAATCCCAAGTTTATAAAACGAATGGCTTTACCCAGTTGTTGATAAGTTTGATATTATTATTTAATTAGGATCAATTACGTACTTAATTTTACAAATGTGTTTTTTCGGGAATAAATGAAAAAAATTCCCGATAAGTCATTGTAAATAATAACTTCTTATATAATAATGATGCCAACAATCGAAAACATGGCGACGTACGTCGCAGAACTTGAAGCTCCTTCTCTTACGACTTGTTCTGACTAGGAGAGTATTTTAGTCGATTAGCGAATATATTAGTAACTAAACGTGTCCGAACACCACAATTTTAGTAGAGTAGGCTAGTCAGCTCTTTAGTAGATTGAATCAATTTGGTTCTATTTTTCCGGCGAGTAGAGTCCCCCTCCATGCGTCCCTGTGCACTAACATGCGCAGTTCATTCGTAGACGCAGAGACGCGCAATATGTCGTCCCGTTGTAGCGAAAATAATACTGTAAAATTCTTTATTTTTGCGGTTATTAATCTATTCTCGTGACCATAGTTTATTTATTTTCATCTCACTAATTTATTCTTCCACCTCAAATAAGCATTACAATCATTTTTTAATTAGCGTATTTACTTCATTGCAGCCCGTCATATCGCGACCGTCGCTTACTAATAAACTCTACTTTACACAGCAGTGCAAACACTTTTTGGCGAGTCAAGTAGCGAGTTACTCGCCACTCGACTCATTACTTTGCATTAGCTTGTCCCTGGGGTAGCGAGTTTGAATCTAGGTGTGGTTTTTTTTACTTGTTGACAATTATTTACACAATGCTACAGATTGGATTTTTTCCAGAATTGACGTTCTGTTGAGAGTCCGTCATGCAGAATCGAAATATTGCGTTGCTTGAAAAGGCTTTACCTATGACTATTGACGAGATTTGAACGGTCAGTTACTTCCAATTCTTCCTTTTTCATAATGATGCCCTTCACCCACTTTCAGTAACTTCAACAACACCATTATATTTGGGATGCCATAGAATCACTGACTTTGGTGAATTTAATACAATGCAACATTTTAGAATTATAAAATAACCCTTAGATTCTTGTCAAACATGATACATGACGCCTCTTCGCCTTTCGATGCTTGAAATGGCTTCAGCTGTGTTTGGGGACCAGATCTGAAAAACCCGATACTCCCCTTAATTCTTCAACCTCACAACATATCCCGATTGGGAATGCCATGGTCTCACTGACTCTTGTGAGGTATTCAATATTTTATTTTTAATCACTTGGAGAAAATATCAAACCCTCCAAAAAAAACCCTTGTTTCGTGAATTTTATTCGAACTGAAGGTGGTCACATAACTGACGTGTTATACCTCCCACATGTATTATGCATAAAATATAATACATATTCTGTAGTTACTTTGCATATACACAGCTGGCCCAGCAGGAATCGATCCGAAAGCCGTTGCCTGTAGGTTTCTTATCGCCTCGCACTAATTCTCTTATGTAAAACATCCATCATTCCTTGTAATTTGAACACGAGAACACCTCATTTGGGCGCTACCATACACGGGGTTCTCAAGTCCTGAGATTCTGATACTTTATCGAAGGTGAACGTGCTGGCTTTGTTTTATTTTCCACGTAAATTAGCAGTTTTTTTACTGCTTCGACGGACTAATCAAAAAGTCAACCAAGTTTGTTTTTAGAATTCAGGTACGAATATAATGATTTCGATTGTGTTGATCCCTCCAAGTGTTGAACATTTGGAAAAATGTGAAATAAACAATGTATAGTATTTTTTGATAAACTCGATAATTCACGATGAACATGACGTTGGGCGCTGTACGTCCAGATTTTGTTGCTTCAGATATCTCACGCATATATTTTCAGCAAGAAAATGTAGATATTATAGAGATTTTTTTGCTTAACCTTCATGGGTGGATTAACTTTTCAACTGATTGTGTCTAAAGAACCGTCAAACATCAAAAGCAAACAATTCTAATGGGACTTACATTTACTACTAATAGACGCCACTAAGCACCAACCAAAACCAAGTTTTACTTCTGCGAAATACCTACGTACCTATAACTAGAAACTTTATTATTGTAGTGTATTAATTAATAATTATTGGAGTCTATTAAATCTAATAGTAATATAGAAATAGTAACCATTCAATCATTTTTTTATTGAATAAATGAATGAGTAATCGTAAAATTATACCTACTAGCTAAAGAAGATAACTTCATAATTTTTGTCACATCACCTACATGGAATGAAAAATAGAAAGTGATCCATTTGATAAACGAAGGAAATATTAAAATAAAGTAATGGAGTAAGATGCTGCAAATTTAGATTACCCTTATAACGGTCAAATCTAATAAAAGGGGTAGAGAGGTAGAGAAAGAAAATTATGTGAGTTTAAAAAAATACACATTTAAAAAAAATTGATGTTTTTTTCCTGATTTCTACAATAATAAAAATATATTCCTTATAATCAAAATTCACTCTTTAGTTTTTTTCCAAAAAATATGCATGGTTTAGATATTATGGAGTGTTTCAATCCCCTTAAAATTTGGCTTTTTTTGTGTAAGTGTTTATTTATTTCTACTCATGAATCTGTCAGAAATAGTTACGGTTCAGACGAATTCTCCAATTCATATCTCGTTCGATGTTTTTTCCAAATTAAAAACAAAAAAATTGAACTGAAAGTTTGAGAGTATCTGTTGAATTAACTGACCGTATAAAGAATCAGAAACAATGGTTCTAAATTTTGCAATCAATCATACTATTTTTGTAAAATAATAATTTACCCACGAATAGAAAAAATATGCTAGTCATTATCGAATAGGGGAGGAGAATGGTCACGGTTTGTGGTTAACCAATCAAAGAGCTTCATTAAGTCAACGATGATCTTAGCAGATGTGATTATAAAACCAAGTTGAATAATTTTTGAGCTGAATATACAAAAAAAAAGAATTTTAAAATTACAAATAAAAGGTAAGTTTCCAAATTTTACTTATCCAAATCTTAACAATCGAGTATTTTTTTTAGATATATTAACAGTCGTATATACCGGTTTATTGTTAGAATGCATCACCAAGTTAATGCTAATCTCTTCCTTATCGATAATTTCTCATCCTTTATTTACACATGTTTTATTTCCAATTATAGAGATTTATTCTTTCTTTTTTTGATTGACTGATTAATACAACTAGTAATTTCATGTTTATTTTCCTGTACACCTTTTATCTTTTATAATGTTCTAATTATTACCCATCTCAGAACAGACAACGTCTAGTGAGGCGGGTAACTTACGTGTTATAAAATACTATATTACCTTAATTAACGCCCGGGTTGCCGGCAATGAAATTGAAATTTTAATTCTTGAGAATTGAAATGAAAATACTAATTAGTAGTTTAGTTCAAAATTAACCAAAATCTAACTTTAAATGAGCTTCATAACGATTTGTATCGATAAAGCTAAAATTAATTCCAACGGGGCATAGCAGCTGCCATGAGGTTAACGTTCATATTTATTACATTAGTAGGTACTTTCACACAGACTTCAACTATAACCATTTTGCGGTTTAGAATTTATTACCAAATTTGGAAGAGGGGTGTATAGAGGTGCTATTAAACATATGCCGTTTACTTAATGAAAATATTAAGGCTTAGGGCTTATGTTAATAACAACCTAATATAGGGAAAGGGTTTTATTTCATCAAACCTTTTGCGACAAAGCTCATAAATCCTATCTACTAAACCTCTAATACATACTAACTATACTGAAATTTAATTATGATTTCAGTTATTTTCCAGTTGTTAAAAATAGTTATATGGTGAAAATAACACCGTTCTTCCATGGAGTTACTTTCAAGCGACGCGATCGCTGCTCGTCTGTACCTTCCATACTATTATTAGTATTCGTAAACGCCGCTACGCGCTGCACTAGCAAAATAGTATGATAGGTAGCGGGTAGTGGCAATTTAGTCCCTTGTAAGTAGCTGCGTGAACGAAGGGCGCAACAATTAAAAAAGATTTTAATTTCAGAAAAGCAAGGACATAAACAAAAGTTTATATTGTTAATTCTGAAATTTGAAATATAAGTTTGACAAATATGATGGTTTTATAATAGGGGGCAATGGCTGAATTGTTAAAGCGCCCGTCCCGGTAAGACGAGAGGTTCTGGGTTGGTGTCCCAGTTGCAACCGCTATCTTTTATTTTTCTGTGTCTTGTTCATTTTCATATTTTAATTTAGATTATAGTGTTATCTTCTTCTTCAATGATAAACAATATTATTATGATTACACTTAACTTTCTCCTCAAACCTTGTCAAAAAACTAAACTGATTCAGTCTGATAAACATAATTTAGGAAACAGCATCTTCTAGGAAATAATTCCTAATAATCTTAATCTACTTCGGCCACATCCCATTCTATTTTTCATTTCTCGCTCCAGCCGCTCGGTGCTCTGGCTTGGTTGCAGAATTATGGAATACTCAGTTCTCAGTACTTACTGCTCACTGCTCACTGGGGATCTGTCAAAAGAGAGAATTATTTGTCTACTTCTTCATTCTGAAGACTAAGAATAGTACTTCGAAAGCTAGTCAGGCCGTCAAAGCTTTTTTTTTCATAAATAATCAACCCCAAAGGTTCTCGGTAAGAGCGTCGAACATGATGTATACAACATTAATAGGCAATATATAAGAGGTCAAAGTTTTAAAATTATATTTTTTGTTTGTTTGAAACACAAACATATTATAATCCACAACCAAAAGGCATATCTAAGATTTTTCTCTATCAATTCTTTGGGAGAGTATGGCCATACCACGTACGTGAGTAAAAAAAATACGAACAGGTGCACAGACGTATTAGCTTGCGGCTGTATTCGAAGAAAACTTTCTACTAATAATGTAATTTTTTATGTTATTTATATCTCACTAAATCAGTTATTTTGATATTATATTGGTATTTTTCGAAAAAAGTTAAAAATAAATATTATGTACTATAAATACAATTTCAAATTTCTCTGGTAACAACATCTCTCTATTCTCTTTCAAAAGTAGTACTTACCTATAATAAAGAAGTATTTTTTAAGTAAAAATAATAATATTTTTATCAAACTTGAACTAATGAGACATATCGGAGAACAAAATCTAAAAATAATATTTTTTTAATAGCACATAATTTTTGATTATAAAACGTAACTTTTCTCCACCCATACTCTTTAATTTTTGTTATTATTAGTCAACCAATGTTTGATTTTTTTTCATTAGTTTCAGCATAATTATGATTTAAAACCCAGGCGAAATTACTTAATGACATTTTACAGATTTACGTAATAGGTACAAAACCATCAATTTTTTTTTAACATACTTTAAACTTATATTTAATGTACTGTGTATATCTTATAATAAATAAATAAATAAAATAAAAAAAATAATTGAAGGCAACCTAAATAATGTAATGCGTCAAGGCATGTACATAGGTATGTTGAACTAACAAATATGCAGGTAAAAAATCAAACATGATCAATGTTCCTTAGTTCAGCTATGTGACCTTTGCATTTTTTTCAAAGTGGCAGATATCAATATCTCAAATGACTCTCAAATGATCGATACGTGAATTCGAACGTTTTGGTAGCCATGGCATTGTTGTCTTGGACTGATTTTGTTTGCGTCTTTTAACTGTTTTTATTAAATATGTCTTAAATTCTTAAGAGATTTTGTCAGTAAATAATATAGAGAAAGCTGTTTTATGCAAAACTACTGTGGGATAATAAATTTGCCACTTTGACTTCTGCAGTGTTAGGAAACTGGGAAAGGTTTAAATTATTCAGAAGTGGTGCCTAAACACTCGCTCTCTTCCGAACCCATAACACCACTATCAAAAATGTTTGTCACCGAAATATTTATTGATATTAGTTATACATAATTAAACAAAACATTATCGTGTACAGAAGACTGACTATTTAGCAAATCCTACGAAATTCCTTTTAAAAATAAGAACAGTTTTTAGTGCTTGATTATAAAATTTTCGTGTGCTATCAAAAGAATTAAAACAACGTTATTATTTTATAAAACATTTTTTTTAAAGTTCACAAAAATTAATACTATATATTTTAATAAAATGAAACAAATTACTTTGTGTAAACCACTATAATCACATGTAATAATATCTATATGTTTCAAAACCGATGGTTTCTTCATCAGGATAATAACATGAATAATGATTATAGTGGTGTACACAAAGTAATTTGTTTCATTTAATTAAAATTGTGCCACAAAGTAATTTTGATAATATTGAAAGAAAAACTATATATTTTCATTGGATCAGAAGAAGTATCTTGCTAAAAACATGTTTCTCAAAATATGTTTTATTTTTACGGTTTATCTAATAATAATCCGTGTCAAAGCTTAGATTTCATACTAAGTGCTTGCGATCTAATTAATATTTTAATGTAGTTGTTTCTAGAAATTCGATAACATAAAAAAAAAAAACAATTAAAATGTAGATAACATTTGAAAGATCAAACATTTGACCTTTACTCTGTTTCTTTGTCAATGAGAATACGATGTTATTTAAAAGACAGTCGACTGAAGATTTTCCCCCTGTTTTCAATCAATTCTTTTTTAAGAATTGGAATCTATTTTACATGTTTAGAATGAAAGTTCAATCGGCTTAAAAAGAATTCTAATATGGCTTGGCGGAGTGTTAAAATATAGTACCAATGCCAAGCCAAATATTTTGCTTGATTTTCGTACTTACAATTTTTTTTGTTAGGTTCGTTTATTTTATAATCTCTCAAATTTCACTGTAATCGAAAGCAAACAGTGTAACGTAATATTAAAATATAACATTGTCTCCTTCCACACTGCTTTTTCTCACCGAATAATAATTATTATCTAAAGCCATCAAACAAACGGTACAAAGTTATTATTTTGTAACTTATCTCTTGTATTGTGTAAATGTATAAGGTACTTGGTTTTTACATGCCAATGAAATTGAATTTTTTTCTGTTGAAAAAAAAATTTTGTGAATTTAACCAGAAGTAAAGAATAATTATACTTACACTTGGACATGCCCTCAACACCCGTTTACCGTAACAATTATTATAAACAATAATCAATTATTAGCCTGAAACACTCATCCATATTGAAAAATGGATCTTCTCATCCAAGAAAAGATACATGCCGCCAATGGAATACATGTCCCGTCGGCGACATGTATCTTTTCTCGGGAGGTTTTTTCAATATAAATGAGTGTTTCAGGCTAATAATTATTGCTTATAATAATTGTTACCCTTTGTGCTATGCATAAAATCTTGTCTTAAACATTAGTTTATCAATAAAAAATAAGCCGTTTATCGGTTTATCTCTTTAGTAAAAAACCTCAATCTGTGAATTTTTATAATTGAATTTATACTTTAAATACAATAACTAATATGTTTTATAAATATAGCCACGGCTACAATAATCTAAGGTTCTTACATGATATGTTCATATATTTTATGATTAATACTTTGAAATAATACATAAAATTTATTAAAACGCATAAAACTCAAAAAATTACGCAGGGAACAAATACTGAAACACAATTTATTTGATTATTTCCTAATTAATTTCAAACAGCATCGACCATCACAAAACAGTTCTGTGCCAATCTATTACACAGTATAAGGCCGTCCGCATGGCGCAAACATCACCCGTGCGAACAACAAAAGGGAGCAATAAAAATGGCCTGCATCTCCAAAGCACCGGACATTAGCTTTATTCTGACAGTTATAAGAAAACAAATGACGAGGGTTCAGGTCACATCATTAACAGCATCGGCACATCCATCAGCGTCAGTGTAACAAGTCGCAAAACCTTCTACGAGAAGATATATTGACGTTATAAGACCGAGGTGACATTTTTTCCTTGATAATATCGTGTTTCTAAAGGTGGATGTTTGATTTTTTGCGCTTGTTTATTTTATCCGAGTATTATACAATTCTTAGATGAGAATTTGCTGAATCTTGTATTAATATATTTTTAGTCGCTTTATTATACTTGGAACTACTTGTAACCGACAAAAAATATGTTATTTAGGTACGTGAACATTATATTTTGGAAACTACGTAGGCGTGAAATGTTAAAATAAATCTACAACGCCCCTGGGTATAAATTACATAACTACTAAATCAAAATAAATGAATTACGTGACAATAAATGGGTAACAGAAATGAAATAAAATGAAGACATGTAACAGAACCTGACACAATAGAATTCTATTGGTGGACCATATGAGTAAAGTAATACATTTATGCGGTAACCGACGAGTTTATCGAAAATCAATTCATTGAAAGTAAATTTACAAAAGCAAATTTACAAAATACACAAAAAAAAGGTTAGGTTAGGATAGGTTGAATTTAAGTTAGTTGAACTCGTTTTCGATGAACTCGTTTTCGATGAACTCGCCGTGAACCGTGTATGTCTATACAGTAAGCAGGGGAAGTATAAATTAAGGATACAGTAAAAAATACATATATTTTTTGAAAAATCGAAACACCACTTTATTATTATTAATACATCACTCATTTAATTCAGTTATTTAATCATATACAGAAAACAGTAAAAAATTGGCTACGCCAGGTTCCCAAATGGGTTCATACAAAATTAGTTATGTTTTGTACGGCACCGAAAAAAAACCGTGTTTGTTGATTACAGTCGATTTATTAGTTTTTTTTTTATATATCAATTGTAATGTTGTGAACATGAAAGGGGATGAGTGTAAGCGAAAAAAAATGCTTACAGGTGGTTCACGGCGAGTTCATCGAAAACGAGTTCAACCTAACCTAACCTCTCGTTGTCGATGAATTTGCTTTCGATGAATTGATTTTCGATGAACTCGTCGGTTTCGCTTGCAGATGCATGGATGCGTGTCTCGTCCTCTCTGTTCATAGGTGTGTTCCCGAATATAGACTTTTACAACCTACCTACATGCTCCTCCTTTTAAAATACTATATCTGCTACAGCCGTCAGTAATTTGTGATGATTGATTCTAAAGAGGTTTTTTTTAATTATAATGCACCCCCTAGCAACAGTTGAAAAACCCCTATCGCGCGGCTGAATATAAATGGAAGATTTTTTCCGTCCAATTTTCCCTCTGCAAACAACATTCATCACGGCACAAAGGGTTTTGTTGTCCCAAAATGACTAATTTAAACCCCTTACCCGCGGCAATCTCGAATAAACATCAGCTTTGTCGAGGAACACAAAGCACCAAATGTATGAAAAATTAATGGTTTAATAAGAAAACTGGGACATTTGTTACCCTGTTATTTGATTTTTCGACTTTAATATCATCATGAAACCCATTTACGTACCTACCAAAGCAACCTTTTTTCCACCACCATACCTTGAAAAGGCATTAACAAATTGGCATTGCCTCAGGCGGATTAAATCGCATTCAATATTAATACCATCATAATAATTATTATAATCCAATTTTTGGATTAAAATGTGTTTATGGAAATAATTACGAATATTATTATGCAAAATATTTATATGAATATATGCGTAATATGCATGATACCTGAAAAAAGCCAGAAGAATTATTTTGACCTGTTCGTGTTAATTTGATAGCAAATTTAGAAAAATGCAAATCCTGTAATAATTGTCTCAAACATTCACGTCAACGTCGTTTTGCTAATCGTTTACTAATATGCCCACAATTAAAGTTTACCTTTGAAGTAGTTACTATACGGTTGTTTTTTTTGTGAGTACCACGCAATAGTCACAATAGCTCCCTACCACCTGGAGCCAGTGAGACTATGGCATTACGAATTCAATTCCGAAGTAATTTGGTAAAATTTAACCCGCCAATGGTGACGCAAATTTGACTTTGATCAATGGTGATGCCGGTCTCACGCACCGGAGTTTTCAACAGAAGATTTTTCGAAACGCGTTACTAATAGTTCATGTTTTTATTTATGCTCTTTGACAATAAAAAAAAGATATTTCATCAATTTAAGCTCTTTTATTTCAATATTAAAGTTCACAACATTTTTTAGTTAGAGCATTAAAAATAACAATGATTTTAGTAATACTTTTTTTAAAATTAAGAAAAAAATAAAAAATCACATATCGATGAAGGAAAATAACATCTTTTAGGCTTTCGACATTTGGAACTTTTACAAAAAAAACTTAGTATACTTCCAAACAAAAAATAACAAAAAAATACTTCTCAAAAACTAAATATCTTCAGGTAAACAGCTGATACAATACGGCACTACGTGTTCAAGACACAAATATTGTTGACATTTATGGCAAGAGTACTTGTTTTTTCTGATTTTTTTTCCATCAAATATTCATATATATGTATATAACACAATAGAATAATAATAAAAAAATAAATAGTTGAAATACGCGAATAATAAAAAATTAATCCTTGATTATTTTACTTACATACGCGGTTACGCACGGTCTCACGGACCGGTTAGTAAAAAAAATACACAATGTGTGTTCACTAAGCAGTTTCGTCATGAAAATATTTCATGGTTGGGGACGTGTAATGCGGCAGCTACTCAAAATTTCAGCAAAAAAACAATAACGGAGAATAAAGTTATTCGAACACCCGGTCTCACAGACATATACGTCACTAATGGCGGGTTAATAAAACTCAAATAAATATTCAGAAAACGTACAAGAAAACAATTTTAAAAACTTTTGATATTATGGTTTTAAACATTTTAAATTTATTTTTTTATTTTTATGATTTTTTATTCAAGTTGTTCTAGGTATCGAATAACGACGCAAACTCGTGTATCTCAGTCAATATTCTCTGTTAGCATAATAATACCTTGGTTAGAGAATTCGATATTACAGTTTAGTGTAAATATCTTCCGTTCTTAGAGCAAATACCTGAATACCGAACAAGTGTTTTACCTGAGTGGCTACTTATTGCTTCAACGAAATCTGATATGGGAACAGGCAATCCTAATTTAACTTCAACTGAAGTTTTATAATATTGTTGATTCAACAATAAACTCTAGTACAATTTCATTTTTTCCGTGCATTAAGTACTAACTCGGGCAATTTATGGAAAAACAACCACACGACATTATTATTATTTGTAGTACCATTGAGAACCATTAATTCCATGCCATTATATTTGAAGCACACTATACTGACGTAATGACTGTTTCGCGGCTCAGGTCCCATTTTGGGTCAGTCATAGTGCGCTCATTTTAGCGTGGCACTTCAATGAAAACCATTTACTTATTTTAATATTTAACCAGTTATTAATCAAAATCAGTGGTCATCAACTTTTTAGGGAAAAGGGCCGGATTGATGTTTTTGAAAATCTGGGGGGCCGAATGAAAAATGATGTCTTATTCCAATTAGAATATTATTTTATACGTGCTTATTTTAAGAAAAGAAAAATATTTTTTATGATGTAGAAAAATGTAATTTATATTTACAGCTAATTAAATAAGGAATAAAATAACAATAAAGGCCTTACAATCACAAAATTCATCTCTTTGTCTTACAATTGCACATATTGTATGGATAATATTTTATGTATTGAGATAAATATAAAATAATTACGAGAAATACTCACTTTAAATCAGTATGTTCTCGTACAGATTAAACTACTTACTTATTAAAACGGAAGAAAGTTGTAATAAAGGTAATATTAATTGAATTTATATAATCCTCCGGAAACACCGAAAACTCTGGTTTTCTCAAATACCCAACTTTTTTACTTTGTCTCCACTACCTACTTTCTAATCCAATTCCGATTGATTAGGTAGTATGTAGAGGACACACTTTAATTGAAATAAAGCTGCCACGAATTCACAACTAAACAATAAAATTCCTTAAAATTTATAAATCCTACATGAATTATTCATGCATAGAAATCGGTAATTTTTGGAGGGCCGGATGAAAATCTTAGGCAGGCCAGATCCGGCCCGTGGGCCCTATGTTGGTGACCACTGCTCTAAATAATTCAATCGTCGGTATACGACTTGCTATCATATAATTTATTCTGCTTTTCATAAAAAATTTACTGAGAATAAATGTGATGTTATAACCTTATGTATTTAACATTTGAAATTTTCTCTCATGCTAATTCATCCTTTTCCATGAAAAGAGAACTCTCTTCTTTCTTCTGGATTTTAAAATATTATAACAATTTCTAGAAATAACTAAACTTGTGTAGGAACCTATTTAGAAACGAACATCTTTTTAAATGCCTTTATTTTTACCCATTCCATAAATTGCTTTTCACATATATGTCTGTGATACCTAGTTAAATAATGGTTGGAAGAAATGGGAACCCACATGGGCGCTGCCTTTGTACGTAATAATATTATACTTTACTCATTATCCACATTATAAAACATTTTTGCGAAGAACGTACTTACAGTGAATTATAAATATACCTATATATATATTATTTAATAACGAAAACAAAAATCACAATAAATTTATATTTATATACAAGTATTATTGTAATTTGATTTATTGTGAAGCAATAAATTGCACACGTAGAAAAATGTTATTCTAAAATACGATCATTTTATTCGTAAAAACGGTTAAAAACGGGACTGCAGTTCTTACGAACAAATTAACAGTGTTTCAATGTTTATGTAATAATTTGTTGGAATACGTACGAAATTATATACGAAATCATTATTACATGTTCCCGCCAATAAACATTGAAACCCTGTTAATTTGTTCGTAAGAACTTCAGTCCCGTTTTTAACCGTTTTTACAAATAAAATTATCGTATTTTAGAATAACATTTTTCTCCGTGCATAAGCTTCATAAATATTCTATTGTTATGAAAACGAGGTACGTCGGGATTTTTTTCATTATATAATGTTAGAAATGGAATCAATGTATCAACTTTCCTGCAAGTAAATCCATTTTTTTTATGTGAATACCTCACAGCTGTTTCCGAGCGACCGTCTGAAGCCAGTGAGTATGGCATCCCATAAATTCGTGGTATGTTGTGAGGCTGGAGGTAGTGGGGAGGGGAAGTAGCTGGAGAAGAGGAATGTGGGGAAATACCTGGCTATTCAAATCTAGACACCAAACACGGCCAAATTTGATGATTTAATGATTTTTTAATTTTTTTTATTATGTTAAAATAAATTCACATTCTTAACTTAAGTACAAAGTAGACAAATTAATTTGGTTCTATCAACTTAAGGTTAAATAGTTTTTTTTTAATATATATTTATACTTTTCTCCGTTTTTAGTCTGGAAGGAGATTATGTATTTGTACACCCTCGTGGCCAATGCTTCTCTTGTTTTACACCAGATCGATACTGAGAGTATCGTCTACTCGGGAATGTGCGGCAAATATACCTTACATTAAATAACCAACTAACTAACTAACTCACCATCACGCCGTTTCTCCGCAGGAAGACAGAGAGGACAGACCACCAAACAACTCGGTCTTGGCACACACTCTTTGCATCATTTACATTCATAAATCATCTCAAATATACTCTCTATTTTTCTGATTCTTGACGTGGCCCGAATCAAGTATCTAATTCACTTGATAGTGCCATGTCTTCTTCGGGCGTCCCCGACTTCTACCATTCACACTTGCATCAAGATTATATTATTAATTTAAAGTTAATAAGAACTTAACATTTTCCTGTAAAATCAATCTCATTATATAAATATATAATAATAAAATGGCTGATTGCTTACACACAAATAAATAAACATAGTTTTACGAGCAGGATTTTAATTGACCTATACATACGATCCAGAAAAATTATTCACATATTGAAGAAAAGGCCGTTAATTTGCTATTTAATGGTTTTTATTAAATGCTAACACATCTGCTATTAATAAAAGTTTATGAGTTAAAATGAAGAAATATGTTTTTGCATTGATCGCTCCTCTCGACTTTAATATAGCGGAATTCTTTTGGATTCTCGCCATTCCATTCGCGAGGTTTTAAGTTGTTTATTTTATTCGTATTTTAGCGTCCGGATAACCACAGTAATAAACCGGTATGGGCCCCACGTCAAATAGTATCGGCTCAGCTGTGTCAAGTGATGATTACTTGTTTAAGTAACATTTTATTATATTTAAGCTTAGAGTGAATTACCTACCTGTGCTGGAGTATCTTGTTTACTCACTTAACAGGGTAGAAATAAAAAAACTCACAAATATTATCGATTTGGTCGTGAAAACTAGGGTTGGGTGTATTCAAACTCTTTATGATCTGCTGACAAGTTAGCAATCTAGTTATATTTTCTCGTAAGTTCAAAAAGCAGTTCTGATAAGAACGAATTTAATAAATTATTGAACATATTATAGACATTGTAAACAGTGCGATAAAAACTGACCACCTGTAGGTGTTTAGAAAAAAGGATGTTAATTTATTATTTCGTAGTAAGGTTCAAAATAAGAGATACCATTGTTTTAAAGAAAATATACAAGAAATCTAATGATTTAATATTTTTTATAAATTATTATTAATTTGCTAGTCATTAATATCAGTGTAATGGAATTCCACTTTAAGAAAATTTAAATGTTAATTTTTTATGTGAATATTGCACAACAGTCCCAACTGTTCCCAACTATCTGGAGCCAGTGAGACTTTTGCATCCCCAAATTGGATATGTTGTGAGGCTCAAGGTAATGGGGAGGGGTAGAAGATAGGGTTGAAGATAGGGTAGAAAAAGGTTCAGATCTGGTCAATAAACATGGCTAAAGCCATTTGAAGCAACCTTTCAATTCTAAATAGTAGTTTTGCACTCTGGGACATAGCAAAAAAATACTATACATTATGTTAAATGAAAAAATGTGAATATAACTAATTTCGATCATATATGATCTCGCGACCTTCGGATTGCTATTCGAGAGCCTTACCCATCGACCATGGAGGACATCGTCAGGAGATTTGATTCCAATATGATCAAAATCTGAAACGGACCAATAATTGGCTACGGAGCGTCCAAAAGTCAAACAATCGAAATAACGCTGATCGATGCTTATTTTGAAGTCAATCATAAAGACTTGCGTTAAACGAAACATGCATTAAAAGTTTATTTGCCTTTAATTCAAAATCATATAAATGATCATTGCACTACAAAATGATTACATTTACCATTGTAATCATTTTGTATTTTCCTCGCATACTTAACTACATATTTAGATATAGTATTTCTGTGTGACTTCCGTAGAAAAATATATAACTAGCATACATGTATTTTAGTTCAATTGAAATAATTAAAACATTTACAATAAATTAAAATATATTTTCGCAAATTAATCCAAAAAATATATTTTTTTACTGGTTGTTTGATGAAAATAATTGAAATAATAATGATGCGTTGTTAATGCAGGTACCGCCGACAAAAGAAATTCAAATGTAGGTCAGACACAACATTTCGTCTGGAATATTGACTTCGTCATTGGTATGGGCGCTTTTCTTTTGATTTTATAAAATGATAACTGGCTTTAAAATTGATCAACAGATTTTGTAAATGGCACGAGAAGATCACACGGATAATTATGAAGAAAAAAATTGATTACACTAAGGTTCGTTAAATTAATATCGTAAGGTTATACATGCAGTTTAACTATGGTTTGAACGTTACAAAAATGATTTTATATTCGCATAATTGCGTGAAAAAAAATTCATGGTAAATTTTTTGTAATACCATTTTTATATCCAGTTTCCCCCTTATTTATACACGTTTTCTTTGAAAACAAAATATTATTGTATATACTATATTAGATTAGATAGATAGCCTTTAACTTCTAAGCATAATTTTGCTGTACAATGATATTTTTTTAAATAAAAATAAACTTTATTTTTTTTTTAATAGAGAAACCTCACAAGAGTCTTAACTGCTCCCTTCTGGAACCAGTGAGACTATGGCATCCCCAATTGGAGTATGTTGTGAGGCTGAAGGTAAGTGGGAAGGGAAGGAGATGGGGAAGAGGAAGGTAGGAAAGTACCTGGCTATTCAGATCTAGCCATTAAACACGGCTAAAGTCATTATTAAGCAACGTTTCAATTCTGAACGGTGGTCTTACACCAGGGCGATACTGAGAGTATCTTCCACTCTGGAACGTGCCCCAGATATAACATATATTATTTTTGTTAATTAATTATGAAATAACACAAATTAATCAAATAAAATTTATTTGCGTACGCCGGGTTCGAACCCGCGACCTTCCGAATGGGAGTCAAGTGTCTTACCACTCGACCACGGAAACCACTCGAAAACTAAAGTATCACCGCATCTCGCCAATGGGTAGTAGAGTATAACCTTGCGGGTCACGTGATACATACTCCGTCTCGTTCTAGACGAGACAGAGTAAATATCGAGTGATCCGTCGTGTAGTAGTGTGAGCAGTGGCGACGTGTGATAGAAAACTAAATATATTTTTTTTAATTCAAAAAAGATACGCCAACAGCAAAATGAGGTCTACATTTTTATTTCAAAAATGTTCAGAAATTGCAGGTTAAAATCCGGGAACGTACTGCAACAACCAATATTAAAAAAAGACATTTTGGTGAATATATTATTAAGGCTCTAAACCTAAACTCATGATTGTTTAACATCGCAACCTTCAAAGAGTTGCCTTGGCAAAAAAAATTCAGAAACAAATGATTTTGATTTTAATGACGCTAGAGCTAAACGTTATAATTAATTGTTTCACTCTTTGAGAAAAATAAATATAAAACAAACCAATTTGAAAAAAAACAAGTTTTTTTATACTTTATTATAGATGCAATAAAAAAAATGTTTCGTTTCACCGGTCCCTTTTTCTGATCTGTTAGAGTTCATCCAATAATAATTCAGACTGTAGGTAGATTCTCAAATGATCGTATGCAATGGCGGCGCCTCGGGCTGTACAAAGTTATAATTATTTTCAGTTTAAGAATATCTGAACGAATAAAAGAAACATTTTATAAGAGGACGCCAAGTTTCGCCTCATTACGTCGGAAATAATGTGTTTTATTCCAGTGTCTGGAAATAATTTTATTATTATTGGATATGTGTAATTAGCTCGTTTGTCCAAAAGTCGTGGGTGTTCGTGTTTGACGATGGAAACGTATTGATCATGCTTTTGTTTGTGTTTTTCTATGTTTGGATTGGAAATTTATTGTTTATCTACCAGATAAATCAAATAAGTTTTAGTGTTTGTTTAACTCGAAAGTGTGATTCACATCGAATACACGCATCTATGTTTGTCTGTTTGGTTTGAAGATATAGTAAAAATCTAGAAATCGCTATGGCGGCCGCCGTGGTGGAAGGATAAGGCTATCAACTTCCAATCCAAAGGTCGTGGGTTCAAATATAAATTTGATTTGATTAATTTGTATATTTCATGATTAATTAATTAAAAATAATATATAGCAGAAAAAAGGCAAATTTTCAAATTACACAATAAAAATACAAATTAAAAATAAGAGGTATTATTTAATTAACATATTAGCCAAATTGTGTCAATTTTTCCAACTACCTTTTTAAATCTATTAGTGTTAAAAATTAATCATGATTGAATCTAATATCATATCAAACAAACTAATTTCGTTGTTTGTTTTTGGGGTGTTATGCCGTGTTGTGCTACCTCCTTCTTTAGCCGACGTTTCGGACAGCGTTGCAGTGTCCATCATCAGGGCAGATCCGGCAGATCGACGGATCTGCCGGATCTGCCCTGATGATGGACACTGCAACGCTGTCCGAAACGTCGGCTAAAGAAGGAGGTAGCACAACACGGCATAACACCCCAAAAACAAACAACGAAAATGCTTTTGGCCGTGAAAATCTAAAAACGTATCAAACTAATTTCGGTTTTCTGTGATGTGAAATTGTTCTTCAAAACTCAAATTTGTCATGAAATTTTCAAAATTGGAACTGAACTGCAATCAGAATTTATTTTATTTTTATTATTAATTATTCTAAATGTGAAATGTGTATTTCATTTCTTTGTATTTTTGACAGATGATTATTTCATTTACTAGTTCCTGACGTCTATCCTATTAGTCAACAATAAAATATAACTAAATTAAAAACAAAAATATACTATATATAGCAATATTTGTTTTTGAAAGGCAACGTGATCCTAAGGCAAATATGTCATGGATGCTTTCAGCTTTACAAGTTGGTACAAAAGAAGCTATTCGCATATATACACAATTATTTGCATTTACATTCTAAATATAAAATAAAAAATAGACGAATTGATTTATCTGTATTGTCATACAAAAAGCTATTTAAGCTACCTCATGAAAAAAAGCTATAATTTATAGTCGTTAAATGAATCATAAATTTCATCCTTTAACAAACAAACATGTAAATTAGAAAACCTGGTTTCCAGTAAATTTGTCGCGCAGCAATCCGATACCGCTGAGAATCGAAGCTTTGTGTTAATGTCTTCATGGCGACCGACGACGCGATTTTCTAACAAGATGGAACATAAAAAGTACTTCTAAGGAATTCAATGCAGTTGTACTACTTCGAAATAACATGACTACAAAATGACCCCACATCAGTCTGAAACCTACTATATTGGGTAGATTCAATTAGTTCGAAACGTTGATAATGTTATAATTTATTTCTTTAAGAGAATACCGGAAATTGGTCATTTTTAAATCAAATTCTAGACGTATTTACTCTTTTTTACAAAAAAAAAAAGATTTTGAAAGATTGTTATTTTATCTGGTACACGCAGTTTTAAAATGTTGAAAAACTAAGTTTATTTTTAATATACTAATGTAACTCCGTTGGTCGTTGGCAGATGAGTTCAATTTTCAAACGATAGATTTTATTAAACAACACAAATTTCAAATCATATAATCATACAACAAAATAAATCAATACATAATCTAGTCAACACAGTTAAACTTTTTAAATTTTAGTTAAATTAAAATCATTAAAAAATAATCACGATATTTAATAATTTATCATCGTGCCTTTTGAGCATTTTTATTGCTTACTTGAATCTAGATATATAATAAAGCTAGTTTTGAATGAAATAAATCGATATTAAATTTTTAATTTAAAAAATTTGATACGGGGAATAATCGATCTTTCTCACTGGTACGTTTCTGTACAGTTGGAAGCATTTTCAAACTTTTATTCTCAGCCGCTGGTCAATCGCTCTTATTAAAGCATCATTTTCAATTTTTTTTTTTTTTTTTTAAAAAGAAAGACAAACATTCCCGGGTTACGAATAACCCAACAACATTTGAAAATCTCCTACTACCACCACACTAAGCGGAAGATGTTGCTTGTGTTGTGGTGGAGGACTTAGCCAGCCGAGGAATCGAACACGGAACGCCTGGGTGAGACCCAAACGCGATGCC
The DNA here is from genome assembly GCA_951813805.1 of Limnephilus auricula. NCBI lineage: Eukaryota > Metazoa > Arthropoda > Insecta > Trichoptera > Limnephilidae > Limnephilus > Limnephilus auricula. The sequence goes on from OX638404.1 coordinate 19,916,281, forward strand.
CACTGAACCACTGACCGGTCATTAAATGACAATTATAAACCACAAAACATGTTGTTGTTGAAAATCCCGCTCTAAAATAATTTTTTAGCCCGTCCTCCATAGTATCAGATAAGTTTCGATTAGCTATCAATATACACATATTTTCGATGTATATCGTTCGCTATGCAAAATTACTGGCTAATTTAATGAACGTATTGAACTAACGAAGCTCTTAGAAATGAAAGAAGTCGCTAAATCGATCCATAGACTAATCGCAATCTTGGGAAACTAAAATGTTTAAATATATGATTGAAGACCTCATTAACTAGGCAAACTCCTTTTTAGTGTCAAAAAGTAAATACGGACTGCTAACCATTTTTAGGTTAGTATTTTAATTCAACCTTACCAATTTATTATAATTTTTTCGTAATTGCTTGGCGTTTGATATTTCGTAATGTCAATTCATTAAACGGACGTTACGCTTATCCGATATTATAAAGTTATCGATTTAATCGTGCTAGAGCTCCTGGTAGTGATTTGATACATCGACCAAATAAATCTGTTGGAGAAATTGGAAAACAAATATGAAAATCCGACTATCAAGATCAGGATAATACAGAGGATGCAGATTGACCCCCCAATCGAGCTTTTCAAAAGCTACTTCGTAGTTTGAAAGTGTTGTTAAGAAGTGCTCTTGTAAATTGCACTAAGGGTTCTTCCTGCCCCTGATGCCTTAAGTCCTCGATTAAACTTAGTTGTTAGTAAACCATCCTCTTAATAACTTGTCCACAGAATAACGAATATTTTCGATTTATTTTTTTATAAAGATCCTGTGTACTATTTGTAACTCGAACCTATGAATAGTTTCCATACATAGGATAGGTTAAACAAGTTTTCTACCTATCTGAGTATTTATTTATCAATACACATAATCCTATGGATAAGCTATCAAGATGATGGTGAAACACCCCATTAAACAAATCTTGGTGGTTTATTTCACGTATATAATACCTTTTGCATACAAAGTAAAACATTTAAAAGCCCTATTTGTGTTCATAAATAAATAACAAGAGTGTACTATGCAATTGTTAAATCTATACTGCAATGTGGTATTATTGGTTGGGGAGGAACTTATAATAATATTTTAAATCCACTCAAAATTGTTCAAAGAATAATATTGAAAAAAACCATTCAAATTTTCTACTGAAATTCCCTTTTCAATATTCAATGTACCTACAATAGACAAAATATATATAAAAAAAAAAATATGCAATTCTACAAATTTACAAAGAAGTACAATTAAATAACTTACCATTCCATTCATCAGCAAGATATCAGAATACTATCAAAATCCCTAAATTTAGTACAAAGCACACACAAAATACGTATCTCTAACTAAAAACTACCATTATATCTGAAAGTTATCGAAAATATTCAGGAATTTCTGTAAAAATTAAAAAATACACCTAAAACTACTATAAGAATCCATATCTAACTATTATTATTATTATTTCTTTCAAATCCGTTATTGATAAATCTTGCATTTTCGTAATTATCCCTTGTACTTGCCATATTGTATTATTTACTTTCAAACATAATATTATATAATTGAACTAAAATTCCCTCACCAAACACAAGAGCCTCGTCTCTTTATGTCGAGGAAAAGCTATTCTTATCTACTATTTTAACACTGTATAAAATGTAAAAATTGTGTATTAATTGTAAAAAAAAACCTATAAATATTAAATAAAAAAAATAAAAAAAATATGTATTTATTTCAATTAACTTACAAAATTAATTTTAAAATTTATTTTTTTAATGGTTTTCAAGCAAATACACTATTGGTAAGCTGTCAAGTTATTTATGTATACGTTAATAGATATAAAATAAATTTCCCACTTTAAATTTCATTCAAAGCGTATAACTTTCCATGGCCAGTGAAATATGAATAATATTATGTTCTTGTAAGAAACTCATTTCCGAAAATCAAGTTTTTATTCAAATAATTTCAAATCGATATTCAAGATGCCTCTGAATTATTGATGTAATTAAAAATGCTGGGCTGATTAAAATCCAGTGAAAGTTGTCAAATGAATATAAAATTATATAAGTAGATATACCGGAATTTATTTATATAGGTAGGTTCAATGATCAAGTTGTTATCCCAATGTGCCGCTATTCAATACATATTTGATAATGAATATTTAAAAAAGACCATTCTCACCGATCGGATTAATAAATTTTATACTGAACCTTTTTATTGAGTTCATGGTGATTAAATAATTAACTTTGATATTGGTTTTTAATATTCAAACTCATTTCAAGAGGTGACTAAAAAAGTGATGTAGGTAGGAACCCAACACGTCGGTTGAGATTCAATAATGAGAAATAAAGTAATGAAGAATTTTTTTGCAATATTTACCATCTAACTTTAATGCCAGTTTTTTTTATAATTACAGTAAGTACTTAAATTTTTATGTTTTTTGTCTTTCATAAACGGTCCAGATTGGAAGTTGTTTCACCCAATTTTTTTTTTTAAAGTCTGAATTTCCTTATAATGTTACTTCAACATTACTTGCGTGGAAATATTTTGAATTATATTGCTTGTGACGGCAACAGTTGCTTTCAAAATTTTATGTTGTATTTATCAGTAATTATTATTTATTAGATTAAATATTAGAAAATTATTTCCAAAAAATAGGTAAGCACATCAATGCAGAGGTAATCGCACTGAGGAAACTGGAAAGATTTTAAGAACGGGTTGTTTCACAGATTTTAAACAAGTCATCAAATTTAAAAGTCAATATTCAAATTTATAATAGTCTATTCATGTTCTGTTACCTTCCAAGTATTGCGAAATAGCCAGTCCATGATGAAATGATAGCATAATTTGGGTAGAACTCTCACAGAACTGTAATCCTAGAAGATGCTGAGAATATGGTGTTTATACCAATTGGATGGAGTGAAGCTGGAATTATTTATTTAATCATTTGAATCTTCAGAATAATGGGTTGGCCAATTGGTTTTCTTACAAGTTATGTTAGTTGTTAAAAAAAATCAAATGTTAATTTTTTGCAAATTTCATAAAGCCAGAGCTCACCATTAATTATAGAAACCTTGGCGGGCGTGCGCATAAAAAAATAGCAAAGATTCATCGCAATCGGATGAATGGTATAAGAACGCTTACAGGAAAAGAAAATTAAAGAACCATTCATTTTTATATGTATACAAAGATTGAATAAAAAAACACGTTACCGAAAATGATGTTGAAATCTATTGAGAGAAGGAATAATTAAAACCCTTAGGGAAATCTGGTATAAAAAACTTGTAGATAATAAATAAAAGCAATATGAGAAAAGTCATTATGATGATGATGACCATTTTGATCCTTAAAGCCCTCAAATATAAACATAAACAGTTTATTGCAAAGATGAAAATAAAATTTGCGTACGTTTTCTTTTTACGACTCCACCACTGAGAGCTCATAAATCGTGTACAGAAAGCGGAAGGACTTTTATTATATGGAAGATGGCTAATTTTATATGGTGATGTATGGGAAAAACTCAACAACCTAATATATCGACTTGCCAAAATGACAAAGCACAGCGCTTTATAAATACGTTTCATACAATCCCTTTCTAACGTGTACTGACTTTTTTCAATGGAGGCTCGTCAAACTTTACAGGTGGAGAGCTTTAATTGTTTTTACTAATGTCACTTTTTTTGCAAAATATTATTGTTTTATATATTATAGAAGTAGCTCTTTTAGTTAATTATTGAAATAAATATAATTATTAATTTATTTAATTGATTCAATTTAATGCTGTATATATATATACTTTAAAGTGTATTAAGTATTTTTTAAAACATTTTAAAGTTCCTATTCATATTTCGGTTCCACGACAACTGATAATCATGCGACTTCAACACCCCTTTGAAAAGTCATTAAAAGTTATTAAAAAATAAAGAATTAGTTTTAATTGGTAAACTAATGTTTAAGACAAGATGTTTTGCACACAAAGGGTAACAATTATTATAAGCAATAATTATCAGCCTGAAATACTCATCCACATCGAAAAAAAATCCCAGAAAATATACATGCCGCTGACAGAATAAGATACGTTTCCTTCTGATGTCCGGTCAGGTGCTCTAATTCACTGAGCTACGGCGGCTTACCTCTTACCCGCCAAATGATTCAATATATTATATTATACTAGTGTTTCATTGGCGATCCAACGGCGATTCGATTAGTATGAATATAATATCTTACAATGTCGTATTTTTGTATTTTTATGTTTTTTACGATGAATTGATTAATATCAAACTACTTTACAGAAGAGATCAGAACGATAAGAGCCGGTGATAATGGTTTTCAGAAATGAAAAAGTAAACATACTTACAAGCCGAGCATATTGACTGTTTGACTTGATTAGCATGGTCAAAAACACATATTCCATACTTTATCGATATTTCTAACAATGGCTCATACTGAAAAATATTGATACGTCGTGATTACATCATGAAATAGATATTAATTTAAGTAGTTGCATTTACCTAAAGTAGGAAACCCGATTCCAAGGCTCATATATTGGGGACTTATTTGGTAGCATTCTGTTTTTGTTTTAGATACTCCACACAGGAAAATAATTTCCCCAGGGTTTATATCATCTTAGAATTTGCTGTGTGTGGGGTATTTTAATGTTAAGGAAGGCGAGGAAGTTCTGGGAAGGAAAAAGGTATGAAGGTCGGGTAGGAATCTAGGAGTCAGTATGTCCAGGAGTGACGGACATATGCATCCGTCCCTCCCACTGCGTTGAAAGGGAATGGGTCTTGAGTACGGCTGGAGAGGTTGTTAGGCTTCCCTCAACAGTTTTCTGTCGGACCTGCCCTCAACGCAGTCGTTGGGCATACGCATCCACCGCCTATACCCCCACACACCACACCCCATGAACCCAGGAACCCCTGCTAACTCACCAAACGTCGGAGGTATTAGCAATCCAATAAATTCGTATCCGCCTCCTTAGTCTTACTTAACTATTCGTGGTGTTGGTGTCTTGACCGTTTTCTCCAATTTTCTCTGATTACAACACCATAAACTAATAAAACAAACACATTTTTGTTGATAATCTTGCAAAGAACAAAATAAAACGGTCGTTTTGCTTGCTTTATAACTGACTGTCTTTCTTTCCCCGTAAAATATATTCATGCTAACAGTATAGATAATATGCCAGATTATGATGGATGGGCAGTGTAAAGGCAGCCCGTCAAAAGGATTTTTTTAATGAAATTCTTGAACAAAATTATGTTGTTGTCCTTGAATTATTTGACTGATAGTAAAGACACCACATACAAGGTGTGATGTATATTTACATAAAAAAGACAGGTAGCAAGCTTCATCGTAGGAAAAATATGTTATTAAATATTTGAAGGCTGGTTTCTAGGGGCGTGTCGTGATATTTAATAAATGTAATTATTATCATAATTTTTTGCAGTGGATGACCTTAGGTTGTGCAGGTTTTCATGAGAGTTCCTCTGGGTAATTTACGTGCAGGTAACAAGTAAAAAAATACAGATAATTAAAATAACTTGATTAATGGAAACAAAAATTTTATAGCTATTTATAAAAATTTTGAATGTACAAGAAAATTGTCTATTTGACAAAAGAATAATGTTATAAATTTGCTCGTTTTACCTAAGAGCATACATATAAATTTATTGAAAAATACACATTTATTTATGTGACACTTTCACATGTCCAGAGGAACACGAAGTGGTATTTTTTTACAATTTCAAATGATTATCATTTTGAGGTTAAGTTATTAGAAAGATAAATACCCTGGCGATTTCTTGGAAAAACACGCATTCTAAAGTAAAGTTTAAATAATAATACTCATTAGTCTTCACATTATAAAATCACTCAATAAAAACAACAAAAAAAAAACTTTTTCAATGAAAAAAATACAATCAGCGTCCCTCATTTTAACTTTGACAGGAGAGAATGGAAATTAAATCGGTATTGCCAACTTTAATCAGTGTACTTAATTAATACAAAAGTTGATAGTTTGGGAAATAACACTACTGTCCGCAAAAATAATCTTCCAGAGGAACACGTATTGCCCCTATATGAGATATATTTGCGGAACGTTCCAGAGTGGACAATATTCTTAGCATCGCCCTGGTGTTACAAGACCATTCATAATTTAAACGTTGCTTGAAATTATTTCAGCCATATTTGGGACCACATCTGATTAACTAGGAACTTCTCCATCTTCCTACTTCTACTCTCCATTACCTTCAGCCTCATAACATTCCTCAATCGGGGATTCCATAGTCCAACTGGCTCCAGGCAGTTGGGAGCAGTTGGAACTCTTGTGCGGTATTCACATAAAAATTTATAAAAAAATACAGAGTCTGCGTTAAGTATTGGAAAAAAATGTTCACGATAATTATATTCTTATTTTGATACTTGACTCTTAAATAATCGAAATTTCCAAAAATCGAAATTCCCACTGACTTCAGACAATTGGGACCAGTGTTGGCATATCCCAAAACTAAAAATCGAAAACGTGTTTTGAAGAATAAAAGAAAAAATTTTAAACCATATTTATTGTAAGTTTTTTATTTAGAATTTAAATTGGAAAACAACGATACCCTAGAAAATTGTACATAATGCTTTATTCAAAACAAATATTTTATTATTTTCCATCGAATAATAGGAAAAAAGTTTTTAAAAAACAACATCGTGAACAAACACATTTTTCTGTTGGCTCTTATCAAGTTTAATTTGTAGAATTCCATTAAACGAATAATAGATACTATAAAATAAAAAAGCATTTTCAGATCCATTAAATGAGGGAGAATAAATTGATAAAACCATGGAGGTATAAATAACCCAAAAAATAACGCAAACATGGTAAAAGCTATGCACCTGGCAATACTTCCAACAATGGCTACACCCTTCTGCGATATTTTCTTGAAAAATAATTTTTCTAGGCTATTAAAAATAAACATTGGATTTACTTTAGTAATGAACAGGGAAGAATAACGTAATTAATTTTTCGTTTACGGAATTAGATGACATTTATAATATAAATGTCAATTAAGTCCCCAAATGACGCGCCACCCTGTAAATAATTAGATAATTTAGCTGAGACGCAAACCACACTTGCCCTGTTTTGTCTTTCCGAAAGCTTCTCGGATAATAGCCTATTTAATATAATTTGCCATCTTTATTATCGCGCTGTACGAGCAATGAGCACACTTAAATGTTTACGATACCAAACCAGAACATCTTATGAACGGTGTCGTGCATGACAGGCTTTTATTGGGGTTGATTCGAATATACGACTAAAATTATAGTTAAATTTTAGTATGGGGTCTGCCGCAGAGGGGATGAAAAAATTAGACCCTTCATTCCGGGGAAATGAGCCCTAAACACAAGATAGGAGCAATCTTGTTCAAAATATTGTATAATTATTACCAGTACTTGAGTATCTCAGCCATAACTAATATTTAAGATAATTTGTTTGTATCTGGCAAAAAATTAGGGACATTACTAAAAACGTGTTAATTTTAAATTTGACGAATGTGATAAATAACCAATTTTTGTAGGGTAAGTGGTTGTTTAGCAGTTGTGTGAAATTTAAAACACGTTTATTAATATAGGATTAGGTATAGGTATTTCGGAATTACAGAACATACGTTATGCCTTTGATGCAGGCACTGTGGCCTTGTGAATATCGTTTAATTTATTAGCCCAATATCGCCTTGTGCCGCCAAAACGTCTCGTCAGAAGTTTCAATACAAAAAGTGTTCAGCATCCACTGAAAATTTAAAACAAATCCTAACTTGCTTATTGGATGGATTAGGTGCTAAAATAGGGATCTATTTCGGAAGGGCCTTTGAAAACATACAAATAATTCTTAAAACGTGAAGGTACCTATACATTTTTCGAAATGAAACGTATTTTATATGGAGGTCCCAAAACATGCAAGGGGCATGATGAGTATTTATTATATGCAGGTCGTGATAAAAAAACTTATAGATAAATAGTCACACAACCACGTTTATGACTTCACTCTGTCTTAGAAGTAAGTTGTGATTAACCACAATGTATCTTGACAAATTTAATTGCAGACAAAAACGGAAACTTTTATGATTCACTGTAGATTTATAAAAAGGCTTGGCATTTATGACCACACCAAACATTGTAATATTTAATCTAACTGAAAAAATGATTTATTAATAACAGACAATAAAATGGTGGGACAATATTGAAGTTTTGATTTAGTAATAAAAGTTAAAATTGCAGAAATAAATCAATCTAATAACATTTCGATTAGTGTAGTGTTTTAGCAAATCACTTTAACCTTTCAATATGTCAAAAAACTATGTAATAGTGCTGTTAAAGGTACCTAAACCCAACCGGAAATTAACTAGCCGGTTGAAAGGGGCTTTTTTCTGATTATGTTTTGACTACCAAACCAATGCTACAAAACATCCAACAATTTTAATGTGATATTAAAAATTGCTCAAGAAATTTATGCAATCAAAAATTTATAAAAATTACAGGTTGTAACAATCTATACAAGATTTATCGATAGACTCTGACCTGATCAGAGTACAATTAAAACATTATTGTAAATCACTGCACAGAATTCACCGAATGTCATTTCCATTAATTGATACAATAAAAATAAAATTTATGGTAAGGTGCAGGTTATGACAGAGAGCCCATTAATAGAGCCCTATAATAGAAAAAAAGATAGGAAAATCGTAGGTCTATTAAGTGGTGAAATCGCAGATAGATTAGATACCAACCAGCCGAGATTATATTATATTGTGAAAGGGCCCAATTGAACCTAGCTTAATTCGTATAATCCACTGACTATTTTCGAACAAGTTTAAGGAGTTAATTACATATTTTTAGCGGGTGGATATTTTAACATTTTTTTTAAATATGTGATAATAAATATTAGACGAAAAATTAAAAAAAAAACACTTTCTAGGCCAAAAACCTAATTTAAAAAAATCGTTTTAAACCTAATTGAAATTTAAACTTTAATTGTTTGCTAGCAAAAATAATATCTATTATTTAAACAAAACAATTTTTTTTAACCAGAAGATACAGTTTGTTGGTCGCTGATCTTATCAAAACACATCATATAACAAGGATTAAAACATTTCCCCACTTTTACGTTTCAATGCGGTGTTATTTGAAACAGGTGGTGGAAAAACATGAAACGTTTTTATTAACATAAAATGACACTCTCGATACACTTCCTCTCGCCCCGTATAGATGGTCGTAACTGGCACATAGGCTATATAATTATATGTTGCACACATCGCCCGCGTAAACTAGCGTAACATTACATACGATTGTGTGCCCTGTAAAATAATAAAAGTTTATTTAGTTAGGATAAATGCCACTGTGAAAAAACCTGTTAAAAAAAAAACTTTGATAACTCTCATATGAAATTCGTATCATATCCTATCTAAATCCACGAAAACCTCAAAATGACCATTTTGTGGGTTACGTTGGTTTACGTAGGAGGATTGAAAGGTTTGCTGTTTTAGGACTGCGTATTATCTTTAAACCTTTTATTCAAATTGATTATCTTGTTAGGTATTTTTTAAATATTAGTTTACGAATAATTATAGACGGATATAAAAAAATAGACTACGTAATATATATTAAAATTATAATAATTTGACCCTGCTGGGTATCAGTGGCGGCTCGTGACTTTTGTTGAGCTAGAGTGCTAATATTAACAAAAATGGCATTGTTGATGTCGTTGTAGCCGAAAAATATTTTTTTTATATTATATTATTATTTATATTAAATTTTTTTAGCCGAAAATTATTTTTTTAAACTGAAATTTTCTGAAACCGTTTTTGTCACACTTACAATAATTTATTAATACAATTTTATATTTTTCAACAAACACTAATGTTGATATTCAATTACTTATTCATAATAAAAATATGGCATTTGAATGTATAAACTGTGCTTGGCATCGATAAAATGACTGTAGATTAGCCCTTCCATACCTTATTTCAATCGAAAAGTTACACCATAAATATTAAAATGAGTAATTTCATAATACAAACTAACCAACCCATTCCGTCGTGATGAAGTTGTTTTTTTTTTTTTTGCTAAGAAGAAATTATATATTTTTTAGCGAATATTACTTTTCTCGTTACGCTGCCTCGAATCTATATTTTTCATTGTTTTTATTTCTTGCTAGAGCAATCCCGATGAGTTACAAAACTCATTTTAGGACAGGAGGAACTTACAATTCATAGGTAGGAGGTAGTAGTTACAATTTTACAAAGGTATTTGATATCATAAGTTTTACATTCAGTACAGCATAAAAATAAAAATAAAGACAGGTTAAGTAGAACAAACAACAAGAGAAAACAAGTAAAGAGAGGGAAAAACTGATACGAGTATATAAGATAGAACAAAAAATGACAAGACAATTACATATTTTCATTTTTAAATGTAGTTAAAAAATATTCTTTTAAAGCATTGCTTTGCAATTTTTATTATGCTGGATGTTTTTGTACATATCTGGAAGCGAATTATATAGTGTACAGGCAATATAGTTCAGAGATTTTATCCCATATTTTGTAGTGTGTGTTTGAGAAACGCTAATTTTATTGTTATTTCGAGTATTGTGGTTGTGGATGTCTTGATTGTAAAGTGGCTTGGTGTTAGTATGAGTTGATTGTTGGGTAATTTGTAGGATGGTGCTTGTGATTTCATGTTTAGAAGGGATTGTGATTGGAAGGATATCGGAAACTGAATAGATGTCCCTGACATGAGTGTCCCATGGAAGTCCATAAACATTTATATGTTACATAAAAATGTTTAAATTATTCATATAACTGATTAAATTGTTAGTCATAGTGCTTGTGAGAGCCCATAGCTAAAATATTTCTAACGGCCTCAATTTTGCATTTTAAAAAGGTCCTTGGTAATGAATTCCACCGACAGATTAATGTCTAGGAACATTATCAAAACGCGCGACTTCAAACCGTGACAATATCAAATACCGAGGTCTTTTAACAATTAAGTGTTACACCACCTCCCAGTTGTGTTAAGGCTTTTGATATCTTGTGAAATGTGAAATAGTAACTTGACTCTGTTTTCACGTTAGCGTTAGCACCGTAACGGTTCTGGGAGAATTACTTCAAACTTGTCACTCGCTCCAAAGAAAGATAATTATATTGTGAACTTGACTCCTGGAGACGTCTCTCTCTAATTCGACAGAATTACTTTGATACCGCTGTTGAAGATCTTATTACGATATCGATAATTGACTTGCGTTTCGTAAGAAAATCTAATTTGGTTGTTTCTTTATATGAAAACTTTCCTACTGTGTAAGCTTTTTTGAGCATTGTTTTATAAACGGTTCCTAATTGGAACTCCAAACTAACTTTTCGGATTCCGGGAAAGCACAAGTACCTACACATATCATTAATACGGTATGAAGAAAAAAGTTTTCCATCGAGTTTGTTCGTGTCAAATACAGTAAGAACCTCATTATGGTTTCTTATTTGCTAAAACTCTCCAAAAGGTGAGCTCCGGCGACATAAAAAGTTCAAACACGTTTGATTGGAATTTCAAATATTTACGTCGCAAATATTATCATCCCGTAACATTATCAGCAACAACCATGTTGATTTGAAAATTCAATTTAACCGTCAAAAATAACAGTAGGAAATGTGTCATGTTAATTTTTCAATTGTCATAAAACATGTTACGAAGTCAGCAAATCATTTTTTGTTGCTGTTGAAAAAGACCCACTAGATGTTTTTTGAAACGCTATAGGTAGTAACTTTTCATGAATTCGAATGTGCGTCGTTAGAAAAATTGAGTTCTGTCAGTTTGTATGTTACGCAGGAAATAAGAAAAATAAGATGTTGGCATGTAAAAAAGTTATCAGTGATAACTTTCCTTTAGGAGGTACTTTATGTAGTATTATAATTATATGTAGTAACAAATGTAAGTCACCTTTTTGTTAAACCTAAAATAACTACAAGCAACTATATTTTCTTGGTTATAAACCTCTTTCCTAAATTGCATTATTATATTACATTTTATAAAATTCGCACTCTACAGTACATTCGCAGGATATTTACAGAGAAATTAAAAACATAATATCATAGCAAATCATGACACCGCACAGGCAAGAAAGGGTTAAGATCTGAACACATTAATACAACAAACAAACCAACAAAAATATTACAGATGGTATGAAAATAAAGTAACAAACCATTACCTACATCAAATGTTATGTATTATATCACATATGAACGAATTTAGTTGTTTTAATAGAAAATTTAATGTATGTACATGGTATCCGGGGGTAAAGTACATTAACTTCGAGAGGTGATTCTACATGATAGTAAGTAAAAAAAGATAATTAACTTTTTTCTAAATTCCAACTTTTACGGGTACTTTTTTGGTAAAAATATAAATTTAATCCGCCGTGTGCGGCCAGCACTTTTATTTTCCGCTGTTACAATAGGTAGCAATCACAACTAACCCGGCGGGCGCACAGCAAATGTATCGGGTAAGTTTGTACCTTACCCCAAAGATTTTTAATAGGTACGTCTTTTTTTGTTGGAAAAAAGGTTACAATTTCGGAAAAAGTTGTAAATCTTTTTATTCCTGCCATAGAATCCATTTCTGAATTTAATGCACTTCACCCTCGGACATCCTGTATAAAAATAATAGATAACAAAAAATGTACTGTAATTTCTAAATAAAATGTTAAAAAAAAGATTTGTTCTATAATATTAATAATATAAGGATATATGGACGTTAAATGAAAAAAAAAACTTTTTATACACCAATTAAATATGGATAATTTTACCGTTTTATATAGGTAAGTACTGCAATATTAAATTAATGTATTAACTTGCTGTTGACTATAAAACTTTTAACGCCTAATTTTTGCAATCTAGTAATGATAGGTTTTTCAGTAAATTATTAGGTTTTTCACTTAGCAAGTACTTTATTCAGAATTATAATTATTTGTAACAGAAGTAAGTCACCTTTTTGAAATAGGTACCTAAAATAATTACAAACAACTATCTCTCCTCGGTAACAAACCCCTTTCCTAATTCGCATTCCAGTTAATTCAACTTAAAAGATGTATAACGCCAACAAAAAAGGAGTATAAATTTCCTGCCTTATTATCTAGTTTCTGAATAAAATAAAGGCCATTAATCACCTGGCCGGCGTTTTCTTCTTTTAACTGCGAAATGTTTTTAAATATAGGCTTCGTAGGAAAAGTGGGAAAAAATGGAGCGTGTGTTCTTAACGACTTCCTAAATTACTTGTATCCGTACGCGACCAGATGTGGGCAGTTACTTGATGTGGAAAAATGTTCTATTTATTTTATTACCTGGGAACTAACTAGACGCAACTTTGTTCCATATTGTTTTTTTACCATCCAGGTGATGCGAATAAAGGAAGTTTCTATGTATATTTTAAGCGGTTTCTTTGATATGTGACAATAATTTAAAATAAAACAAGAATTTTATAAATACAACTCTTATTGATTATTTTTTTAATTGATAAACTAATGTTGAAGACAAGATTTTTTATGCATAGCACAAAGGGGAACGATTATAATAACTGTTCCCCTTTGTGCTTGCATCTATCTTGTCTTAAACATTAGTTTATCAATTAAAAAAATAATTAATATTTAACAAGTTAAAGGATTTCACCAAAAAATGTAGATATAATATGTCTCGACGCCACCTAGTGAGAGAGTTAGCACTTGCATGCCTTTCTCATATAAACATAATGTTGGTTAATTAAGCGATAATTGTTGAATGAAACACTAGGTATGTATTGAATAATTTGGCGGGTAGGAGGTAACCCGCCGTAGCTTAAGATGATAGACTTCGCTTTTCGGCCCATACAAAAAGGACGCCCGGGAAAAAACACTTTTCTACATCGAAAATTGCACAAAATGAATATATTTTTTTATACTGGCTTCTAGAGGGTAAAAACTATGTCGGTATGTTTTCGAATTTTCGATGCGTTTCGTATTAACGTAAACATTCACTGTCAAACATGTACGATTTATCAAAAAATATTATTTAAGGAAAAAGTACTGCTAACTCAACTCTTATAAAGAATTATAAAATTATAAAAAGCTACCGACGTAGCTTCTTCTTTCTAAAAAATATTATTTTTTTTAAATTTCAATTTCGTGAAAGTTTCGGTGTAGAAAAGTGTATTCTCCATAAACCCCTTTTCGAGCGATTTCTGTAGGTAAATTTGAGCGTTGTCTCATTCGCACATTTCGCATTCGCATGTATTGTAAGTGTGCGTGAGCTTATTGTGAGCGGGACAGAATGACAATCGCGGGTGTTCCGCGGGTGGTTTAAAGTCTAGCCTCTTAATGGTAGAGCTCCTGACCGGCAATCAGAGGGGTGCGGGTTCGAGTCCCGTCTTCTCGAGTTTTCGAGAGATTTTTTCAATATGGATGAGTGTTTCAGGCTAATAATTATTGCTTATAATAATTTTTGGAACTCTTATTCTTTATAAGTATTGCCGATCAGGTTTCGACAACACGATATATTCAATAATCGTTTATTATCAGTGCAGTATAATATGTAGATACACTACTAAAATATAATACCTACATGTTTGTGTTACAGTAGATTTACAGTGGGTTTGAAAAAACGCACTGTGCTCCAGTGGAGGAAGTAGAGGTGGGAAGAGAGTGCTCTTTATCAATAGGGAACAACTATAGTACCAAACATTTAGTTAAGTTTATTTCGTTGTTAATGACTTTACTAATAGTGTTTTTGTGTTGCCTTACCTCCAATGTCTCATAGTTGTCTAATCTAATCCCTATCCCATTTGTCTGCAGTAAAATAATAGCTGTATTATTATTAAAAGTGTGATCTGTTCAGAGAATTATCTTAGGTTTTGACACGGATATTATGATGTTTAAGATGATACCCGGTGGTGCAGAAATAGATTTTACTAAAATATTGCTGTCACTGTTGCTCTTACTCCACCGGATATTGAGCGAAAGGGACAATGCACTGACACCTAACTAAAATGGAGGTTTTGTATTCCCCACTTTTTTCCTCCAAAAGTGGACTGATTTTCAATTTTTTTTTACCAACTACATTAGAAAAAACTATTCTATGTCTGTACGTTTTGCTTTTTTTAAAAAAACATTGTCTGGTTTGTATACTGAACATCTTTTGACGGCGTTTAAACCAGTCAATTTTATTGATTTTTGGAAGATCATAACTTCTATAAAAAGTAACTTATCAAAAAAAACAAAAAGTACCGACACGCTAGTAGTTGATATCTATTTTATACAAAAACAATATTTTCTCTAGGGTTAAAATCCAGAGAGATAAATAGGGAATACGTTTGTATGGAAAAATCACCACCGGGTATCCTCTTGGTTCCAGATAATGTCTCCTGTGACTGCGCTGAATATTGAAAAAAATAGTAGAAGATAATATTGTTGATTCTGAAATTGGAAATATGAGATTGACAAATACGACGTTTAAATAATTGGTGGCAGTAGCCTAATTGGTATGGCGTTTGTCCCGGTAAGACGAGAGGTTCTGCGTTCGATTGATTGCATTGATTGGAATAACCTTTAAAAAGTTATAAAAAGAGAGTTATTCTAGTAAAAACTGAAGTTTTTAAGATTTTAGATTACGTTCTCATGATTTGGGTTCAAGCTAGGTATTATGCGGGTACAATTATATTATTAGAATAATCATTGTTCATCTATCATTGTTATTCTATCATTGGTAATGCTTCTAGGAAAAATATTACTCTTACATAATGGCCGCTATGATATCGACATATTTAACCGGTAGAATGGAAAATTATCATCGTAACGTATGTAATGCTTATTGAATTGAATGCATTACCTGCCTATTTATTTCATGCATGTATAATTGAATGTCAAGTAATGATGTATTGCGAACTATTCGTGCCTTCGTAATAGAACCTCTAAAGAAGGTAGGTAGTTAGTGTTTCTACATCTGCATAGTAATGTACCTACCTACTGATTTTTTTTCAATAAAGTCACTATTCAATAAATAAATAAAACTCACGATACAAAAAGAAGCTAATAATCTTCCTTATTATTTCGATAGCAAAAAAACATGTTTTTTAAATATAAGTTAATGCTAAATTTCTTAATGGCATGGGTAATGAGGATTCCGAAAAACTATTAAAAAATTATACTTAAAAATATACATGTTTACCATTATGGAATTATTAATGGAACATTTAGTAAAAATTTAGTTAACAGCTTGGGCACATAAGCTTGTTTCCACGACAATTTAATGTTGGTAGACATGTATAGACACGTATGCCCCGTACCTGAGTTATTTTAATTAAAAAAATAAAATAAAGTGCAGCATAATTCTTTTGGCATTTCACGAATATTTGGTTCCTTTAGAACAAACAATCTGCCTAACTAGGAACTAATATCGACCAAAGAAAACGTGATAACACTCGTACACATTTTAAATATATTCTGTTATTACGCAATGTTATTACTGTTATTTTTGCTATTAACATAGTCAACGAAAAAAAAAGAAAAACTCCTAAATGCATGGTCTGTTTGCTAAACTAGCGTAGAGATGAATTTTGAAAAAAACGCTATGCATGACCTTCTTTTTAGCAAGACTTTTGTGTGATTTTTATTTTACTTCTTTAACCCTTCTCTTACGGTGCTCACTCATGAACCTAAAAAGGCCCCACACGCAAACATATCTACTTATAATATATTACCGAAGTTTTCCCTATTTTTCACCAAAACCTGTTTTCTGTTGCGTTCGATAAATACTTAATACTTCTTGATCGCCAATGTTACTAAAAGCTAAACTATTTTTTTCACATTTCTTTACCCTGTTTTTATTTTAATTACATATTTATATATATATATATATATAAACATTAATACATTATATATATACCCTTCAAGGAGATTTCTTTTTTCTTATAAATTTTCAGATAAATTTGTATTTTCGTGTTTATTTTGCATAAATTTTATGTACTCCTTTTTTTATTATTTTTTTTTTGTCTAAAAAGCAGACATTGTCTTAAAACAGACACCGCTTAGTGAGGCGGGTAACTTACTAGTATTATCAGAATATTTTATCCAAATATAAACCTCCGGATTGCATACAATTAAATTTATTTGTTTAATTTAAAAAATGTAATAAACACCTAAAATATTATCTCGGTGTTTAGTATGTTCACAGAGAAATTCAAAAAAATATTTTCATATCAAATCGTAACACCGTACAGGCAAGAATTTGTTAACGATATAGGTAATAGCAATGGAATATATTACTACAGCACACAAATTAACAAAAATATTTACAGATGGTGTGAAAATAAAATAATAAATAATCACCTATATCAATTATTTTATATTATATTGCATGTAAACGAAGTTGGTTGTTTTAATAGAAATATAATATATGTTATAGTTATTGACTAAAACGCTTTTAACGGCTAATATTTGCAGGTCAGGTAATTATAAAGCGAGGTATAATATTAGTTTAAATTACGTATAGTGAAATCGATAGATGTTATTAACGATAAACGACATGGCGCCTGCAATTTGTTGCAAATTATTACGGTAAATGGAACTTATGAACATAATTTTCATTCGTAGACTTCGTTTCAAATCCACTTAGGTGTCATTATAGACTCAAAATTGAACTTCTTAAAAAATACAGACTATAACAATTAAAAAAAATTGTAAAAAAATATAATATCTTGGTAGAATCAGTAAATAAAGAAACATTCCAGATAATACACAATACAATTATATGGCCACACTTTAATTTAAGTATTCTTTTTCTCTGCAAAGAAAAGAAAATTAAAAAAATGCAAATACTGCAAATACTTAAGTGCAACGTATACACAAGGATAAGAGACATGTTAAAGGAGCTGAATTTTTAACTGTGTATTGGAATGTTCTTATTTATATACATAAAATTAACATAGGGTTGATATCTAAAAAACTAAAAAGAAAAATAAATTACAATAACAAGATCCACGGACACGGGACGAGAAATTCAGAGCAAATTAGATTGCCAACAAGAACAAATCCAGCACCCAGAAATCTCTGATGTATCAGGCCGTCCAACTTTATAATACAATCCCGAATGAAATTGCTGACATAAAAAATATTAATAAGTTTAAAAATGAATTAAGAAAGTTCAAAATATAATGTATTTATTTATTTGTAACTGAATATGCTAATATTTAAAGAAAGATTATGTTTGCTAAACGATGTAAATGTTTATAAAATTATTAGCACACACGAAGATGTGAGCTAACTTAAGATTTATAAATAAAAAAATAAAAATAAAAACTTTACGTTTATACTTTTTAATTTTCTTTGGTTGGTAAATATAAATCCATTTTATATTAGAAATGTAATATATTCTCTCCGTCACATTTGCAAAGCGAGTGTATGGTGAATGTACCTACTTCTTATCAGTTATTAATAAAACCAAATTATTTATTTATTTATTTATTTATTCACGCCCTTAAAGCTTTTACAACAATCATAATACAAAAATAATAGAAAAATAAACAATAATATACAAATTATGTTACATCATTGTTTAGTAAACGGGAAACAGAATTTTTGATATTTCAGAAATAAATTTTGATAAGGAATAAACGAAAATATCAACAGAACTAAATTTATTTCCAAGCCTATATAGTCTTTGGATTGGGGAGTTAATGAAATAATTAGTAAGTACTATATAAAATAAGAAATTCTTATTTTATATAAATTATATAAAATAAGAGTTTATTTCTGTTTATCATTAGGTTACGAGCCCAGCATGCTTCCGCATAATTTAACAATAATAATTTATATACGTTTTCGGTAAATATGCACAAGATAAAATTAAAAAAAATATTAATAATTTTTATAGAAGGTTTCATCAATCAGCTAAAATCTAGAATTAAAGTGTTAAAATGCAGGAACTTTACCTATTCCGTAAATTTCATATTTTTGAATGTTCATATATTAGTTATTTAGTTATTCATAGTTAGTATCTATACATAAATGTGCTTTATTTGAGTATCTACCTTACATAATCGAGATGTATCATCTAGAACCTATATTTAAAAAATGCTTAATACCCGTATTATAATAAAGATATTACTGTATAACTAACTATGAACATATTTTAAATATTACAAAAACTTTTATCAAGAACAATAAATTACTTGAAAATTTTTACGTTATAATATTATAAACGCCACTAAGCAATTTCTTTTCTAAGTCGGCATAATAAACAAAATAAATTCTTTATGGGATAAGAGGATGGTAAATGAAGAGTTCCAATGGTTGTCAACATATTATGTAGAGCGCAGAACTTTAAGACTTAACTTAGACAAAAATATATTCAATTGTAAATTTCATATACACTTTTGGAAAAAACCAGCAGCGATAACATAACTGCAATGGGACATTAAGGTCACTGGAACTTAGGTTTACCGGTCTACAGTTCTTCCCTTTGAGCAACCTTTACTATTTTTATAACTGCCTTATTCTTTCGATGCGTGGTAGGAATTATAATATTTTGTTTTTATTAACATAGTTTCATATTTTATCACCCCTCTTATTTGAAGCAAACGAAAAAAAAAACATCACTAGTTGTGTATGGTGAATTTTAATCAACTAAAAATACCGCTTGAAAAAATATTACTTTTTTGCTTAGAATTTTTTAGACTTAGCTCCACAAAGGAGGCTTTGAGGGAAGAAAATCCGTCAGAGCCTATATCATCTTTGGGGATGCTGTGTGGCGGTTCTTTTTATGGAAAGAAAGGAGAGGAAATTCTGGGAAGGAAACATGTTAGAGAGGTGTATAGGAATCTGGGGAGGACTGTCAATCTATCCAGAAGTGACCGATATATGAATTCACCCTTCCCATTGCGTTGCAAGATAGTGGGTCGAGGGAGACTGGAAAGGTCAAAAGCTGGAGAGGTCAAAAGGTCTACCCAAACATGTCTATCCCGATTCGGCCTGCCACGCAGCCGTTAGGAAAATGCATCCGCCACCAAGCCCTGGACAAACCCTACCCCGTGAACGGTCATGAGCCTAGTATGGAAGTATACAGAACTGTAATATGTAAAAAAGTTTAATAATTTTCATAACAAATATGTATGTATATATATTTTCTTCTGCCTTTTCTCTGTAGTAATGTTTTTGAACCTAAAAACCTAATATTTCAAAGTTGGCTTTTGCAAAATATTCCCCACGGTTGCTTACGATTTACATAATAAATTATAATTTGGGTGGATTTTAGCTTTTCACAAATTTTCCAGGAATTATTCTAATAAACGAAAAACGAAACTTAATTTGGAAATAAACAAAAATGGAACCTGCTAAAAAAAGTTACCAAATCGTTAATTCTTGGAGACATTATTTCTAAGAAAGCCTGTTTATAAACTGTGCTTTTTTCTCTTGGAAAAAAGAAAACCTATTTTGGGTTTATAATTAACTCAAGATACGATAAACTTGTTTCTCCCGTTGAATATTCATGGCTTCAAAGAAACCGCCCTGACACTTTTAACTTTAAGTTTTATAATAAAATTAACCTCGTTATTTTCAACAGAACGAAGTGACAACTTTGTGCAGTAGAATTTTGAACCTTCCAAATCAACATAATTGCCGTATTCTAAATCTTTTGGATTCGTTAGAGAGTTTGGATTGTTAGAATACCACATATTTAAGCCGAAATTACATTACGCAAGTAGTTTCATGAGACAACCTTTAGTATCACAGCAACCGTAGCACCACCAAAATCAATGCAAATTGCTCAATTTAGTTGTACACATAGCGATGTACAAAATAAAGATAATACTGTGACGAAAGAAAATATGTTGGATTCAAGGATGGTTATCAAGAACGCATCAGGTGCAATGCAGTTAACCTATGAATTAGCTGATGAAGATCCTGATAGCTTTAAAAACTATTTTCGAATGATGGAAACTCTTTTTAATACATCATTGAGCATTCGAGCGTTGATTTGTCTTTTTCAATGCTAAAACTCACACACAAATACAAGGAACGTCCGCCCAGCTTTCTTGCAAGTAGTGTGACGTACTAAGACATTTTCTTAATTGAAATCATTTATTTCCCCAAATATTGAGAAACGCTTGATTCAAGCACATACCCAGTCAGGTAATCCAGGTGTTCTCAAAGTGGCGCCATGTGTTCTTTACGACCTGACATTCGTTATTCAAATGTGTTTCCCTCTTTTTGTTCTTTTTTATGTCACTTGTTAGTAGGAGTGTCATTCCGACGGGGTGCGTAACTACCCCGAGGATGAATCGGCAGTTGCGTAAAAGAACTTTGCGCGAATTCCAAAGTTTTATGGTAATCTTTTAAAAGTTCTGTTTAGAGGATAAAATGTAATAAGTCCCATGGCTTCAAAACAGGTTTTAATTAATAAATTCGATGGTAAAAATTGACAGATTTCATTTATGCTTTTCCTTTAAAATGGTATATATAACCAGACAATAGGATTCCGAAAGATTGTTATTTTATCTGGTAAAGTTATGTTTTATATTTTGAAAAAACAAATTTGTTTTTAATATTATCGGGTTATCGGGGTCATTGGCAGATTTGTTAAATTTTCAAACGAAATATTGTATTTTACAACATTCAGTTCAAATCAAATAATCATACGGAAAAACAAATCAATGCATTCATTAACTAGTAAAGCAACTTTTCAGAATTTTAATTTTAGTTCAAATAAAATCATTAAAAAAATTCGAGTACCTGTTTTGTGACAGAAATACTTCAGTTTGTCGATTTATTTACGGTCTTACAAACTAAAATATTTAAAAAAAAATTCACACTTATTTTGCTTAGACATTATTTGAAAATCATAAATACTTATGATAAAAAAATACTAACAAGAAGTACACGATATTAAAAAAATCATCGCCACGCGTTTGAGCATGTTATAGCTTAGTTGTAGGTATATGTTAAAGCACATTTTGAATGAAATAACATCGATATTGAGTAACTTTTTAAAAATATTGGTTCGGAAAATAATCAATCTTTCTCATCGGAAACGCCTTGTACAGGGTACGATCGCAAGTCGACTTTTGAATTCTCGGCCGCTGGTTTACGGGCCTTAAACGTTTGGGCTAACCTATTTCTATTCATGGCAGAAATTATTTTTTCATGACATTTTTTTATTATATTATTAGATTTTATTCATAAAATTCAACTGCTGTTAACGGTGTTTATTAACCTCTTGTTTATTAATAACAATAACCCTTTTGTACAAAAAAATAAACATTTTGTACCAAATGTAAAAGCTCTATGGGCTTAGAAAAAGAGAAATTAAATAAATAAGTAAAGAGAAAAGTAATAATGAATTTATTTTTTTTACGTTAAAAAGAAAAAAAACGTATCATATCTCGGACAAAGCCGGGTAGTTGTTACAATTTATTAATACTTATTCTGTCCTTCCATTGATTTAACGTAGTTGAGGATAATTTGTAAACAAATAAGTTGTTTAGTAAGCTAAATCGTTAAAACATTAATTGATCATGTGTTTACTATGACTTGGTAAATGGCATTGATGAAGATCTGCATAATATTACAAATTCCTATCATAATAACACACAAACGCGTTAAACCAATATTAATCTTCAAGTAAAAGAAAACAGGTTCTGAACATGAGCATGCCTATTCACACTTCTGATATAACACGTATCAGGTAGTAAGCTACTACCAGTAATAATACGTATAAAGACCGATAAAACCGCAATATCGTGTATATCTCCTTTTGCCAAGAGCCCATTCAAATTGAAAATCCACCCAGTGACAATATTACGCTCACTCTTAAACTTAGCCGAAGGATGAGGGGCTCCTTTTATTTTTTGGTTAAATTAATTGTCCATGGCCTGAGATTCTGCTATGCATGGAGAAAAGAAAAACGATAAAAGACATGTTGTTTAAGAATAAACGAGAAGAAGCAGTGAACATGATATTATTTGAACGAGAAACCACTTTTCATAATCGTGCATAAATACTCTTCAACCAAATTGTTGAAATAACAATACGAACGGTGAAAAAAAGCTTTTACTGTTTAGACATTTATTTAAAAACTTTAACCAACGATGAGAAACCTTTGAAGTTTGTGACAGCGGTTTGGAGAAACTCTGCATAATGCAATTTAGGCTAGGTAAAATGCTGGTTAATAATAGTATGAAGAATACACTCGCATTTAATTTGGATTATGACGACCGTCCGTGGTCGAGTGGTAAGACACTAGACTCCCATTCGAAAGGTCGCGGGTTCGAACCGGGCGTGCGCAGATAAATTTTATTTGATTAATTTGTGTTATTTACAATTAATTAAAAAAAATAATATTTCTTATATTTGCGGCACGTTCCAGAGTGGAAGATACTCTCAGTATCGCCCTGGTGTAAGACCACCATTCAGGATTGAAACGTTGCTTAATAATGGCTTTAGCCGTGTTTAGTGACTAGATCTGAATAGCCAGGTACTTTCCCAATTTCCTCTTCCCTATCTCCTTCCCTTCCCCACTTACCTTCAGCCTCACAACATACTCCAATTGGGGATGCCATAGACTCACTGGCTCCAGAGGGGAGCAGTTGGGACTCTTGTGAGGTTTCTCTATACAAAAAAAAAAAAATGTTGGAGATCGTTTACAATTATTTTCTTTTTGTTTTATTGTTACGAACTGTTTTTGTTTTTTTCTTTTCGCAGTGGTGAATCAATGTTTATTTTAAAAAGCAGTCAGAACTAAATATTTTGGTCAATTCGAATATTGTATAATCAGTATTCCAACGCCCATCGTTCACGTAGCCACTTACAAGGGACGCTACCTCAACCTGTCATACTATTTTGCTAGTGCAGCGCCTGGCGGCGTTTTCAAGCAGTAATAATAGTATGTAAAATACAGACGAACGGAAGAATGGCGTAACTGGTGACAGATAGTGGTTTTGATCGAACACTTATGATTACTTTGCTCAAATAGGTAGGTAATATAGATAATGCACGGTTTTAGCAACACCATGGATTAAAAGCTTCCGATTGTAAATCGGTAAGGTGGCATTTATGCTTGACTACACTATCTCATTTACGAAAATGCTTAATAAGATAATTATAATAAAACTTATAAGATTTCTGAAGAATGTCGTAAATCGTAATATATCACATCAAACTTTATTACACTGGCTTTTTTACAGTGTATAGGTAATTCGGCCTCCACAGTCCAAGCCGTCATTAAGTAGGTACCTGAGCAAAGCCTGCTACGCGGGTGGCAGGGAGGGGGGAGGCAGTCTCCACGTCAGTTTCCGTTTCACGCCAGTCCTTGCAGCGCGAAAGCCTTCTTCAGGCTGCTTATGTTACTACCATATTCACATTTGCCGCGGTTTTAATTAGCGGCAGGTGTTATAAAGAAAATATAATTTTTGCAGGCGTTTTAATTTATTTTACGTTTGATGTGGTCGGAATAAGAGGAATAGAATTATACGTCAAGTATTGCAAATTTATTACGCATTTACTATTAAATTAATTAAATGAATTACGAATTTTTTATTTATTCCATACAACTTTAAAAAAATATTCTTGATAAATTACGATGTACGGTTAGATACGGCTAAGGTGCAATATTGGAGAGGTAAAATTATAATGTTATATTTTTTACTGTTTATAAATAATAAAAAAATCATTCTCTAAGATTTATGGAAAAATATTTAAAATTAGCTTTAACTGAATAAGGAATAAATCCAATGTGAATAAATCGGTACCAGTTTTGAGCTTTTAACTAGATCTGCTTAATTGCCAACTGAGCTTTTCACCGACCGAGTTATCGATCTCCTCAAATAAATAAAAAACTTTTATTTTAGTATGGTTTAAATTAGTATACACTTTTCTTTATCCAATAGTTTCAAATATCAAATAGTAAGATTTAATTACATAAGGAAATTCTTTTAAAATCAAACCGTGACGTGTTTAGGTATATTCCTAAATGCGTGTTTTTCCCAACGAAAATATAATTTAAAGTTTTGCAATAATAATAATTTGTTTATGTGTCGCTGTTGTAGAGTGGGGTGAGTAAAGTTTATAAGGTTTTGAGGGTTTGAGCTAAGTCTGAAAAACTGCATGCCATTATAAGTTCAAGTATTAAAGTTGGCAAACTTTATAATAATTACCCCCCGGCAAGAAGTAACCCTCAACTTTGGCTTGTGATTATCACGGGGAAATTATTTAATCGTTCATACTGCTAAAACCTCTCTTAGATACCTTCCGTTTTTTTTAAATAAAAATGTAACATTCATAATTTATTTTATTATATTTTATAGTTATTAATAACTAGTTTAAACAAAAGTAGAGTACGTCTAACCTTTACGTGCGGTTGAAGTAAAACTTCTTTTACTAAAAATTAAATAAAACTAAATTTTTTTAGGCGGCGGAATATGATTAGGTTGTTGGTTTTTTTTCGTTTATAATTATTTATAGACGAAGAGGTAAAATTTTCCTGCCATTCAGCCATTTGAATTATAAACAACACTATTTTTATTGTCACACTTCTGCCACTTTTTACTTCAATAGCTAGAATTCACAAGAACTAGATCGAAAAAAGGGTTAGTATTCATCGTAAAATACATTACAAATCAAAAAGTTCAACAAAAATCTTTAGTTAAATCGTATGATAATCAATAAAACATAACAAAAACCTGTTGTACTTAACTTATACATTTGTAATAAAAAATATACGGGTGGCGTCTGACGTATGAGTTTGCTTTGACGTTTTGTTATTCGTTTCCATACCTACCTACGACGTTAATATGATGAAATATAAATCGAACGTTATTTATGTTTTAAAAAGTTAATGCCCCTAAGTAAGCATTACTTCAAAAATGCTTATTAAGGCGCTTTAAATGTTTTTTTTTTCAGATTTTTAATGGGTAATAGATGTTTTCACCAGCTGGGAAAACGTAAGGGTTTGACCACAAAGTATGAGAATTTGATATTTAAACTGAGTTTTTATTTAAAGCAAATTTTTATAAAGTGTAGTTAAACACAAGATTAAAATCATTGAAATTATTATAGTCACACATGCACTTGTAGGCGCAATTTTATGTGACAATTGTAAATGCAGTCGAAGGAAAAGAAATAAAAGTATGTTATTACTCAAGGACTCTAATTGCGATACTCATACATTTAAACACGCCTCCTTTTATTCACTACACTGCAGAGGTCGAGAGATAGATGTGTTTAACCTATCCGTGTCTTATTTCACAGTGCATGCAGTGACATGTTTGCTCTAAGGTGCTGCAATCATTTCCCAAAATGTTACGTTATTTTGAAACTTTGATCAATGGTAGCGAGCCCTAAAATTTATATAAATATATTTTTTTATATAATTAGCTACTGAAAGCATCTACAAAGGAGTTATGATGCTTTTTGAAGCAGCATAATGCATACATAATAATTTAATTTATTTGTTTTGACTCGCCACGTTTGAATCAATACCATTAAGCGTAATAATATAATTAGTAAATAAATAATGTGCATCGCAAATTTAAATGGTAAAAGAATTCGAGGACGCCCGAGGAAGACACGGCACGATCAAGTGAATCAGATACTTGAGTCGAGTTGAGTATGTATGAGAAGTTGTATGAATGTGAATGAGGAGTGTGTGCCAAGACCGAGTTGTTTGGCGGTCGGTTCTCTCTGCCTACACCTGAAACGGCGTGATGGTTAGTTAGTAAATAAATAAATAAAAAATACATTTATTTATCAGATTTTAATATTCGCAAATGACTTTTGATTCTTGTCCATTTTGTTTTTCCATGAAATCTTGAGACATTATTTAATTTTTCCTTCCGTAAAAAACTGAAAATATTACTTAGGAAAAGCTAAAAATTATGAAAAACTCTACTAGCGATGGATTGAACCTGGATGGTAACCCCACGCTTTGTACCACTCGGCTATAAACCATCTAATGTAAACAATAAAAGCCGATAGTCAGTGGGAAAGGTTGTGAGTTCAGCATAATAATTATTGTTTAAAATTTCCTGCCTTCCTCGAAGTGCGTAAAAGTATTATTTAGGTTTATGCGAAATTCAAATTTAGGCCCTCTCTGAATTAAAATTTCATCCGACGATATCAACAAAACTCTAAAATAATTAGTCTCACCCTTCTGAAATACAATATTTGATTAATTATGAATTTAAGCGGATTTTACAACAGCCGGAAATACAATACTTGCCGAATAAGAAACATAAATAATTCAGGATTATGGAAGTGAAAATATTCTAATAAAGTTAAAATATTGATGGTTTTCTACAAAATATTTTGCTATCCAGAAAATAAAACTTTCAAAAAGTGAGCTCTGCGGTCATAAAATATGCAATGAAACTAAATATGCAATATGAAATGAGTAATGGAACTAAAACATTCATTATTTTCTTCGTCAATCTTCGCAAAATCACTTTGTGGCGTCATTTAATTTAGTTCACTATTTAGACCCTCCAAATGAAAAGTTATATCGTTCATATCATCTTTTTCAAATGCCTTTCTTTTAAATTAGGTCCACATATGAGGCCCTGAGGAAAATAATTTCCCTCAGGGCCTATGTCATCTTTGGGGATGCTGTGTGGGGGGTATTTTTAAGAACAGGAAGAAGAGGAAATTCTGGGAAGGAAAAAGGTATGAGGGTTGGGTAGGAATCAAGGGTTCAGTGTATCTAGATCATTCGCCGTCAAGACCTGGACAAACCTTAACCCATGAACCCAGGGACCTCTGCTAAGTCACCAAACGTAGGGAACGTAGTGACCTATGGCAGAGGTGTTGGTTATCCAAAAAATGATTTCCGGGGCGGTGGTACCCATTCTTGCCTCCCAAATTAAAACTTGGATAAAAGGGCTTATTTATTATCTTTCCATTTTATATACAATCTTGTGTTTTAATTTTCCAAAATCCTTTAATTAGGCATAGACAATGTAGACATTACATTTTAAGCTATTGTGTTTAAAAACATGTCACAAGCTTTTTCGAATATAAATTATTTATTTTTTATATGAACTCTCTATTTATAACTTTTGAAGGTTATTTCCATCAATGTAATATATCATTGAAGAAGAATATAACACTAATATTCTAAATGAAAATATGAAAATGAACAAGACACACAAAAATAAGGATAACGTCCCGTCTCGATAAGACGAGAGGTGCTGGGTTCGTGTACCAGTTGCAACCGTTATCTTTAATTTTTCTGTGACTTGTTCATTTTCATATTTTTATTTAGATTATTAGTTTTATCTTCTTCAATGATTTAAAATAATTGTTTTTAACCAAACCGGTTTTATCGCGCTGGCTATGTTCAAACTGGTTCATCAGGGACTAAAGCAAGGATATTAACAATATCTTGGTCAGCCGTAAATTGTGGTAATAATAATGTTTAGAATATAATAGAAACAGATATTGTTGACTCAAGAGACATTTATTGCAAATAAAATAGATTCTAAATCGATTGCTACTTGCTATGTACGGCGGCGTTGAAAGGTGGTCTATTCATTTCATCGACTTATTGCGAATCACGAAATACAAAAATATATTCACAGTATTCCCATAAACTTATGTAGGAACACCTGGATGTTGGCGCAACTATGCATCTATATACACCTACCTTTCTTCCTTCCACCTAGATACCTATATCCCTTCTGACTACCCACCAGTGAAAAATACGATGTAAGAGCAATAATAACTACATGTGTTTTCAAGGAGTCTGTTAATGTACTGTGCCATGGTCGCAAGGATCTCTCTTTGCATTAGCATCGACGGTCTATCGAGTCTGTTTTTGGGCGATGTGCAGTGATGTAGCTTCATCCCTCTTCGTCTTTTAGCATCGACTAAATACTACTACTAAAGTCTGCTTGGGTACTGTGCAATGGTTGCCTGGACCTCTCTTTACCAAACATCGACTATTATCGTAAGATATTATGTGCATTCTGTGCAGTGATCGTTCATCCCCCAGGGCTTATAATATCCATTGTACAAGTGATAACCAGTGACATAACTCTCAAGAACGGATCAAGGAATTCGGGGTAAGTCAGATCCTTTCCAAAGTCCAAAATTACCATCCCCATAGTTGTGTCACGCCACCTTGTATATTTATTTTGATTACAGTCCACTTCTCATGATTCGCATCTTTGCGACTACACCTGGATTTTTCAAGTCTAAATTCACAGAACATTACATTGATATTACAATAGAACTATTAGTTCCTCTTCTGGTATTTTTTTTAAAAAATTTTAAAAGAAAGAGAAACATTCCCGGGTTACGAATAACCCAACAACATTTGAAAATCTCCTACTACCACCACACTAAGCGGAAGATGTTGCTTGTGTTGTGGTGGAGGACTTAGCCAGCCGAGGAATCGAACATCTTATTTAGTAAAATCACACGTCTTTATAATATTATACTAGGGAGTTCTAGAAACCCTGTCTGACTGTACGGAGTTATCATGGCTTCTAACACTGCATAAAGGACAATTTATCAGACACAAACAAGTCTTATCATTTCCGGGTGCAAAGACAGTCAGTATCTTTATTTATTATTTATTATCTAATATCACGAGACAAACATTGCGGGGGTTCGGTGCTATAATATTCTGTCAACTTCAAGCAGTTATTCATGATGCATACATAACCCATGGTTATTACAAATCGATCTGCTAGGTTTTATACATTGTTTCTATTTTAAATGAAATGGCTTTAGCCGTATTTAGTAAGCAGCTATTAATAGTCAGGTGCTTCCCAGCATTCATTTCCTTCATCTCCTTTCATTTATCAACCCCATTAATCTCAAAATATACCCCAATTTTTGAGGGTATCTGTTCATGAACAGTTTGTTGGTATTCTTATAAAAGTTTTCCGTCAACCACACGATACTGAAATAAATACACGACAAAAGTAAATACTTCTTTAGCTCCATCTATGTGTACGTCCATATATATGTTTATATGTATAAAATATGTACATGTATATAAATATATTAATTTTCTACAAATATTTATTTAAATTTATTATCATTCGCCTCGCCCGATTAAGCCGTGCGAATCGACGTCCACTGCCCGCCGGGTATTTCAAAATAATTTATAAAGTTACCAAATAAATTCGATTATCAGAAGAGAAGAAGAATAAAAAATATTATCACATGAAAAAATTTTGTAGTTATATTTACAGTATTTCTTTTTATTTTTTTATTTATGACAAACATTCCCAGGTTTCGAATAGCCTGATCATTTTTTTTCAGCCAAGGAATTAAACTCACGACATCAGGGTGGAACCTAAACGCTATGCCGTTTAAGCCACTGACCGGGCTTACATGGTTTGCAACTACCTATTTAAAAATTTATAAAACTTTATAAAAATATGTCACTTCTACCTTAATAATACACACAGTCGATGAAATTTGAATTAAATCGTTGTCTTTTTTGTAACATCCTTATAAAGTTTATAATCCTGTTATAAAACTGTCATTATGTGATTTCTCATAGTAGTAGCACTCCCTAAAAAACGTTCGTAACACATTAAACGCCAAGTTTTTGCTTATTAACATTAAATTATCTCTTTCCTAGTGCATTGTTATGCTATTAAGAGGGGTCATGGCGACGTTGGTTAATGAATGGGTTAACTCACCCAACATGAATATGTACATTATGATAATTATCATAAAACGTGATCATGAACACAGCATAGTCCGCTATCAAATGGAAAACACATTCTTTAGCACTCATACAATGAAGTAGTAAACTAATAACTTTATTACGTACTAGCTGAAGTCCCGGCGTTGCCCGGGCTTTACACAAGGTTTTTCGGGTTCCATGTCTAAGCGGACTATAAGATCTCAGCGTCTGAATTCCCATAGTAAATTTATTCAGACACGATACTTCCTCAGATGATAATTCATCACATCATAACTCACATTAATCTAACCTAACCTTACCTAACCTAACCTAACCTAACCTAACCTTACCTAACCTAACCTAATATGATTTAAGATTTTCACGGCCAAAAGTATTTTTGTTGTCTATTTTTGGGATATTATGCTATTACTTTGAATTTGTTCCTGAAGTCCTGGGAAGAACCAAAACTCATAGAGCATTACGGAGGCAATTGCAATTCACAAAAACCTCATCAATATTAACAGAGATGACCGAGCTAAGCTAAATAGTTCTTGGTATCCGGTAATTGACGGCTACACCAAAACTAAACGCAAAAAACAAATTTGAATTATACTGTCTTACCAGCTCGTAGAGGAGTGGAGCTGGCAACACGGTATCGCTTAGACGTACTTCAGCATAGACTTTTATAGACCACTTTCAATAACACATCTGCTATGATGATGGAGACTGTAATGTTGTCCAAAACGTCGGCTAAAGAAGGATTTAGCGTAACACGGCATAATATCCCAAAAATAAACAACAAAAATAACCTAACCTAAGGTTAAAAACCCCAATTATCAGTTTTCAACGCTTCGAGACATTATGAATTATCATGTGAGGAATTAACATCCGATGAAAAGTTTGTACTCAATATTCATACACTTAAAAAGTTTCCACTGAACATTCTGGTCACCGGTTTTTCGATATCTAATGTAGACAGTGACCTCCCTCTTCTTTTTCTTTAATGTGTTTATTTGGAAGACGAGTGTGCAAAATTTTACCAGTCTCGGAATAAAACTGTAGTTTTGTTTACATAATATCAAATCCAGATTCCCGGTGTTCTTAAAAATAAGTGGTTTTTAAAAATAAACATTTCAGTCCCATTAAAACTGATAGCGATAATGTTTTGAAGGTAAAAATGATTAAATGTGCATGGAAGCAAGTAGATTGTGAATGGCAAAACAATGATTATAATTATGTATTTATGTACTCCTATAAAAACAAATTTAATTTAGTTTAATCAATTAATGTACAAGTTTCTATCCTAAATAATCTTACCCATACAATTTTAATTCACCAACCAATATAAGAAAATTCACATTTTAAATCAAGTAGTAGTATCCGGCTGCTTTTGATTTGAACGAGATTATTTATAAAAATTATTATAAGCAATAATTATCAGCCTGAAACACTTATCCACATTTCTTCCAAGAAAAAATGCATGCCGCCGACGGGAAATTATTTACCTTTGTTTGAAATTTTTTATCTTTGAATTTAAACACATTTATCTTTATATTGAATTTCTTATGTTTATCTTGATATTATTTATCTTAACATTGGCATTATTTAGAGTGATGTTAATTTTGTGCATTTCATTCATATTTGTAAATATCTCTAAAAAGTAAGTAAATCGATAATTCGTGGTTTCTTTATACATTGAATTTATCTTAAACACCTTTTTCATGGAGAATCCACGCCATCAGTACCTATCTCTGTCTTGACAATTGCGAATTGTTTTATTCACTTTTATCTGTCTTGATACTATTTTGTCTCATATAGATGTTTTTTTTTTTATTTTCCCGGGACATCCCTGACTTATTTACTACTTGCATTCACTTCATTTCAGTTTCAGTTTCAGTACCGGCAACCCGGGCATTTCTTTTATTTTAATTAAATTTAATGTATAGATTTAATGTAATTTCAAGCAGCATAACTTCAGCAAAGCATTTTTATTGTGTGTTGTAAAAATGTACATTTTTATACACTGGCATAAACTGCAATCAACGTCAATCAAAATGGTATCTTTATATTTAATTCAATATAATAATATATAATGCTTTTCCACAGTCCTTTAAATCTGAGTTCTCTGAAATGTGCGTGATGCTAATGCTAAGTATATTATTTAATTTGTACCTTCATTTGATATGGCCGTTCGCGTAAGAACGACCGGTATTACGAGTAATTCAATGAAATAATTGGAAACAGTTCTGTCTGGTAAATTGACTTAACATGTTCTGGAGGTTTATTCGTATTGAGGGCCGTAAGGTAACGGCTTTCGCATTTGATTTAGGTTCTAGTTGCGTGCTCGAGAATGCAAACACGTTGATTTATCCTGGCCCATATGGTTTCTGCTTCTATACAGGATGTTATGGAAGTATTTGACTTACTTTAACAATTGATTCCGAATGTTATTTTTGGTAAAATATATAAATTAAATATGTCATCGGAAACTAAAACTTCATTTACATTTTTTATTCCAAATAATGTTTGGAATAACTGGTTAGAGTAAGTCAAGTACGTCTCTTAACACCCTGTATCAGCTGTGTTTTTGATTGTTAAATTTAATGAACAAAAACAAAAAAAAAATATTTTTGTAGTCATAAAAACATCAGCTAATTATTTAACGTTTTACATCTATTCGGAAACAAATATGACATTTTCTTAATCATCTCATTTAGCGCTTTGCATATTCTCCAATTATTGTTGATTATCTACAGCTAATAATGATAAAATTCAATTTAATATGCGTAGAGGTCATGCCTATTCGATTTGGAATAAAAAAAATTTAATTTTTCCTCATAATTGTTTCTCAGAACTTCAAACTTCAAACTTAGCACTTCATTTATTTTTATTGGCGGTATGATTTTTTAATATTATTATATCAAATCATTTTCTTTGTCGGGGAACACAATAACAATCACCTATTCCTAATTGACCATTAATTTTAATTTGTCTGTAAGTATCAAAAGGTGAGATTAATAAAATATTTTTGAAACACTTAAAAGCAAATAAAAAACAAACCGATTACTTAGGACGTGATCAAATGTAATCAATAAAATTAGATATCCATGCATTCATATTGTAATTAACTCTTCAAGTTTATTTAGCTCGAAATTGATACTGTACCTGTTTCACTCATATTCAAAATAATTGGTATTTAATAATTAGGGGTCGATTAACCGTTTTAAAATAAATAAAATAATAAAATTAATAATAATAAATAAAATTAATCAATAAAATTAGATATCCATGCATTCATATTGTAATTAACTCTTCAAGTTTATTTAGCTCGAAATTGATATTGTACCTGTTTCACTAAATAAATAATTGGTATTTAATAATTAGGGGTCGATTAACCGTTTTAAAATAAATAAAATAATAAAATTAATAATAATAAATAAAATTAATCAATAAAATTAGATATCCATGCATTCATATTGTAATTAACTCTTCAAGTTTATTTAGCTCGAAATTGATATTGTACCTGTTTTACTCATATTCAAAATAATTGGTATTTAATAATTAGGGGTCGATTAACCGTTTTAAACAGATAAACTAAGCCTTTGATGTTAAGCGTACAACACCGTTGGGTATTGATATCTAATAACATCAAATACCAATACCATTTACCATTTGTAAATACCATGTTGAGATTATATCGCAGTTTACATGCACGAAGCTTTGTATGTACAACTTACGGGTACATTGGATATTGAAACTGCAATTTAGCATATGAGGCGGACAAGAGTTATCATGTAAAAAAAATATATCTATCGATGCACTTACGTCCCTTGCAGTATTTGACTCGCAGTATAAAAAGTCAACAAAATCAGGAAAAACAATTTTTAAAACCATTATTTCATTTTTCCCTCAAAATGTTTATAATTGATTATACACATTATGATTATCCAATTGTAGATCTAGTATGTTTACAAGTATTGAAAAAAGTAAGTCCAATGATATCATTATAGACTTATAATGATTATTTTCAACTTACTAATATCAAATATTAGTAAGTTGAAAATAAAATAAAAACAATTTCAAAAAACCTTTTAAGGCCCAAAGATAATAAGTATTTATTAATTTTTCAATAATGTCTAAGCAAAATAAGCGTGTAAAAAAAAATTGAAATATTTTAGTTTGTAAGACCCTAAATAAATAGACAAACTGAGGTATTTTCGTCACGAAACACATTCTCGGAATTATTTTTTTATGATTTTAATTGAACTAAAAATAAAATTCTGAAAAGTGTCTTTACTAGATTATGTATGGATATATTTTATTGTATGATTATATGATTTTAAATAGGTGTTGTATAATACAATATTTCGTTTGAAAATTTCACAAATCTGAAAACGACTAATGGTATAAACCTTACTATATTTAAAATAAGCTTGGTTTTCAAAATTTAAAACACGACTTTTCCATACACAATCTTTTGAAATTTATTGTTTTTTGTAAAAAGGAGTAAAAACATCAAGAATTTTATTTTAAAAGGTCAAATTTCCAGTATTCCCTGGCTTATACCCTCTTAAGCAATAGCATATTAAACGAGCGTTACCTGTAAATAATACTTTTGTCCTTTTGTTTTCGACAATATCATAAGACAAGCAGAACGAGTACCATCAAATGTTAGAATCATTTTTCTAACCTTTTTTACAGGAGATCCTGAGGAAAAGAATCTCTCAGGGTCTGTGTCATCTTTGGAGATTCTGTGTGTAGATTATTTTTATGGAAAGGAAGGAGAAGAATTTCTAGGAAGGAAAAAAGTATGGGGCTGGGTAGGAATATTAGAGTCAATGTGTCAAGGAGTGATGGTCGGAGAGTTTTAAATGTCACCCTATTAACCCAGGTACCTCCGCTAAATCACCAAACGTAGCGAAACACTTGGGGTGACCAAAAACAGGGTGTTGTTTATCCAATAAATAATTCTCAGGGGCGGCCTGCTAGGTACCCGCCTCCCAAATGTAACATAGTGTAGGTATGTAATGAAAATAAATTTATAATTATTTTTATTTATAATAGTTAATTTATATTTTACCGTCAGTGTTTATCCCAAACATCAATGCAACCGTCAGTGTTTATCCCAAATATATCGAAGACATTTTGAATTTTTAAAAAGGAGAAATTCGTAGAAAGACAGCATAAAAATTTTATAAATTTCTCACGTTTTTTCAAAATTCCCTGGAATGTTAATTTCTCATAACTGATTTAAAGGTCTACGATAAATAAAATCAATCGGCTATTCTCGTGAAAGCGAATGTAATCGATAGTTTAAAGATCATAACAATAAATAAACATTATCACAGGGTGATGATATTCTACTCTTTTGAAAAGTCTTTGTACTTTAAAAGTATTTTTAAAGTTTAATGACAAATTTGCATAATATAATGGCGTATTCGAAGATGATATAACGAACCCATTATTACTAAAATAATAAAGGGGAGAAGAAACTATCAGATACTAAAGACATTATTGTAATTTCTTACCCAAATTTACATATTAAAGTGTTCGAGATACAATAAAAGTCTTAAATAATCATTTATAATTGTTTCATAAGATTGTGTAAAAAACTCGATGGTATTGAACAGTTTATGCTTTTTTGGTTCACACGAATCGGAAAATTTATTGTGAGAAGATTGAAATGAATGTTTTTAATTAAATATATTATTCTTTAAATAATGAATAAATACACACACCTAAAAGGTATTTTACGATAAAACGAATTTACAAAATTAATAATTTTCCAGAAAAATATGTATAGGGAGTTAAGGAACGCACTTGACTTAATTTAACCGGTGATTCCTGACGTTAATTGGACTAAAAATGTAAATAAAATTTTGGACTTCGGTGACATTTCCGATATTTTTTTTCAACTAAAAACATTAAACAATCAGTAGGTATTGAAAAGTTAGGGGCGGCATAGGGGTTGGTCGTTTACTCCGCTGAGTGACCAGTGACTACATGTGGAAAAATTTTCTTTGATTTTCAAGATATTTTTTTTTTTAATAAAGACATCAAAAAAGCACCGGAAACCAACATTTCTTTAACTTTATTCTCCAAATAATGACAGAAAGCGTCAAAAGTACACCCTGGATGTTTAATTTATATGTTGTCATTTGTTGTTATATTATGTGAAATTAAAAAAAAAATAATCAGAAAAATGCTTTAAAGCAGTTTTTTCAGTTCTCATGATGTTTTACTTAATTAATTAATTAATCATCAGTTTTACTTAACTATAAAAATTATTTATTTTTTACTAAAAGATTTCAATAGTTTCTGAACAAATTGAGTAGGCAAATATGTTCGATAAAAAGCATTTATCAATTGCAAATTTATTATATAATAAATAAAAAGAGAAGCATTGCTGTAAATTCGATTTTTTAAAAATGCATAACTTAAATTTTGGAAGGAATTATTTAGTTCGCTAAAGTTTTGAATGAATTCGGAATTGTGTGGAGGGTCATTACTAAGTCATTACCACATAAGTAGGTACTTAACTGAATAATAATCATAGCGTGGTTTGTAACGTTCTTTGAAATAACAGTTAATCAATAATGAAGTTTAAAAAAAATAATTAATTAACGCAGCAGTATATATTATGTTTATTGTACTTCCTCAGAATAAACGCGTGCGTTTTTAACGAGATTGTTTCGGCCCACTATATATTTAGCCATAAATCACGCCGGATTTAAGGTAGTCTCTTGGGGATAATCAATACCGGAGGTACGCCATTCACGTCGGGATATGCGGAGGAACACAATAGAGCGGTGATGCTAGCAAAGTTTGTCAGAGTTACGGATAGGTACATCGATTAATCTAGAGAATGTGCAAGTAAAGACCTGGCTCAAGCTCACTCGATCGATAAGGATTGTATCGATAACTTTTGTTAATTTATCATCGTTTTCTAAGACAACTGCAGATCGCTAACGTACAAACAACAGTTGATATCGAATATATTAAGGATACTTAGTTATTGTTAACTGCCACTTATTCGTTGGCGATCTGCAGTCATGCTAGGGAACGATGAGAAGTTACCGAAAGTTATCCGGTCAAACCTTGTCGATCGAGTGTGCCAGGTGCCCTAATGTGGTAACTGAGAAATGATATTACTTTACCACCACAAAAAAAAAACACAGTTATATATTGAAAAATACTAAACATATTTAAATACAGTAAAATTGTACTAGCTATAAAAGGTTTATATTTTTTTATTTTGAATACCACACAAGAGCCCCAACCGCTCTCTATCATTAGCAGCCAGTGCTAAATCGGCAGTTCTTATTGGGCTATGTTTTGAGACTGAAGGAAGTGGAAAGATTTATTTTATTATTTATTTGCAAAAACAGAATAAAAACCATTACATTGCAAAAGTGGTAAACAAAATTACAATTAAATTTTGACAAAATAAATTCATTTAAATTAGGACCGAAATTTTATACGTTTACGTTCACAGTTAAAATACATATAATATTTCGCGCTTAAAATCGTTATATGACATGTGGAAAATATCCAAGTTACTTACGAGAGGGTTAATTAACCTAGTGAGTCTTCCCAGGGGCATCACCATTGGTAAGTTAGTTCTGCACCTGGGAAGAATTAAAAGCCTGTGTTGGCGGCCTCGCGTGAAGTTATCCGGGACATAAAGTCCTATTTTAGCCAGAATTTCTGGTATTGATAGTAAACCATTCAGAAGCTCATAAGCAATCAGCAGTAATGCGACGTACGGCCTGGAAATAAGGATGCAGATTCCCGAAATAAATGCTGTTGGAAACAGCCATGGGTAAAAACGAAACTCTCTCATATAGAGGTATCGTAAAATTTATTTTGTATTTTCTTGACCATTAGTACATAGACAGTGTCCTCTGGCCCCCATACCTGAGATCCACTCTCTAGAATGCTGTGCACTTAGCTAAAGTAAAGCAGACTTATAACTGCAAGGTTGGTCAATTGTTTTGAGTTGTGTTCGACAAAACCCAACATTTTTGTAGCTGATTTACAGATCTTTTCAATATGAGCATGAAAATGAAAATCATTGGGATGATGGAGATAAGGAAGTATCTAGCTATCCAGATTTGATCTAAGACCATCTTAGATAGGTTTCATTTCACCAACACGGTACAACGGGTGTCTTTCACCCTGAGGAACTAATTACACAAGATTATCCCATTTATAATTCAGGGTTACGTAGAAAAGAAAGAAGCCACACTATATCGCTTCAAACTACGTGGCTGGTAAGAGTACAGTTCCGCAGAAGAGCTTTTTCATGATCTCCCTGACGATAGCTAACCTCCGATATGATAGGTAACCATCAGGAGAAGAAGAAGAAATAAAAAAAATATTTGGTCCATTGAGCAATTTTCACCTCGCAGTATAATCGTGTCATGAGGTATTCGAAACATCAACGAAATTACAAAAAAGACATTAAATTATTAAATTGCTTAATAAGAAAAATGGAAAGCTGTTGAATTATCAATACCTACCTAACGTATCATAAAGTTATGTTAGGAACAAAATTCGGAAACAGTTTTTAACAGAACTTAAAATTTCATTAGAGAAAACAGAGCATAATTTAGCAAAACGCCGAGTATTAAGTTAATAAAATAAAAGAAAAAAAGCGAGCAAATTTATTTTCTCCCGGATAAAGCGAGAGTTTGTTCTAAAAAGGAAGCAATTACCCAATATTTACTTGTAGAAATTTTAGATTGCTGATAGTCAGAACAAACTTCAGAGGTTGCTGAACAAAGTAAATTGATTCGGATCTTAATTTTACACACATTTAACATGAACTGAAAGGGTACATGATATTGTGAAGTGAATTTGTCACAGCGAATACCCGCAGGTACCTTGTAAACCAACTATTCCTGCCGGCATAACAATATTATTATAATTACGAGCAAATAAATGGGTGGTTGCTTTTTCACTTCTACGTGGAAAAATAAAAGCTCAGCTCGAATTTATGCGTGTAGCAATTTGTTTATATTTATTTCTGAGGCTAACAAATGTTTTGTTTTCGGCTAGGAAAGCCTTTTTAACATTTTTGACAAAGTGGGCTTCAACATGTATAACTATGTACTATTGGAGAGGTATCTATAATATTACTTACTTTGTCATGACGATCAGATATTATTATTAAATGTTTGAGCTGGTGTTGACTGTTAACTATATCAGAGTAAATAACAACCAACTCTTTAAAATTATCTTAATAAATTTAATTTTCTTGCAACTATTAACAATGACAGTGTACTTGCATAAGTACTAGTACTGAAAATATATCTATTTAACTTTAATGGTCTTTGTAAAATAATATAAAAGAAAAATAATTTTCATGATCTCTATAAAACAAACTTTCAACAATATATTTATCACAGAATATTTTAATTGATTATTCACTCCAGAGCTGTGAATTCAAACAAAACAAAAACATTACTTTAATAATTGACAAAGTATGCCTATATGAAAATGTATAAAAGATTAGTAAATAGGAAACAAAAAATGCGAGAAATCTAACAATCCAGTATTGATGGATTGCAATCTTAAAACCGCGGATGGAAAATATATATATTTTTTTAATTAATATACTTATGTTTGAAAAAAATGTAATAAGCGGTAATTGTTGAATGAAACACTAGGTATATATTGAATCATTTGGCGGGTAGGAGGTAACCCGCCATAGCTTAATGGTAGAGCTCCTGACCGGCAATCAGAGGGATGCGGCTTCGAGCCCCGTCGGTGACATCTATTTTATCTCGGGAGATTTTTTCAGTATGGATGAGTGTTTCAGGCTAATAATTATTGCGTATAATATTTGGAAAATATATATTATTATACCAGAATTTCGTATTCTGGAGTTTCGTATTTCCCACTTCCTTACAACGTGTCTTTTCTTTATTTAAAGTTACCATTAAAACAACAGCACCCCTAAGATGACACAGCTCCTCAGAGAGACCTTATGTCCTCCTCTTCAGAGTTAGTCTGAATAAATCGTCTATAAAGACTTAATATCAACATGCCAACTTTGAACCCGTTCCCCAACAGCTAATCCACCGACCAAATAAAGCCGTATTGTTTTATTGCACGTCGGCGACACGGTATTGCCTTCGCCCAGTTCACTGAGCAAAAGTAGCCCGACTAGTTTCGCAGTCCTCGTAGCCTAATCAATATTCAGGTCGTGTCCCTACCCGACTTGAGATATTTACGAGCAAAACGTCCGCGCGTCACTTGCGTACTCAATGTTGTGATTACCGGGGGATATTTCCTATGAAGAATAAAGACACGCGCGACCAGACGCTCACAGAGGCAACAAACCGTTGCCAATAAAGTTCAATTTCTCGTAAAGCACCGTGGACGCATTTAAAATTATTTATTAAAGTATCTCTTGGTGGTCAGCCGATGAAGCAGGTTTTGAAATACTAGGTTGCGTGTCGGTTTCTGATGATATATTGAAGCGACCTAAAACACACATGTCTAATTGGGACACATGTCCACATGGTACTTCAAAATCATGACTATATATCGATTCTCTACGAGTCTAATAACTTTTTTAAAATACCCACATGAGGTAAAAATTGCGAGGCGCATATGACGCCGTTCTATTTGTATAAAGAACATTAGCTTTAAATTCAGTAATTTAAATGATTGTAATTCATAGAAAATAAGAATCTAGAAAATGAAAAAAAAAAATGAGTCTAATGTGGAAGTGAGAATTAATTAATATTTAGGGTGAACTGCCTGATTCCAAAAAAATGTAAGGCGGGGTAAGGGATGATATAGCGAAATAAAATTTTAAACCCTCGAAAACATTGTTTCATAGGTATTCCTTTACAATTATTTTATTGCCACGAAAAATAATAGATTTTGCAATCCACCTTCCGAAGACACTCAACGATGTATTTTTTCAAATTGGTTACTAAAATTGTTTTTTTTTTAATAAAGATAGCCAAATATTCCTGGGGTTACGAATAAACTGACATATTTGTAAATCTCCTACTACCACCACATTATGCGGAAAATCTTGGAAGACTTAGCCAGCCGAGGAATTGAACACGGGACGCCGGGTTGAGAACCAAACGCGATGCCAACTCGGCTGCTGACTGGATTGAAAGCATCGTTGATTTATTTTCAGCAACACCTTATAAAATAAGCAAATACCTTGAAAGTATGTAAATAAATTAAATATGAAATTTGAAAAAACCGAACGTTTCATAGATTACAAGTAAAATAATATCTTCTTCAATATTTGCCAAATTACTTTTGTGGCATCATTTTAATTAAATAAAACAAATCACTTTGTGGAAACCACTCATCACTTGTTTACACAAAGTAATTTGTTTTATTTAAATAAAAATAATATCTAGTGTTCCGCCTCAAAACATACTGGTTTTCAAGTTTAAAGACACTTTTGTTATTATTCGTGAAAAAAACACATTTGCAAATCTATTTAAGAATGACTTTAAATTGGTTTATTTTTTAGCTTTCGCCAAAACACCGGTTCCGAGCCATATTAAACGTCTAATATTTTCGAAAATCCTTACACATCTATTTCCCAAACTTAAATTACAAGCACCATTCATTCTGTGGAGCAATAAATTTAACTCGGGGGGAACGAAAAAAAAACGTTCCATCTC
This sequence comes from Limnephilus auricula, assembly GCA_951813805.1. Classification (NCBI taxonomy): domain Eukaryota; kingdom Metazoa; phylum Arthropoda; class Insecta; order Trichoptera; family Limnephilidae; genus Limnephilus; species Limnephilus auricula. The sequence goes on from OX638404.1 coordinate 19,958,661, forward strand.
CTTGGAAAGATATCCCATTTTTCCAAGTCACCATATTCCGACTGAGAAAAACGTAGAAATAAATCAATAGAATTTCCCAAGGAATATTATATAAGGCAGTATAGGATATGAAAGGCGGTATAAGGGATGAAAACGGCAAAGATCCGTAAGGGGTGCAATTGACACGCGTGAATTTATATCAAAACTTTGTCTTTCATATCAAATTCAGGAGTTTTTCTCAGACGCTGGGGTCGGAGTTGATGAATGAATATTATTTTCTTTGAAATAGCCTTGACTAAGTTTTGATTATCAAAAAAAATAAGTTGGCAGATCGATGTGAACTTCGTACGTGATATGTATACATATACATAGGTATATAAATTTTATTGGCGTATTAGGTCACATGTTAATACAATTTACAATCTTAATGCGGGAGGCGGGAATGGATACCGCCACCCCAGGGCCCGTTCATTGGAAAAACACAACGTCAGCCAAAAGTCACCCCAAGTAGTTCGCTAAGTTTGATGACCTGGTAGGGGTAACCGGGTTCATGGGTTTTTTTTTTTTTTTTAATATGAATACCGCTTAACTGCTACCATCTGGAGCCAGAAAGACTATGGCATCCCCAATTGGTCGGTTGTGCGGCTCAAGACAGTGTGGAGGGAAGGAGATAACGAAGAGGAAGGTGGGGAAGTACCTGGCTAATCAGATCTGGTCACCAAATTTAGGTAACGTTCCAATTCTGAATGATGGTCTTACGCCAGGGCGATATTGAGAGTATCTTCCAATTTAGAGTTAGGCTTATCTAGGTATTGACGGCGGACGCGTCTGCCCATCTACTATATGATGGGCTGGATTTGGAGAGACTGATTGAGCGAAACCTTTTCACCTCTCCGGCAGGAGTCTCTTTTAATCCATCGGCTTGCACTACAATGGGAGGGTTGAATTGAAAGGTCCGTAACTTCTGGACACACTGAGTCCCAGATTCCTTCTTACCCCTCATACCTTTTTTCCTTCCCAGAGCTTCCTAAAAGACCCTCCACACAGCATTTTCAGAGATGACAAATACGCTGAAAGAAATTATTATGTGCAGCTAATGTAAAAAAATACAAATTATTATAAACAGCTGCGATTGATTTCAGATTACCCTGGTATAGATTTGTGATTTTGTTAACCTACTCTTTTGGGTTTTATCGGTAAATAGAATTGCTAATTAGCTGTGCCCGAATTTCAACATTTTGTTTTAGCGGGCTGCACAACTTATGTGAACCGCCTTCAAAAAGTAAATAAATAATTAAGCGATAAAAAGGGCAAAATGAAATAAAGTCTGTGAACGACTGAGATCTATTATTAGTAGATTATATAAATTAAAATTATATGTTTCAATATGCACACTTCGGATAATTTATTTATCATTGGCTGAATTTATTATAAGGTATGGAATTACAGCTTGGGGATTTTCCTGTAAAACGAATATAAATCATGTTCAATCAGTTCAAAATTCATTAGTTAAATTATTAGTTCATAAAAGTTTATACGAACAAACACACAATATTCCATACCTTTATCAAAATCTTAAAATTCTCTCAGTGAGAGCAATTCTATGGTATAAAATTATTTTTCAGCATATAAATAGCCCTTTGTACATAAATAGAACACTCTTACAATACTCGTTTTACGTTAAATGAAGGAATAATCGTTAATAAGCATTTAAAAAAATATGGGCAAAGAACGCTGGACTACATGATCCCAAATTGCTTAAATATTACCTGCAGCAATTAAAAAATATACAAACGCAAAAACAAATTTCATGTTAAAAAATTGGTTCGCTGAAAGAAATAGTTTGTATTAGATTCTATGACAAACAATTTCCAACTTCATACACTTTTTATATATATATTTTTTTATTTTTATATCATGTTACACCTCGTTAGGCTATATATCTCTTATGATATGAATGCATACAATTTTTTTTTTTATGAATGTAAACAATTATTTTTTAATGGTTAATTTAATTTTTGTTATAATCCATTAAGTTAAAAGAACACATTGACAAACTAATTAAAAGTAGTTTTTTGGGACTTTTTCTCTGTTTTTATATTATGTTTTTTAGTTGATATATAATTGATTTTAAATGTATTATTATTTGTTTTAAACGTTTCTTTAAATAAAAAATAAAAAATTAAACACATTTTTGACTATAGCGGTGTATTCGAACCTTCCTAACAACGTTCAAGTATTTATTAAGTTATTCGCTAGTTAGGAGCGGCTCACGTACATTGTATATTGACTGGTGGTAACTATTGAATCCACGACCGTTCTTGTAGCAAAACCGTAGAATAAAAAACGTGAGATGGATTATTGTAGTGATAATAATCTCATATGGGATTACGGTTTCCCACCTCATTCAGACTGTTCCTACACAATAAAGCCCCACCATCTTACAGCATTCTACACTCTTACCACTCTATCCTCTGCACCTACCCCATATGAGACATGTGCAAGCTTGATGAGCGGCAAGGATTAGAGATTCAGAAACCCACAATGCTGTATTATTCTCTGGTCTGTAGCTGTCATTCATATTTTCTTGTGTAGCTATAAGCCTAGTGGTATTGTGTGAAATGAGTATCGGTATATATATGTAACACCTCCTGCAGATAAAGTATCCTTTGAAGGCATATCATGTATTATAAATCTAAAACCTTATATTTATAATGTATATTTCATAGTAGTTTGTAGATACGGTATATTGTATACGTAATAAAAATACGTTCGAGTATTATTTTTTTAAACATAGATTTGATTAGGTTGCTTTTATTTCATATTCATCTTGAACTGTTTTCGGCACATAATACAACATGTTTTAATTTTGTTGTTAATTTTTCGCAATGGGTGACGTATGTAGGTATTTACTACTCACATAAATGACATTACAAACAATAGTACGACAAAATAAGGATTTTTACTGAGAACCATTAAAAACGTTAATTCTAAAGCTCCACCGAAAATTTTTTTAAAATTAATTCGTAGCTAATTAGAGTATAATTCCGTCATTTGGACACCTCATAATAAAATTCACATTAAAAATTTCGAAAGAATTCAGCGAAAGCTTCTACGATTTTTTAAGTTTAAGTTTTAATATCTCCTTAGAACAAATAACTAACTTCACATTTTTATGAAATTTCTTCAAAAAACTTACACTTCAGCATTGTCAAAGGATAAGTTTTATTTTATTTTTAAATTGTAAATTCGGAGCTCGAATGTTGCGATCTCCCGAGTGTAGTCCATTTAAGAGTAACTAATCGATTCACTAGGCATAATAACCTAACTCAATGTCACCAATCACAAACAAATTATGTAGAAAATTTGCAAATTCCCAGTTTATATGGTTTAGCAAACAAATTTACAAACGATGTCGACATTTTTAATGTAACCATTTCAACAAACTTGAACATTTTTTACATCTACATTTTATTTCTGAAAATATCAGTGTATTTTTTTAATTTGTATTTTATTCAATTGTAAACCATTGTAATGTAAGAAATTATTTTTACAACCCATTGTTTATTACTAACTCCTGTTAAAAAAATGTTAACATTATATAATTAATGTAAAAGTCCGATGGGCGTATAGAAAAAATACAAAAAACAAATAACGTATTTTGAGAGTACATAGTTAATACAGTCAAATTGAAACAAACGTAGAAGCTTCGAAACTATTTTTTGAGATTTGTGTTTCTTAGAAATTTTGATTCCTAAAATAAAATTTACCAAATGTATACAAAACCACAAAATTTCACTCTTATCAATAATGCATGAAATCAAAACGTTACAAACATTTTCATGAGATACACGTATTTTAAAATGCAACCTTTTTTTATTTTCCACCCTTGTGTTTGACTGAGTGCCGATAAGCTCCCAGTCAATGGGGTTATTCCTGTTCAGAAAGGGATTTGGGCGTTGTAAATATTTATTGCGAATTTTCTGGTAACATACGGTATATGGCATTATATTCCAAACTACATGAAAAAAAACTACAGGAATTTATGGACAGAGAATGAACTGGAGTCACAATAAATTTGAAATTTGTAAACAGATTTACACATAAAACATTTTTTTTAGATTATATTGTTGTTTTTTTTTTTTTTTTTTTTTTTTTTTATTGGCAAAATTTTTTGATACATACATTTACAAGTAGATACATACATAATAACATAAATGAAAAGGTAACAAATCCCACAAAGGCGAAGCCTGTGCGTGGGCATTATAATATGTGGGTATAAAACAGTGGTGGTTAAAACAATTGTTTATTGTTGTTTACTTTAAGAGGAATATAAACGTCAGAAATATTTGTCTTTGTACCCCTTTAACGCTCTGCGTGTTTTTGGTATTATCTGCTCGAGGAAAGTAGCGCCAAAGTTGTATTTAATTATTTTAAGAGTAATTTTACAAGAATGAAAAAAAGTTAGTCAATGGAAATAGTCAAAAATAATCTTAGCCATAAAGGAGTATTTTTTAAAGTTGTTTTTTATGTAACTTCATATTTATGTACTGAAAAAAATGTTTGTACCTTATGCTTATATTTTTTGGAATGTAATTACTAATTTTATTTTAATTATAATAAATAGAGAAGGTAGGAAAGGCTTCAATGTGCCCATGTCATATTTTTTCATATTGATAATAATGATAATGTAAACCGATTCGTAGTAAAGATAAATCTAAATAGTAATTTGGCCTATAGCTTCATCTTAAAATCAGGGTTCGATTGAAATGCTTTTACAGACACACTTTAATATTGTGTGATCATTTATTAAATTTCATGGAGACAATTTTGCGAATTATTGATAAAACTAAAAAAAATTTAAGTCGTGCGGTTTTCAGAACCTTGAGCATAATTTACGCTCTCCGGGTAATTAAACGTTTGAACTTTTGTTCTGCTTTATTTAGTGGCCAAAGAAAGTACGTCACGAATGAAAATGAAATGCAAATGAATGATTTTTTAAATAAACATAATCGTTACATAAAAAATGTAGTTAGTAAGAGAAAACCCCACACTTTATATTCAAATCTAAAAATTAACCACAAAATATTTAAAATGTACCTACACCTTTATGAAACTGAAGTGTCCGAACGCAATTTGAAATAAAAGTTCAGCTTCGTGAATTTTTTATAATTATTTTTACATATGACGACTGAAAAGTGAGGTGACTACAATACCTACACTCTTTCATATTTTATGGAGTTCGATTCATGTAGCTCATGCAGTTTAATGTTTATTTATTATTTTTGACCCCTCCGGCTAATTTTAACGATTTTGGAAACGACTCTAATAAGTTTCATAGAAATCCTTGTGTCTCTCTTACTATCGTGGTGAGAAATATGATCTAAATGATTAGAAAGAGAAATCACCACACTTTATATTCAAATGTAAAAAATAATTATATATACATTTATAATAATAATTATATATATACATTTTTAAAATGTGCTCCTTTATTAAACTAAGATGTCCAACAGCAATTTAAAAAAAAATTGAAGCTATGTGATTTTTTTAAATAATTATTTTTACATAAAACGACTAAAAAGTGAGGTGATGCTAAGGTTTTTAATATAGGTATCATTTTCAGTAATTTTAATTTGAAAAAAAAAAGTGAGGTGAGCCATTTTCAAAACTTTATGTATGCATTCAAAATTATTTTATTTCTAAAATTTTGAATAATAAAATTTGAAAAGATATTTTATCACCTTTCAAAAACAGATTTTGGTTTTCGGATACATTCAGAAATAATCCATTTATTTGTATTTCATTGCAAAGCGAAAATATTTTGACTTTCTGGGTAATTGTAAATCAGCAGATGTTGATTGTAGAAAATCTAAAGAAATTTTAATTTAATTTAAGTAATTCGATTTTTATACTTGCTCCTCAATTTTAAGTTCATGCAGAAATGACTAAAAACATCTAAAAAATATATATTTTTTGTGAAAAAGTTCTGCTCCGGAAACAGACACTCTGTAATCATGTCAAGCAGTGACCTTCCTAATAAATATGGCTTAAAATAAGTAAGTGTTTTAATGCAAATATCAAACATTAAATGGTGTCAGAATTGAAAAACATGGAAGTTTCAAATACAAAGTTTTTTTAATTTCATTATTTGTTATTTATAAAATACATGATTTATTTTCTTTTTAAAGAAAGACAAACATCCCCGAGTTACGGATAACCCAACAACGTTTGAAAATGTCCTACTACCACCACACTAAGTGGAAGATGGTGCTTTTGTTGTGATGGAGGACTTAGCCAGTCGAGGAATCGAACACGGAACGCCTGGGTGGGATCCAAACGCGATGACCACTGAACCACTGACCGGTCATGGTGATTATACACATTAAAACATTTACATATATGTGATACGTTAGATCACCAAACTAGGCGGCTGCCTGTTTCATGGTGACCAATAGAATATAGTTCTTTGTTTTGTGCTGTCTAGTGTAAACATAAGAACTAAATATACAAATATGTTGAAATAGGAAAAGTTATGGAAGAAAAATTATAATGGAAATAGAAGATATAAAATAGAATACAGGAAAACGAAAAAGATAAATTTTTTTTTAAAAATAAGACGTGCTATTAAACATATGGATTAAATATATACATGTTGACAATAAGAAAAATTATGATGGAAATAGAAAATTTAAAATATAAAACAGTAAAATGAAAATTAAAAATTATAAGACATGCTATTATGCAGGATTAGATCATACTTTTTTTTTCTAGTTGTATATGTGTACATGTACACATACATCTACACAAACATATATTCATATACATAAACGCATACATATTTATACACACATATACCTTCATATATGTATATATGTGTGTATAAATATAGTGTTTTATAAAAGAAAAGATTACACGAAATAATAAATGATTAGGTACAGAAGTTTCAAGTACTTTAAAAATGGCGAGCAAAGCGCATGTTCCCAAATGAATTTCTTATAAAACATTTCTTCAAGCATGTGATCAAGATACAGCAACACATTCCAAAAAAGTCGCTTAACTTTTATTCTAGATGGGTAAGAAAGCAATATATTATTCAATTTTTTTTTTTTAAGTTTTATTTTTCAAAAAAATAAATTATTTTCCGGAAACTACCCGAAGCAAATAAACTGAGTTCCATAAATCAGAATTAAAAGTATGTTGTTAGTAAGCAATATGAATAACCTACATTATGGAAGGCAACGGGGCGAGTAGTACCTAAGTTGTAACTAAAGGTGGATGAATACCAAGTGAGAACACCTAGAGTTCCTTACACCCTATGACTAGGTAATAGGTACTAATGCCATTTGTTTATTTTTTTATTGCTTTATTTTTTAAGATAATTCCAACGCAAAAAATAAACGGCTGTGTGTGACCTAGCCGGGTTATGAACCTGTGACCTCTGGGCCCAGGTTAAGTCGTCGATGAAAATGAATGCATCGAATATTCCGAATCCAACGTACCTTATCAGTCCATTAACGAAAAAAATACTCAGTACGTCAACACGAAGAAGCAAATAAATATCTACTTACCTATCGCGTGTTCGACAAAACCGTTAAGCTGCGTATACATTTGGGAACATAATCGCTAGCCGAACCATGAATTGAACCGAACCAAGTGGTGTTTCGCTTAGTTTGCGGTTGCTTTGTTCATTTTCCATAACTCGTGGTTCGACTCGCAGATTCAGCACGCGTGTGTATACGCAGCTTTAAGCTTTCTTTCGATATTTACCTTACAACATATTCAATATGATTATTAATATTACATATTATAATATTTTTACATATCGTTATATAGGTGAGAGTGAAAAGGTTCCAAGTGGTGTTTTTATGAAAATTGAGTTTTAGTTACCAGGGAATTTATTTCCGATCAAACTATTCTGAAAAAAAAATTCATCACCATCTGATGCCTATTAACCGATTTTTAAAAGTAATAAGGTTCTAACTGCGCCAAAATTTATATTACGCTTGGGTTGAAAAGGGTTCAACCACAGTTGGAACCTTTTCACAAATTACCAAAAGTTTAGTTCGAAAAGGTTCCATCTATCGTCTTGTGAACTTTAATTTTGGATTTGATTCCATAATATGCAACCAAAATTAAATATCGTTTTTTTATCAAAAGAACATGTGATTTTCGATTACGTCTTGCAAGTTAATTTGCATATTTTTGTTTTAATTATAAAATATAGGCCAATTTATAATTCGATTTATCGAAATTTTTGAGGCAATGGTTCCAATAATTGCAAAATCACGGTAATTATTAGTAAAAAAATATTTCTTCAAACTTCGCAAAATCACTTTGTGGCGTCATTTTGAATTAAATTAAAACAAATAACTTTGTTTAAACCACTAATATAATCACAATTACCTACATGTTTCAAAAATATAAGAAATATATAAAAATATAAGAAACCATCGGTTTTGAAACATGTAGGTAATTGTGATTATATTAGTGGTTTAAACAAAGTTATTTGTTTTAATTTAAGTAAAAAAATATTTTAGCTGGTTTTGTCCACACTTGCTATGTAAATATGTTATATAATAGCGCCCTTGAGGTGATTTCTCACAAAAACGGCGTTCTACAAATTATCCAATTATTATTATTATTATTATTATAATAAAATATAAAGTATTAAAGAAAGCATTTTAACAGGCTTCAATTTTATTTATAAACGACTGATTTACATTGAAACACAAAAAAAAAGATGCGTTTTTTTTTATTTCGACCCAAAGGAATGCTTTTTTTGTTTTTTGTTTTAATTATAATTTTTTTTAAATTTCATATTTCATAATATTGACAAAGAAAGTTGGGTAAGAATATTTGAGAATTAATTAGCATTTTTTTTAATCCATTTTTCAATAGTTTCAAACCAATACAATTTTTATTTCGTAATATTGATGGTTTATCAATAGTAATCAGTTTAATAACCTAAATAATATATTTTTCTGTGATTGAGCAGTAATTTAAAAGTAGTAACATATTTATCTAAAATAACCCATAATTATAAAACGGTTATAAACAAAGAAAAAATACATGGAGCCTTTTCGAACTGACTACATTCTAAAGTTTCGCAATAAAAAGGTTCCATCGGCTATTTTAGGTACAGCAAATATACTGTTATCTACAATAAATTATATGTTTTAGTTGCTTAATATATACGTAAATAAGTTGCTAAATATATGCAATAGCAAACTATATGGAAGGTTTGTTAAATTTTAAAATAAATGCTTTCAAAAGTTTGGGCTCTCATGTCTCAAAACTTTGGTTGGAGCGGATGAAACCTTTTCACTCTCACCTAACGATATTATGTAGTGTGATAATTCGACACATAATATATTTTCATTTTGATTTTACATTAACGTGTCAACAATGTGTTTGCCAGTTTATGAATAAATAAATCATTAAGGAACATTACATAAGAGTTGTATTAGTGAAATGATCATATTTTTTTTAACCAGGTAATCTAATTCGTATTGAATTAAACACACCTACATAAATAATTAAAAGCAAACTCGTATAGCACTTTACCGCTTTTATGGCAATTAACATCCGTGGAAAAAACAGGTTGAAAAATGTCGTATTTTTACCAGAAAAAACCCGTTTCTACTTTAGAGAATATTTCATTAGGATAAAATCATCTATGAAATCAGAATTTCTTACGGCCACTAATAATAATAAGCTCTTGTCCGAATTTCTTGTTCCTGTGTGAAAATACAGCCTTGGTAGCCTCGGTTCAAAGATTCAAACTTTTAGTATAACTGGGGCCTCTTCACACTGATTAAGGTAATGGAAAAGGCAAGGAGATGGATGAAGATAGTAGGAAAGCACCTGGCAATTCAGATCTATTCGAGTACTCTTGCGAGTATCTTCCACTCTAAAACGTGCCGAAAATACACCATGTATTATTTGAAAAGATTAAATTGTGATATAACACAAATCAATCACATAATTTTTACTTGCGCAAGCCGGGTTGGAACTCTCAACCTCCAGAGGCCCTAGCACGCTCGCTCTACAACGATCGATAGGATAACTATCGGTAACTTCTCATCGTTCCCTAGGACAACTGCATATCGCTAACGTACAAACAACAGTTGATGTCGAATATGTTAAGGACACTTAGTCATTGTGAACTGTCACTTATTCGTTGGCGATCTGTAGTCATGCTAGGGAACGATGAGAAGTTACCGATAGTTATCCTATCGATCGTTATAGAGCGAGCGTGCTAGGGCCTCAGATCGCTCAACCTGCTAGTAGAGTCTTACCCTCAACAAAAATATATTATAAAAAATCTTGTATTTAGTGACTTAATAATGTATAAAAAAAAAGGAAATACACAAAATAAAAAACTTCAGTGGGTTCACACTCGTCTACTGTATTATAAATCGTGAAGGTTGGCGAATCCGTCCGAACGCAACATCAAGTTTTGTCAACAAATCACGAATGCGGAGGAATAAGGTAAAGAGACGGATCCGTCCGCGTCATTCAAAACATACGGAGATAATAATTTATGATCTTATTTATTTATTTATTTATACAAAGGAAAGTACAAGTTACACATTAGGATGCTTTGCCTGTCCAACTAGGAAAGTTTCCCGTTCCAGGACAGACAAATTGACAGGTTTAGTTCATATTATTCCTTAAGTACAAAATTGCAAACAAAAACAAAAGCAAAGATAAAAACAAGAAAATTCATTTTTCTTTGAAATTGAGTTGTGTTATGAAGAAATATATAAAAAACATACATACATTTTTTTTTGTGACTATGCAAAAAAGTAATCTGTTAGCATATGTGCTATTCGGATTTACCGAATTAACCTGGTAACAAATAATATATTCATTATATCATATCTAGTTCACACTCTTTGTTTTTTTGATGAACCGTTTTATGAAATATGGTTTATAGATAGAAGACAACAAAGTTAGTTTTTAACGAATTGCACATTATCACGATCATGTTTAAAACTAGTATCTCAAATACCCATTTTTTAAACTTTAGGTCCTACTCATAGGTACCTACCTAATCAAATTCCGATTGATGGATTGAACTAAAGCTGCCGTCAATTCACAACCAAATTATAAAAATCTATAAAATGAATATATCCTATATGAATTATTTATAGCAGAAATTAGGAATTTTTAGTGGGCCGGGTGAAAATCTTTGGATCCGGAAAATCCGGATCCAGTCCGCGGGCCGTATGTTGGTGACCACTGTGTTAGAGCATAGCATGATAGAGTTTTTAGTCTAATTTGTATGAAACGAAACACTGTGCGCCATGCGAACATCATACATATTCATTTCTGACGAATCGCGATTAATTAAGATTTGTCAAAGTTAGTGTTCCTACTAAAAATGTATATTTTGGTATTACAAAATATCTTGTAATACCGAACTGTGGAAATATACCACTTAGAGTTAATAAAAAAATACACTTTTTGTATACACACAGTATCTATCTTACTTTTGTAATAAAGTAAGATAGATACTGTGTATTTAATTGTTTTAAAGCCTACACATGCTTCTAGTCAATAAATGTGTACAACACGTCTTGCAGGCATACAATCTTCGAGGCTTTGATTGAAATATGAACCTTTAAGTGTATACAGTTTTCATCACGTAAATTACTTATATCTAAATAGGCACTTATTTAATAATCCAAGCTTTTTTTTAATCACTGAATAAATCTGTAGACTTTCATTGAAATATGATTTTGTAACCAAGTTAAAATTTAACATGAAAGTATGGTTTTGTATTTTTTTTTATCACTTTACGTAGAATTCTGTCAATAAATCATTTGGACTATGATCCGTGACACGGGAATTGACTGATGACGCACCTTCACGATTAACCTCGTTGAAGCCTCTACCTCAAGATCACATCAAACTGATCGATCTTAGATCGGTTATTTATAGTAAAGTTAATCACTAACGATGTTCTGTGCACAGTTATACTGAATATTAAATTTATTAGTAAGTAAAGGGGTTTACTTCAGTGGCGTTGAGAACTTTTGACTAATGCATTCTTAACTCCTTCATAAATCTTAAAAAAAAAAAAAAAATACATTTTACTACATCATTACTAAGTTTGCCCGAGTTATCTCGGGTGTGGGAATTTTGGCACATAATAGCCGCCCGAGTATACTCGGGGGTAGTAAAGTGATATTAAGAAGATGGATGAAATGTTAGATTTCTGATGAGTAGTTTGGAAAAGCACGGATGTGGATAGAATACTATATTTACATTAGTAAGCGTCTCCGGGACAATCAATATCAATTTATTGTCAATGGTTATATTTATTTGCAACATTAATGATTTGCAAATTGGTCGCTCATATAGCCAGCGATTGACAATTGGTAATTGATCGTTACTGGGAAAATTGAAGCAACTGACAATTAATTGAAGTAATTGACAATAATTGAGACTTTCCATTGATAGTAATGAATGATGAGTTTATAATTGACAAGCGCCATTGATTGATGATAATCGTTCAGATCAATGATGAAAATATTAACGCCTCAATTAAAGTTCCGCCAAGAAACACTTCAATCGCACGTCAATACGTGTTGTCAATAAGACCTCTCGTAGGCCGCAGTCCCCCCGGCGGGTCCGGATGTTTGAAACGATTTTGCCCCTTATGTATAAAGAAATTGTATCATGAACAAGGTCAGAATCGCTTGAGCAATTCTCGTTCTTGACATTACGAATTACTGGATAGCATTTAGCTACTCCGAATAATTCATATTAATTGCTAAAGACATGCCAGGCACAAAAGATGGCGGACAGAATGGCTGCCGCTTGATAATATGATAGCTGTCACATTCGAAGTCTATATTTATTAATTGTTTTTTATATAAATCCATTGTGGAAAGAATAGATTTGAGTGATTATTAGGAAGTTCGTTTTATCTACATAATTTTGATGTCATTTTTGTAATATATCACAAAAGAAATATAATAAAAATTGAATTCGTACGAAAGGTGAGAACTGTCAAATATTTTACGTCGTATTGAAAAAATATATTTTTTGTACGCTGGCCTTCAACAAAGTAAAAAAAAAATTATAGTCTGAGAGAACTTTTAATATTTAAACCTCTTTTTTCTCTAGTGGGAAAGCACAGTTATGTCCAGCGCCTTATATCTGAACTAATTACTAAAAATACAACTTTGTGTTTGAAATTCATGTTATGTTATTTGTGACAACACCCAGAAAAGATTTCATGTGTTGTATAAAGCCACTGATGCCGACAAATCTTTATATATAAAAATCTCGTGTCACAATGTTCATCAGAGGTAAACTCCGAAACTACTGAACCGTTTTTGATGAAATTTGGTTTACTGCGTGTAATTTGGTCCAACTTAAGAGAAAGGATAGTTTTTATCTCCATTATTGGCCTCAATATTTATTATTGCGAATAAATGTCTTTTTATGTGAAAATTATTTGAAAATATGTGTAAGTTACAGTTCTGACAGATAGCGGTATGAGTAAGCGCCTCCGCCCACTCAGGCAACTGAAAACTCTCAACTGCCAACTGTCTTTGTGTGACAATGTGATGGCCCGCACACTACACAATCACACAAAACCCCGTTGTCAATGGTAACGCAAGCGGTGACTTGCGACCATCTTGCGACTGTCACTGCTCATTGCCCTGGGCAGCCGTTGCTAGTTGCTAGCTGTCAGCTGTCTCGTAGTTCGTCTATGGTTAAACAAGCTTTTTGACCAATCAAGACAGAGAAAAAGCCGGTTTTAGTTGGTTTTCAGTTGCCTCAGTGGGCGGAGCGCTTAAGGCGAACCGCTCACAGAGGCAACTGAAAACAGTCAACTGGCAACTGTCTATGTATGACAATGTGATGGCCCGCACACTTCACAAAATCACTTGAAAACCCGATGTCAATGGTAACGCAAGTAGTGACTCGCGACTCGCACTACTAATTATAATAAAAAAATAAAAAACATCGACGGCTTTTAATAAATAATAAAAAGCAGTTATCATTCACACTTTGACACCATTCTATTGGAATTACATTATAATATTTGAGTTTATAGTTTTTTTCAAAAGTCAATGAATTTAATTAATCTACATACATAATTTAATTATCTAGAGTATTGGCATTAATGTGAAGGGGCGTTGAAAAGCTTACCAGCATACCCGGGAGCTGTAAGGTAATTGCTAAGCCACTGTTTCAGTGACTTAATGTTCCAAAAAAAACATACCTCCGTACGGCACAAGTCTATTAGCCTTCAAACCCTACATTATTTTGACTAAAGCGTCGAGGAAGTACTTATCGATTTGAAATAGCAATCAATTCGGAAGGCCTTGTGAAGAAAATTACAGGCAACATGGATTCGGCAATAGCTATGTAGCGTGTGAATACGTATTGAAAATTTTGAGGTTTTTTTTAGGAAAAGCGAAAAGAGGTTCTCGCATCGTAATAAGATATTCCAAATGTGGTTTGCACAACAGTTATTATACAGCACAATGTGGATCCGGCACGAATAGGTAAACGATTCCGAAAAAGCTATCGTAAATCGATCGTTTAGTATAAATATTGTGGATGAATTGTATAAGAATCGTTATATTATTTCGTATGTAGGAACCCACAGTGCTTTTTATTGAACATGGGAAAACTGTGTCGCAATTTCTCGGGGACGAGATTCTTCACTTTAGCCGGTCAGAATAAACGTTCAGAGAAGTCTAAGTATTTTACTCACTGAGACGCCGAAGTCCTTACAGAAAATCTGATTGGAATCTTACAACCTATTTTAAGGAATTATTTATGTAAAAGAATAGATTACCACATAACCATGTTTGTAAGAAAACCGAAAATCTTTTGATACTCTCTCTTGATAAAATCACGGTCGGAAACGAAATTGTATTGTACCTGAAGAATTTTTTATTTTTTTATTTTAACTAACATTGCGATCGACGAACTTCAATCAATAGATGAGAATTGTATTTGTGATGTAGCCAAAGAGGCCTTACTACCCAGATAACATTAACTATAGTAGTCCCAATTTATGGAATATGAAGTTGAAGGAAACACGAGACGAGTAAAAATTAAATTTGAGATGTTCCTGGATATACGGATCGGAATACCAAACACAACTAAAGTTATATAATAAAAAAGGTTCAAGGGGTGAGGTTTGTCCGGGTCTTGGCGGCAGATGCGTCTGCCGACCGAGTGAGACTGGTTGAGGGAGGCCTTTTGACCTCTCCAACAGGACTCTCTCGATGCCTTGCACCGCAATTGGATGGATGGATTCATATGGACTTCAGAACTTTCTCTCCTTCCTTAACTTAAAAAGGAACCAAACAATTTAAATTATTTTCCTCAAAGTGGGAGCTAAAAAAAAAAAAAAAACTAGCAAAGTTAAAAATATAAATGCAGTTCTCTTATCAAAGCTTTTCTTAGGGAATTTTCCAGAAGTGTTATTTATTTATGATATAATAAACTTTACCGATTTTAAATACGAATCTAACTATTTTGATAAATTTACGAATTGAAATGTTTCGCTTGAATTATTTGTAGTTTATCTGATAATAAAAATCACTGGTGCAGAATTAATATTGAAAACTTTGGTAATCGATATTGAATAATTTCGAATCCTTGGAATAAATATAGCATTATTTTCCAAAACCTTTAATAATCTACAATTTATAGCCTACAAATTACAATGAATAACATGTATGTAGGTGTGTTTGAACTAACTACACATAAACAAATTATTAATACATTATTCGAAAGCTTCCTACTACCTCTCTAGTTCATTTCAGAGTTTAATCCCTAGGAATAAATAATAAGATTTCGAGCGTATAATACTCGTACTTACACAGTAGCCCAAGATTACAATAATATATATTTTGTTTGCTGTAATTTTGAGGCGGAAACAGCAAATTTATGGTAAATCCTGATAAACTTAATACAGATATTGTATCATATTGTTCTTGCTGGTATTTTGGTTTTGTTGTGTTGTTTTTAAGTTTTTTTTTTTTTAAACTGTAAAAACAACAATTTAAACTTTTTCATAAATATGAATTGTACGCCATTCTGCGAAATTAAGTTAGAGAACAAAAATACAAAGACACGAGGACTTTTTTTGAAAGTGCTTGTCGTCAAATTTAAAACAGAAAGAAAACTGTTTAAAAGTTTGTAAAGTTCGAAGTATATCATAATAATACCGTATAAAATCAATCCGTAAAAACAACTCGTGTTATTGAATGCTTATTATTATATTACCATTATATTTTATTATATGATGTGTTTTTTGGTTAATGCATCCTAATTTTTGACGGAATTTTAACACTGAATAATGCAACCTTTCATTGATAAATAGAAACTCTATAATTTACCAAATGTTAAAATGGTATTTTAATCCATTAAAAGTCGTAAATTCCTCTAAAAAGGTCATTATTATAAAAATGTTAATATTAAAAAGGGTGTAATAAGTAGTTTTTACTCCCATTCAATTTTTCGTTCTGACACCAAAACATTTCACTTCAACTGCTATTGCTTAGAAACTTCAGTTTTAAGTCGGTAATTATTTCAACGTGACTGATATCTGAATGTTGATACACAATGTACAATGCATATCTCATTAAGCTTCATTTAAGATATTAAATCTTTAATACGCTCTCATTTCAGGCCCATCAACGAAAGGTGATAAATCGCTCTGAACTCTATAATATCTATTATGGACAGTAAATCATTCCGAGTTTTGCCTTTTACCAACAACTCTTTGAAATTAATTTGATTTCCGCTTTGGCATTTTTAATAGAAGTAGAATTTCAATAGATCGGAATCTTCACGGAAGGTAGTTTGTTTTGATAAATTATTTACTCTAAATACCTCCAGGTAATAATTTTTCGTAGGTTTTTCTAGCAACCCAGTAATTAGGGAACATTTCGAAATGGTCGTGGTTTACGGAGATGAACATCAAATTGTGCGTTAGGTTTTCGTGACCAAAAATATTTCGGATGATCGCGTTTATAAATCAGTGGAATGTAATCTGTCTCGGTTCCATTGTTAAGATTTCTACGGATCTTCATCATATTTTCTTTGTCATGTTGCAACGATTACGATTCTGATACGTCATATTTTGTAGTTAAAAAATAAATATACAGACCAACTCTTTTCCAAAATACCAACGCAAGAACTCTTTAAAGTCATTAAATATTATCTTAAATCTTTTGCTTCTGTTCTCTTCTACCATTTTATTGTATTCTTTCAAGCTGGCTTGTACAACCCATCATCTGCTATTTTTTTCCTAAGTATGTTGTATTTCTTTCTTATCTTAATTCTGATGTTTTATAATGAGATTATTCGCACCCCATGTACATATGAAAATGAAATTTTAGTAAAAGAAATATTCTTCTTTTGTATTAAGTATTCCACTTTACTTAGATTAAACAATTCTTAAGGAGTAAACATAATATACAGAGTACGGCTGTCATATGTATAGGAGTTGCAGATTGTTAAATGGTTCAGACTTGTGGGGTGCACTATTGTCAATAATGAAAAAGTAAAAAAGACACAGAAGATCCAATTTTGTACAAAGGTAAAAAAAAGAGGTGATATTATTATAGGACAATGATTTTAATACGACGAGCTTGTTCTGAAATCAGGTTTTCAACTCTATTATTTATTTAAGGATACGAGTCTCTGAAGAGATGAGTTTTGAATTTCGCTCTGAATTCAGTTGATTCTTTTATTAGTTTCAATTTATTCTTTGGTACCTAGTCTTTTCCAAGCTGGCCTGTTATTTATTCTTAAATCGTGATCTCTTGTAATGTCATAACCTATGTAGCATGGTTTTGATTCTTTTATCTTTCCGTGACGATATGTAAAATTAATTTTAAGTGGTTCTTGTAATCGCCGATTATATGTGCGATTATCCAAAAAATATGTTAGCTTTCTGGAGGGTGGGCTAAAATCTTTCACAAACAAGCCCTCGTCTGTGGATTTCGAAATTACTCACGTTCCACAAAATATTTTACCATAAATTATTATCTGCATATTTTTCAATGTCAAGATAAAGATTTTTTTTTTCATTGTCTTAAAAAAATATATTTTTTTTAAATATTTATTTAAATAATAATATGCCTTAAATCTATTTAGCGTAAGAGACAAAAGTCTGTAATTATGTCAACAGAAACACAAATAAATTTCATAGAAGATAATTTGCAAACATATTATATGTTTAATTAGTTTTGACGTGTAACGGTATTAAAGTACAGAATACCAAAATCCAATATCTGTATTTGCCCAATTTAACGTTGCAGCTGTCAATTTTTAACTTTGCTTATTTGGATTTTAACAACTTTTTAAGTGTAGTATTTTTCGCATATTTTATGTATTAACAAAAATTAATACGTTAATGATGATTTTTTATGTAGAAAGAATATTTTTTTATATGCGCAAAAACGACGCGTTCATTTTTTTTCTTGAATATGTCTTAGATACGTCACATCCGCCACTGTCAGTGATAGCGGTCTTACCAGGCAGATTCATTATCTACGTCATAATGACGTTTTAGCTAGCTCCAACCGTTTCAGATCGTTCAAATAAATAATTATGAATGAAAATGTTAAATTACATATTTTTGTGCGATGGCCAGAATTCGAAAAATATACTTATCTTCCACACATTTCAACGGTATTCACAGATTGTGAAAACATCTCGTAAGCATTTGTGTTCCAGGCATGGGAAAAAAAACATTTAAAATATTGGCATATTTCTCTATGAATGGATTTGTCATCACCGTTAACCGACTGGAAGAATTCGATAGAAAAGCTTGGCATTTCATGCACTTGGGAAAACGAGGTTCTGTCTGCCCTTTACATTAAACTAAGATATAGAGATTGAAAAATTGACATTTATGAAAATGTTAAAATGAAGAACTTAATGTAATTGTACTATGTGTTTCATAACATTATGTACATAAGTAAAATTTTGCTAAAAAATAAAACAGCATAAAAAGATGATAGAAAATGTGATTTTTTTTCTAAGCCATGTTTTGCATATAACGTATAACCCTTTCAGATTGTGTGCATATTTTGAAATATATTGATTCCAGAATTTTTCTCACTATCTAGTACGAGTTAAATTTGGTGGTTTTCGTTTTCCAATTGCTGGTGTAACTGGTTTATGACACAATTTTTATTGAATTCTAACTACCAGTTCAGGTGGTAGCATTTTATATGCATTTTGAAATATGATATTGTGTTAATTCTCGACAATATTAAGTTGTGAAGGTATGCTTTCGTTGTTTATTTTTTATGTTTTTTTTTTAAATTAAATGAAACGTTATATTTTTGGTATACAGAGTAACATGTGTCTTTCATGTGAAACATGTTTTCTGACCTGACATGACATATTGTCATCAAGTATCAAATATATTCTATCCCTGCCGGTTTTAATTCAGGTCTGAAAGGGTTAAACGTGAACACAGTTTATTTAAAATACGTTCTGCGTAATATTAACTTTTTAATAAATGTTATCATTTAATTTATTTTATCTGTTTCACACAATTGGTAGATAAAACCTTTTTATCCCCAGTACAACGCAAATCATGTTGTTGCAAAAAGATAATATCAATGGCAGATATAACTAACTTCCCCTTAAAATTTGCAAATGAAACCTTATTGTTCTAAAACATAAAAATTAGGTTTTTTTTAAATAGAACTATGTTGCTCGTAAATTGCAAATGAAACCTTGTTGTTCTAAGATTGAAATATAAAGAGTTAAATAGAACTTCGTTTTATAATTTTCTGGGCACTTTATTTACATAGATGATATACATATTTTAAATAAAGCAAAAAAGTCAAATTTGGTCAAAATTTCAGATAGAACCTTGTTTTCCCGAGGGTTCAATTTTTTTGAAGTATATCTCGAGCCTCTCCTCACCTATACATTTTAAGCAGTATCTTCGAAGAACGATGCTTGTTGTTTTGAAGCCATCTGAAATATCTCTAAATCGGTCGCTGATTGCCGAAGTGTGAATATTGTGCGACAAATGTAAAATGTGTAAGTATATTTTATAAAATACACATTTTGGAAATTCATATGCTAGATAATATAATTTTGAGAAATTAGTCTCCAAGAATATAATTAATAACCGAATCATCCGTGTTTAAGTGTACGTTAAAAAAAATCTATAAGTAAATAACGTTACCCGGAGAAACTTCAAGAACGAAGGTGAGTTTTTCACAAAATAAATATTCGCAAATTAAATTCCTAAACATCATTTAAACATTTTTTAAAACGAAATTGGTTATTATACTATAGTTTTAAATATTACCTTTTTAAATCCCAGTAGGTTTTTATCTTACGACAAAATGGTGTTTGTAGTTAATTCAGTTTTCAAAACTCACTGTCACTTTTATCACACGAAAATTAATAGAGACTATCAGGTATCAGGTAGAATGTAATCTGAGATTTATACCTTCAAATCTGTTTAATGAGAACTTCAGTGATCAATCAATGTATATCACTTTGAACACAATTAACCCACGATAGTTCTCATGAATATGTTAATACTCGGTTTCAAATTGCCACCTCAAATGATCCCAGATGAACAGAGATCTCTTGGCCAGTTTGTGCATCCATTATGTCAGCTTATAATAGGTGAGGAGATTTATATCATACGATATTCCGAACACGTATGTGGTATGATAGTTTTGACGCACAAATCAAAGCCTTAAAAAGGCTACCTGTCTTCAATTAGTGATACGATAAAACTTCACATTCGTAAAACTGAATTCAAAATAGCATGTTAAAAAGTCTAGACGATCACAAGCACAAAAGATACCAATAATAGAATATTGATCAAAATTATTATTTTGTGTTTTTGTAGCACAAAATTATAATTTCTTACTAAACGGCTTTTTTCAAACTTCCGCTGTTCGTCACTCGTTAAAAACACAATCTGTCACAGTCAATTCATCTTATTTATTATTACTTCACAATTTGGCATTGACACATCCAACAATCCACGATTTTTTTAAAATAAACTTGTAAAATTCAGGTTTGTGGCGGTATTCTAAACGATGTTCGTGAATAATTAAAATCCGGTAAACAGTTTAGAATAATAATAATACATTATATAAACTAGGTAACGGAGGATAAACACACTAAGATTTTGTCTCAATCATCAACACTCATAATTCTCACACAATTTTTTTTTTGTAAAAAAAATCACTAGTCAATTTTTTTTATTTATTTTGTCAATATTAGGTTCAGAGCTCTATTATTTGAAAAAACGCTCTTTCCAATCGAATTTAATCACAGTTTTCGCGATATATTTCGAGATCGCGCTGTTACGAGTTGTTAGCGAGATGATGTAGTGACAGGGTACATACGCGACCGACGCGGACCGCGTTAAGGCGCAGACTGGCTTTACTGCCTTTAGTACCGCGCCGACATAAACGCCGTAGTGTGTGCGCGTTGGACGCGTATCCCACTTGGAATTTCAGAGCCTTCCGTTTCTCTCGAAATCTCGAAGTATGATTTAACAGCGGAAATCTTGGCGCTTAAGAATGGAGCCCATTCGCGATTAGATGCTACCTGCTTGGTGCTTGTCGGAAAGTGGTATGGAATATAATATGATGGTTGTTAGGCTTAGATAGTAGGCTACACCTGTGATCTGATACGATATGAAAACTCAAATCGAAATTAGTTATAAGGCACCAAAAAATCGCTTGTTTTCGCTTTTTTACATTAGCTCCACCCAGGAGGCTCTGAAGAAAATAAATCCTCTCGGGGCCTATGTCATATTTCGGGACGATGTGTGGAGGGTACTTTGATGAAGAAAAAGGAGGAGAAGCTCTGGAAAGAAAAAGTTACGAGGAATAGGTAGAAATCTAGGGGTTGTATGAATTCATCCCTCCCACGCAGCTGGAGGGCTGATGCATCTATCACCAAGACCCGGACAAGCATGAGACTCTGAAGAAAATAATTCCTCTCGGGGCCTATGTCATCTTTGGTGATGCTGTGTGGAGGGTACTTTGATGGAAAAAAAAACAGAAGAAGCTATGGGAAGGAAAAAGTTACGAGGAGTAGGTAGAAATCTAGGGGTTGCATAAATCCATCCCTCCCACGAAGCTGGTGGGCAGATGCATCCATCAATAAGACCCAGACAAGCCTCACCCCATGAACCGGGCACCCCTGCTAAGTCACCGAACCACTTGTGAACTGGGCCACTGGTATTGATATTCCAATAAATGATTGCTGGGGCCACGGTACCTATGACCTACAGTCGCCGCCCAAATTGTATTACGAATTTTAGGTCCGCAGTCTCTAGATAGTTGGCTAACACATCCCCAAATAGGGTCTGTTGTTATACTGAAGAAGTGGGAAGGGGAAGGAGATGAGTAGGGGAGGGTTATAATATACCTGGTTATTTAAATATGTTAACCAAATACGGCTACAATCATTTAAAACATTTTTTTTTTTTTTGGATGGTTTCTTTCACAAGGTTAATAACGCAGCACTGGATCTTGCCGCAAATACAGCTAGATACTTGGTCATTAGGGTGTGTCAATTATTTCAACTTTTGAATTCAGAAAAGCCTGATATCTCAAAAGTTGCGTCTTACAAAGAAAATGAGAACTGCATATATATATATATATATATATATTTTTTTTTTAAATGGTTAAATCTAGCTAAAATTCATTGAAAATCAGAAAAAAACAACTAAAACATGTATTTTTAAATTATGGTAATTAATATTTTTTTAACTATAATTACTGTTGTCATAACATGTTATCATTCAATTTTAAGCATCCATTATTTTTTATTCCTTGTATTTTGTTCAAAAATGTTGGTGTAGTTATTGTTCAGTATTTTGATTTTATCCAGGAAAAGCGTTATTTTCCCTTTTTAAATTTTTAACAAAACCATTATATAGATATGTTTGCGTTTAGACTACAGTTAAGGAATAAAAATTGATTAGGCTACAAAATATTTTATTATGGACCCTTCGTTTTATTTTTTTCCCGATTAACTAAATCTAATTTTTTAGATAAGCGAACTCATAGAGAACACTCATTTTATTCATTCTTTACGTTTTCGAATAGCTACAGATCATACGCAGCTTTTGAGACACGGGCGTTTAAAAATAATGTTTTTTTTTCACTATGGAGACCGACACACGCTATTCGTAATTCCCATGTCGAAAGGACAATACATTCAAAAGTTAGTTAAATATGTAATTTTTATCCGTTTCTTTTTGTCTTTAGATCTGCATCGTCGAAATAGTTCTACGAAAATAAATGCATCTTTTACGACGTGCATTTTAAGAGAATTTTATTGTTTATGAAAAATAAAAATAAATTTTTGAAGTAATTTACAGAAAATGTTAAGTATCGTGAAAGATCTATTCAATTTTATTTTATATTAAAAAATCATAATTATAGGTATTCAAAAACCGTAGTACAATTTAAAAAAAAAAATCGCTCTCTTGAAGAATAAACATTTTGTCCTTTAACTTTATCGATAAGGTTTTACGTCACATGGGCCTCATGGATTTTATTTATAGATCATTCATTTTACTTTTACATTTTATCTGCCATATGTCAGTCCATAGGCAGTTACGTTTGTAAAATAATAAATAATGTTGTTTTTGTTAACGGTTAATATAATTTGTGTCCCGTGCAATGTGCCGATATTTAAAAAAGCTTCATTGAGGTATGCATCGTTAATAACGAATATCTTCTTTCGAATCAACTTTGCACTAAATATTTGGGTACTTATTAATAATAACATAATTATGTTGCTGTCAATAAACATTACATCAATCTTTTGAGCACATAATATTATGACAGAACCTGTGAACTCACGATCGTGAAATTAAGGCTTTATTCTCAGCATATTGAATAAGTTATGAGCTCACTGTTATTGACATGGAGTAACATTTTTTTTATATTTAGTGATTTTCTAAAAAAAGTAATAAGTCTTTAAGTGATACCGTCAGCTAATCAGTCGGAGTATGTGGAACTATTTAATTCCGATTTTCATATTTTGAGTGGCGAAGAAAATTTTGGAGAATAACGAATGTATATATATAAACATTCGTTATATTTTTTTTTTAACTTTTCAATAAGTTTTTTACGTTCAATTTTAGCTTTTCTTTCTCAAACTAAGGATTTTTTCTAAAAAATGGCAAACTGAGAATTAAAAGTGAATGACACGGACGTCGGTCGTGTCGAACCAGGTCGCGAATTATAAAAAACTTACAACAGAAGGCACAAATTGTAAATCTAATACAACTTTTCAAACCACTAATGATTTTTTGATATATTTTTTTTATGCAAACCTTCCTGTAGTATGTATTATGTATCAACATGTTGGTTATAAATTAACATATTGAATATATTATGTGTTAAATTATTAATTATATAATCTAATTATTAATCCTGTTAACGACAAATTTGACATTAAAGCAAATCTGTATTGTATGTAGTTATCCACGATAATCGATTAATGTTACTGTCACAGTTAAATTATGATTGTGAGTAAATCATTATTTGGATTAACATAAAAATTATCCTTTTTAATATTTTGTGAACAGCACAAAAATGAAAGCTTTTAATTATTGATGTAATCAATTTTATCGAATATCTTTTGAATATACATTAACAATATCGTTACACTAGTTTAAAATAATATAAAATTTATAATGCATGCACATACTGACGTTTATAAATATACAATAAAATCGGGTATTCATTAAGAGGATACCCGGCCGCCAAGAAATTTAAACAATAGGTATTTTATCAAACTGTTACCGTCACTGTCGCTCTTACTCGCCCGAATGCTGAGCGAAAGGGACAAATGCACCTCGCGTTCATAATACCTAAATAAAATCTAGGTTATTTTATTCCTCATTTTTCTCCTCCAAAACTGGATCGATTTTAATGATCTTTTTTTTTTACTTCTTGAATATTAGCTAGAATTAAATACATCTCTAGTTTGATACGTTTTTAGATTTTCACGGCCAAAAGCATTTTCGTTGTTTGTTTTTGGGGTGTAACAACGAAAAAAAAAAACATTTCTAGTTTGTATACTGAACATCTGTTGGTGGCGTTGAAACCAGGCCATTTTAACGATTTTTTTAAAGGTCCTAACACCTATAGAAGTAATTCATAAAAAAAAAAAGTACCTACACGCTGGTGGTTGATATATATTTTATTATAAAAAATATTTGCAGTAGTGTCAAAATCCAATAGAAATGGAAATTGTGAAATATGCTTACATAGATGAACATTATTTTTACGGTATGATGACTGACTGAGTAACTAATTATTAAGAAATCAAAAAAGCGAGGTTAACAGTCCATAATTGAGTTCTGCCTAGATGTGTCGCAGAGAAAAAAAATTGGCGGAAGAATGACTAAATGCAGTGGAATGAGTTAATTCAAATCTATTTTTCTTGCTATGTTTTATGTAGGTATTATGAAATAACCGAACGGTTCTTTCTATTGAATAAACATTAAAAAAACATTGTATTCTTGCTTATGCTAACAGGATCAGGAACAAAAATTATTCGAATAACGAAATACATCCCATCGAACAAACAATTGTGGAATAACACACACTAATCAAATAAATTTTTGTCCTTCGAGACTCTTACCCCTCGACAACGAAGGACGTCATATGACTAAGAAAGGGTCTTCAGACAGTTTAAAGATTGTTTAAATGATAATTCACACCCTTGAGAATGTTGTGAGGAGGGCCTTTTTAAAAGTAAGTACCTAGTGAACGTGGATGAATACGTTGTGAGAATGCCCTCTCGTGTATCAGCGATCTAAATAATTACGTCTTATCTACCCACCCCCGCAGACATTATGTGAATAGTGATAAGTACTTCTTGTTTTATTTCTGTCACAGTTTTATAATGGTCTTGACGCCGAAAAAACTGTTAAAATAAAAATAAAACAACCTAAATATTTTCATAACTTCATAACATTAATAAAATTATTTTACTTTAAATTGAAATTAAAAAAAATTTCAATGCGTCCAACCTATACGCGCGGTTGAAGTAAAACGTCTTTGATTAAAAACTAAACGAAAAAACTAATTATTTATAGACGAATTTGTAAAATTTTAATGCAATTCAGCCATTTGAATTATAAACAACACTCTTTTTATTGTCACACTTATTATATTATTATTGGGCCACTTTTTACTTAATTGCTAGTTAGAATTCACGAGAATCGGAGAGATAAATAAGACAAACCAATTTGCTCATCTAAAATCTTTAGTTAATTCATATGATAATCTAAAGAAATAAAAACCTCTTTCGTTGTTTGTTTTTGGGGTGTTATGCCGTGTTGTGCTACCTCCTTCTTTAGCCGACGTTTCGGACAGCGTTGCAGTGTTCATCCTCAGGGCAGATCCGACGATGTGCCCTGATGATGTATGGATCTGCCCTGATGATGGACACTGCAACGCTGTCCGAAACGTCAGCTAAAGAAGGAGGTAGCACAACACGGCATAACTCCCCAAAAACAAACAACGAAAATGCTTTTGGCCGTGAAAATCTAAAAACGTGTCGAAATAAAAACCTGTTTAAACTAGATAAACAGATGACCTCTGACGTTTGAGTTTGATTTGACGTTTTGTTATTCGTTGCTAGGCGTCACACTCACTGTTGCTACACATACGACGTTAATATTGTGAAATATAAATCGAACGTCATTTCCGATTTAATATGTTATTTTCGTCCAAAAACGATGTGGGTATTGATAATGCCCCTAAAGAAGTCTTACATACTGAAATAAAATCACTTCAACGAACAACACAATACCAACAAATATTTATAGTTGTTAGTCATTTAGTCAGTCTCGAACTTGTCATACAAGTGAGCGAACGCTAAAGGTAGATTCAGACTGGACGACGTACGTACGCATCGCTACGCCAAACAATGCTTAGCAACCCATACATTTTCTATGAAAATGGCCACAGACATCGCACGTCGCGATGCGTGTGGCCAATGTGATTCTAAAACATAAATTTTCATTGAAAATCTATGGTTTCTAAGTAGCCTAGATATTGTTAGGCGTAGCGATGAATACGTTCGACCAGTCTGAATTTACCATAATAATTATAGATACATTGGTAATTATGTGACATTGGGTAATTTTTTTTTCCGCCGACAATCTTAGGATATTTTAAGATTGGCGGCTTGTTTACTCTCGTTTGCAATTGAGTTGGTAAGTATATACATATTTTGCACTTCACGAATTTTGTAAGAAGTCGGGTCATGACTAATTATATTTAATTCCACCACATAATTATAAAGAAGATTGGAAACCACCAGACCTCACAAATGCCGTTGTTGGTTATGTTGATGAACGTTGCATTGCGTTTGGGGTCAATAAGTAATTGTATATACTGACTGTTATCCACAAAAAGTATCTTAGCAAATTATGAAATCTTAATAATTGGAAGAATTATTTACTTTTACCTCTTCTTGGACTAGTTGCAGATGAAATGAACAAAATACTGGCGGCAATTCCAAAAGGAAGACGTTTTGTTGACAATGCTGTGGAAAATAACTACAGGAGAGATCGCTACAGTGAATGGAGATGGGTGAATTGATGGAGGCCTCTGAAGTCACACGAGGCCATGGGCGATTGGAGACGTTGTCGAAGAGATTGGTCCCCAAATCGAATAGGAAAAGGGATCGAAGATTATGTTGCTGCGTTAATTTTTCTTATTATGCAATAGTGAATTGATTGTGCATTTGATGATTATGATAAAAAGTTAACCCCAAGGGATTATTCACATAAAAAATTAAATAAAGTTCATTTTCTTCTTATGAGGACAGACTGCCAAACAACTCGGTCTTGGCATACACTCATTGCTTTACTCACATCCATATATCTTCTCTACATGTTCTTCTATTGTTTCGACTCCTGACATGGCCCGACTCAAGTTTCTGGATCACTTGATCGTGCCATGTCTTCCTCGGGCGTCCACAACTTCTTCTTCATTCGCTCTACATGCCCAAACCATCTCAGGGACCCTTTCTTGATTTTACCCATTACGCTTACATCAGCCTTGCATTCTTTAAGCAATCCACATTTCACGATCATACATGGTTTTACCACACATATGCCTCAGAGATCTCATCTCTACGGCATTCAGTCTACTTTCATCCTTTCTCTGCCAGTTCTATGCTTCGCTGCCATCCATCAGGGCAGGTACCAGCACTCCATTGTGGACTGCTAGCTTTGCGTCTTTGGACAGTTTTTTGTTGGCGCCAACGGCATCCAGCCCACCATCAATGGAGTTACCCGCATTCACCCTTATTTCAATATACCTATTTCTACCTCTTGTAAATAATCATGTCACCGCGCTTTAATATTACTTTTGAGTTTGTTTTGTTTCATAGCCAGTAGTTTCACAGAACTTGAATAATTCATCAAATTTCAAGATCAGCCTTCCTACCTCTTATAAATAATCATGTCACCGCGCTTTAATATTACTTTTGAGTTTGTTTTGTTTCATAGCCTGTAGTTTCACAGAACTTGAATAATTCATCAAATATCAAGATCAGCCTTCCTACCTCTTATAAATAATCATGTCACCGCGCTTTAATATTACTTTTGAGTTTGTTTTGTTTCATAGCCTGTAGTTTCACAGAACTTGAATAATTCATCAAATTTCAAGATTAATAGTCAAGTCCTGTGAAATTCAAGTTCTTTAATTATTCCATTATGAGACAGTTTGTTCACAGAATTTTCACAGTACATAAACATTATCTTTGAAATTTCAAGAATGAATAATAATTGTTCAAGTGGTGTGAAACAACTGCCCTTAGACTTCCCAATTGCTCACAATGAATAAGCAAGTACACATAAATTAATCACTAGTCTTTGTACCGGGCGGTTCTTTTATTTTGTTGTATTCACGCATTTTCTCTGCATTATGCATGAGTCCTGTTTTACTTACGAGGAGATAAACTACTTACTGGTTATGTCTTCAATAATTAATCCATTTAAATCTTGTCTGAGAGTGCCTTATACCTATTACCTGTCTCTTCGGCAACTTGTAATTACCGTAGGAACCTAGGTACTCAATTATAATGGTGGGACCAATTATTTCATGTCTGAGCTTTTAGCCTTGATGCAGAAGCACTAATGGCTTTGAAAAACTTTCTGAGGTTTAGTTTTACATATATATTTAAAATATATTAATAAACCGACTTATTAAAATATATTGGAGCTATAAGATAAGCGAAATACTGAAGTGAGTTACTTGTTGACAATGTCAATGAAAATAATAATAATAATGTTTGGATGATTTTTATAGCGCCATTTTCGTGAGAAAATCACCTCAAGGGCGCTTTACAAATTCATTTATACATTTAACCTATATGTATATTACAAATGGTTTATAACAAAGATTTATAGCTAATGACTTACAACTAAAAACTACACTTATTTTTAACACCGAGTGGGTATTTACACAATATTGCTTTACTAGTACTATGACTTACAGCTATCTTAAACCGAAATATTTATATCATTGAAGAAGAAGATAACAATAATAATCTAATTTTTTTTTAAATATGAAAAGACGCGATGCTTGCTGTTCGTCGCATAGACCAGGGGTCCGCAACCCCCAATTGAGGTAATTTGGTGACCCCTTTATAATGGGGTCAAAAAAAAAATTACATGATTTTGTACTATTTTAACGAACACCCCAATTATAAGACGATTCGGAAACCAATTGATAATAAAAAACTATCCTAAATAGTGTAAAGTTAAATTAAATGGAAAAGGAGCACTTAATCCCAAATGTAAGCCTTCGAGGTATTTACAAAAGCATAGATTTTCTGAGTTCTGGATCTGAAGTGATTTAAAAAAAAATATCCACTGCAATAAAAATGACCTGATAAAAGGATTACCATTTGTATCTACTTACGGAGATCTGAGAATAAAAGGAGACTGCACGGAGAAAAATGTTATTCGAAAAAACGATCATTTTAATAGTAAAAACGGTTAAAAACGGGACTGAAGTTCTTACGAACAAATTAAATGGGTTTTAATGTTTTTGACGGGAACATGTAAGAATAATTTGTTGGTATACGTAATTTCGTACGAAAACCAACAAATTATTCTTACATTTTCCCGCCTTTAAACATTGAAACACTATTAATTTATTCGTAAGAACTTCAGTCCCGTTTTTAACCATTTTTACTATTTAAACGATCGTTTTTTCGAATAACATTTTTATCCGTGTTTCACTCTTTTGTTTTTTCGAAACAGAGTTAAGAACGAAAGTATTCAAAAGTCTATATATATCAACCACAAATAGATTAGGTCCATAAGTAAATCACGAGGCATACAATTTTGTGAATATTATAAGTCCATGTACAAATTAAAAATTTTATTAAATTTCTGGTATTTTTGAATTGTTATTACAGTACAAAAGGACCAGGTGTCATGTTGGCACTGTACCTGCCGCAATACATCCCCAAAAACCCGTGTGGAGCATCTTATAAAGCACTAAAATCTAATGCAAACCAAGAAGAGGTAGACGAACCTAATATTGACGATCTGCTTTATGGAAGCGGACCAAAACATTTCCGATAATAGATTTTTTAGAATAATCAAATAAAGAAGTGTTTTTTTCTATACATGTTAACGGAAATGTATGTAATCCGTCATTGTATTCAATTCCTAGGAAATGAATACAGTTCCTAAAATCGCCCGGAAATGTGTGAAATAAATTATATTAGACACATTTCCAAGGAAATCTATACATTTCCTAAATAGCAATTGGAAATATAAAACATTTAATAATAATATAACTATAAAGGGGCACTTTCTTTTGTATCACAAATCATGTTACCCAAACCTAGCGTAGCCGCTAAACTACTTGAGAACTTGTATGTTTTTATTGCCTTGTCACGAGCAGGCGCTATAAAGGGGGCACGTTTTTTTGTATCACAAACCATGTTAGTTACTTAAATTACAGACTGATTACTTACCAAATGAAAGTTTAACTTTATAAGAATATAACAAATAAAACAACGTGTTTTATTACAAAAACATTATTTTTATACATTTCCTAATACTATATTGGAATTATATACAATTCCTAGGAAATGTATACATTTCCCAGGAAATGTATCTATTAAATAATTTTTAAAACAATATTTTATACATTTCCTAAATAGCTTCGGAATTGTATACATTTCCTAGGAGTTGTATAAAATTCCTAGATTTCATACATTTCCGGTAACATATATATTTCTAATCCTTTATCTGATTAAAAATATGGTAAAAAATTAACATGGTCTTTTTATTTTCGCACGGAAAAAAATTAGACCATGTCACAATTATTTTTAATTAATTTCTGTTATCAAAAAATGTTTTGCCACGTTAAAGTAGATATCATTTAACAAAATAATTTCTTTCAATTTTACTGAGGCCAAAAACGTTAACACATAGATATTTCAGAAATCCAATAATGTGAAACGGTCTCCTTGAATCGTCGTGCCTCTCAGGCTCTGTGTGAGATAGATTTTTCTGCGTAACTATAAATTCATAAAAAAGTAAATATGGCTCCAGACTAAACATAGAACCAGATTTGGTAGGGGATATTTCTTATATACATAATTTTATTATATCACTAATATGAAGGCAAAAGGTTGACAATTCTTTTGGGCTTAATTTAGTAAATTAAATAAAAAATGTGAATTAATTATATTTTTATTTAATTTTTTCGTGTCCTTCCCTACACCTAAAAGATTTTATGTGAAGTACAATTATAATTCAATTTGAATTCAAAATTAAAATAATTTATAAAGAACTAGAAACTTTAAATAAAAATATGTTACGTCTTCAATCTTTTATTTTTAATTAATTATTTTTTTTTTTACATTAACTCCACACAGGAGGCCCTGAGGAAAACAATTTCCCTCAGGGCCTATGTCATCTTTGAAGATGCTGTGAGGAGGGTCTTTTTGAGGAGAGGAAGGAGTGAACGTGGGTCTTGAAGAGACCCATGTTATAGGAAGGAGGACACAGAGGCCGGCAAATCGTTCCACAGCCGAGCTGTTGAACACAAGAACGAGTCGTAGAAGCGTCCCGTTCTCATGTGACAAATGTCAACCGTGTACATATGTTGGGCGAGCGTTTGGCGTGTTTCCCGACTATGCACCGGTGCCGAGGGGATCAATGAGGCTAGTTCCTCGGAGCATCATTCCTACCCGACGCCTGTGCTCTAAAGATTGCAATCCGTTTGTTAAGACGGGAGAATCTATCAAACGGACCGCCCGTTTCTGCACAGAGTCGAGGGTGTTTTTCAGGTACTTTGGGGCTCCAGACCAGAGGTGGCTGCCAAATTCAACCGTGGGGCGCACTTGCGATTTGTACAGGGTTAGCAGTTGTGTACTATTAAAGTATCTGCGGGCCCTGTACAGTACACCCAGTTTCTGAGAGGCTAACTTAACTCTGGCCTCGATGGAGCCCCCATATCTGAGCTGGTCACTTAGAGTTACGTTACTTAGTTAGTTAATATCTCGTTTGTGTATAAATTTCTCAGTGTAAATATCTCACTGTACACAAAAGCTTTGTGTACACCCCTTATATAATCACAATCATCGACATGTTTCATTTAATTAAAAATATGTAAACTCCCTTAAATAGTTTAATCCTCTGGTGTGAAAAATGTGACTTAAAAAACAGTATGACTAAATTCTGAGACATTTCTACTTCAACCCCGTCCTTAGGTCCTTTTAAAATGCTGTCTTGAAACGTGCCCTTAAAGCCTCGAGAGCCTCCTTGCTGAAGGCACCACAATAAGGCTATGCACAGTGTAGGTGCTGTACACGGTGGATATAGCGTAACACAGGCTCTAGTATACCCGTGGGGAAGTTCCGAGTGACCCAGAGCGGAAGTGCGTGAGTACTGTTACATCAATTGCTTACACTTTCTGTACACACTTGTTATTTATTAAGACGCATGCACACAATGCAAAAGTGATACTTAATAATATACTTTTAAACAATCAACGTTAAAAGTAAGCGTCGGAATAAACTTTTTTTATTGAAATAAACATTATTATCATAATATGTAGGCTACTCGTTCATAGTAATGCAAAAACCGAGTGTACAAAACTGTAACCTAGAGATTGTTGACTTAATTTTATATAAAAAATATTTTTATCGGTTAGTAGCTGAGTTCAACAAGTAGTGGTTGGTTAAATTTCTCTGCTAGCCAAGTCCTTCATCATTAGCAACATTTCCGTAAATAATATTGATAGTAAGGGTTTTTCAAATATTTTCGGGTTATTCGTAACCCGCGACTTTTTGTCTTTCTTTTCATTTTTATATATAATCTAAATATAATATATTTACGATTTTTAAATTAAATTTAAGATTTTCTGAACACAATTTTTACTTCACCAGACTTCATGTCCGGGTTAAATTTTCTCCACAGAAAAAACTTAACCCTTTCACACACTTTTCCACAAATGATTATCTAGTAAATCCACGCTACGCAAGTGTATAATATAAGTAAAATTAATACAAAACAATACAAGTAGATTTTCACGGCCAAAAGCATTTTCTTTGTTTGTTTTTGGGGTGTCATGTCGTGTTGCGCTACCTTCTTCTTTAGCCGACGTTTCGGACAGCGTTGCAGTGTCCAGCAGATCCGGCACATCGTCGGATCTGCCGGATCTGCCCTGATGATGGACACTGAAACGCTGTCCGAAACGTCGGCTAAAGAAGGATGTATCGTAACACGGCATAACACCCCAAAAACAAACAACGAAAAAAAACAATACAAGTACCAAATGGGAAAATAATTCACCGACTCCAGATATTTTCATATCAAAGGGTTCGGCTCGGTGGAACTCCTAATTGGACTGATAAATCCTACTGATCCCACAATATAAATAAAATGTTTCGTAATCCTACATGTATTTAAAATGACTGATTTTTGCATTTTTATATAAAAATTATTTGACAAATCTAATACGCCTAAATTTTTAATGAGAGAGCTAGGTGTAATGCCAGTGGGCGAAATAATAATCGGTAATATTTTAGTGTTTTATTATTGGCATCAATCTTATGGCGTAAAAAAATCTTCGTTAATTTGATAATACGTATATCACTCACCGCGCACTTAACTTTAGCATGATTAATTAGATAAATCCCTTGTAATGGATGAAGATTCTCCGACATTCCCGCGTGCACTGCAGTACTTTCTCATCCATGAGATTAGTTGCCTCCAGACCAGTGGTATAACCATGATGAATACTATTGATAATACATAAATATATAGTCGCAAGTGACAGCTTCCGTGGTCATGGGGCAAGGCTCACGTTCCATAGGGAAAGATACTCAGAGTGTTGGACCACCATTCAGAATTGAAACGTTGCCTGATATGGCTTTTTCCAAGTTCGGTGACTAGATCTGATTAGCCTTGCCTGAACTTCCTCATTTTCCTCTTCTTCATCTCCTTCACCACCCGACTTACTTTCATCCTCACAACATATCCCAATTGGAGTCCAGTCTCACCGGCTCCAGATGAGAGCAGTTGAGATACTTGTGAGGATTTCACATAAAAAAAATATTATTTCATGTTCTACACATGCAATTTTTATGGCTTAATTATTAATATGCTAGTTGGGCGCGGCTCACGTGCGTTGAAGAAACTATTGTCACCATCCTATAAACAGATTTTCAACAAAATATTGAATTCGAGCAATTTCACGATGCAACTTGGCCTTTACTTCTTGTAAGAGCATCTACAAATGAGGGGTTGTCAGGGAAGGGGTGATTTCGAATATAACGACCAAATAATGAGGCGATTATGTACCGGGCACAAGTTTTTTTCTTCTGAAATAATATCGTGCAGTTTGCTATTTTTATTTTTTTAAATTTATTTATTGTTTCTTCATATTTTAGGTATAACAGTTTACAAAACATTTTTTAACCTCACTAGGACAAGCCTGTGTTGAGGTTAACAATTATTTACTTAAAGTAACAATTATAACACAAAAGGAAAATCAAAAATAATACCTTATTTATATAATATGATTATATCAAAGCAAAAAACACAAAATAATATCTATACTTCATCCTGCCAGTACCTGCCTGGTACTTATAGCAAAAAGTGAAACAAAAATTTATACCTCAAAGTTTAGCCATCAATGTGACGGCTTTAGCTAAAATTACTGATAAGAAAAAAAATACAATCACTTATCTATTTTATTATGCAAATGCATTATAAACCGTATCGTCACTTTTTCGTCGTTTTTTGTTAATTCCCAAAGTTCCATTATTTTTGCCGTGTTTAGTGACTAGATCTGAATAGCGAGGTAATTCCCCACCTTCCTCTTCCTCATCACCTTCCCCTCCACACTTACCAACACAACACACCCCGATTGGGGATTCCATAGTCTCATTGGCTCCAGATGGATGCAGTTGGGACTCGTGAGGTACATACATTAAAAAAAAAAATTATAAGATTTATATGAGACACTAGCTGATACCCGGCATGCCATGCAATGCCAATTAAATAAATAAATGGTTTCTGCCTTCGTGTCCTTTCCTATTCTTCTTCAAATCATCTTCTTTGTCATCCCCTTTCCTCATCCGCACTCCCGCAAATCCCCCCTCCTTAATTCCCCTCCGCCCTTCCCGCATAACCCCCCCCCCTCTCTCCAACCTTTTTTCCCTGTCGCTTAACTCCGTAAAATATATCCATTGGTCCAACAACTCGCGTAACCTATTTCAATTTTTTTATGCAAATTTCAAAATGCCAGAGCTCACCACTATATATATGGTAATATTCGCGGGTTTGTTCACAACAATTCAAAAATTTAAATCGAAATCGGATCAAATTTTAATTGCTATAACAAGAATAGTATGGGAAATAATTTCATAACGCCTGCGCTCACTATCCTATAACCATCCCGGATATGCGCACATCATATTCCCACAGTTTTTATCACGATCGGATGAACAGTATGGCCGCACGTAACATACAAACAAACAAACAAACTAACAAACAAACAAACAAACTAACAAACAAACAAACAAACAAACAAACAAACAAACAAACAAACAAACTAACAACCAAACAAACAAACACACAAACAAACAAACAAACAAACAAACAAACAAACAAACAAACAAACAAACAAACAAACAAACAAACAAACAAACAAACAAACAAACAAACAAACAAACAAACAAACAAACAAACAAACAAACAAACAAACAAACAAACAAATAAACAAACCAATAAACAAATAAACAAACAAATAAACAAACAAATAAATAAACAAACAAACAAACAAATAAACATTAATGTTTATATATTAGAAGATAGACGAGTTGTTCCGAAAAGCGAACAAATTAGTCTGAGGGGTTAAAACCATTTATTTATTAAATCTTCACTCTCATTTATTTAGTCATTTTTTTCCAGCCTTCAGAGAATTTAAATTACTGTACGAGTACATATGCTACTTTTGTAGGTTTTTATGTGTGAGATGTTTGGGATTGATATAGCCGTAGGTGACGATTTAAACCATTTTTAATATAATATAATATAAAAAAAATATATCCTACATAAAACTACTTTTAGTTACTTATGCGTTCGTATTTTACCATGTTTTATTTATTTGCGCGACTGACAAAGAATATTAAAAATAATATTTTTTTCTAAAAATAATATAATTTCTTCACCAACGTAATTATTAATAACTTTTTTCTGTTAATTTGTTTCAGTGGCTAAGATTTTTCAATAAGGCACAGACTTGAGAAATGTAAACTTTGACCATATCTTTTGTTAGTTTTGTTCTGATCTCGTTATTTGAAGGTGAAAAAATATTGAATTATATTGAACGAGCAGGAAGACTATTATCAAAATTATGAACATAATTATTATTAATTTTTGATAATTAATTTATTTCAGGAGGAAAGATTTTCCTATTTGTCAGATTTGAAAAATGCACAAAGTTGGTCGTGATTTCGATATGTGAAGGAATCTCGAAATAATGTATTCTCCGAACATAAGGCTATTGGTTGCGCGGCCAAACTTAAAAGATATTTTTGTTATAAAAAGGTTTGTCAAATAATTAAATCAATTTTGGTTCATTTTGGAAGCAACTTTAAAAATTTTTGAGTTATTTATAATTATTTAAGAAAAAATTCTGCCTAATCCTTGGTTTTAATATTGTGAAAAATAAAATAGAAAATAAAAAAATGTTAAAAATGCGTTTCTTTTGGTAGTTATTTTAACATATAAACGACAAGTTTTTGTTCCGATGTAAATAGATAATTTGTAATTTTAATTAACACTCATCTAAATTGTTAAAAATTTTATTTTTATCATATTTCTAAAACAAACATAATAATTTATTTTTTTAATGTTTACATTTACTCGCAAATAATTGAAAAATTTACCTCTAAAATCATAAAATATTAAAATCTTTAATAGCCTATATTTTAAAATTTAAAGCAAAAATAAATAAAATTGCTCCTCTCCGAGCTAGATATTTAAAATACCTTTTAGTAACAAAAACAATTCTTCAGTTTGGTTGGGTAGTTTGGCCTCCAATCCAAACTACGTTTTGTATGAAACCGGCCGCGCAGCCGTTCCTCATGAGTCTGTTTGATTTTTGATGTTTCAGACGTCTTGGTATGAATTACAAAAGGGGACATTTGGAAGGGTCCGCTGAAAGTGAGGAATGTTCTTATAACTTTAGGGGTGCTTGAACTGAAAATAAAGACTTGCTATTTCTAAAAAAAGGATTTCGGGCGTAAAATAAAAATGAGACACATTCCTGTTAATAAATTAAATTTTCAGTTAACATTCTTAAAGATTTGTTTTCGAGTAACATTTCGCTTATTTTTTTTCGTGGGAAAAACACAAGATATCTGTAAATAAATAAAAAGAAAATACTTTGTTTTAAGTCACTTTATTTTTATTTAACGTCTACCGGTTTCGGTACCTCCGCACTATCATCAGGACTGTTACATAAATTATGTCTAAAAATACAGAAGTTTGTATATAGGTATATATATATATATATATATATATACATAATGTTATGAAAGAAAGGGACAGTATACTAGAGTGGGACAGAGCGTCAGTTGTTGGAGGGAGGAGGGGAATGGGGGATAAGTGAAGACACAGATCATACTTTTAACCACGATTCAGGAATTAAAGTCCTACATAATAATGAAATAGGTTTAAGACTTAACAATTTGGAAGCTTTAGAAATAAAAAAAAACAGTAAATTTAAAGGAAGAAATGATTAATAACCAACTAAATTTAACCTTCAGTCCAATTTTAAATACCTTCCCCCTATCATCACTTATCCCCCACTTCCTCTCCTCCCTCCAACAACTGACGCTCTGTCCCACTCTAGTATACTGTCCCTTTCTTTCATAACATTATGTATATATATATATATGTGTACTTCTGTATTTTTGGACATTATTTTTGTAACAGTCCTGATGATGGTGCGGAGGTACCGAAACCGGT
This sequence comes from Limnephilus auricula, assembly GCA_951813805.1. Classification (NCBI taxonomy): domain Eukaryota; kingdom Metazoa; phylum Arthropoda; class Insecta; order Trichoptera; family Limnephilidae; genus Limnephilus; species Limnephilus auricula. The sequence continues at coordinate 19,997,191 of OX638404.1, forward strand.
AGACGTTAAATAAAAATAAAGTGACTTAAAACAAAGTTTTTTTTTTATTTATTTTTTTTTTATTTAAAATGTCAAATCACAATGTGTTTGTTTCTTTTGAAAATTCAAGAGATTTGTGTTTGGTGCTAGTGGATAAATATGTAGCAACCCCTTATGGGAGATGTTGTGAAGTTGGAAGAATCAGCGAATTAAAGTGTGGAGGGGATTAAGGAAGAATGAAAAAAATCTGACAATTCAGTTTTTAATTTATTTTAAACGTAGCCTAGTAGAATTTTATTCTTACGATAAGATTTTTCTGTTTGATCGGGACTTAATTCAGTATTCAGTTTAGATTTTGATTTTAAAAAGAAACTATATTCAACGATTTAATCTGAATACCATAGAAGAGTCTCAACTGCCCCAACTATCTGGAGCCAGTGAGACGATGACAATCTCCAATTGGCTAATATTGAGGAAGGGAGGGCTAGGAAGGTGGGAAAGTTTTTTTAGATTTGTATTAGATTTTTGGATCTGGAGCCATTTCAAGCAATATATCGATTCTGAAAGGTGGTGGTCTTTTAGCAGGCCGATACTGAGAGTATCTACTACTCCGTGTGAGTTACATCAACAACGAAATATTTTCAAAATAATTATATATGAATTTTATGATTACCTTTGTTTACTTTATTAGAATAAAAAAAAAATTGTAGTAAGTTGAAGGCAAGCTTATATTATTACTAGTGTACCAAAATAAATAAGCCCTACGGTTACTTTCCAGTGAACTTGCGGGTAAATTATCTAAGAATCGGATAACTTTTTTTCCTGAAAACATTGTTAGGAAGACACTATCTCAGACCATTAGGACACCGACAGTTCGCCTCTGGAAGGGGAATTCAATTGAAGTTCATCCTGACCTGGACTACTCCCCTGGGCATTTAAAGGGCTGTCGCGCCACTGAATTTACTTGCAAAAAAGTCTTTCTTTAAAGTGTCTGAAATTGAAGTTGATGTTTGACCTTAGAAATTATTTTGGTACAAGCTAAAAACTTTCGTAAATTAGTTACCAAAAAATTGATAGATCCAACAAACTATCGCGTAAACAGGTACTTTATGGTAATTTTAATGCCTTTTTGACTTCGGATTTGATATTAAGATGATACCCGGTGGTGCAGAAATAGATTTTACTAAAATATTGCTGTCACTGTTGCTCTTACTCCACCGGATATTGAGCGAAAGGAACAATGCACTGACACCTAACTAAAATGGAGGTTTTGTATTCCCCACTTTTCTCCTCCAAAAGTGGACTGATTTTCAATATTTTTTTTACCAACTACATAAGAAAAAACTATTCTATGTCTGTACTTTTTGCTTTTTTTAAAAAAACATTGTCTGGTTTGTATACTGAACATCTTTTGACGGCGTTTAAACCAGTCAACTTTATTGATTTTTGGAGGGTCATAACTTCTATAAAAAGTAACTTATAAAAAAAAAACAAAAAGTACCGACACGCTAGTAGTTGATATCTATTTTATGCAAAAACAATATTTTCTTTAGGGTTAAAATCCAGAGAGATAAATACGGAATACGTTTGTATGGAAAAATCACCGCCGGGTATCCTCTTAATTTGGGTCAATCAAAAATGATTTGAAAATGAATTTTAAAAGTGTCACAATTATTATATTTTTATCATTTTTTTCTACTTAAAAAAAATAAAATAATATGAATAATAAAACTGCAAAAAGGGTGGCGTTTGGGACATGAGGATGTTGGTAGGTTCCTGGTAGTATCAGAAAAATTACCTACATCGTGTCGTTGTCAAATTCGAACAATGTATTTTAAATTATAAAATATTAAAATCACACTATTTCAATACAGTGATCAGAACCGGAAAAATAAACTTATAACTTCAAAACATTTTAACGGTATTGATAGTTTATAAAAATATTATGAGGTTCGAATAGCTAACCACTCGAACGCCTTTTGCCACATTATGGCACTATTTCCAATGCCTCGGATTGCTTTGTTGCCACAATGTGGCAAATATTCTCTAGTTTCTTAAAATAATATAATATAACTTGTTTTAAAGAGTATCTCCACAATTTGTGCACTTAAAAAGTAAAAATAAAAGATTGTTTGTTGTTTTATTATTTTTTCATAAACATTTTCTATTATTAGATTTTTTCTCCTTTCTTTTTTATTATTATAATTATGTTTTTTTAGTTAAGTATAAAAATACTGACATTTGATTTTTTCATGTGTTTGTTTCTGTGTACATGCAAATGTGATTACTGCAGACACATTAGTCTAGGGATATTTATATTTGTATTTAATTTTGTTTTATATTACCAACAAGAATGTTCTATAAATATTCTGTTTGTGTCTCAAATAAATAAATAAATAAAAATAAAAAAAATGTTTTAAATTTAACGATTTTATAATTTTTTTTATAAATCCTACGAATATGTGATAATAGACAGAAGTAAGGTGAATTTATTGGCTATATAGAACTATAATCAGTTTGTATATCTCTATATTCAAATTCTGAGGTATGATTTTTTTGATTGTGGGCGGAAAAATTTCCCTTTGCAATCCAGTGGTTAAACCGTGATTTTTAACAGATTATTTGAAGAAACCTTTAATTGAAGAAACATTTATCTAATTTCATATTATAACCTATAAAAACTACATCTAGAGATACATTAAACATTATGAACACAAATGAAACCACCCACGCTATCGTCGATTTGGAATAGGTTTAATTATATAAAAAGAAAGCAAATAAGGAAAGTAAGAAAATACTTTGAACTTCTCCCAGCCCTGAAAAGTCTCACCAACTACCCCCTCTTCCACCGGGTGGCTAAAAAAATCGTCAAACTTTCCTTTCAATCGGCAGTTCCGGTTAACTAGAATCGGGATTTGATTAAAAGTTTCCAAATTAGAAAATAAACAAATTATTTATCGGAGCGAACACTTTTCCGTGAAAAGTATCGAGATTCGACTCGGACACTCGGAGTAGCTACCTACCGACTTTTGTTCGCAAAGAAACTTTTCTAGATTTAACACGGCGCTAAATAATTGACTATTCCGGGATCTGGACTAAAAAAATCTTCATTAGGATTGTTTTATTTTAATTGTATATAATTTGTGAAAAAAGGAAAGTTTTTGTAACTTTTAGAATCACGAGTTCTATAACCTTATGTCAATCTTTCAACCATTATCAAGCTAATAAACTTGTTAAAGAAATAATATTAAATAATAATTATGAGTTTATCTAATGAGTGCTCAGGTTTTTTAAACTTAATTTTTGGCTGGTAAGAATTTGTTAGATAATTTTAGTTATATTGTTTAGTTCCTTATTGCTTTCCTAAGCGCCCCTAAATGCCATAAAAAAACGAGTGTGCTTTAGATCACACGACTGAAGTAAACTTCTTTAGCTCCATCTATATTTATGTACATATATGTTTATATGTATAATATTTACATGTATATACATATACATATATTAACTTTCTACAAACATTTATTTATTTAAAGTAAATAATTATCGTTCGCTTCGCACGATCACACTTTTCGTAACGCTCTCGTCATGCATTCGCCAGCTTACTCCACAAGTCAAGCGTGCGTAAAGAAGTTTTACTTAAATAAAATTATTAACATTATTCAGAATTTGAGCGTGGAGCCGATGATTAAAACATTGACTTCTCGATAACAACATACTTTGTTTATTTTATTGATCACGCTTAAAATAGAACCACTTCATGTGGTCTAATTTAAACATGGGTACATTACACCTTACATATATAAAACTTATTACTTATATAATTATTACATACTAGCTTCTGGCCGCGACTTTGTCTGCGTAGGATGAGTACTTCGAGTAATCTATTTTCTTTTCCTACGTCCCATCTGCGTTTATACCAAAATTCTTAACTTATTTATTTAAAATATCTGTAATTCTTGATTCGATTCAAAGTATTAGGCAAGTACTTCAAATAAATTCACTAATTTAAATATTTTCAAAAATAGAATTTTGACTTAACAATCATTGTTTTGAAAAATGTCATTATCAAATTTTGACATTTGCTATTAAACAATAATTATTATTTGCAATATATTTAAAATTAATAGCTAGCTTTATAAATTATAGCCAATATGTTATGAATGTGCTTTATAAATTATAGCCTATATGTTATGAGGCAAGAAGTGTGTGCCAAGACCGAGTTGTTTGGCGGTCCGTCCTCTCTGCCTACCCCTGCGGGGAAACGGCGTGATGCTTGGTTAGTTAGTTAGTTAATGTCATTCTGATGTATGAGCTATATTATTGTAAAGTTTCATTAAAATCCATTCAGTAAATTTTGTGTGAAATAGTAACAAACACACATACATCCATACAATCTTTCGCGTTTATAATATTAGTAAGATGATCGTATCGGCGTAATGAACCAATTTTAACGTGTAGGCTTTTGCTAAGTATCGGAATTTGCATTGGAAAGTGCATTAGGCCGGTAATAGTCGGCAGGGCCTGTCTTCATTTCAGGTGGTTAATCAATAATTACTTATCCAGACATTTAGCGACGTTCAACTATTCGATGAAAGCACTTAAACGGCATGTTTTGTACTGGCATTTCTACGAAATTGATCTTTGCTATTTAGGTATTTGATGTAAGGTTTTAATTAGAGCCCTTATCCACTCGAGCGCTTTTTGCCACATTATGGCGCTATTTCAAAAACCTCGGAATGCTTTGTTGCCAAAATTTTCAAAAAATTTTTTTTTAATAAAACGACTATATAATATATTGTACATTCAAAATATAACAAAATAAATATTCTCTAGATTCTTTAAAATATTTTAAGGTTAAAGATTTAATTAATTTTTTTTAATAAATTCTACAACTATGTGATAACAGTCAAAAGATAGGGGAATTCATTGGCTACATAGAAATATAATCAGTTTGTATGTCCGCATATTCAAATTCGGAGGTATGATATTTTTAATGTGGGCGGAAAAAATTCCTTTAGCAATCCGAGAAAAAAAAATTTAATTGGGGTGTCGCTCCAGTGGTTATACTAACCCTGACGTATGCCAGTGAGGTATGGAACCGGCAGACGAAGGATGAGGATAGACTTCTTTGGAGGTCCTGAGGAAAAAAAATCCGTCAGGGCCTATGTCATATTTGAAGGTGCTTTTTTTTTTTTTTTTTTAAAAGAAAGACAAACATTCCCGGGTTACGAATAACCCAACAACATTTGAAAATCTCCTACTACCACCACACTAAGCGGAAGATGTTGCTTGTGTTGTGATGGAGGACTTAGCCAGCCGAGGAATCGAACACGGAACGCCTGGGTGGAACCCAAACGCTATGCCCACTCAACCACTGACCGGTCAGGTGCTGTGTGGAGGGTCTTTTTAGGGAAAGGAAGGAGAGGAAGTCCTGGGAAAAAAAAGGTTTGAGGGGTGGGTAGGAATCTGGGAATCAATATGTCCAGGAGTGATGGACATGTGAAGCCATCCCTCCCACTGTGGTGCAAGGCGATGGATCAAGACGGTCCGGCTGGAGAGATCAAAAGGTCTCCCACAACCAGTCTCTCCCGATCCGGCCTGCCACGCAGTTGGTGGGCAGATGCATTCGCCGCCAAGTCCCGGACAAACCTAAAAACCTAAACCCGGGCACCCCTGCTAAGTCACCAAACGTAGCGAACCACTTGGGGTGACCTATGGCAGATGTTTGTCCAATAAATGGTTCCAGGGGCGGCGGTACCCATACCCGCCTCCCAAATTAGACTGAATGATTATGTGCATTGACTTCATGTGTGAGTACATTCCCAAATAATGCAAAGCTGATGTAAGCGTAATGAGTAAAATTAAGAAAGGGAAGCGTATGTGGTTTGGGCATGTAGAGCGAAAGAACGAAGAAAGGAGTGTAAGGAAATATATTAGTAGAAGAAGTCGGTGACGCACGAGGAAGACACCGTCAAGTGACCAAAAATTTGAGTCGGGCCATGCCAAGTGTCAGAATAACAGAAGGGTAAGTGTATGTGAGACGGTGTATGAATGTGCGTGTAGCAAGGCTTGTGTTCCAAGACCGAGTTGTTTGACGGTCTCTTATCCATCCCTTGCCGGTGTGATATGTTGGCAAGTTATATATATATAAAAATATTTTCCTTGTGATTTGGAATTTCGATCAATTAAATCACAATTGAGTTTCTCTGTGAAGAAAGATATGGTTTATGTTATTAATCTAAATAATAATAATCTTAATCTCACAAGATTAATATAAAGAAAAGTATTAAGGAAATAAAACTTACCTGTGAAGAAAGAAATAACATTTAATGTTATTAAAGTATTAAGGTAATAAAAATTACCTGTGAAGAAAGAAATAACATTTAATGTTAATTAATTGTAATTCCTTAATCTCAATCACGACAGTAATTAATCTTCTCAATTTGTTCTGTCATAATTCATAGACTCTTTTTACTATTGTTTTAATAATCCATTTTCAAATTAAGTATAAAATATTGAGTCGACTATTAAGTAGGTACTGTGGCGCATATCCAATGACAGTCTACAATACTGTTGTAAACCACAATGACGAGACACGCTCGGCATTGTTTTAAATTAAAGAAAATTATATTTTTCTTTACATATATTTTTGTCTTTGTTTCATTTTCCTGCTTCTGATTAAGTCTTATTTTAGCCAAAAGGCCTTCCTAAATTCTATGGGCAACCTATATGCCTTTTCACAAGCTAGTTCTTTTGTTATTAGTGCGATTTAAAGAAAAGTTCCACTAGAGTGTAATGGTAATTTCGTTTACCTTAATCTTGCAACCAATAGTTTTAATCCGGAATTGTTTGCATTGATAAACTTTTCGACTCCATTACGTAATACCAGAAGTGGGGATTTATTTCAGGGCAGAAATTAAGGAACTAACTACTATTATGTGTTCGTCATTGCCCAGACTATGAAAGGAAATAATCATTATGTCAGTAGACTAGTTACCTACGTATAAAAAAATGTTGCAAAAAAAAACTGTATTATAATGCAAAGGCTTTATGGAAAGCATCCACCGTTTGGCTATAGGTACATAGATAAAAAAAACTCGCGTATTTACAAATTTGTTACTCTTAAAACTAAAGCTTTCCACTCAAAGTAATTCAAGTAGTTGTCATAGCGCTTCATCAATTTTCAAAGTCCTTCTGCATAAAACTCGCACCCTGGGAATGTAGCCAAGATGTCACATCATTTTGAATATCTTCGCCGTCATCGAAGTGCCTGGCATGTGAGTGAACATAATATGGAAATCATCCCCCGTCCCCTGAACAGTCCGTACTTGGCTCCATCTGATTTCCATCCATTCACTCACATGAAGAGTGGCTTGGGGCCCAGCACTTCGATAACGATGCAGATCTTCAAAATACTGTGACAGATTGGCTACATTCCCAGGCGGCCGAGTTTTATGCAGAAGGAATTTTCAAATTGGTGAAATGCTATGACAACCAGTATCCGAGTTTAAACGGCTACAATGTTGAAAAATTATGAAAAGCTCTGGTTTTGAGAAGCACGTAATAAAACTTTTTTTTTTGTAAGTATGTGTGTTTTTTATTTTTTTATAGCCAATCGGTGGTTACTCTCCGAACAACCCTGTTAATTTGGGAGGCGGGAATTGGTACCGCCGCCCCGGGAACCATTTATTGGATAACCAACACCTCTGCCATAGGTCACCCCAAGTGGTTCGCTACGTTTGGTGACTTAGCAGGGGTGCCCGGGTTCATGGGCTAAGGTTTATCTAGATCTTGGCGGTGGATGATCTAGACACACTGAACCCCAGATTCCTACCCAACCCTCATACCATTTTCCTTCCCAGAACTTTTTTACCTTCCTTTCCTTAAAAATACCCTCCACACAGCATCCCCAAAGATGACATAGGCCCTGAGGAAAATTATGTGTGGACCTAATGTCAAAAAAAATAAAATATTATTAACGTTTCCTCATGTGAAAGCCTAAAAAGGCGTTCATAGATAATTAAACAGATTGTGTGAATTGCAAGGAGATACAAACAATTCAGAACTTATGGTAAAAGCATATTATAAAAATCACTGATCTCTCGGCTAGGTTCTCGACTAGAGATTCAGAGGTCTCGGGTTCAAATCCCGTCGCGCGCAAGTAAATTTTATCTGATTGATTTGTGTTATTTCACAAATTATTCATATATGATATAAGGTATATTTGGGGCAAGTTTAAGGGTGTAAGATACTCTCAGTATCATCCAGGTGTAAGACCAGCAATCAGAATTGAATTGTTGCTTGAAATGGCTGTAGCCGTATTTGGTGACCAGATCTGAATAATCCGGTACTTCCTTACCTTCCTCGGCCCTATTTCCGTCTCCTCCACATTACTTCAGACTCAAACATACTCCAAGTGGAGATGACATAGTCTCACTGGCTTCAGACGGTTGGGACTCTTATGCGATGAACATGCGTACTTTTTTTAGTTTTAGATCAATTTTGTATGATCCATCAAAATTTAAAATATACTTGTTTTAAGTTGCAACTATTCGTTTGAACTTTACTAACAACTTACCATTAAAATGTGAATTAGTCAATTGCCCTATAGAAATAACCATTCGCAGCCAAAGGAAGTTATTATTTATTGCTGTTTTGTTTTATGTGTTATAATTGCACATGATTGCTTACGTGAAGCGTGGTCTCTTTATTATCTAGAAATCTAGTTAAATTGCATGTTATTTTATGAGAAATCGTGAGGAAACCAATCATTATTGATTGCAAATTCCTTTAGATCGGAGCTTTTATGTCGACCAACTGTGTTGCAATAGTTAATGAAGATCAAAGATATCGTGTTTATGTGTAAGCCGAAATGTTTTGTGTATAAAATGGTCAATGATTAATATTTATTAATATGCATTACAACGCATATTTAACCCCTTACACAATTGTCATAATTGTCTTTTATCCCTCCCTAGACCTTCTTCTGATATTTATTTATTTATTTATTCACGCTCTTAGAGCTTTTACAACAATCACAATACTAAAATAATAGAAAAATAAACAATTATATACAAATTATGTTACATCATTGTTTAGTAAACGGTTAAAAGGTTTTAAAAAAAGAAGTTTTTTTTTTATTAAAGTTTTTTAGGTTAACCTCGTTCTCTGTCTACACGTAGGATAATATTTATTTATTTATTTATACTGGGTTTTACAGATGTTCTCAATTGCGTGAGAACAATCCAGTTATAAAATTCTGTTAATGTACAATAACAAAAATCTACAATTACATACAATTAACTACAGATACATTAAATAAATCTACATTTACATACAATTAAATACAGACACATAAAATTAGGAAATTAAACATCACAAAAAAAAAATTATATACAAGCTCACTCAAGTAATACATTTGTATATATTGTATTACTCACTCAAGTAATACAATATATACAATACAATGAGTGGCAAGAGGTATAAAAAACATCAGAGGCATGCATATGTTACATTGACTATATATTAGTCAGTTGTCTATTGTTAAGTTTAATGTCGTCATTCCGGTCTTGCACTTCTGGCTTGCCTTTCTCAAAACGTCAGCCGGCATAATAAATATTCTACCTCTCAAAAGTAACAAACATCTATGATTTTAAGTCCAATAAGTCCAGTAAAACAGAAATTATCTGTTTGATCATTGCTTTGGTGTCCTGATCTGACGGAAGGCAATTTCCCCAAGACCAGATTTTTGCTATTTTTTTGCCACCTTACGAGAATTTAACTTCCCGGAGATAGTGGAAATACGAATTTTGTAATTTGGGGAAGCCTTATACTCGTTTGTGTGTCAAGACTGATAGCGAAGAATTTGGCTATTTAGGTCTGGATACGAACTTGTTTGTCTCACACTGGGGTAAGATCTATTGATTGCGTCATCCGCTCTGGATCATAATATTCCCTATGCAGATTACACATTTGCCAGGATTATTGATACAGTAAGGTTAAATGAAATAAAAACAAAGAAGAAGAAATCGCAACACCGCCTATTATCATAAACATCAAATAACTTAGTACAAAAAAAAAGGTATATTTAGTCTTCAAAAGCAAGTCAGTAAAAATACAAAATATAAATCCTTTGATCAGGAAAATCGCGGACATAGAAAAAAGGTTACGTCACGCCCCTAGCCCAAACAAGGAAATGTTTGCATTTATGTTTTCAGCATTTAAATAAAATAAATTTTTCGTTTTTGTTTTTAATTTTCATGAAAAATAAACACATTATTATTTGATTTAGAAAATTTCTCGGTAGGTTACAATAATTATGCCCAAAATTATTTTAACATTTTACTTGTGGGAGCGTAAAAAAGTATTTCGGAATAGAAAGATATATTACGGGGTAATTTTCTTTTTGCAGAAAAGTGTATCTAATTGAATATTTAAAAATGTTATCTCTATAAACAGTCGTGAATATTCAAAACGGCAAATGAAAAAAAGCCCATGAGTAAATTAATATAACCTCCGCCGATTCACGCTTTCACGGTAGACTTCGCGGGGAAGAAAACAACCCCCCACTTATACCTGCCCACCCACTTCGGGAGATTGTAGGGACTGTTTTATAAATAAGCTTTCTGTTTAGACAGTGACGATCATAATAATATATTTAATGTACGTAAACAATTACGGAGAACAATTTAATAAAGAATGATTGAAAGCTTGGAAGAAAAGGAAAATAAATTTTAAGACTTTTTTTATTATTTTGTCATTTTTAGAGTATTAAGACCTACCTTAGTTCACTAGGTTTAGTTTCGAAATCATGAAGCTTGTCTAGGTCTTGGCAATGGATGCGTCTACTCACCTACAGATCTGGTTGAGGGAGTCTGTTGACCAGCAGGACTTTCTCGAACCAACAGTGAGAGGGGTGGATTCATTTACTCTCAGACACACTGATCTCCAAATTCCTACCCATCTCTCACACCGTTTCCTTCCCAAACTACCTTTCCTTAAAAAGACCCTGCACACATCATCCCCAAATATAATATTACATTATTTTTTCTCAGGGTCTCACATGAGATGTTAAAACATGTATGCATGTTTTCTAAAGATGTATATTCTTTCAATATCTTCTTGGTGAAAGATCACAATTTAGACCTAAAGAAACTATTAATTTTTTGTGTTTTGGTGATCAGATCTGAGTAGCTAGGTACTGCCTGACCTTCCTCTTCCTGAACACCTATTTATTTATTTTTATTTATTATTTCTTTACAATTAAAATACATTGTTTACCATTAATTATTAACCCCACTAGGGTTCGCCTGAATCGGGGTTAATAATTTCACAATTTAATAAAAGTAACACATATAACAGCAATTTCAAAATAACAATGATATTACGAAATTTGTAGAAAAAAGGAATTAACAACATAATTATATTTGGTATTATTTACTGTGGTATTAGTTAATACCATTTTTAACAATAGAAAAAATCAAAAGAAAAAAACCTATAAACTCACAACTTTTCCAATTAAATATGCCATATTCACACTTGTTCTGGTCAAAATAAAAATAAATTAACTTTAGCTTCCTTATTCATGAGAATACCGCACTACTGCTCCTCTTTGGAGCCAATGAAACTATGGCATCCCTATTTGGGGTATTTCTTTAGGCCGATGATATTGAAGAGGGTAATGAAAGGTGGAAGAGAAAGGTGGAGAAGTTGCTGACTATTCATATCTGGTCACCGAACAATGTAACGTGTTGCAAATATGCTATAAATGATCATACATTTATTGTAATATTATCTGTAAACTTCATTACTATCAATCATTATTTTATCTGTAAACTTCATTACCATCAATTATTATTTTATCTGTAAACTTCATTACCATCAATTATTATTTTATAATATTTTGCGAAAGTTAATCGAAAAATCGAAACAGAAAAAGCAGAAAAAGATACAGATACATCTGGGACTCGAACCCCTGACCTCTGGCTTTATATTTTATATTTGCTCTCTATATTTTATGCGAATATTATCTTCATTAATTAAAATATTATAATTTGAGGTTTAACTCATTAAGTTAAAAATAAAAATAAATAATTATTTTATCTGTAAACTTCATTAACGTAAATTCATTGTTATAATATTATATGTAAATTATATAATAATATTGATCAATTATTATATTATATGTAAACGTAATTGTCATAAATATGTAGCTATATTATCTGTAAACTTCATTATCATCAATAATCATATTATATGTTAACTTAATTAACATAAATTCATTGCTGCGTTAACTGTAAACTTCAAAATCATCAATTATTATATTATATGTCTATACCTATTATCTGTAAACTTCACCCGCCATAACACAGGGACATACCCAGCATGGCGGATGAAAGAACACAATATCTATACAATGTAAAAAATTCATTTACTAAATAAATATATTATTTTCAAATAATAAGTAGTCTAATAACACACATTAATCAAACATCATTTATTTGTGCACGCCGGTATTTGAACCCGGGAGCTCTAGATTGCCAGTCGAAAACTTTGCCCCTCGACCATTGTTCGATAATTATTAAATAATAGCTGTGAGAAGAGTGTTGTGGACAAATCATCAGTTTCTTAGGCATATCTCGGGAGTTGTCGTCGAAAGATCTTACGAAATTCGCGACATCAATTCTCTTTCTATTCAGCCTTCTTCTTTGTATGGTGGAGGCGGTGAAGGATAGTTTTTTTTTCAATTATGTCTGGCTTTCACCCTCCAACAGTGTTCTAGGCCATCTTTTAAAATTATGGAAAAATGAATGCTTAATTGAAATATTAAATTAAATTTAACAAATTGATTTCCAAATACACAAAGTGATTTTGCGAAGTTTGAAGAAATTAAACATGAAATTTTATTTAAATGAACAAAATTATAATTAAGATTGTAGTCGACTTCAGACTTAGAAGAGATAAGATATTGAATGGAGGGGAGGCAATTTTTGATAAGGCTTGATAGAAGAGAGGATATTTGTTTAGAGAGGGACAGCCAAAAAATATGTCATCCAAAGTTCCCACTTCTAGACCACAGAATGTACAATCTGGGGAGTCAAGAAGGTGAATTTTAAAAAGGTGAGAAGGAACAGACGATTCTCATTCTAATACGTGAGGAAATTTTTTTTTTGGATAAATTGGGGAATTGTTGAAACCATGGCTTTGATAGGATAGTCCTTTGTATTGAGGCATAGAAGGCTCCTTTGGATTAACTAGCAATGTGCCAATACTCCGCCCAAATATTGCAGGATCTTTGATGATAGAAAAAATGTCAGATAGGGGAATGTGGTGTACGAGTGTAACAACAGGGTTGGACGCTCCTTGTTTTCCCAAGTCATCCGCAATATTATTACCCATTATGCCAACATGTCCAGGAATCCAAATAAAAAAAAGATAGTTAGTGGAAGTGAAATTGGAATGCTAATATTAATAAAACTGAGAAACTTTTGGAGGGAACATTATTCTACAATGTGTTTGATCGTAATGATGTTTTTTCTTACAATAACTTCATGTATTTATTTTAATAGAAGTAACGACAAATATCGATTAGAAGTAACACGTCCGATCGAAAATTAATACTAGAATGATGAGCATCTCCTATCCTCATCCTATATTCCTCTTCCTCCCTTCCTCACCTAAAATTAATTTTAATATGTAATAAAACTCCATCTGCAATCAACTTTAACATGGGAGACTTTTTTGATTTGATTTAATTTAACAATGTACATATTTTTCTTTATATTTTATCTATAAGATGTTTGTCTCTTACCAATAAATAAATTTAGGAGGCCCACGAAAATAATTTTCCTTAAGGAGTATTTCGTCTTTGAGAGGAAGGTGTGAACATGTTATAGGATTGAGGAAACACAGAGGCTCAAGAACTCAAGAATCGTAAAAGCGATCCGTTTTCGTATGTCCGTCAACGTGTACATACGATAGGCGCGCGTTTGGCTTGTTTCCCGACTCACCGGAGCCGAATGGATCAATGACGCTAGTTTCTCGGAGCATATTCCATTGCAATATCAGCAGACCTAGGACAGCATACGTACCTGATGCCTGAGCTCTAAAGATTGCAATCCGCTTGTTCAGACAGGGGAATTTATCAAACGGACTGCCGTTTCTGCACAGAGTCAATTTTTTTTTTCCATATGTATAATCCTTCCATGAATATAAATTTTAATATATCTTTACATAAGATGCGAAGAATATAAACAAAAAAAGGTACTCAAATTCTCCAACGAAAAAAGAATACGATCATAAAATCTAACCAAGCGCATCCTCAATTTACTGAAGTGCACTTTCAAAGTTTCAAACAAATTTCCACGTACCAACAAGAATTTTTCCCAAAAGCCATTCTTAAGATTGGTCATACAAATAATGGAGCGGTGAAATTCCCTCCAAAATGTGCAAATGATATGCAGATTGGAAATGGCAATCGGGCCTCAGGCATACCTATCATCTCGCTCATTTTTCATACGAAAATATGCAAATAGAGGGAGACAAGCTATGCGTTGAATATTTTACTATGTATTTTGCGTCGATGTAAGTGCGCCTAGATATTGCGGGGTTAATCTGAAACCGGTAGAGAAAATGAAGAAGGTTTTCAGAGAAAAATGTTCAATTATATATAGAAATAATTTAGTTACCTACTTTATCTATTATAAAAATCCGAATTATAAAGATTAAGTATAAAAAAACAAACGACCTCCGTTTTTATAGATAATTCAAAAATGTGAAGAAAAAACGTAATTCATGGTATATTATTTATGAAAGTACGTATTTCATTTGAACTACAATTTTAAAAAATGGTTACTTAATTTTTAACGAACATAAATTTGATTTACCACGGATATATTTTTATAAATCCAGCATCATTTCATTTTAAAATGATTTTTAAACAACAAATATATATATTTTTAACAATAACACATCTGCCCTAATGATGGACACTGTAATGCCAAAAACAAACAACAAAAATATTTTTTGGCCGTGAAAATTTTAAATCATATCGAAAAAAGAAATGATCGATCTGTATTTTGAAATTATCGAAAAATATGAGAACCCTCTGAAAGTGGAGAGGTACTAAATTATTACCCCTCCACTTTCGCTAAGCGGCTGGGCGGTGGCAAAACGAAGAATTTTAAGATTTGAATCCGCAAAAACATCATTCGGAGATATTGATCGACGGATCTGCCGGATCTGCCCTGATGATGGACACTGCAACGCTGTCCGAAACGTCGGATAAAGAAGGAGGTAGCACAACACGGCATAACACCCCAAAAACAAACAACGAGCATGAAAAGGATGTTCTGCAGTCATGATCTCAACCTTGGATTACGAATGCGAATGGTCCAGATGCTACGTGTTTTCAGTATTATTTTATGGAATGGAAGCCTAGACACTTACTGAAGAACTGAAAAGGCGACTTGAGGCATTCGAGATGTGGATCTACAGAAGAATACTCAAAATAAGCTGGATGGACAAAATTACGAATGAAGATGTTATGGTTTGGATGAATGAAGAAAAATAAGTTATTAAAACAATAAAAATTCGAAACCTTCAATATCTAGGATACGTGATGAGACATCCGGAGATGTACGAGATCTTGCATCTCATAATGCAGGGAAAGATTGCCGGAAGACGGGGCCCTGGAAAAAGGAGGACATCGTAGCTGAAAAACTTGAGACCGTGGTTTGGCCAGTCTACTGTGGAGCTGTTCCGGGCCGCAGTAAACAAAGTCCGCATAGCCAACATGATAGCCAACGTCCGTTGAATGGGCAGCGCACAGAAGAAGAAGACAACCACGAAATTTAACTATATTAGAAACAAGCTTTTCAGTCTTCTTCGGCGTTGCCCAGGCTTTACGCAGAATATTTAGAAATTAGTTAAAGGCAGTATTAAAAAAGACGATAAGGACATTGTTTTGAAGGTCCAGTGTGCAAAATTTCATCACCCTCGGAATAAAAATGTTTATTTGTATAAAGCAAATCCAGGCCACCCGCCAACAATAGATAATATTTTATATTTTAAAAGATTATTTAGAAGGTACCTGCATAATATTATCTGTTATCTATTTGAAATTAGAATATAAAAATAATTTAATGCTTGCATTGATGCGGTGGGTACCTATTTAAAAAAAAAAGTGAATTTTTATTCTGTGGAATGTTTTAAGATTTGGTTAGGTGTTATACAAATATTTACCCGACGCTTTATCGTCTGCTCATTTTAATTTATTATGTAGCCGCTTACGTATAATGCAATGTAGGTACGGCCTTAATAGGTAAACTAAAATGCATTTAATTAATTTCAACTGCAGTCTCGCGTGATGAAACTATCTAAATAATATCATAATCCCGGATCTAATCTGACCGGCATTGTATACATTACATTTTAGGCGGACGTGTTTAGAGTTCTAATTAAATTGTTTTTAATTGATTTAGGCTTTTAATTTTTAAACGAATAATTATTGCGTTATATTGAAAGCATGTTTATTTTATTCTTGGTTCTTATCTTGATAATATGTGAGAAAAAACGATTAATTCTGCGGTATTTTTTTTTATTGCATTTGTTACAAAATTAATATAGATAATAAACTGTATCTAGTAGTTCTATGAATATTAGAGCTCACATCGAAAAAGTAACGTTTCTTCTCATACTTAAATACTAACCTACTTAAGACCGATTGACCAGCAGCTGAGAATAAAAGTTTAAAAATACTTGCAACTGTATAGGGAGGTTTCAATGAGAAAGATCGATTATTCCCCGTATCAAATTTTTTAAATTAAAAATTTTATATCGATTTATTTCATTCAAAACTTGCTTTAATATATACCTACATTAAAGTAAGCAATAAAAATGCTCAAAACGCATAATGATAAATTATTAAATATAGTGTACTTCCTGTAAGCATTTTTTGATCATAATTATTTATGATTTTTCAATAATGTCTAAACAAAATAAGTGTGTTTAAAAAACTTTTAATATTTTAGTTTGTAAGACCTTACATAAATAGAAAAACTGCGGTATTTTTGTCACAAAACACATTCTCGGATTTATTTTTTAATGATTTAAATGTAACTAATGTTTTTTTTTTTTTAAACTGTGTTGACTAGATAACGTATTGATTTATTTTGTTGTATGATTATATGATTTGAAATTTGTGTTGTTTAATAGAATCTATCGTTTGAAAATTGAACAAATCTACCAACGACCAACGGTATAACCTTAAAATATTAAAAATACACTAAGTTTTTCAAAAATTTAAAACTGCATGTACCAGATAAAATAACAATCTTTCAAAATTAATTAATGTTTTTTTGTAAAATGGGTCAATACGTCTGGAATTTGATTTAAAAAAGACTAATTTCCAGTATTCTCTGCCTAATTATAAACCTTATTTTATTTCAAGTAACAATTTTAAAATGAGGAATTATAGGTATATACAACTTATCCTAAAGCCGAATTTAATTACGAAACGAATAGCGCGCAAGATGTTTCATCACTGCCAGTTTCTCTCGTAAACTTATAGTTTTATCATGCATGCATTAGTTGCATGCCACAAAAATAGAATCGCGCGAGCGCGAAATGCGGTACCGCTGGTACTACCGGTGGTAGGTACGCAACGAATCGCGTAGTGAACGTGATATAACTAGTGTCGCGAAACTGTTCCAGCATATATTTTGAAAAAAATTAAAAAGTGAAATAATGAAATTTTTAATAATTGAAATTTTTTATAATATTCACAAGTAGGTATCCATTGACTTCCAACTACCTATAACTCGGGCCAATTCATATTCCTTCCCTGTAATACCATTAATTATATTAACATGGTAGGTACATGGTTACAATATCGTGCATGTTGCTCTAAGTAAGTTAACTAAGGTAATGAAGATGACCGCCGCATGTTTCCGTTTTAATCTATTACTGTAAATCACTTCTAATTGATTCATAAAACTGTCAAAAATACTGAACGAGCTTACCTTTAAAACATTATTTCCGAGAAGATAAACATGTGATATTATGATAAGGATAATGTAGACATTGTAAACCAAATAGTCCGCGGTTGTGAATAGTGAAAAGTTATTTAATTTGTCATAAATTTTATTTTTTTTATTTAAGTTTTAGGGCTTTTGCATAAAGCAAAAAATGTTAATTACATAAATTAAGAGCCGTTGACTAGCGGCTAAGAAGAAAAGTTTAAAAATGCTTTCAACTGTACAGGGAGGTTCCGATGAGAAAGATCGAATATTCCCCGTATCAAATTTTTAAATAAAAAAATTAATATCGAAATATTTCATTCAAAACTTGCTTTAATATATACCTACATTCAAGTAAGCAATAAAAGTGCTCAAAACGAACGATGATAAATTATTAAATATCATGTACTTCTTGTAAGTATTTTTTGAACATAAGTATTGACGATTTTTCAATAATGTCTAAACAAAATAAGTGTGCAAAAAAAATAAATATTTTAGTTTGTAAGACCTTAAATAAACAGAAAAATTGAGGTATTTTCGTCACAAAACACGTTCTCGGATTTTTTTTTAATTATTTTTTAATTTAGCTAAAATTAAAATTCTGAAAAATAGCTTTACTAGATTATGTATTATTGAGTCTAGTTTTTTAACTGTTAATTCATGGTGGAATTCCATTGTATTAGATATGAAATTAAACAATGTTTTCACTTTGTTCCACTTATTTATTTACACCAGGACCGGTTTCGTCCTACTACGGACATTTTCAGACTGGTAGTTGAAATTCTTATGCTACAGAATTTATATAAACTTAGGTAGGGGCGCACAACATTGTCTCTATATGATGAATGTTTCTATTTTGTTAATTTAAGGTATTATCAGTTATTTTATTAAGTTAAGGTACTGTGACGACTTCAACATTACTTTCGAAAGAGAAAAAAAAAAGGAGGATTTTCTTCATCGGAAAAGCTCATACAATTTTTTTTTCCCACCCAAACGAAGTTCAAATCGGACACTATAGCGACACCTGCGATAAATCAACAAACTATTAGAGAGATCTGTAAAACAACAAGATTATGGTGATTTCTCCTTCCATCGAAAGATGTCGATAAATAAAAACGTGATATTTAAAACTTTAAGGGTGGAGTCTCACAGAAAAGTTTTATCCAATCAAGAAACAGGAGGCGTGACAATATATGAAAGACCACTTTGAACTTTGGACTTGAGACATAATTCAAGAAACTAATGGATCCAACCTTGAGATTTATTAAAATCGAATAAGGGTTCATGCCCGTAGAAATAAACAAAGTCACACGATCAGTGCATTCGGAACGATGACCCTAGCAAATGTTTACAATACGAGTGCAGTAGAGGGATAATTAACCATTGAAGTACGGGAAGAAACTGCCTCCGAGATGACAAAAAAAGTTCACGTAAAATGATTATGAAAATCAGATGTATAAAATGCGTCAGTACGATAAAGGAAAAGTTTCACACAATGATTGAGGTGTTAAAAAACTTACGAACATTGGTGAAAATTGACGTAAAAGGCGAGACAGAACGAGAATTCCGAACTAAGATTTGTATAAATCAGAAAACGGGAAATATACAATTATGAGAGTTGATATGGTATAGTGAGTCGAGAGGAACGGCAAATCGAAAAGAAAATCAAGGAAAATTCGTACTTTATCGACAGATGGCGGATAGCTTAAAACACTGAAAACAGCTTTAATCTTAATGCGAGGGTTATAATATTATTGAAAACCGACAGCCAATTTTGTTGGAAAATAGAAGGAAATGGTTGGACGTACGGAACCATGAAATTTAAAGGAAAAACCAGAGTATAGACATGTGATTTAACAAGGGAGAAACTCGGATATAAAAGGTTATCGGCCGCCGACGAATTCAAAACATAAACACATCAAAATTTGAACATGATTTCTAGCAATTAAGGACCCTTTTATAGCTTTAGAGGTCGTAAAAAAATACATTGGTCTTATGAGATAATCTAAACAGAGGAAACACATTAAAATAATACGTAACGTAAACAGAGATAGCGGAGTCCTGGGATATAAACAAATCGAATGATAAACATAGATATTTAATGGATATTAATGCTTTTCCCAGGGTGAGTGAAACAAAATACTTACGTACTTTGAATAAAACAATTAAAGATGACATTTAAACGGGGTCGAATTGGTGATACGTTTGTAGTGAAGGTGCAAGAAAATGGAAGAAAAAATGCTTTGACAAAATTAAGTTCCCCTTAAATTATTGGAAAGCGTTTGAATACATGGCAAATCACTTTGGAAAGAGGGAAAAATGTTTTATAGAACGGAAACCCTTTTTAAAATCAGAAAATGGTGCCAAAAAATTAAATCACATCGAAATTAGCACGATTCGAGGGTGAATAGAATGCACATAATGACGAATATAGGTATTCTACCGGTTTCAGAAAGAAATTTAATACATACATAGATGGGCATGGCGAAAGCCATTTTTGCTGTAAAATTCAGCGAAAAACGAAGGAAAAATGTGCAACTAAATGATCGATTATAAAGTTGAAAGAGTCTGAAGGTATTTCAGTTAAAATTTGGATCAAAAAATTTGAAAGTGAAGAGAGATGTACTCAATCAACGGGAAAATAGCGTATTTGCACCCAGTGACAGGCTCGCATTGTGTCCGCGATCATGGACATATTCGTTTACAAAATAAATTTTATATGTATAAATAAAATATCCACTTGATCTGTATTCTCAGAAAGGTTGGGCGAATAGTTGATTATATTTACCAGTCCGGATCCGAATTCCGCGAGTGACTGAAATAGCTAGGGGGGTTGCAACTAAAAAATATTTCTTCACGAAACAAAATGACTTAAGTCAAGACAGTCGATAATAATGTGTCCATTTCAAAAAATTACGAGTTGATAGGAATCATTTTTTTATGCCAGGACAAGTGGAGTTAAGATGTTCTGGAATTGAGGGAGGTATAAATGCTGATGACGAGCTCAGAATGACGGTTGATTCGACAACGGAAGGATTATCTACAATAACGCGACATACGTACGGCTAACTTTCAAAGTGAAATTTACAGATCAAAAGTTCTAAGTCCAGTTACATAATTGAAGAGTGTTGTTATAAATTCGTTCAAAATAATTTTCAACACTTAGAGTTTTCTTTAGAATTTGGTTTTATTCTCATCAAGTGAAAGTAAAAGAGTTGAATTAAATAATAATTATTAGTGCTAACAATTAAAGTGACTTGCATTTAAACGGAAAAGTTTTAGTGGAAATAATTACTTTATTAATTTAGTTATAAAAATGGTGATAAATAAAATAAAGGGTGTTGTGAGTGTAAACAAATTGATTATCGTGGCCCAAAATGATCAACACTTCAGTGAAGTTTATAAAATATATAAAAATTAAAAATTAAATAACAAAAGTGATTAGTTTTATAAATATTAAACAGTGCCTAAAAGTAAAGTTTAAAATAAATCCGAGTGTTTAAATTAAAGTGCGTACATCTAAGTGTAGAAAAAGTTTATTTTAAAGTTTAAATAAAATAATAATCAAAGTATTGATAGACAGAGTTCGGTTATTATTGTGAAATAGGAAGGCGTTCGGGAAAATAATAATTATCTAATTTGATAAATCTATGTGAAAATTAAAAATTATTCGCGGTTATTATTTAAATGTGATTGAAAAGAGAAAAATCCCAAATAATTAAAATAAATCAACAGTAAACATCGGGCATTATTATTGATATAAAAATAAAGGAAGGAGGATTAAGCTCACGAATTAAAGAAATTTAAATAAATATACTACAACGGACTTGAGAGGAAAACGGACTCCATTTTTTTGTTCGAAAATTTAAATAAATCCTTCACGTTAGATAACTTTAAATAATGTCATAAAAAGTACGGAAAGGGATATTGCACAATTTAGAAAACTTTAGAATTTGAACATTAAGTACAATGTAATCAAAGGAGGTAGTCACTTAGAAATAGTTATATTTTCTTAGATCAGGGAGAAATATTGAGAAATTAAATTCACAAATTTTGTAATTTTAAGGTAAGATAAACACAGTGAAATATTGCCAAGCTGTTGTATTCCCAGTGGAAAATTGGTAATTTGGAGAGATCTCGGTAAGTGCTCAATATTAAACATTTTCCAGACCCCGGAGAGCTCTGCAGCAGTTGTACGTGTCTACGATTTTTTTGCGAAATAGCATGATTGACACTAACAAAATGTAACATTTTATAGATCGTTTTTCCACAGGTTAGCGTGATGTATGTTCAGCCGCATCACAAAGTACCTAACTAGAAATTGGGTCAACAAAAATACCTAACTGAGAATATAGGTCATCCACCAAGTACCTATACAGGAAGTAGGTCATTTTGAAATACCTAACCATAGAATTTACCTATCAACGGTATTTAACAGCCAGAACTAGGTCATCTCAAATATACCTAGCACTAACGTCATTTCGTCACCTGTGACCTTCACCTTCCAATAAAACGAAAATGCCTAACTGAGAATATAGGTTATCCATCCAAGTACCTATACAGGAAGTAGGTCATTTTGGAATACCTAACCATAGATTTTACCTATCAACGGTACTTAACAGCCAGAACTAGGTCATCTCAAATATACCTAGCACTAACGTCATTTCGTCACCTGTGACCTTCACCTCAATAAATACAATGCAAATATATACGAGTTTCCCTAAAACGGCGCTCTGTAAATCATCTTATTATTGATATTATCACTATCGAGATCCAACATGAATATATTAGAGGTACCTCACCTTGAAATCAGAATCCTCCGATCTAGGGCAGTAGGCCAAACCAAGTGTTTTATAAACAAACAATTAAATGGGCCTTGTATAAACATTTCTCGGGTATCACATTCCGCCAGAGGTCAACGAACCAGCATATTCAACTTCGGTTTAGTATTATGATTCCAACAGACATATACTTACCCTCAATCGATTGCGCTATTAATATTATAGAGATTTAAATTTCAATTTTAAAGGATTCCATTGGACCCACAATCATAAGACAGATAGTCTTCAACCTTCAGATTACGCAATTCAACCCTTTTTCCCATTTCATACCTTTCTGAACAGATGGGTAACCTTACCTAATTCCTTACACGAGGGGTCAGTACCTTCAATAAAAAACCACTGCAAACAACAAGATCAGACAGTCCACCAATCCATATTTGCCCTGCGAAATTACACTTCCTCGGTGAGGTACGTAAACATTTTCTGAATTAAACAGCCCACAACTGTTTTTTTGAGGAGTGATTTTGATTCCTTCGACGGTGTCAAAGATACGAATTGCACGTGAGGAGGAAGGTGTAGTTTGTATTGACTTGACACGCTGGCGCGGCATTCAAACAATCGACCATTTGCGTATTTGTCATCGATGTCGACCTGAAAGCAAACATAGTTTTTACGAGGTAGAAGTTATGTCAGCTCTCAGAGGCGAGGAACGCAAGCCAATGATTATCCTACGAAGGAGACGAAAGGATCATCTCAAACGGCTCCGTACGCACTCAACGCGAGTAGAGTCATGATAAGGGAAGAAATGGACATACCCCTTCTAGAATCAGTCGAGTTAAAATCAAATCTGGAGGAAAGGAAGTCGGAATAATACTGGAAGTAACATGAGGACTCTGCGCTCTTTCATCTGGCGTGAAGGGACCCTTTCGTAGCAATGAAGTTCATGCAAGAGAACAAAATCAGGACTTAAGGACCATCCTAGCAAACGTAATGATTGAGTCTTTGTCTGGAATGTTGGTCACCAGTATCTATTTGGTTAGAGGAGGAGCCGACTTATTCAGGAAACAACATTCCCCAGATCCTCCTATCACCCCTCCTCACCTTCCCCTTCCCCAGTACATGTAGTGTATACTAATAACAATAATAACTTGACCATTTAGGTGCAGTACGACGACATTGAGAGCTTCGCAAGGAACCTAGCATGCATGTCAAAATTCACTCTTTCCAGGTTATGTTAAAATAACCCAATGTAAACCTATAGACAGGAAAAAATCGGGTAAGAAAACTACGACTTTGAATTTTATAAACCGGCTGACAATTCACTGTAGGATTAGCGTCAATGACACTCCGTTCAAGTTGAGAAAAGGCGGGTAATACGAGTATAGGTTTGAAAATAAAATAAAACAATCTAAAAAACGGGGTCAGTTTATCAAACGAGATTCTCTCACACTTTACTCCAAAAGAATTTGAGGTTACCACACACACTACATTATTTCCTCTACATGTGTATGTGTATTAATTTACACATTCAAATGTAATTACCGAATCAAAAAATCACACAACGTGGTGAATAGGAATAATGTGCAATAAAATCTTAAATCTTATTTACTGTGAGAAAATCGCAGGGGTTTAAGGAAAAGTTAGGTGTAGCTAGATACAAGGGTATATTGATCGAAGGCCAAAAGATAAGGGTAGCGTAGCCAGTAGATCCCGACAGCTAGTGTTAAAGGGAAAGAATAGAAAAACCAAGGGTAGACGACTACGGATCATTACAACGGGTGCCGGGTAACCCCACAGGTACATTACAGGAGGTCCCGAGACCCATAGAAGTTAGTAAGGCCAGGGGTAGGTCCACTACAGCTGTTGCCGTGACCAAAGGAGAAAGTTTTACAAGTGGAAGATTTTCGAAACTAATAATAAATTGGAAATAATAAGCTTTTCGAAATTAAAATTAAATTGAAATAAATAAATAATAATTTAAAACTAAAATTGAAAAACCGAACCTTAAATGAACACGTATACATAAATACTCGAATGATAACGTTAAATAAACAAACAAATAACCCCATCTTTGAAATAATAAAATATCGTATCTCGGTCGTGTTATTAAATAAACATCGAATACGGAACGATTAAAAAAAAAATAAATAAACAAATGATGGCTCCTCAAATGTTTTGTAAACATTAGACATGACAGTGCGGATATATGTAAACAATTGCATTACTACTGCGGTTGAAACGTAAACAATGTAAATGATAATAATTTCATAACATCGTGTTACTACGTCGACGTAAAACGAAATAAAAATAATAATAAAATCGTTTAATTAGCAGAAGTTTTAATTGATTAATTGATTGATCTAATTAATTAATTGATTGATTTAAATTGATTTTTGTTTAATTACAAAAAAAAAATAATAAATAAATTTTTGATTAAATAAACAATAAAATAAATCATTTTTAGAAATCATTTGAAAATAAAATAAAAATCAAGCTTCACCTTCCGTTCAAAATTGTTCATAGAATTTATAGTTAAATTTGTTTGATCACCGCTTTCGAAAACATTTGATTGCACTTAGAAAGGGTTGTTCCTTGTGGGAAAAGGAAATAATATGTATATGTGTATGTGTATGTATGTGTATATATATATATTTATGTATATATATATATATATATATATGTATATGTATATATATATATATATATGTGTATGTGTATGTATATGTATGTTGTACATACATATAACAAAGCGAAATATTCAAGGGCTTGCTAATTTGACAACTTAGTACTATAAAAAAAGTATGCAATGCAATAAATCCCAATACGTAAACAAATGCACGGCTGAATGTTTATCAACAAGACCCATTGGTATTTTGATAAATGACTCGGTACTTTAAACATCAAAAATAGGTCAGGAATTTTAATGTTGTTGAATTAAATAACAAATGCAAGGCCGAGGGTGTTTGAAACATTCTTTACGTATCCACGAAAAAAAAATATATAAACAGAAAACATTGTTAAGGTTGGAAAAAAATAGATAAACCACAGATAAAAGATCAAACATTAGATAAAAATTAAAGATAAACAAATCGCTTCAATTCTCGAGAAGAGTGGATACGTCAAGTATAAACAATTGATTGTTTATTTAAAAGAAGCATTAACGTTTTGAGAAAAAAATAAACAAAAGAATTGTATTATTGAATATGGTACACAACTATTTACACAAAATAAAATAACGTGTTACGTGTGTGTATTTAGAGGACAGCGTGCGTTTTGTGACCTTTTATTGACAGAATAAAAACAAAAAAAAAATTTTGAGAGAAAGATTTTATTGAGAATGGATGAACAACAAAAAACGGAAGGAGAAACATTAAAAAATAGTGAGGTGACTATAGGAAAAGATTTGCGAGATATTTTTCAAAATTCTCGTAAGTCCGAGTTACGCGTTGAAGATATGATAGAAGAGGAAGGATGCAGCTCGTTAAGTACAGGAAAAAGTCAATGCGAGATTTTACTTGAAGAAGGAGCCGAAATAACTCGAAAAGAAATTTCGTTACAGGGAAAATCAATAAAAATTACGAAGAAGAAAAATAAGAAAAAAAAGAAAACACTAAAGAAATAAAAAATAAAAAAATAAAAAACCGAATAAAGAAAAAAAATATAAAGCGAAACAAAAAAGAGAGAGATGAAATTTTATATGATTTAAGCCATTTTACAGAGGAAACGTAGAGTTAAAATAGCTTTAAAAGTAGATTAAAAATAATATTATAACAAAAAAAAAAAAAAACAAGTGAGTGTGGAAAAGAGAAGAAACGGGAAGACGCAGAGAAAAGGGTTCATTCACTGTCATCGAGTTTAGCGGAGAGAAATAGAAAGATGCCTAGAAATACCAGACAGGACAGGGAGAGAATAGAGTTTGTGGCCGCTGTCGAAAGCACAGCAAGTGGAAGCTCTCAAATGGATGTAGGGCAGATTACCCTCATTATACAGCAGGCTCTAAGTCCTCTAGTCAGCAGAATACAAGAGATGGAAAAACAAAAAGAAACGGTTGTGACGACGGAGACTACGGCAACGAATACGGCGCGAAACGTACTTCAGCTTGTTGAAATGTTACCCACACAAGAAAAACCAACATTTAGCGGGGGAACTCAGAACCCAATCGCATTTTTGGAAGACTTAAAAGATTATACAAGACGTACCAATCGCACTGATATTATGATGGTTGTTAAAGAGAGCTTAAAGGCTGGTGCTAAAAGCTGGATGAAGCTTTATTCTAAACGCTGGAGTAAAATAGAAGATTTTGAAAGAGATTTTATCGCCAACTATTGGGGAGACATATGTCAGAAAAACATGAGGAGGAGATTATCAGACGCGGTATGGGAACCGAAAAAGGATATAACTATGTTGGCGCATTTTGCAAAATACTGGGAGCTCGCCAAGGCATTGAAAATTACTGACACACCTTTAGGGGTGATAAACGAGATAATGAGACATTTTCCGAAAGAAACTCAAGCTTTGTGGTTCTCTCGCGAACAAGGGGATGAATTGGATGCTGCAGAGTTTTTGCGAAAACTAGATAACATGGTTTGCGCCCCGCAGGACAAGAACATAGACAAGAGAAGTAGAGAAGAGAGGAGTGGCCATGAAAATTTTAGAGATCGACGACATGCAGTACGACCGAAGGTGGCAGCCATCGGAGGGGCACCGGAAACGACAGGATGCAGGGCATGCAGTGGATCGGGTGTACCGGTAATCATCAGTGGCGCTACAACCTCGGACCATGGGAAGGAGCTATGCATGATTGAAGGATCGGGAAACGAGAGCGAGTCGGTCCAAACGCTCTGAGGATTACGACTCCAGAAGAACTAAGGGCAGCGACGCCAAAGCATAACGTAGCTTTAAAAATCATGTTAAAGTATAATTGGGATATAACGAAAGGTTTGGGAAAAAACGGACAGGGAATAACGACTCCAATCAAGGCATGTAAGGCGGTACGTAGAAAAGAGAGTGAATTTGAGAGTGAATCGATTGCAAAAGAGGAAGTGAATGCGTTTGTAAACTCACTACAACAGGTTAGCGACGTATGGAACGAGGTAAAGGTGCGGGAACACGAGGGGGGGAGAGATATAGTGGGATTTAATACGATATTCGAGGACAATGATTACGATGAGGTAGGAAAGGGGAATACGTTATCGCAATTACCCGAGGCCAAAGCGTATATAGATGGGATACAAGTAAGTTGTTTAATAGATACAGGCAGTCAAATAACTTGTATTGCACAGGAGTTCTGGGAGTGTCACTTGAGTGATCAGATGAAATACCCAATTCTACCTGTGAATACTATGCAATTAAAAGGGGCAATGGGACAGAAAAGCTTAAAAATATCGAGGTTAGTTTTAATACCTTTGCGTTTCGGAGATTTCCAAATAAATACGTCATGTTTAATAGTGCCAAAATTAATAAGATCTATAATTTTAGGGGTAAACTGGTTGGATAATTATTCTGCGGAGGTAAAATGTGGAGAAAAGCGGGAATTAATAATTTTTACAGAGCAGGGAAGGAGGGAGATTGAACTCATAAATTCCGGAGAAATTTCGAAAGGTAAATCAGCAGAACAGTCGTGCGCGAAAACCATAGATTGCGCAAGTAAGGTAATACATGTAATTGAGCATAGCCACTTGTCAAACCTAGAGGGAGAGGCGGAACAAAGGATAGCGACAATGGTAGCCGGACTAGGACTAGATGACGTCAAGAAAAGTAAATTGAAAATAGTTTTGGATAAACACAGTAGCGTATTCATAGATCGACCGGGTTTAACAGATAAATATGTACACGAGATTAAGATGGTAGATGAAGCGCCTTTCGTCAAGCGATCTTATCCAGTACCATATGCTTACAGGGACAAGGTTGACCACAAAATAAAAGAATTAGAAGACCTAGGTATAATCAGTCGAATGGCGACTCCTTTCGCGAGTCCTTTGACCTATACTTTGAAGAAGGACGGAGGGGTGCGTATTTTACTCGATGCTAGGTCATTAAACTCTCACATGTCCGGAGACGTCGAACGTCCTCCTCTTACGTCAGAAATATTGCAGCAGTTTCACGGTGTAAAACACGTAACAACTCTGGATTTGAATTCGGCATACTTTCAGATCCCTTTAAGTGAGGAAAGTCGAAAATATACAGGCTTCATTTATAATGGGAAATCTTTCGTTTACAACGTACTACCACAAGGGCTGAAGACATCGGTAGGAAGTTTTTCACGCGCGATGGATAAAATTCTGGGGGGCGAGATGAAGGATTATTGCACGAACTATTTAGATGATTTAGTCGTATTCACGTGTGGGGACTTTGACGAACATTTAAAACATTTAGACGCAGTTTTAGGAAGATTGCAGGCGGCAAATATGACTTGCAAATTGGAAAAATGTCAATTTTTATTCACGGAAGTAAAGATGTTGGGTCACATAATCACACCATATGGCATACGTATGGACCCTGAGAAAGTTTCAGCTATTAAGAATTTCCCGGCACCAAAAAGGGTGAAGCAAGTAAGAGGTTTTCTGGGATTGTGCAATTACTATCGAAGGTTTGCGGATAAATACGGGGGGTCAACAAAAATATTATGCGACTTATTACAAAAGAATAGACCTTGGAGATGGACCGCCGTAGAGCAGGAGACATTTGACAACGTAAAATCTTTGTTCTTG
Source organism: Limnephilus auricula (assembly GCA_951813805.1). Lineage (NCBI taxonomy): Eukaryota > Metazoa > Arthropoda > Insecta > Trichoptera > Limnephilidae > Limnephilus > Limnephilus auricula. The sequence goes on from OX638404.1 coordinate 20,026,678, forward strand.
GAAAGTGTAATGCTAACACACTACGACCCACACAAAACTTATTACTTACAAACTGACAGTTCCGGGTTCGCCATTGGGTCAGAATTATATCAATTAGATGATGACGGAAATCATCATGTGATCGGATTTGTTAGCAAATCACTCACCGGCGCTGAGTTGAAATGGACCGTATCTGAACAGGAGTTATATGCGATAATCTACTCATTACATAAATTTGAAACTTATTTGCGAGGCGCGAGGTTAATAATACGAACAGATCATCAAGCATTATCATTTTTAAAAACTTGGAAGCTATACAGTGCAAGAGTAACACGATGGATATTATACCTAAATCAGTTTAATTTCAAAGTCGAGTACGTGAAAGGCAAAGAAAACATTGGACCCGATATTTTATCACGTTATTCTCAGGATGCGATAAATGTGCAGGAGGAAAAGGTACAATGTCCCGAGGTAGCAGTTTTTGCGGTGGATGGGAAGCGACAGATAAAATCACATTTAGAAAATTTAGATCAACTACAACTTCTAGACGAGTTTCTGGGAGAGCTAATAGCGCACTTAAAAGGGGAACCTAGCAAGACTATCACAAAAAAGGCGTCTAGGTATTTGAAAAATTACGAATTAAAAGGCAGGACATTATATTACAAAACGGTGAAAAATGGGACTGTATTAGCCATACCTAGCGATTTAACTAAAGACCTAATCAAATTTGTACATCAGGAAATCGGTCATGCAGGCGGATTGAAAACGGGTCAAGCTTTGAAGAGTAGATATTTCTGGCCGGGAATGAGTAAACAAATTAAATGGATGGTTAAAACTTGCCGACTTTGTCAATTGGCGAAGCGCGAAATACGTCCGACAGTAGGGCCTGGCAGGTCAATTATAACACAAAAAGTGGGAGAGTTAGCAATGGCGGACCTATATGGACCACTTCCGAAGAGTATAGGGGGAGTGAGATTTATTTTTGTGATTCAGGACTCTTTCAGTAGATTCATCCAGTTAAATAAATTAAAGGTAGCTAACACTGGTACAGTATTAAAGTGCGTAGAACTATTTGTTAAAAAGGTGAGGGTTGAGGCGATGTTAACGGACAACGGGTCCCAATTTTCTTCGAAGAGGTGGAACCAGGGTTTGGAGAGGCTAGGTATTAAAGTTATGCACACCTCTGTGCGAAATCCTGGGCCAAACATCACGGAAAGGGTTAACAAAGAGCTAGGACGAAATTTTAGAATATACTGCCATGAAAAACATACCAGGTGGCCTATGTTTCTAAAAGACATTGAGGAAACGTATAATAACACCGTACATTGTACAACTGGCTTTTCACCGAATGAAGTCGTGTTTGGGAAACAACCGAAGTACAGCTTAGACAAATTTATGCGTCAAAGTAACATACCTAAATTAACAGAAGAAGAGGTTAGGAATGCGGTACAAAAAAATTTGGTAAGGAGCGCCGGAAAAAGACAGCAATTTTACAATATAAGGAATAGGTTAGTCACTTATGAAGTAGGGACTTTTGTGAAACTTAAGAGGCACACTCAGTCTAGTTTATTGAAAAAGGAAATAAAGAAATTTGCATTATTGTATGAGGGTCCTTATGTAGTCGCGGCTATACCATATTGTAACACGTACACACTAGTGGATCCGAAAACAAAAGAAATACGGGGCGATTATAGTGCTATACATCTAGCTAGATATTATTTCGATGAAACTGAAAAACAACAGAAGAGGATATAGGTGATAGAAATTGAATGAGGAAAAAAAAGGGGAACAGGAGAAAGTTAAATTTAGGGGATAGTTTATTGCGAAAACTTAGAGTTCTATATAATTATGTAGACAAGAGAAATAGGCATATTAAAAAATAGGAAAATAAAGGGTATAAGGAATTTCAAATAGATATAGTTCGTAAATTAACATGTTATGCTGGAAGAATGATAAGATAAAGGGGAGTTTAGCCGTTAAAAGGGAATATTTTTGCTTAGGGGGGGGGAGGAGAAATAGAGGTAGATATAGTGGTTATTGGATTTAGATATGTTAGAGTTTAGGTTGCTTATGAAAAAAAAAAATTTTACGTGTCTTTAACGAAATGGAACAAATATAATGTAGAATTAGGAGGAATGGAAAAAAAATGTAACTTAGGGTTAGGCAGATTACAAGAAACAAAAAAAAAAAAAAAAACGAAACGTAGGGTTAGAAAATTATTAGATTAAACATGTAACGTAGAATTAGGAAAACAAAAAAAGATTTCATAACGTAGGTTTAGGCCAAGAAGAAAAAAAATCAAATGTTAAAGTTAGACAAATACAAAATTAAGACTGCGTCATTTGTTCACGAAATTTGGAGTACAACAAAAAAAAAAGGGGAGCAACATTCGAATGAAGACGTGTGCAAGGGAAAGAGCGAGAAATGAATAAATCAAGGGAATAAAAAAAAAAAAAATAAATAAAAAAAAATAAAAAAATAAAATAAAAAAAAAAGAAAACCGCGAGATTGAGGAACAATCTTTTGAACTGAACCATTGTACAGGAGTTCCGGGTCAAAATGGATTGAGGAACACTTCTATTGCGCGGGCGCGGGGCGCATTAGTATCTTATAAAAAAAATATTAATTTTAATTGAATTCACAAAAAAAAAAAAATATATATATATATATATATATTGTATGACTACATTGTCTTATAACTACACATAGAGGTAGAATCAACGCGGAAAAGAAAACAATTGAAAATTATACAAACTTGGTTCAGATTCAGAGGCTGTTAAACAATCAAAGAAGAAAAAAAGAGAGAGAGAAGAGGGAGTGAGAACATGGAAGAAAAAAAAAGAGTAGAATGAGAGAAAAGGATACAAAGGAAGGAGGGAGTAGAGTCATAGGGGGGAAGTAGGACAGCAAGAAGGAGAGAAAGATTTGTACAAGTAGGAACGTACGAGTAGTAGGACGGAAAATGGAACTAGCTTCAATGAATGACACATGAAGAAAATGGAACGGAACCATGCAAGATTTAATAGCGAGGATCAGGGGTACGGAACATCAATAGAAAATTGAAGGAATTAAATGACCTATGGTGAGTTCCAATTCCACCGACTAACACTAGGAGGCGTGTTTACCGCTGGATTTAAAACTCTAGGGGGGCTGTGACGACTTCAACATTACTTTCGAAAGAGAAAAAAAAAAGGAGGATTTTCTTCATCGGAAAAGCTCATACAATTTTTTTTTCCCACCCAAACGAAGTTCAAATCGGACACTATAGCGACACCTGCGATAAATCAACAAACTATTAGAGAGATCTGTAAAACAACAAGATTATGGTGATTTCTCCTTCCATCGAAAGATGTCGATAAATAAAAACGTGATATTTAAAACTTTAAGGGTGGAGTCTCACAGAAAAGTTTTATCCAATCAAGAAACAGGAGGCGTGACAATATATGAAAGACCACTTTGAACTTTGGACTTGAGACATAATTCAAGAAACTAATGGATCCAACCTTGAGATTTATTAAAATCGAATAAGGGTTCATGCCCGGAGAAATAAACAAAGTCACACGATCAGTGCATTCGGAACGATGACCCTAGCAAATGTTTACAATACGAGTGCAGTAGAGGGATAATTAACCATTGAAGTACGGGAAGAAACTGCCTCCGAGATGACAAAAAAAGTTCACGTAAAATGATTATGAAAATCAGATGTATAAAATGCGTCAGTACGATAAAGGAAAAGTTTCACACAATGATTGAGGTGTTAAAAAACTTACGAACATTGGTGAAAATTGACGTAAAAGGCGAGACAGAACGAGAATTCCGAACTAAGATTTGTATAAATCAGAAAACGGGAAATATACAATTATGAGAGTTGATATGGTATAGTGAGTCGAGAGGAACGGCAAATCGAAAAGAAAATCAAGGAAAATTCGTACTTTATCGACAGATGGCGGATAGCTTAAAACACTGAAAACAGCTTTAATCTTAATGCGAGGGTTATAATATTATTGAAAACCGACAGCCAATTTTGTTGGAAAATAGAAGGAAATGGTTGGACGTACGGAACCATGAAATTTAAAGGAAAAACCAGAGTATAGACATGTGATTTAACAAGGGAGAAACTCGGATATAAAAGGTTATCGGCCGCCGACGAATTCAAAACATAAACACATCAAAATTTGAACATGATTTCTAGCAATTAAGGACCCTTTTATAGCTTTAGAGGTCGTAAAAAAATACATTGGTCTTATGAGATAATCTAAACAGAGGAAACACATTAAAATAATACGTAACGTAAACAGAGATAGCGGAGTCCTGGGATATAAACAAATCGAATGATAAACATAGATATTTAATGGATATTAATGCTTTTCCCAGGGTGAGTGAAACAAAATACTTACGTACTTTGAATAAAACAATTAAAGATGACATTTAAACGGGGTCGAATTGGTGATACGTTTGTAGTGAAGGTGCAAGAAAATGGAAGAAAAAATGCTTTGACAAAATTAAGTTCCCCTTAAATTATTGGAAAGCGTTTGAATACATGGCAAATCACTTTGGAAAGAGGGAAAAATGTTTTATAGAACGGAAACCCTTTTTAAAATCAGAAAATGGTGCCAAAAAATTAAATCACATCGAAATTAGCACGATTCGAGGGTGAATAGAATGCACATAATGACGAATATAGGTATTCTACCGGTTTCAGAAAGAAATTTAATACATACATAGATGGGCATGGCGAAAGCCATTTTTGCTGTAAAATTCAGCGAAAAACGAAGGAAAAATGTGCAACTAAATGATCGATTATAAAGTTGAAAGAGTCTGAAGGTATTTCAGTTAAAATTTGGATCAAAAAATTTGAAAGTGAAGAGAGATGTACTCAATCAACGGGAAAATAGCGTATTTGCACCCAGTGACAGGCTCGCATTGTGTCCGCGATCATGGACATATTCGTTTACAAAATAAATTTTATATGTATAAATAAAATATCCACTTGATCTGTATTCTCAGAAAGGTTGGGCGAATAGTTGATTATATTTACCAGTCCGGATCCGAATTCCGCGAGTGACTGAAATAGCTAGGGGGGTTGCAACTAAAAAATATTTCTTCACGAAACAAAATGACTTAAGTCAAGACAGTCGATAATAATGTGTCCATTTCAAAAAATTACGAGTTGATAGGAATCATTTTTTTATGCCAGGACAAGTGGAGTTAAGATGTTCTGGAATTGAGGGAGGTATAAATGCTGATGACGAGCTCAGAATGACGGTTGATTCGACAACGGAAGGATTATCTACAATAACGCGACATACGTACGGCTAACTTTCAAAGTGAAATTTACAGATCAAAAGTTCTAAGTCCAGTTACATAATTGAAGAGTGTTGTTATAAATTCGTTCAAAATAATTTTCAACACTTAGAGTTTTCTTTAGAATTTGGTTTTATTCTCATCAAGTGAAAGTAAAAGAGTTGAATTAAATAATAATTATTAGTGCTAACAATTAAAGTGACTTGCATTTAAACGGAAAAGTTTTAGTGGAAATAATTACTTTATTAATTTAGTTATAAAAATGGTGATAAATAAAATAAAGGGTGTTGTGAGTGTAAACAAATTGATTATCGTGGCCCAAAATGATCAACACTTCAGTGAAGTTTATAAAATATATAAAAATTAAAAATTAAATAACAAAAGTGATTAGTTTTATAAATATTAAACAGTGCCTAAAAATAAAGTTTAAAATAAATCCGAGTGTTTAAATTAAAGTGCGTACATCTAAGTGTAGAAAAAGTTTATTTTAAAGTTTAAATAAAATAATAATCAAAGTATTGATAGACAGAGTTCGGTTATTATTGTGAAATAGGAAGGCGTTCGGGAAAATAATAATTATCTAATTTGATAAATCTATGTGAAAATTAAAAATTATTCGCGGTTATTATTTAAATGTGATTGAAAAGAGAAAAATCCCAAATAATTAAAATAAATCAACAGTAAACATCGGGCATTATTATTGATATAAAAATAAAGGAAGGAGGATTAAGCTCACGAATTAAAGAAATTTAAATAAATATACTACAACGGACTTGAGAGGAAAACGGACTCCATTTTTTTGTTCGAAAATTTAAATAAATCCTTCACGTTAGATAACTTTAAATAATGTCATAAAAAGTACGGAAAGGGATATTGCACAATTTAGAAAACTTTAGAATTTGAACATTAAGTACAATGTAATCAAAGGAGGTAGTCACTTAGAAATAGTTATATTTTCTTAGATCAGGGAGAAATATTGAGAAATTAAATTCACAAATTTTGTAATTTTAAGGTAAGATAAACACAGTGAAATATTGCCAAGCTGTTGTATTCCCAGTGGAAAATTGGTAATTTGGAGAGATCTCGGTAAGTGCTCAATATTAAACATTTTCCAGACCCCGGAGAGCTCTGCAGCAGTTGTACGTGTCTACGATTTTTTTGCGAAATAGCATGATTGACACTAACAAAATGTAACATTTTATAGATCGTTTTTCCACAGGTTAGCGTGATGTATGTTCAGCCGCATCACAAAGTACCTAACTAGAAATTGGGTCAACAAAAATACCTAACTGAGAATATAGGTCATCCACCAAGTACCTATACAGGAAGTAGGTCATTTTGAAATACCTAACCATAGAATTTACCTATCAACGGTATTTAACAGCCAGAACTAGGTCATCTCAAATATACCTAGCACTAACGTCATTTCGTCACCTGTGACCTTCACCTTCCAATAAAACGAAAATGCCTAACTGAGAATATAGGTTATCCATCCAAGTACCTATACAGGAAGTAGGTCATTTTGGAATACCTAACCATAGATTTTACCTATCAACGGTACTTAACAGCCAGAACTAGGTCATCTCAAATATACCTAGCACTAACGTCATTTCGTCACCTGTGACCTTCACCTCAATAAATACAATGCAAATATATACGAGTTTCCCTAAAACGGCGCTCTGTAAATCATCTTATTATTGATATTATCACTATCGAGATCCAACATGAATATATTAGAGGTACCTCACCTTGAAATCAGAATCCTCCGATCTAGGGCAGTAGGCCAAACCAAGTGTTTTATAAACAAACAATTAAATGGGCCTTGTATAAACATTTCTCGGGTATCACATTCCGCCAGAGGTCAACGAACCAGCATATTCAACTTCGGTTTAGTATTATGATTCCAACAGACATATACTTACCCTCAATCGATTGCGCTATTAATATTATAGAGATTTAAATTTCAATTTTAAAGGATTCCATTGGACCCACAATCATAAGACAGATAGTCTTCAACCTTCAGATTACGCAATTCAACCCTTTTTCCCATTTCATACCTTTCTGAACAGATGGGTAACCTTACCTAATTCCTTACACGAGGGGTCAGTACCTTCAATAAAAAACCACTGCAAACAACAAGATCAGACAGTCCACCAATCCATATTTGCCCTGCGAAATTACACTTCCTCGGTGAGGTACGTAAACATTTTCTGAATTAAACAGCCCACAACTGTTTTTTTGAGGAGTGATTTTGATTCCTTCGACGGTGTCAAAGATACGAATTGCACGTGAGGAGGAAGGTGTAGTTTGTATTGACTTGACACGCTGGCGCGGCATTCAAACAATCGACCATTTGCGTATTTGTCATCGATGTCGACCTGAAAGCAAACATAGTTTTTACGAGGTAGAAGTTATGTCAGCTCTCAGAGGCGAGGAACGCAAGCCAATGATTATCCTACGAAGGAGACGAAAGGATCATCTCAAACGGCTCCGTACGCACTCAACGCGAGTAGAGTCATGATAAGGGAAGAAATGGACATACCCCTTCTAGAATCAGTCGAGTTAAAATCAAATCTGGAGGAAAGGAAGTCGGAATAATACTGGAAGTAACATGAGGACTCTGCGCTCTTTCATCTGGCGTGAAGGGACCCTTTCGTAGCAATGAAGTTCATGCAAGAGAACAAAATCAGGACTTAAGGACCATCCTAGCAAACGTAATGATTGAGTCTTTGTCTGGAATGTTGGTCACCAGTATCTATTTGGTTAGAGGAGGAGCCGACTTATTCAGGAAACAACATTCCCCAGATCCTCCTATCACCCCTCCTCACCTTCCCCTTCCCCAGTACATGTAGTGTATACTAATAACAATAATAACTTGACCATTTAGGTGCAGTACGACGACATTGAGAGCTTCGCAAGGAACCTAGCATGCATGTCAAAATTCACTCTTTCCAGGTTATGTTAAAATAACCCAATGTAAACCTATAGACAGGAAAAAATCGGGTAAGAAAACTACGACTTTGAATTTTATAAACCGGCTGACAATTCACTGTAGGATTAGCGTCAATGACACTCCGTTCAAGTTGAGAAAAGGCGGGTAATACGAGTATAGGTTTGAAAATAAAATAAAACAATCTAAAAAACGGGGTCAGTTTATCAAACGAGATTCTCTCACACTTTACTCCAAAAGAATTTGAGGTTACCACACACACTACATTATTTCCTCTACATGTGTATGTGTATTAATTTACACATTCAAATGTAATTACCGAATCAAAAAATCACACAACGTGGTGAATAGGAATAATGTGCAATAAAATCTTAAATCTTATTTACTGTGAGAAAATCGCAGGGGTTTAAGGAAAAGTTAGGTGTAGCTAGATACAAGGGTATATTGATCGAAGGCCAAAAGATAAGGGTAGCGTAGCCAGTAGATCCCGACAGCTAGTGTTAAAGGGAAAGAATAGAAAAACCAAGGGTAGACGACTACGGATCATTACAACGGGTGCCGGGTAACCCCACAGGTACATTACAGGAGGTCCCGAGACCCATAGAAGTTAGTAAGGCCAGGGGTAGGTCCACTACAGCTGTTGCCGTGACCAAAGGAGAAAGTTTTACAAGTGGAAGATTTTCGAAACTAATAATAAATTGGAAATAATAAGCTTTTCGAAATTAAAATTAAATTGAAATAAATAAATAATAATTTAAAACTAAAATTGAAAAACCGAACCTTAAATGAACACGTATACATAAATACTCGAATGATAACGTTAAATAAACAAACAAATAACCCCATCTTTGAAATAATAAAATATCGTATCTCGGTCGTGTTATTAAATAAACATCGAATACGGAACGATTAAAAAAAAAATAAATAAACAAATGATGGCTCCTCAAATGTTTTGTAAACATTAGACATGACAGTGCGGATATATGTAAACAATTGCATTACTACTGCGGTTGAAACGTAAACAATGTAAATGATAATAATTTCATAACATCGTGTTACTACGTCGACGTAAAACGAAATAAAAATAATAATAAAATCGTTTAATTAGCAGAAGTTTTAATTGATTAATTGATTGATCTAATTAATTAATTGATTGATTTAAATTGATTTTTGTTTAATTACAAAAAAAAAATAATAAATAAATTTTTGATTAAATAAACAATAAAATAAATCATTTTTAGAAATCATTTGAAAATAAAATAAAAATCAAGCTTCACCTTCCGTTCAAAATTGTTCATAGAATTTATAGTTAAATTTGTTTGATCACCGCTTTCGAAAACATTTGATTGCACTTAGAAAGGGTTGTTCCTTGTGGGAAAAGGAAATAATATGTATATGTGTATGTGTATGTATGTGTATATATATATATTTATGTATATATATATATATATATATATGTATATGTATATATATATATATATATGTGTATGTGTATGTATATGTATGTTGTACATACATATAACAAAGCGAAATATTCAAGGGCTTGCTAATTTGACAACTTAGTACTATAAAAAAAGTATGCAATGCAATAAATCCCAATACGTAAACAAATGCACGGCTGAATGTTTATCAACAAGACCCATTGGTATTTTGATAAATGACTCGGTACTTTAAACATCAAAAATAGGTCAGGAATTTTAATGTTGTTGAATTAAATAACAAATGCAAGGCCGAGGGTGTTTGAAACATTCTTTACGTATCCACGAAAAAAAAATATATAAACAGAAAACATTGTTAAGGTTGGAAAAAAATAGATAAACCACAGATAAAAGATCAAACATTAGATAAAAATTAAAGATAAACAAATCGCTTCAATTCTCGAGAAGAGTGGATACGTCAAGTATAAACAATTGATTGTTTATTTAAAAGAAGCATTAACGTTTTGAGAAAAAAATAAACAAAAGAATTGTATTATTGAATATGGTACACAACTATTTACACAAAATAAAATAACGTGTTACGTGTGTGTATTTAGAGGACAGCGTGCGTTTTGTGACCTTTTATTGACAGAATAAAAACAAAAAAAAAATTTTGAGAGAAAGATTTTATTGAGAATGGATGAACAACAAAAAACGGAAGGAGAAACATTAAAAAATAGTGAGGTGACTATAGGAAAAGATTTGCGAGATATTTTTCAAAATTCTCGTAAGTCCGAGTTACGCGTTGAAGATATGATAGAAGAGGAAGGATGCAGCTCGTTAAGTACAGGAAAAAGTCAATGCGAGATTTTACTTGAAGAAGGAGCCGAAATAACTCGAAAAGAAATTTCGTTACAGGGAAAATCAATAAAAATTACGAAGAAGAAAAATAAGAAAAAAAAGAAAACACTAAAGAAATAAAAAATAAAAAAATAAAAAACCGAATAAAGAAAAAAAATATAAAGCGAAACAAAAAAGAGAGAGATGAAATTTTATATGATTTAAGCCATTTTACAGAGGAAACGTAGAGTTAAAATAGCTTTAAAAGTAGATTAAAAATAATATTATAACAAAAAAAAAAAAAAACAAGTGAGTGTGGAAAAGAGAAGAAACGGGAAGACGCAGAGAAAAGGGTTCATTCACTGTCATCGAGTTTAGCGGAGAGAAATAGAAAGATGCCTAGAAATACCAGACAGGACAGGGAGAGAATAGAGTTTGTGGCCGCTGTCGAAAGCACAGCAAGTGGAAGCTCTCAAATGGATGTAGGGCAGATTACCCTCATTATACAGCAGGCTCTAAGTCCTCTAGTCAGCAGAATACAAGAGATGGAAAAACAAAAAGAAACGGTTGTGACGACGGAGACTACGGCAACGAATACGGCGCGAAACGTACTTCAGCTTGTTGAAATGTTACCCACACAAGAAAAACCAACATTTAGCGGGGGAACTCAGAACCCAATCGCATTTTTGGAAGACTTAAAAGATTATACAAGACGTACCAATCGCACTGATATTATGATGGTTGTTAAAGAGAGCTTAAAGGCTGGTGCTAAAAGCTGGATGAAGCTTTATTCTAAACGCTGGAGTAAAATAGAAGATTTTGAAAGAGATTTTATCGCCAACTATTGGGGAGACATATGTCAGAAAAACATGAGGAGGAGATTATCAGACGCGGTATGGGAACCGAAAAAGGATATAACTATGTTGGCGCATTTTGCAAAATACTGGGAGCTCGCCAAGGCATTGAAAATTACTGACACACCTTTAGGGGTGATAAACGAGATAATGAGACATTTTCCGAAAGAAACTCAAGCTTTGTGGTTCTCTCGCGAACAAGGGGATGAATTGGATGCTGCAGAGTTTTTGCGAAAACTAGATAACATGGTTTGCGCCCCGCAGGACAAGAACATAGACAAGAGAAGTAGAGAAGAGAGGAGTGGCCATGAAAATTTTAGAGATCGACGACATGCAGTACGACCGAAGGTGGCAGCCATCGGAGGGGCACCGGAAACGACAGGATGCAGGGCATGCAGTGGATCGGGTGTACCGGTAATCATCAGTGGCGCTACAACCTCGGACCATGGGAAGGAGCTATGCATGATTGAAGGATCGGGAAACGAGAGCGAGTCGGTCCAAACGCTCTGAGGATTACGACTCCAGAAGAACTAAGGGCAGCGACGCCAAAGCATAACGTAGCTTTAAAAATCATGTTAAAGTATAATTGGGATATAACGAAAGGTTTGGGAAAAAACGGACAGGGAATAACGACTCCAATCAAGGCATGTAAGGCGGTACGTAGAAAAGAGAGTGAATTTGAGAGTGAATCGATTGCAAAAGAGGAAGTGAATGCGTTTGTAAACTCACTACAACAGGTTAGCGACGTATGGAACGAGGTAAAGGTGCGGGAACACGAGGGGGGGAGAGATATAGTGGGATTTAATACGATATTCGAGGACAATGATTACGATGAGGTAGGAAAGGGGAATACGTTATCGCAATTACCCGAGGCCAAAGCGTATATAGATGGGATACAAGTAAGTTGTTTAATAGATACAGGCAGTCAAATAACTTGTATTGCACAGGAGTTCTGGGAGTGTCACTTGAGTGATCAGATGAAATACCCAATTCTACCTGTGAATACTATGCAATTAAAAGGGGCAATGGGACAGAAAAGCTTAAAAATATCGAGGTTAGTTTTAATACCTTTGCGTTTCGGAGATTTCCAAATAAATACGTCATGTTTAATAGTGCCAAAATTAATAAGATCTATAATTTTAGGGGTAAACTGGTTGGATAATTATTCTGCGGAGGTAAAATGTGGAGAAAAGCGGGAATTAATAATTTTTACAGAGCAGGGAAGGAGGGAGATTGAACTCATAAATTCCGGAGAAATTTCGAAAGGTAAATCAGCAGAACAGTCGTGCGCGAAAACCATAGATTGCGCAAGTAAGGTAATACATGTAATTGAGCATAGCCACTTGTCAAACCTAGAGGGAGAGGCGGAACAAAGGATAGCGACAATGGTAGCCGGACTAGGACTAGATGACGTCAAGAAAAGTAAATTGAAAATAGTTTTGGATAAACACAGTAGCGTATTCATAGATCGACCGGGTTTAACAGATAAATATGTACACGAGATTAAGATGGTAGATGAAGCGCCTTTCGTCAAGCGATCTTATCCAGTACCATATGCTTACAGGGACAAGGTTGACCACAAAATAAAAGAATTAGAAGACCTAGGTATAATCAGTCGAATGGCGACTCCTTTCGCGAGTCCTTTGACCTATACTTTGAAGAAGGACGGAGGGGTGCGTATTTTACTCGATGCTAGGTCATTAAACTCTCACATGTCCGGAGACGTCGAACGTCCTCCTCTTACGTCAGAAATATTGCAGCAGTTTCACGGTGTAAAACACGTAACAACTCTGGATTTGAATTCGGCATACTTTCAGATCCCTTTAAGTGAGGAAAGTCGAAAATATACAGGCTTCATTTATAATGGGAAATCTTTCGTTTACAACGTACTACCACAAGGGCTGAAGACATCGGTAGGAAGTTTTTCACGCGCGATGGATAAAATTCTGGGGGGCGAGATGAAGGATTATTGCACGAACTATTTAGATGATTTAGTCGTATTCACGTGTGGGGACTTTGACGAACATTTAAAACATTTAGACGCAGTTTTAGGAAGATTGCAGGCGGCAAATATGACTTGCAAATTGGAAAAATGTCAATTTTTATTCACGGAAGTAAAGATGTTGGGTCACATAATCACACCATATGGCATACGTATGGACCCTGAGAAAGTTTCAGCTATTAAGAATTTCCCGGCACCAAAAAGGGTGAAGCAAGTAAGAGGTTTTCTGGGATTGTGCAATTACTATCGAAGGTTTGCGGATAAATACGGGGGGTCAACAAAAATATTATGCGACTTATTACAAAAGAATAGACCTTGGAGATGGACCGCCGTAGAGCAGGAGACATTTGACAACGTAAAATCTTTGTTCTTGGAAAGTGTAATGCTAACACACTACGACCCACACAAAACTTATTACTTACAAACTGACAGTTCCGGGTTCGCCATTGGGTCAGAATTATATCAATTAGATGATGACGGAAATCATCATGTGATCGGATTTGTTAGCAAATCACTCACCGGCGCTGAGTTGAAATGGACCGTATCTGAACAGGAGTTATATGCGATAATCTACTCATTACATAAATTTGAAACTTATTTGCGAGGCGCGAGGTTAATAATACGAACAGATCATCAAGCATTATCATTTTTAAAAACTTGGAAGCTATACAGTGCAAGAGTAACACGATGGATATTATACCTAAATCAGTTTAATTTCAAAGTCGAGTACGTGAAAGGCAAAGAAAACATTGGACCCGATATTTTATCACGTTATTCTCAGGATGCGATAAATGTGCAGGAGGAAAAGGTACAATGTCCCGAGGTAGCAGTTTTTGCGGTGGATGGGAAGCGACAGATAAAATCACATTTAGAAAATTTAGATCAACTACAACTTCTAGACGAGTTTCTGGGAGAGCTAATAGCGCACTTAAAAGGGGAACCTAGCAAGACTATCACAAAAAAGGCGTCTAGGTATTTGAAAAATTACGAATTAAAAGGCAGGACATTATATTACAAAACGGTGAAAAATGGGACTGTATTAGCCATACCTAGCGATTTAACTAAAGACCTAATCAAATTTGTACATCAGGAAATCGGTCATGCAGGCGGATTGAAAACGGGTCAAGCTTTGAAGAGTAGATATTTCTGGCCGGGAATGAGTAAACAAATTAAATGGATGGTTAAAACTTGCCGACTTTGTCAATTGGCGAAGCGCGAAATACGTCCGACAGTAGGGCCTGGCAGGTCAATTATAACACAAAAAGTGGGAGAGTTAGCAATGGCGGACCTATATGGACCACTTCCGAAGAGTATAGGGGGAGTGAGATTTATTTTTGTGATTCAGGACTCTTTCAGTAGATTCATCCAGTTAAATAAATTAAAGGTAGCTAACACTGGTACAGTATTAAAGTGCGTAGAACTATTTGTTAAAAAGGTGAGGGTTGAGGCGATGTTAACGGACAACGGGTCCCAATTTTCTTCGAAGAGGTGGAACCAGGGTTTGGAGAGGCTAGGTATTAAAGTTATGCACACCTCTGTGCGAAATCCTGGGCCAAACATCACGGAAAGGGTTAACAAAGAGCTAGGACGAAATTTTAGAATATACTGCCATGAAAAACATACCAGGTGGCCTATGTTTCTAAAAGACATTGAGGAAACGTATAATAACACCGTACATTGTACAACTGGCTTTTCACCGAATGAAGTCGTGTTTGGGAAACAACCGAAGTACAGCTTAGACAAATTTATGCGTCAAAGTAACATACCTAAATTAACAGAAGAAGAGGTTAGGAATGCGGTACAAAAAAATTTGGTAAGGAGCGCCGGAAAAAGACAGCAATTTTACAATATAAGGAATAGGTTAGTCACTTATGAAGTAGGGACTTTTGTGAAACTTAAGAGGCACACTCAGTCTAGTTTATTGAAAAAGGAAATAAAGAAATTTGCATTATTGTATGAGGGTCCTTATGTAGTCGCGGCTATACCATATTGTAACACGTACACACTAGTGGATCCGAAAACAAAAGAAATACGGGGCGATTATAGTGCTATACATCTAGCTAGATATTATTTCGATGAAACTGAAAAACAACAGAAGAGGATATAGGTGATAGAAATTGAATGAGGAAAAAAAAGGGGAACAGGAGAAAGTTAAATTTAGGGGATAGTTTATTGCGAAAACTTAGAGTTCTATATAATTATGTAGACAAGAGAAATAGGCATATTAAAAAATAGGAAAATAAAGGGTATAAGGAATTTCAAATAGATATAGTTCGTAAATTAACATGTTATGCTGGAAGAATGATAAGATAAAGGGGAGTTTAGCCGTTAAAAGGGAATATTTTTGCTTAGGGGGGGGGAGGAGAAATAGAGGTAGATATAGTGGTTATTGGATTTAGATATGTTAGAGTTTAGGTTGCTTATGAAAAAAAAAAATTTTACGTGTCTTTAACGAAATGGAACAAATATAATGTAGAATTAGGAGGAATGGAAAAAAAATGTAACTTAGGGTTAGGCAGATTACAAGAAACAAAAAAAAAAAAAAAAACGAAACGTAGGGTTAGAAAATTATTAGATTAAACATGTAACGTAGAATTAGGAAAACAAAAAAAGATTTCATAACGTAGGTTTAGGCCAAGAAGAAAAAAAATCAAATGTTAAAGTTAGACAAATACAAAATTAAGACTGCGTCATTTGTTCACGAAATTTGGAGTACAACAAAAAAAAAAGGGGAGCAACATTCGAATGAAGACGTGTGCAAGGGAAAGAGCGAGAAATGAATAAATCAAGGGAATAAAAAAAAAAAAAATAAATAAAAAAAAATAAAAAAATAAAATAAAAAAAAAAGAAAACCGCGAGATTGAGGAACAATCTTTTGAACTGAACCATTGTACAGGAGTTCCGGGTCAAAATGGATTGAGGAACACTTCTATTGCGCGGGCGCGGGGCGCATTAGTATCTTATAAAAAAAATATTAATTTTAATTGAATTCACAAAAAAAAAAAAAAATATATATATATATATATATTGTATGACTACATTGTCTTATAACTACACATAGAGGTAGAATCAACGCGGAAAAGAAAACAATTGAAAATTATACAAACTTGGTTCAGATTCAGAGGCTGTTAAACAATCAAAGAAGAAAAAAAGAGAGAGAGAAGAGGGAGTGAGAACATGGAAGAAAAAAAAAGAGTAGAATGAGAGAAAAGGATACAAAGGAAGGAGGGAGTAGAGTCATAGGGGGGAAGTAGGACAGCAAGAAGGAGAGAAAGATTTGTACAAGTAGGAACGTACGAGTAGTAGGACGGAAAATGGAACTAGCTTCAATGAATGACACATGAAGAAAATGGAACGGAACCATGCAAGATTTAATAGCGAGGATCAGGGGTACGGAACATCAATAGAAAATTGAAGGAATTAAATGACCTATGGTGAGTTCCAATTCCACCGACTAACACTAGGAGGCGTGTTTACCGCTGGATTTAAAACTCTAGGGGGGCTGTGACGACTTCAACATTACTTTCGAAAGAGAAAAAAAAAAGGAGGATTTTCTTCATCGGAAAAGCTCATACAATTTTTTTTTCCCACCCAAACGAAGTTCAAATCGGACACTATAGCGACACCTGCGATAAATCAACAAACTATTAGAGAGATCTGTAAAACAACAAGATTATGGTGATTTCTCCTTCCATCGAAAGATGTCGATAAATAAAAACGTGATATTTAAAACTTTAAGGGTGGAGTCTCACAGAAAAGTTTTATCCAATCAAGAAACAGGAGGCGTGACAATATATGAAAGACCACTTTGAACTTTGGACTTGAGACATAATTCAAGAAACTAATGGATCCAACCTTGAGATTTATTAAAATCGAATAAGGGTTCATGCCCGGAGAAATAAACAAAGTCACACGATCAGTGCATTCGGAACGATGACCCTAGCAAATGTTTACAATACGAGTGCAGTAGAGGGATAATTAACCATTGAAGTACGGGAAGAAACTGCCTCCGAGATGACAAAAAAAGTTCACGTAAAATGATTATGAAAATCAGATGTATAAAATGCGTCAGTACGATAAAGGAAAAGTTTCACACAATGATTGAGGTGTTAAAAAACTTACGAACATTGGTGAAAATTGACGTAAAAGGCGAGACAGAACGAGAATTCCGAACTAAGATTTGTATAAATCAGAAAACGGGAAATATACAATTATGAGAGTTGATATGGTATAGTGAGTCGAGAGGAACGGCAAATCGAAAAGAAAATCAAGGAAAATTCGTACTTTATCGACAGATGGCGGATAGCTTAAAACACTGAAAACAGCTTTAATCTTAATGCGAGGGTTATAATATTATTGAAAACCGACAGCCAATTTTGTTGGAAAATAGAAGGAAATGGTTGGACGTACGGAACCATGAAATTTAAAGGAAAAACCAGAGTATAGACATGTGATTTAACAAGGGAGAAACTCGGATATAAAAGGTTATCGGCCGCCGACGAATTCAAAACATAAACACATCAAAATTTGAACATGATTTCTAGCAATTAAGGACCCTTTTATAGCTTTAGAGGTCGTAAAAAAATACATTGGTCTTATGAGATAATCTAAACAGAGGAAACACATTAAAATAATACGTAACGTAAACAGAGATAGCGGAGTCCTGGGATATAAACAAATCGAATGATAAACATAGATATTTAATGGATATTAATGCTTTTCCCAGGGTGAGTGAAACAAAATACTTACGTACTTTGAATAAAACAATTAAAGATGACATTTAAACGGGGTCGAATTGGTGATACGTTTGTAGTGAAGGTGCAAGAAAATGGAAGAAAAAATGCTTTGACAAAATTAAGTTCCCCTTAAATTATTGGAAAGCGTTTGAATACATGGCAAATCACTTTGGAAAGAGGGAAAAATGTTTTATAGAACGGAAACCCTTTTTAAAATCAGAAAATGGTGCCAAAAAATTAAATCACATCGAAATTAGCACGATTCGAGGGTGAATAGAATGCACATAATGACGAATATAGGTATTCTACCGGTTTCAGAAAGAAATTTAATACATACATAGATGGGCATGGCGAAAGCCATTTTTGCTGTAAAATTCAGCGAAAAACGAAGGAAAAATGTGCAACTAAATGATCGATTATAAAGTTGAAAGAGTCTGAAGGTATTTCAGTTAAAATTTGGATCAAAAAATTTGAAAGTGAAGAGAGATGTACTCAATCAACGGGAAAATAGCGTATTTGCACCCAGTGACAGGCTCGCATTGTGTCCGCGATCATGGACATATTCGTTTACAAAATAAATTTTATATGTATAAATAAAATATCCACTTGATCTGTATTCTCAGAAAGGTTGGGCGAATAGTTGATTATATTTACCAGTCCGGATCCGAATTCCGCGAGTGACTGAAATAGCTAGGGGGGTTGCAACTAAAAAATATTTCTTCACGAAACAAAATGACTTAAGTCAAGACAGTCGATAATAATGTGTCCATTTCAAAAAATTACGAGTTGATAGGAATCATTTTTTTATGCCAGGACAAGTGGAGTTAAGATGTTCTGGAATTGAGGGAGGTATAAATGCTGATGACGAGCTCAGAATGACGGTTGATTCGACAACGGAAGGATTATCTACAATAACGCGACATACGTACGGCTAACTTTCAAAGTGAAATTTACAGATCAAAAGTTCTAAGTCCAGTTACATAATTGAAGAGTGTTGTTATAAATTCGTTCAAAATAATTTTCAACACTTAGAGTTTTCTTTAGAATTTGGTTTTATTCTCATCAAGTGAAAGTAAAAGAGTTGAATTAAATAATAATTATTAGTGCTAACAATTAAAGTGACTTGCATTTAAACGGAAAAGTTTTAGTGGAAATAATTACTTTATTAATTTAGTTATAAAAATGGTGATAAATAAAATAAAGGGTGTTGTGAGTGTAAACAAATTGATTATCGTGGCCCAAAATGATCAACACTTCAGTGAAGTTTATAAAATATATAAAAATTAAAAATTAAATAACAAAAGTGATTAGTTTTATAAATATTAAACAGTGCCTAAAAATAAAGTTTAAAATAAATCCGAGTGTTTAAATTAAAGTGCGTACATCTAAGTGTAGAAAAAGTTTATTTTAAAGTTTAAATAAAATAATAATCAAAGTATTGATAGACAGAGTTCGGTTATTATTGTGAAATAGGAAGGCGTTCGGGAAAATAATAATTATCTAATTTGATAAATCTATGTGAAAATTAAAAATTATTCGCGGTTATTATTTAAATGTGATTGAAAAGAGAAAAATCCCAAATAATTAAAATAAATCAACAGTAAACATCGGGCATTATTATTGATATAAAAATAAAGGAAGGAGGATTAAGCTCACGAATTAAAGAAATTTAAATAAATATACTACAACGGACTTGAGAGGAAAACGGACTCCATTTTTTTGTTCGAAAATTTAAATAAATCCTTCACGTTAGATAACTTTAAATAATGTCATAAAAAGTACGGAAAGGGATATTGCACAATTTAGAAAACTTTAGAATTTGAACATTAAGTACAATGTAATCAAAGGAGGTAGTCACTTAGAAATAGTTATATTTTCTTAGATCAGGGAGAAATATTGAGAAATTAAATTCACAAATTTTGTAATTTTAAGGTAAGATAAACACAGTGAAATATTGCCAAGCTGTTGTATTCCCAGTGGAAAATTGGTAATTTGGAGAGATCTCGGTAAGTGCTCAATATTAAACATTTTCCAGACCCCGGAGAGCTCTGCAGCAGTTGTACGTGTCTACGATTTTTTTGCGAAATAGCATGATTGACACTAACAAAATGTAACATTTTATAGATCGTTTTTCCACAGGTTAGCGTGATGTATGTTCAGCCGCATCACAAAGTACCTAACTAGAAATTGGGTCAACAAAAATACCTAACTGAGAATATAGGTCATCCACCAAGTACCTATACAGGAAGTAGGTCATTTTGAAATACCTAACCATAGAATTTACCTATCAACGGTATTTAACAGCCAGAACTAGGTCATCTCAAATATACCTAGCACTAACGTCATTTCGTCACCTGTGACCTTCACCTTCCAATAAAACGAAAATGCCTAACTGAGAATATAGGTTATCCATCCAAGTACCTATACAGGAAGTAGGTCATTTTGGAATACCTAACCATAGATTTTACCTATCAACGGTACTTAACAGCCAGAACTAGGTCATCTCAAATATACCTAGCACTAACGTCATTTCGTCACCTGTGACCTTCACCTCAATAAATACAATGCAAATATATACGAGTTTCCCTAAAACGGCGCTCTGTAAATCATCTTATTATTGATATTATCACTATCGAGATCCAACATGAATATATTAGAGGTACCTCACCTTGAAATCAGAATCCTCCGATCTAGGGCAGTAGGCCAAACCAAGTGTTTTATAAACAAACAATTAAATGGGCCTTGTATAAACATTTCTCGGGTATCACATTCCGCCAGAGGTCAACGAACCAGCATATTCAACTTCGGTTTAGTATTATGATTCCAACAGACATATACTTACCCTCAATCGATTGCGCTATTAATATTATAGAGATTTAAATTTCAATTTTAAAGGATTCCATTGGACCCACAATCATAAGACAGATAGTCTTCAACCTTCAGATTACGCAATTCAACCCTTTTTCCCATTTCATACCTTTCTGAACAGATGGGTAACCTTACCTAATTCCTTACACGAGGGGTCAGTACCTTCAATAAAAAACCACTGCAAACAACAAGATCAGACAGTCCACCAATCCATATTTGCCCTGCGAAATTACACTTCCTCGGTGAGGTACGTAAACATTTTCTGAATTAAACAGCCCACAACTGTTTTTTTGAGGAGTGATTTTGATTCCTTCGACGGTGTCAAAGATACGAATTGCACGTGAGGAGGAAGGTGTAGTTTGTATTGACTTGACACGCTGGCGCGGCATTCAAACAATCGACCATTTGCGTATTTGTCATCGATGTCGACCTGAAAGCAAACATAGTTTTTACGAGGTAGAAGTTATGTCAGCTCTCAGAGGCGAGGAACGCAAGCCAATGATTATCCTACGAAGGAGACGAAAGGATCATCTCAAACGGCTCCGTACGCACTCAACGCGAGTAGAGTCATGATAAGGGAAGAAATGGACATACCCCTTCTAGAATCAGTCGAGTTAAAATCAAATCTGGAGGAAAGGAAGTCGGAATAATACTGGAAGTAACATGAGGACTCTGCGCTCTTTCATCTGGCGTGAAGGGACCCTTTCGTAGCAATGAAGTTCATGCAAGAGAACAAAATCAGGACTTAAGGACCATCCTAGCAAACGTAATGATTGAGTCTTTGTCTGGAATGTTGGTCACCAGTATCTATTTGGTTAGAGGAGGAGCCGACTTATTCAGGAAACAACATTCCCCAGATCCTCCTATCACCCCTCCTCACCTTCCCCTTCCCCAGTACATGTAGTGTATACTAATAACAATAATAACTTGACCATTTAGGTGCAGTACGACGACATTGAGAGCTTCGCAAGGAACCTAGCATGCATGTCAAAATTCACTCTTTCCAGGTTATGTTAAAATAACCCAATGTAAACCTATAGACAGGAAAAAATCGGGTAAGAAAACTACGACTTTGAATTTTATAAACCGGCTGACAATTCACTGTAGGATTAGCGTCAATGACACTCCGTTCAAGTTGAGAAAAGGCGGGTAATACGAGTATAGGTTTGAAAATAAAATAAAACAATCTAAAAAACGGGGTCAGTTTATCAAACGAGATTCTCTCACACTTTACTCCAAAAGAATTTGAGGTTACCACACACACTACATTATTTCCTCTACATGTGTATGTGTATTAATTTACACATTCAAATGTAATTACCGAATCAAAAAATCACACAACGTGGTGAATAGGAATAATGTGCAATAAAATCTTAAATCTTATTTACTGTGAGAAAATCGCAGGGGTTTAAGGAAAAGTTAGGTGTAGCTAGATACAAGGGTATATTGATCGAAGGCCAAAAGATAAGGGTAGCGTAGCCAGTAGATCCCGACAGCTAGTGTTAAAGGGAAAGAATAGAAAAACCAAGGGTAGACGACTACGGATCATTACAACGGGTGCCGGGTAACCCCACAGGTACATTACAGGAGGTCCCGAGACCCATAGAAGTTAGTAAGGCCAGGGGTAGGTCCACTACAGTACATATAGATAATTATAAAGTTTATTATTAAAATTATGTATGATGATACATAGTAAAAGGTTATTTTTAATTTTCATGAATCTATATGAATTTATGTAATTGAAAAGGTTTGTGATCACTGATATTTTATTTTGGTAATGTTGGGATCCCTCTCAGTCTCAGTGCCGAATTGCCGAATTGGTAGAGGTGTTCGTCCCGGTAAGACGATGGGTCTGGATTAGTATCCTAGTTTATTTTTCACTTTTTACTTTTATTTTTCTGTGTCCTGTTCTTTTTCATATTTTCGTTTATATTATTAATGTTACCCTCTTCTTCAAAGATTAATTATAAGTTTGAATCTTCTGTGTCGATTATATTGCTTGCTTATTTTTTCATTTTTGACAGTGTTCTCGATTCCATTAATTTCATTAATCGAGGTTTACGTGAATATTTCAATCCAACAATGTTGCAAAACTCGGCAAACATTGTGAAGGACATCCTAAAATTATGTCTAAATTAAACATTTCTTCTTTGAATTTAATGATCGTCCATTATGTCTCCCATCGTCACTCCTTACTTACTCCCTTGAAAAAAGGGAGTACCTATACAAAGTAATTTTTGCAATGAAAAATATTGAGACTTCAAAAATATCAGGATATGCCATTGCACCGAAACCAAAAGCTTTTTCATATCTTCCTGATGAAATTGACAATCAAGTAATATTGATTGAAACTTTCGACGACGAACGTTTTTATTGTAGTTTCCTTCATAGATCACAATACATTATCATGATCCCTAATGTATATATATATCACTTTGTTTGCACTGTTTGAAAGAGGACAGTCTCGAACAAAAACATGATACTCGATAAAAATGCAATTAAAATAATCGGTTTATTAATAAGTCGATATTATTTTATTATAATCTTATTTCTTTAGTGACACCGCACAAGAGTTTCGTCTGCTTAGTGGTATTATAGCGTCCTTAATTGGAGGATGTTTTGATGTTCAAGGATTAAGGTAGGAAGATTAGGATGCGGGAACTGATATATTGGAAACACCTTAATATGAAAATCAGCATAATCAACATAAACAAAACATTAGAAGTCTCTTACTAGTGCTGCATACTACGGCGATATTGAGGATGTCCTTCAGTCTTCAGCGAGGTGAACTAAACATTTTGTATGATTTTTCCAATACGTGATTGCTTTATTTGGTGACTGATTCTATTTGAACATAAATGCAGTCGATAAATATCTTAGATTTAACGAAGAATTAAATTTAATTGTTACCCACAATAAATTGAATATCTTTGAAAAAGAAGATAACAATATTAATCTAATTTTAAAAAATATGAAAATGAACAAGACACAGAAAAATAATAAAAGATAATGGTCGCAAGTGGGACTCGAACCCAGAACCTTACGTCTTACCGGGACATACACCTCTGCCAATTGGGTCACTGCGATCTATCTATTATTGTTATCTTCTTCTTCAATGATATTTACATTGATGGGAATAACCTTCAAAAGTTAAAAAGAGAGTTTTTCTTTTAAAAAAAATTAATTGAATATCTGACTGGATTTCACCCGTTCTAGCCATTTTTTGTATCTTTGAAAAGCGAAGAGTGAATTTTAATAAAATCATGGCATTTGGCGCCACAACCCTTTGGCCACAAGCCGGTTCAGTCAAAGTTAATGTGCATATGGATTTAAATTATAGCTCAGTTCAACGCCTGTAAATCACAGAGTTACGTTTTCATGTTGTATTTGTCCCAAAACTGACTTTGAGAAGTAAAGTATTATTGAAAATACAAGCACATATTTATATTATCACTGATGTTACCGTTGTAACCAAATAATATGTATATGAGCGACGCATGCAACAAAATTAGATGGCGCAACTGAGCTTGGAAACCGGTATAGGACCATAGATAGGTGCAAAATGTGATCAAAATCAAATTTTCACATATTTTTTTTATTAGAAAAACTCTCTTTTTAACTTTTGAAGGTTGTTCCCATCAATGTAATATAGAATTGAAGAAGAAGATAACAATAATAATCTAATTTTTTTTAAATATGAAAATAAACAAGACACAGAAAAATAATAAAAGATAACGGTCGCAACTGGGACTCGAACCCAGAACCTTACGTCTTAAATCGGATATATTTATTCGAGACAATATCTAAGTAACAAATACATTCTTTGAATACTTGTTTCCAATAATAAATTTAGCTGCCAATAATATGGAAAAAAAACATTAGTCGAAGTTAATATTGTTAATTCTGAAATTTGAAATATGAAGTTGACAATTACGACAGTCTCATATAAGATCGCAGTAGCCCAATTGGTAAAGGTGTATGTCCCGGTAAGACGTAAGGTTCTGGGTTCGAGTCCCAGTTGCGACCGTTATCTTTTATTATTTTTCTGTGTCTTGTTTATTTTCATATTTAAAAAAAATATATATATTATTATTGTTATCTTCTTCTTCAATGATATATCAAATTTTAACATTCAAATAGCCATTTTCCGCAAACTGTCCTTTATAAGAATCGACTCATAGTCCGTATTACAGCAGGTATGACGCAAAACAAAAATATTACAATGGATCTCCCGAAAGATTATTTTTTAATCATCTTTAAATTGCCATGCTGCGCCTCTTGTCCTATATCAGAACCGTCTGAGGGTTCCTATTACGGCTGGTACCCGCAGTAGTTACCCGGTAATGTGGTATCATTACCTACTTGTCGAACCAAGAGCATTGGTTCCAATCCGGCGCACAGCGATTCTTCCCGTCGCTCGCATCGCTAATGCGGATGCCTCGGGAGACGGTGCAATTTGTACAGCGGCAGTAGCGGTCAAAATATTGTTATTTACGGCCGTTTTTGATTTATGTGATTTGCTTATTTGAAAGGTTCGAGTCCTAATATAGAGATAACGATGAAACGTATATTTTTCCGCTCTGCTCACCAAAAGAAATTGGTGTTCATTAGTTTTTCGGTAGGCCGGTGGTAGACTTGAATTTGAGTTCGCCGGTTTGGAATCTTGAGATGATTAGTAAAAAAACTTCTATTTACCTTGGCAAATACTGAAAGTGTAATAATTTTTTTTAAATACTTGGGTTCTGAAAATAGCTATTCACGAAATGCAATCTTCATAATATTAATTCAAATTAAATTGTTG
Organism: Limnephilus auricula; assembly: GCA_951813805.1. NCBI lineage: Eukaryota > Metazoa > Arthropoda > Insecta > Trichoptera > Limnephilidae > Limnephilus > Limnephilus auricula. The sequence continues at coordinate 20,052,430 of OX638404.1, forward strand.
GTGAGTAAACTTTTAAATGGATAGTCAATATTCCATATCCTTTGTGGTTTATGAGATCCGTAGAACCGACAACATTTGAAAATCTCGTATTACCACCACACTAAGCGGAAGATATTGCTTGTGTTGTGATGGAGGACTTAGCCAGCCGAGGGATCGAACACGAAACGCCTGGGTGGGAGCCAAACGCGATGCCCACACAACCACTGACCGGTCAACCAATTGTTCGTGGACATGCGCTGCTCATCATATGCAGACTTCAAAAGAGCCGCACAAGACAGGGATGAATGGAAGAGAAAAATAGAGGAAATTGCTGCAAACCAATCCCAGGATTGAAACCAGAGAGAGACCAGAGAGAGAATTCGTGGAACTTCATAGTTAAAAAAAAAAACAAAACTATTTTAATAATGTTCAGCAAGTATTCTAATTTTTATTAACAGCTGTTTAGGCATTTAAGGCTATTTTCAAACTGTGGTGACGCAACACCGAGGCATGCGTGATTCAAAACACTTGTAACATCACAAAAATAAGGAAATAATAAATAAAATTATATCAATTATTTGGCAAAAGTACTATAAACATAGTGACTAATGGCTTTCAACGTTAAATAACTAACACAATAATAAAATCAAAAAAAAATTGCAGAAATCATACAATACGTAATCGGTAACATTATTAAATTTTATGTGATTAAAACAAAAAATCGCAACATATTTTATAATATAATACGTAATTGGGAATTAATATTTTCTAAGGGATTCAGGTACATTGAAATTCAATCAAGTACATTGGTACATTGAAAGTCAACCAGTAGAGGGTAACCTCCCTTAGTCACAGCTCAACAACTTTCAAATTTGTATTCATGAAAATAAAACTTATGATAAAAGTACCTAGATCGAAACATACTGTGACAGTATAAGACTTCATTATCATACTACACAAAAGAGAAGGTAAAAAAACCTTCGCAGGGAAGCTTTTTCCAACAAAATGTTTTAATAACAACTTGTTGAAACAAAATTTTTCCTCATGAATAAGAGATTCCTTATTTACGGACCCCGCTGTACAAATAAGTCGTGTAATTTATTCGATTTCATCGAGCACAAATCTCAGACGGCTTTTTCCAAGCGGAAACCTGACTTAGTTATTACGCGTAGCATCTCGTAATTTTCCAAAGGTGTAAGCAATTGGGATGATGGGTCTGTAATCGGCATGTGAACCTTGTTATCGTTGAGTAAACGGCGACATCCTGCAACACTCCGCCACGGGTATTGTGTAGAACTCTACTTGCGGGTAATATACCGCGTTGCATCATGTCAGGCCAGACAATGTGTTTTCGTCACGAACTGTTATAAATAAGTTCGACATTAAAATTCCTTTAAATATATCTACCTAGTGCACTGTGGTAGATTCTTTAAGAATCGTCCTGGTGAAAGACCGCAATTCAGAATTGAAACGTTGCGCGTGGTTTCAAATAGCATTAGCTATAGGTATTAAATTTTGAAAAGATAGAAACTTCTCAATCTTTCTCTTACCCCTCTCCTTTCCTCCCTGACTTCCTTCAATCTCACGAACAATAAATACACACTGGGGACACCATATGCTTGAAGTATAATATATTATGACATCGAATTCACCATAACACCATACGATTTAATCCTATGAAAATTCGCACGCCAAAACACAGGAACATATCTACCATTTTTTTAAAAGTAATATTTAATAGAATGAAAACAAATAAGTTTGTGTATACCACTTATATGATCATAATTATCGAGATATTTTGAAACCAAAGGTTTCTTCGTCAGGATATAATATTTACAATATTTGTTTATTCTCTCATTAGCATACCGATTGGCAATCTATCCATACATAATTTATGTATTCACTTATTCCTTACGCTGTTCGGAACCTAAATGATAATCAAAAACGATTTTACTAATCGGCTCTCAAATCAATCAAATTCCTTTGAATAGGGAATAAATACTTTTGACAGTGACGGGGGAGTTACGAAAAATATTAAATTCAAACTGGACGGATTTTCATAATTTCTTGAGATAATTGTTCTTTGACTCTTGATGAAATGACAAGTAAGGAGCTAACAGTTAATTTACAATTTTTTTTAATGAGTCAGCACACATTTTACAAAAAATTAATCTAGTTCTCTAATGTAGAAGAAAATATGTTTGCATTGAAAATCCCTACTTTAGTAAGGTTTATATAAGTTTGGATAATAAATATTGTTTAAAAACCATGTACCTACCAACGACAATAACAAACCAAATCTTTTTAAATTGAGATGGTCGATAGCCCTGTGGGTAGGACGCTTGGCTAATAGTCAGAACGGTAGAGTTCGATACTCATGGCGCAAACCTAAGAGTATGGATATTAGAGAGACGGCATGTGAAGTGTGCCCGCGCGCTCCAAGTGTGCCTTTTCGAGAATTCTACCCACATGGCTGACATTGGCTGTCACCATGTAAAATGGCTGCTGTCGGAACGTATTAAACGTCCAAAAATCAGCAGCCAATGTAAGCCGTTTGGGTAAAATTCTCGAAAAGGCACACTTGGAGCGCGCGGGCACACTTCACATGCCGTCTCTCTAATATCCATACTCTTAGGCGCAAACCGAATTACTACAAGTTTCGCTGATAACATTTTTTCACAATAAGTCATGCTAAGTTAAAAAAAAAAGTTCATACCTACTGTAGTTATAATATTTTAAAGTCATCAGGTATATTATTGATAGTTTTAAAAAAATTGCATTAAATTTATTACGACAATCCAAAGTGGGTTTTTTTTCTATAGATAGCTACTGCAAAGGGTTGCAAGTCATTGTGGTGATTAGAAATTAGATTTTTTTCCAAAATAAGTTAAATTAAATATAAGAAACCGAAAACAAACCATTTTATAGAAAAACTTTACCATGCTTTTGCACGAATCAGTTGAAGAGATAATAAATTTTAATTACGATTTACGTTTAATTATGTTTCGAGGAATAGGTCATAAGAAACCAATGAAAAGTTGATTCAGGTAGTTATTCATATCCTTTCTTACCTCATTAAGTTATTAAAAATGTAAATACGCAATCAAAGAAGAAAAAATTAAATTATTCAGTTTATGCCCTTAAGATTTTCAGTAAGTCATTAAGCGACGTTAGTCGTATTAGAAAAATAAGGCTTCCCATAAAGAAGTAAGTATTAAGTAGTACATAAAGTAGTATGCACTGTTTTAATAATTTATATGACATAAGCCCGGACATTAAACAAAATTAACTTTTCAAGGGGCGCCGAACCCTTGGATTCCAGGGTAAGATTTGAGACAATTTACCAAACATGTTGATATTTAACATCTGTGTACAACACCATGATTGGGAATCATTTGGTAACATGTATTATCTATTATTTTTTAAACTAAAGGTTACCATAATCTATTTAATCGGTAATCTTTCTATCATTAATTTTACAATTATATTTATGTAAGTGTCCTTAATCTTACATTAAGAAATGTTCTGATTGTCAATGTACATTTTTCGTAAACATTAAGTAGGTTATCACATTATTTGTTTTTTCACTAACTTAACCATCTGACGCCTCCATGGTCGAAGTGTAAGGCTCACGATTAGTAATCCGGAGGTCACGGGTTCGAATCCTGACGTGCACAAGACTTGACTAACATTTATTCATTTAAAATAATATATAGTACATTTGCGACATGTTCCAGAGTGTAAAATAAACTGAGTATAACCCTGGTGTGAGACCACCAATCATAATTATATATTAAAATCCCAGAATTTAATACAAAGCACATACAAAATACTCTATACAGGTATAACTTATTTTAACCACCTCTTAAAAAAATTAAAAAAATACATAAAAGTACTAGAGTTCATATCTATTACTATTATTAATTTTAAATCTTAAATCTGTTATTGATAAATCTGCCTATTTCTTACTTATCCTTTCGTTTTTGCAATATTTTATGATTTACTTACTCGAATAATTTTATATAATTGAGCTAGAATATTTATGGTGAAGAAAAGTTATTCTTATTTTTCTTTGTAGCAGTGTACGTATAACATGTAAAAATTGTTATTTGTACACTATTGTAAAAAACATACAAACATTAAATAAATAAAAAAAACAATTGAAACGTTGCATAAAATGGATGTGTTTGGTGACAAAATCTGAATATCCAGGTACTTCCCCCATCTTCCACTTCCCGGTCATCTTCCCCCCTTGTGTAAATAGTGACAAATTTAACATTTTTTATTATACAAGGTGTTAAAGGACTTAATTGACTTACTTTAACCAGTGATTCCTGACATTATTTGGAGTGAAAAATGTAAATGAAATTTTGGTTTCCTGTGACTTTTTATGAGTTTTTTACTCCAAATAATGTCAGGAATCGCTGGTTAAAGTACGTAAAGTACGTCTCTTAACACCCTGTATATACAGGTTGTCCGGAGTAAAGTGCATTCTCTTCGGGAGGCGATTCTACATGATAGTTATAAGTAAAAAAGATAAATAACTTTTTTCCAAAACCAACTTTAGGGGTCAAGTGCTTCCCTTAACACCCTGTATATACAGTTGTCCGGAGGTAAGGGCATTCTCTTCGGGAGGCGATTCTAAATGATAGTATAAGTAAAAAAGATAAATAACTTTTTTGGAAATTCCATATTTTTAGGGGTCAAGTGCATCTCTTAACACCCTATATATACAGGTTGTCCGGAGGTAAGCGCATTCTCTTCGGGAGGCGATTCTACATGATGATATAAGTAAAAAAGATTTATAACTTTTTTCGAAATTCCAACTTTGAGAGGTACTTTTTTGGTAAAAAGATAAAGTTAGGCGCCAATTTTGTCGGGTAAGTTTGTACTATATCTACTAAGGAATTTCGGAAAAAGTTGTGAATCTTTTTTACTCCTACCATCATGAAGAATTACCTCCCAAAGTCCCCGGACACCCTGTATAATGCTTCTCATTATAGCTCGTTATAGTAACATTTTCATTCTCTCATGAGCAGATATTGTTTCTCATAAGGTATAATTTTATAAAAATAACATCATATATTTTTTTTAAATCCTTGTCAAAAAAAAAAATAAGACGTGAAGAGGTTTCAACCAGAAGGCAGAAGCTAAATTATTAACGTTTTTCGTACATCAAAGATTTTACAAGTAGAGATATTTCTTGGAATGGAACGTTTTTCGCCGATTGACATTTCAATATTGGAAGGAAATTTTATAGGATAGAACGCCTTACAAAATTTTAAAGCTACCAGGATCGTTCAGTAATAGGGCACAAAAGGATTTTTTTTTTAAATTTACTAACATTGACAAAAGGGATTTGTATCTACTATTTTTAGTATGATTTCAACAATGATTTTTTTTTATTTGATGTTTGTATGTATGACTGAATCTAAAACACCCAGGATCTTGATGAAATAATGTGTTTTCTGTCATGACAGTTGTAAACAAAATTATAAATTTTTGATTTTGTTTTTATTACACTATTTCTTCAACGAAATTGACAACGACTCAATATTTTATAATAAAAATAAAACAGAATATTTTAACTTTTTGATTCCTTGAAATCTGTCCACCAATAAGCGCACATAAACTTCTTCTTCCCCATCTTCTTCCCCTCCCTTCTACCCTCAGCTTCACAACATACCCTACTTGGGGATGCCATAGTCTTACTGGCTCTAGACGGGAGCAGATGGGACTCTTGTGCTGTATTCATGTAAAAAAAACAAGACTTAAATAAACTTAATGATAGCTTATATTATGTCTAAACGGTAAATATTATTTTTAGAGTCCTATATATAATTTTGTAAGAAATTCAAAATATTTTTTCAATGAACAGGAATCAAATGCTTGAGAAGGGGTAATATATGTTTTGTTATTAATAATATCAGAATTAACAACATTACATATCTTTGACTAATTTTTCCATAGTATCGGCAACTATCTTTTACATTGGAAACAAGTCTTCTATGAACGAAATATGATGCACGAATATTTGATTCGAAATATGAGATTGACAAACATTGTCAATCTCATATTGTTTAAATAATTGGTGGCAATATAGCCGAATTGGTAGAATTTATGGGTAAATGGGTCCGAATAAGAATGGTTCAGATAATTATCTAGGTTCTTTTTGACCCGGATATTATGATGTTTAAGGTTCCAGATAATGCCTTCTGTGACAGCGCTGAATATAGACAAAAATGGTAGAAGATAATGTTGTTAATTATGAAATTGGAAATATGAGATTGACAAATAATAAGTGGTGGCAGTAGCCCAATTGGTATGGCGTTTGTCCCGGTAAGACGAGAGGTTCTGAGTTCTGAGTCCTAGTTGCGACCGTTATCTTTTATTTTTCTGTGTCTTGTTCATTTTCATATTTTCATTTAGATTATTAGTGTTATATTCTTCTTCAATGATATATTACCTTCAAAAGTTATAAAAAGAGAGTTGTTCTTATAAAAATTGAACTACATAATATTTATTTATATTTTATTATTGTCATAAATAGTTGAGCACCACTATTGCCTCGAGTCTCGTAATATAAAGCTCATGTTATTTAGTACACGTTTAGCACCGCGAGCAAGCCCTCCTACGATTTCTGAACAAGTTGCTTCCAGTATAATAACAGATTCAGCGATATCTAATACTATAGAATTCCAATAGTCAATTGGCAAATATGAATCGAGATCAAAAGCATATAATGTGAATATCTGTGCAAAATTATTCGAGAAGAAACTAGATGTAAATATTACACCAACATTAACATACCTAATTAGATGGGGAAATTGAATGCATTGTACAGGATGGGGCAAAACGTATGCCTGGGTTTTGGAGAGCAATTAAAAAAAATACTGAATTTATAAACATGAAATTTTTTTTATTAGATTCGTTAGTTTTAACAGTTTTTTTCGTGTAGTTTTGAAAATGGTTTCTGCAAGATGGCAGCTTTCAACAGCAATTCAATGTTGCAGTCGATTTGAGCTTCTGGCAGTATTTTGACACATCTCAAGCTCAATGGCGTTCACCTCCTTGATAATTCTGGTCTTCAGTTCTAGCATGGTATGAGGGAGGTGCTTGAAAACTTTTTCCTTGAGGTACCCCACAGGAAGAAGTTACACAGGCCACCCAACGTCACGTCTCAGAGAGACGAGTTGAGCAGGGAACATGTGTCTCAATTTTGCCATCCAGGGGTATAATTTTCTGGGCGAGCATGATCTTGTAGGGGTGGAACGATAAATCATTACACAAAATACTCCTTACACAATGATTAGACATTCCCAATGCAACTGCGTGCCTCCAAGCAATGCGCCTAGTTGACCGTTCGACTGCTGCCCTCACCAACGCCACATTTTCGGGTGTTGTTGCATTTCTGGGTCTTCCAACTAAACAAGACATCGATGTGGATCCAGAGGCCCTAGCACGCTTGCTTTATAACGATCGATAGGATAACTATCGGTAACTTCTTATCGTTCCCTAGCATGACTACAGATTGCTAACGAATAAGCGACAGTTCACAATGACTAAGTGTCCTTAATATATTCGACATCAACTGTTGTTTGGACGTTAGCGATGTGCAGTTGTCCTAGGGAACGATGAGAAGTTACCGATAGTTATCCTATCGATCGTTATAGAGCGAGCGTGCTAGGGCCTCAGGTCCTTCCAAAGCACGAAACCAACGTCTGATTGTCTTTTCACCAGGGACTAAAACGTTGCGCGGAATGTTGAAACGCAAGGGCATGGATCTCTGCGTTGCGATGACAGAACGGCCGTTTTGTAAAAAAATTTCGGCGGCGAAGCCAAGATGCTTTCCGGTCCAAACCATGATGCATACTGAAAACGGTAGAGCCTACCGGTCACAATGAGACCCCGCCCAAATCCCTACCCCTCCACCGGCTGCGCAACGGATTTTTAAAACCCGGGCATACCTTTTGCCCCAACCTGTATTTACCTACCTACCAGATTTTACAAACTTGTAATGTAATAAAAGTTAGATAGAAATGGAAAGAAATAGAATAACTGAATACAGTGTTCGGTTTGTCGTATTTTTGAACGTACGCTTGAAACCTTTTATATAATTTTCAAACAATGTGCATTGTAAAAATATAGGAAAAATTAAAAGATTTTGAGGGCAATCTAGCGAGACCGCATTGTCTTGGCAAGACACGGTACTGGTAGGTTACAAAGTATAACAATAGGTACATGTACACTAGTGACCGGACAACCCAGAATCACAAATCATGCAACTTCAACATCTTTTAAAAGTCATCAAAAGTGATGAAAAAAATATACAAAAATTGGTTAAGTAGGTTACCTTAGGTAAAGTTATGGACTCCTATAAAAAAAAATCATAACATTTAATGGCTTGTCAAAGGGGTGTTAAAATTGCATGATTACGAATTGGCATGGAACCGTGTACACTATTCACTGCACCAACTATGTGACAACTCACATTTTAATAAAAAAATATATAAAGATACTTCTTATCTCAAATTTAGGAAACGAAATAAAATTGCGACAAATTTCGTGCCATAAAAAAACATTTTACAAAGTAAAAAATCAAATCGTTCTAGAACGAAAAAATAACACTCAAGTAGGTAAAACATTTCTACAAAGTGAATGGTTTAAAGATCTTGGTTTTTATCCAATTTATGTAGATATTTATAGAACTAAGAAAAAGCCATATTATTTGATCTTCATGATGCAATAGAATTATAAACAATCTTAACCAGAACACACATAAGAAGGGGGATGTTTAGATTACAAGTCACACTTTTCTCACAATTTGTCAGTTTTTTCATCGCTTTTGGATGAGCGGTGTGAAATAGGGCCCTCGCAGGTCCTAGGAAGGTACCAGACCCAAATTAGGCACAAAATCAAGCAAATGGGTCGTCTATCTTAAACCAGATATCGGTGGGTCCCTTTCAAGACTCAATTAGTGCCGGTTTGTAGTGGATAAAATGCTTGAATGTCGAAAGACCTATTTTTGACGTGGGTAATCGGGAGTATTTCGTAGGCGGTGTTTTCGTAAAGGTTGGTGATGAACAAATTAAAATATTTATCGTTATGTCACTGTTAACTGCTGTTTAATCGAAATTAATAGAGTGAATAAGAAATTATTGATTAAGGTTGAGGTTTCTTCATGTGGGCAGTTACCAAAATATACCTACTGCGTTGCCTACATAGTTTTTACGTTTGTTTTAATGGGGTATTCTAGTCTAGAATTTCGAAAAAAACTTCTTTTTTTAGCGTAATTTAAAAGTTTAGATATTTAAAAATATTTCCTTAAAAGGATTTTATTGAAATTCGAATTGTTTTCGGAGTTACAGCTATTTTTATGGCGACTAACACGGTCTGGCTGGAACAAATTGAACAGACATGGGCAGACGTTGCCCGACTACCTGCGGATGGATTACCCCATAAAACCTTTTATATATTCTAAACCTATATAATGTATATATAATCGGTAAATAATGTATTTTTAACTGAAGGTCCTAGTAACATATCGTAAGTATACCGTACCATTATATGAATAAAATTGCCTGAAACTTTACTAAAAACTTTAAACGCGTTTTATTAAAAATTTTGTTATGAACCTTCCCTATATCTCCAAACAGAATCAGAGTTTTTTTTTAATTTTTACTATTTAAAAGAATTTAAAACTGTTTAAAAAATCCGAATAAAATTTTGTGAACATTATTTTTACTCCTCCCAGGTTCCGGCGATAGCGACATCTTTACTGATTAAGATTTAAAAAAACCGAATTAAAATTTGTGAACATTTTTTTTTTAGATACGTTTTTAGATTTTCACGGCCAAAAGCATTTTCGTTGTTTGTTTTTGGGGTGTTATGCCGTGTTGTGCTACCTCCTTCTTTAGCCGACGTTTCCGACAGCGTTGCAGTGTCCATCATCATCTGCCGGATCTGCCCTGATGATGGACACTGCAACGCTGTCCGAAACGTTGGCTAAAGAAGGAGGTAGCACAACACGGCATAACACCCCAAAAACAAACAACGAAATTTTTTGTTTTACTTCTCCGAGGTTCCGGCGATAGCGCCATCTTTACTGATTAAGATATCCGTTGGAAATTGGAGAAAGGTTGCAATCATGCACGCTAGGATATCCCTTTCTTCAACCACCACTTTACCAACCGATTACTTTTCGAGTTTTAAATTTTTTATTTTTTTCTGAATTCTTAAAATATAAATAAACATGCCCGAAATTTGTGCCTCTTAACTAGAATACCTTAAATATGGATTGTTGTTCCGACCGGGAATATTGTGCATCAAAGAAAGGGAGGTATACCCACTGTTAGTTTTAGAGAACTTGGATGTAATATATCGACTTAGCTGGTACTTATATATTAGATGTTAGTAGTTGTGACTTACGTAGGGAGTTCATTTCTGTTTGTTTCGTCTTTGTTTTCTTCATTACCCAATTCAACAAAGTTGGTACTTAATACATTTCTTTTAAATAAATATATTAGACTTTAAATGAATATCATACAAATTAAAAAACAAAAAACTTGTAAGGGTTCGGTGTAATAACCTGGTTCCTTAAAAAAAGGTTTTAAACACCACAAAAATACTTCCCTCAAGATTTTAGGTATAGGAAAACGAAAGATCCACTCAAATTAATACTCAAATTCAAACGAATAAAAAAACTCGTATCGTACAAATTCACATTTCAGCAGGTGATCTGTTTTATTTGTTAAACCTTACTATTGTTCTTATTATTTTAATCAAGGCGTATCAAGACTAATATTTCTCCTATAATAACTGCACAAGAGTCCCAACAGCACCCGTCTGGAGCCATTGAGACTATGGCATCATAATCAGGGTATGTTGTGAGGCTGAAGGTTGTGGGGAGGGGAAGGAGATGGGGAAGAGTAAGGTGGTTATGTACCTGGCTATTCAGATCTGGTCACCAAACACGGCTAAAGCCATTTCAAGCAAAGTTTCAATTCTTAATGGTGGTCTTACCACCAATTTTAACATTGAGCCATAGCACGTATTTACAAGTAAACAAATATTTTTTGAACACGGAAACGCTGGAAATAAGGTCTACGAGTTTATAACATTTTTCAAGTAGTCAACATTATTCAAAAATAAAATAATTATTAAAAAATAATGTATCATTGAAGAATTAATATAAACAATAAAAAAAGAAAATAAACAAGAAACAGAAAAATAAAAGATAACGTTCGCAAAATTTTATATATGAGATTGACAAATATGACGTTTAAATAAATGGTGGCTGTAGTCGGATTGGTTAGACTAGGTTCGAGTTCTATATTCGAGTTCTAGGTTCGAGTCCCAGTTGCGACCGTTACCTTTTATTTTTCTGTGTTTCTATTTTCTTCTTCAATGATATATTACATTGATGGGAATAACCCTCAAAGTTGTAAAAAGAGGGTTGTTCCAATAAAAATTAAAAATATAATGTTGTTATTATTATTATTTTTTGTTCTTGTTCATATTTCGATTAGATTATTAGTGTTATCTTCTTCTTCAATGATATAAAAAATAATGTCTCTATTTTTTTAATATTTTTAACCCGATATATAAACATTTTGTCGTTCGTAAAATTTATGACATCACAAAATCCTCACACAACGTGACATAATTTTTGCTAGTACATAGGGGAAAGGCGCTTATTTTGAGGCAGGTACCTATTATAAAATATCCACCCATAATTAAGAATAATTTCTTCCGTTCGGTGTAAATGTGTCTTACAGTCTCTGATTTATTTGCTAAACGTAGCTGTTTTTAGATCATTGTTTAATTTTTGGATTAAAACTAATTTCTATTGTACCTTTATTTTTCGAATTAAGATACACAGTTCATATTATTATAATTGGGTTATTATTATTAATATTATCAAATTTAAAAAAAATGTTTTAATGTCAAATTTAAAAAAAATTACAGTCAGCAATGTATAATACTTACTGGGATTTTACATTTCGAGTCAGCAATGTGTAATACTTACTGGGATATTACGTTTATAGGCAGCAATGTATTATACTTACTGAGAAATACTTACATTTACAGGCAGCAATTGTGTAATATTATAATTACGTGCTAAGAAAATAATTTCAAAAGTAGAAATATTAAAAAGCCATTATTAGTGTATTTGCAAGTATGTAGGTACCCACAAGGAAGCCTCAAGCCTTAGCACTTTTCGTAGGATACGTGCTTCATGTGCGAAGTTCTTTTTTTATTTAATTTTATTTTGATTTTATTTTAAATGTATTTTCTTAAATGTAATTTTTAAAACCTATTGTAAATGTAACTGTATTTTTAATGTGTATATTTTATATCTTCCTTACTAGATGTATGAAAAAATTGCGTACATCTAAATAAAAATTCAAAAACAAAAAACAAATATTATAAATATGAGAAACCATCGCCGTTTAGTATTTTGCATCAATTTCTCTAGGGCTCTAGGCTATCCTAGACCTACGACTGGCATATCATATAAGGAACAATTTTTGTAAAAATGCCAATGCAGATTAGAAAGTTTTTTTTTTAAATTTTCTCTCTTCAGGTATTCTGATAGTATCTGCAAATACTTATTATTGTGCCAAAAATATAGACTTTTTTTTCTAAAAATCTTTAATTTACCCAAAAATCATTTTGGGAAAAACGTGTCCCATGTTAGGCATCCTTCCTCTATACGTGAGCTTTATTGGAATTATGTTGGTACCTGCCTGTATCCAATAAAAGCTTTATTCGGAAATGCGCTTTTGAAGCAAACAATAAAATAACTGTGTAAATTGGATAGACGGTTCCGAATTATTTAATTATTAAATTTATTATGTACCTTTCCATATATTGATGCATAAAAAGGTTTCACATAATGGTAAAATCGTTATATTATTCAATACAATTTTAACGTTATAATGTAGATAATATGAACAATAAATAGAAATATATCGTACTTCCGCGACACATTGCAATAAGTCAAATAGGTATCAAGTTTTTTGTTAAATTCCACGCTTGATAGTAAATACATTTACTTTTGAATAATAAACAGCCAACGATGGCCAGCGAACTTATATATATGCAACAAAAATATTTTTGTACAAACTGCATGATAAGCTTTCAAATTAGGTTACACACATAGAATAAAGAAGCAGCTATGGTTATGACATGTAATACATCATGCAGCGAGATCCACTACACACTAGATAAAACAAAAATTAATCACTGAAGACAAAACGAGTTTTATCGACTCAAACAAAAATTTGAAATGGGAAAAACAGAAAATTTTTTGTTCCATTTAAAAATGTAACCCTGGCCTTGCCGGGGCTCTGCTCCAACCACTTAACTAATTCGACTACATCACATTCGGTCATATTTAACTGAATAATACTTCCACTAAGAACTATTAACATTATATTCACTGGCTTAACGTATATTTTTATTGGCTGCTGTATTATACCTATGTATAATACAGCAGCTTAAGAGTAAGATTCTTTCCGAACTAATTATTATCTAGATAGTGTCTTGGATATTTTTTTTATTATTTTAATATGCGACATCTATTGACTTTTAAAACTATACATGTAAACAAACTAATAGATTTAGTCAACCCAACACAACGAAACCCGTCAGAAGGTTATAAACTCCCCGGAGGGCATATTCATATGTAATAAAGTCGCTTCCCCACATTGAAACAAAATATATTGTGAATGTGCAATATTATACACCGCCAATTAATAAAGCTATTTCCCGAGTTAGTAGATGCTGTAATTATATTTTATATAGGTAACAAAGATATAGTTCAATTTGTTATAGTCTTAAAATGCTCTTGATGAGGTGAAACCGGGCCGATCATTAACCCCTCAAACCTCAAACCTATTTCCGCTACGAACATGTATATTTACAAATTATTATATTTAAATGCTTATACAAATATGTAAATGGAATCTTTCTGACCGCACCCGAAAACTAAAAACAGTATTTGAACATTTAATTTCTTAAATAATAATATAAGAATTTTGAAAGCAAACTTAGAAAAGTTTTAAAAATTGATCACCTCACGTTTTTTGTAACTAAAATTACTGATAACGGAAAAAAACACATATAATTAATTAGGCAATTATATTATAAACGTTATCGTCTACTCACTTGTTTGTATCTTTAATAAAAAATTCCCATTTTCAAGTATACTAATTTGGTTAATTTTAATCAAGATGGTTGGAAACTTTGGTTTTATAAAGGTGTAGATTTTAATTATTTGGTGATTAACTTTTATATTTAAATATATAGCGATGTATTTTCTCTTTCAGAAACCCTATAGATCATATAAAAGATAAAAAATTATAACTTAACCGTGATAGTAGATAGGGAGATAATAATTTGAATTAGACCTATATGAGGTATTCTGAAAACCGAACAAGTTAACCTGAGAGGTCATGAAAGTGTATTTTAATCCATTAAAACTCAGATTAATAGTCAAAAACGTTTATTAAACGCAGGTATTGATAATTAAAATTAACATCACCAATAGTGCTCAGAATATTTAATTATATTAAACGAAAGTAGTACATTTTCAATTCATTTTCTCATTGCGGATGCTCACTGAGAAGTTTCTGGCAAAAAAACCAGAAACTCTTTTATGCTTTTGTAGATCTACAAAACGCATAAGACCGCGTCGACAGGAAAAAGCTATGGAAGGTGTTGTCCAAGTAAGTAAATACAAATCTCATACAGGCAATCGCGTCTCTGTATGAGGGAAGCGTTGCATGCATTAGGGTAAACGGTAGTTTTACGGGGTGGTTTGACATCATAAAAGGTGTTAAACAAGGCTGCGTAATATCACCGTGGTTATTTAATCTATACATGGACAATTGTATTCAAGAATTGAAAGAGGCGGGATTGGGCGCGAAATTAAATGATCTGAAAGTAATGTTGTCTGTTGAATGCTGATGATGCGGTGCTGATTTCTAACAGCATAGAAGATCTGCAGTCACTCGTATCTAGGATGAACGAAGTATCCTAGAACGTATGTGTGGTAAAACCATGTATGATCGTGTGAGGAATGTGGAGATCTGAAAATAATGCAAGACCGATGTGAGCGTCATAAGTAAGATTAAAAAAGGGACGCTTAGATGGTTTGGACATGTAGACCGAATGAATGAAGAAAGGAGTGTCAAGAGAATATATGATGCAAATGTGAATGGTAAAACTAAAAATTGCGAAAATTATTCCTGTACATAAAGACGAATGTAAAAAAAATGTCCAAAATTATCGTCCAATCTCTATACTTCCAGCTATCTCTAAAATTTTTGAATGTGTCATTAAAGAAAGACTACTGAAATACCTTGAACACAACAAAATTCTCACGTCAAAACAATATGGTTTCAGACGACGTTCTAACACTAAATGTGCAGCCTTCGATTTTATATCAAATCTGCAGAAACATATAGATCACGGTGATTTTACGGCGGCAATATTTATTGATCTAAAAAAGGCGTTTGACACGGTGGATCATAACGTATTGATCGAAAAACTGAAACATTTGGGAATTGTTGGTACACCTCTGGAACTTTTCCGATCTTACCTCTCAAATCGCTTTTCGGCAGTAGAACTAGGGGGAGAAACGAGTGAATTAGGTAAAATATCATGTGGAGTACCACAGGGATCAATTCTTGGACCGTTGCTCTTTCTAATCTACGTAAATGACATAACAAAGTGGGGTATTAAAGGAACTATACAACTTTATGCGGATGATACGGTAATTTTTTATACTAAACCGAACCTAGCGGAGCTTGAAACGGAAATGAATGCTGATATTTCCCATCTCACAAGTTGGTTGAGAATAAACAAACTAACCCTTAACGTAAAAAAAACCCACTATATACTTTTCGGTAAGAAAAAAAATTTCAGCCTCGATATCAAAATTGGAGACAACTCCCTCGAAAAGAAAATGAGCACAAAATATCTGGGTCTGATCATAGATTCCCAACTCTCGTGGGATCTCCACGTAAATCATGTAAAGGAGAAAATTACACCCATAACTGGTGTACTATATAGGCTTCAAGGATTACTACCCATCCCTTTATTAACTTCAGTCTACAATGCCATGGTACACTCTCACCTGTCCTATCTCTGCTGTATCTGGGGCTTTGCCTCAAAGAAATTGATAGCCGACCTGCAGGTAGTTCAAAACCGAGCTCTCAGAAATGTTCATGGACTTCCATGGGACACTCATTTCAGGGACATCTATTCAGTTTCCGGTATCCTTCCAATCACAATCCTTCCTAAACATGAAATCACAAGCACCATCCTACAAATTACCCAACAATCAACTCATACTAACACCAAGCCAATTTACAATCAAGACATCCACAACCACAAAACTCGAAATAACAATAAAATCCGCATTCCTCAAACACACACTACAAAATATGGGATAAAATCTCTGAACTATATTGCCTATACACTATATAATTCGCTTCCAGATATGTACAAAAACATCCAGCATAATAAAAAATTGCAAAGCAATGCTTTAAAAGAATATTTTTTAACTACATTTAAAAATGAAAATATGTAATCGTCTTGTCATTTTTTGTTCTATCTTATATACTCGTATCAGTTTTTCCCTCTCTTTACTTGTTTTCTCTTGTTGTTTGTTCTACTTAACCTGTCTTTATTTTTATTTTTATGCTGTACTGAATGTAAAACTTATATTATGATATCAAAATACCTTTGTAAAATTGTAACTACTACCTCCTACCTATGAATTGTAAGTTCCTCCTGTCCTAAAATGAGTTTTGTAACTCATCGGGATTGCTCTAGCAAGAAATAAAAAACAATGAAAAAAAAAAAAAAAAAAAAAAGAAGTCGAGGACGCCCGAGGAAGACATGGCACGATCAAGTGAATCAGATTCTTGAGTCGGGCCATGTCAAGAGTCAGAATAATAGAAGAGCATGTATGATAAGATGTATGAATGTGAATGAGGCGAGGAGTGTATGCCAAGACAGAGTTGTTTGGTGGTCCGTCCTCTCTGCCCACCCCTGTGGAGAAACGGCGTGATGGTTAGTTAGACTTATTTATAAGCGTCGTGTGATTTTGAAGCTTAGATATCTATTATACACTGTACGTACGGTACGTACTTAACTTACTTTAACCAGTGATTCCTGATATTATTTGGAGTAACAAATGTAAATAAAATTTTGGTCTCCAGTGACATTTTTGATATTATTTTTTTTTCTACAAAAACATAAAAAATAACCGGTATTGGACAGTTGGGGTGAGGTAAGTGGCGTGGCGGTTACTCGGCTGGGTGACCAGTAACGACATGCAAAAGAATTTTTTTAGAAGAAAAAAATTTAATAAAAAATGTCATCAAAAAAGTCCAAAATTACATTTTTTACTCCAAATACTGTCAGGAATCACTGGTTAAAGTAAGTCAAATACGTACCTTGTTTTAAAAATTAGAATACTCAATTTGTGAATGGTGATTTTTTTGTTTTTTTATCCTACCAGTCTGTCGTAAAAAAAGGTCTGGGAAGGGAGAGGAATTAGGGTAGGTCGATGTCTTGACATGACACTGGAGTGTTGTGTGTGCACTGGGTAGGCTCTCTCTGGATATGGGTAGGGGGTGCTAGTTAGGGGATGTTTGGGTGTTTGGCAACAACTTAGTTGCTAGATGTGGTTTTGTTTGTTACTGCGTCAGTTTCAGTCTTGTCTGTTTGTTACATGTGCCGTCAGACATTATACTGCATTTTACAACCCTTGTAAGTGCATTATAATGGTTTGCGAATTTTGTTTGTAAGTCAACCGAGTAGCAAAATCTCATGGTATTTTTATTTTTATGTGCATAACTAAATTATCATACTGAAGACTGTCTTACAATTAAACGTAACCTACTTTAGAGTGAAAATGT
The DNA here is from genome assembly GCA_951813805.1 of Limnephilus auricula. Taxonomy (NCBI): domain Eukaryota; kingdom Metazoa; phylum Arthropoda; class Insecta; order Trichoptera; family Limnephilidae; genus Limnephilus; species Limnephilus auricula. Next base: position 20,070,345 of record OX638404.1, read on the forward strand.
ATGTGAGTACTTTATTTTATTATAGAACTGAGACATGAAGCGAGAAACTTCTTTCTACTTTTTTGCCTCCAATTGACCTCCAATGCTCATAAACCCTCTGACGCCGAACGACCGAGATCTTCCGAATTCGGTCTACGTGCATCGCTTATGCCTTGTTCTGAACTGACAAGTAGTAAGTCAAGTGGCGAGTAACTAGCTACTTGACTCACCAAAATTTTTGCACTGCTGTCAAGTAGAGTTCATTAGTAAGCGACGCGTCGCGACATGACGTAAATAAAGTAAATACGCTAATTAAGCTGATTATAATGGTTATTTTAGAAGAAGTGGAAGAATAAATTAGTGAGATGAAAATAAATAAACTATGGTCACGAAAATAGATTAATGGCCGTAAAAACAAAGAATTTTAGAGTAGCATTTTTGCTCTAACTGAACGACATATTGCGCGTGTCTGTGTCTACGAATGAACTGCGCATGTCTACTATGACTCTACTCGCCGAAAAAATATAACCAAATGGATTCAATCTACTAAAAAGCTGACTAGCCTACTCTACTAAAATTGTGGTCTTCCGACACGTTTAGTTACTAATATATTAGCTACTCGACTAAAATACTCTCCCAGTCAGAATAAGGCATTATAGCCCTTGCTAATCTTAAAATACCTTTGTGCGAGAAATTAGTATGCAATAATCATAACTAATTGCGTAGTTCTATGCTTTTAATAAAGGTCGAACTCATTGATGTGTTATGTTTAGATGATACATGTAGCAAAAGAACGTCCAATTAGTCTGATTTGGCCTTCCAACGCTCTACCACCGAACGACCGGAAACTACAAAATCTGGTCTACGAACACCATTATCAAGGTATAATAGTGGAACATGTTTCGATGAGATATTTGTATGCAAAAGCGTCTCTATTTTATAGCTCAATGGTCGAACTTTAATGTGAAATTATAAAAAAAAAATTATTCGATGATTTCAATAAATATATAAAATAAATTCAACAAAACTAGCAGCTATATTTAGAATGTGTTATTTCTTTTCGTAGGTCGCATATGTCCAAGTTTCCAGGGAATGAATGAAAGATCATTATTTATGTGTGGGCGTTTAGGACACCCCTGCTACAACACTAACCTAATAGTGCTATAATAATACATCAGTTTGTATGGGGGCGCCGATACAAAAAAGACGTGAAAAAACGTGTAGGCAGCGGCAAACCTCTTACGTCCTGTATCGTTTATTTTGAGATATAACATTTAGGATTTAATCCTGAAGGTTGACGGGCCGCACTGAGTTTTTTTTATGACTAATAAAATATAATAAATTTCGACTATTATTTGATAGTTAAAGTGTAAATTTTTATTATTATTTTTGAAATATGGTTTTTAAATTGAAACTGATGTAAGTAAATATTTGATGGCGGGATGTTATTTGCATTCAAATGGTGTAAAGTTTACATAACCCATTTATGGTTTTTTAATGGATTTTAATAATCTGCCTACACAGATGATGTTGAGATAACACTCCAGTTGAAAGTGTTTTTAATTATGTTTTGCCGAGGCGGTCTTTTTAATGATGTTTATTAGGAACGTCTTCTGAAATAATAATAGTAAGGAGGAAACTGAGGTTGTTTGCAATCTTAGAAGATTTATTAAAGTACCACACAGAAGGCCCCGACTTTTGATATTGACAGGATATATAGTAATAATGACTTAAATCTAATGGGCTCTACACACGGTGCTGCGAACAGCCGGCTGTTAGCAGCTTGTTATTGTCTCCTGTCTCCCTTTTCCTCGTGCGAACCCGTAACATTCTGTTTCACGTTGTCTTCTGTCTCTTTTATTAACACAACAAATTCAATATCACCAACTCATTTCCTCGGTTGGTACTAACGGCAGACGGTTTCTTCCAATTTGCAGTCAACGTGAAACAGAGTGTTACGGGTTCTCATGGGAAAAAAAGAGACGGGAGACATTCTCCAACTTTCGATTTTTAGCCAGCTGCCAAAAGCTGCTGTTCGCAGCATGGTGTGTAGATAGTATTAGAATACCTACTTAGTAGGACTGTGTAGTCTAAACGAAATAATATAATGCGGGTGCTTAGAAAGGAGAATACAAAAAAATAGCTGTAATCTTACATATTATACGAGTATGAACTTCTGGTGGGAAAATTGTGTTTGTTATGCCAGTATTGCAATTGACGGTGTTCAATTATATGGATTGTCACAGAAAACGTAAAAAGTCTTATAAGTAAAGATTATCTGTGGAATGATTTTGCCTTGCATTTGCGCGGTCTTATTAATAACACTTCATCTTTTCTAGATTATCTGAACAGCATCCCCAAATGTGACATAAAACACAACCACTGAGGTTGAGATTGATGATCCTGTAAAACAAATTAATCTCTTTTTAATTAAGTATGTGAGTACCTACCGATTCCACAACATTTAACGATTCTGTCTTATTAGATCCTGAATAACTTGTATCCACCTCCCAGCTAGTTAAAATTTAAAAGATAAAAGGGCGAAATTTTTAATACCGACCTAATAAATTTTGCTAAAATGGAAAAAAGTGGATTTCTTATCAAACTTCTCGAAAAATTTCATAAAAAAAAAAAATATATATATATATAGGTATATAAATATATACTAGCTGATTCCCGGCATGCGTTGCAATGCAACCTAAATAAAGATTTTTCTCCCTGCGTGTCCTTTACCATTCGATCCGTTCCTTCTCCTTCCGTATCTCCTTCCCCTCACGCAGTCCGTTTCCACCTTCTCCACTTCCACCCCCACCTGCGAACCCCCCTACTTAATTCCCCTCCACCCTTCCCAGATTCCCCTCCCCCTGCCGCCAAACTCCATAAAATACACACATATTTCAAACAATTCGCTTGTGACCTATTGATTTTTTGGTGCAAATTTCATAGCGCTAGAGCTCGCCAATTTAGAAACCCGCTATATGGAAACCTCTGGGTATAGGAATATGTATAGGAAATAATTTCATATCGCCAGAGCTCACTATCCTGTAACCTTCCCGGGTATGCGCACATCATATTCCCAAAGTTTCATCGCAAGCGGATGAACGGTATTGCACACAAACGAACAAACAAACATTAATTTTTATAGATATATAACTTCCCTTGTACGATACATTTAAATAAGGAAATTTATTCTTCTGTAAAGACAAATTTACTTTCAATTACCAGTCTACTTATTTTTCGCCCCGTATTTTACTTTCAACAGAAATCAATTTGGAGAAAAAAAGTTGACAAAAAATGCTGAAACAAAAAGCCAAAAAACAGCCAAACTATCAAAGATAAAAATGGAAAAGGTTCGTAACTTTAGAGAATCGATTCTACCGGAATGTGTCCGTTTGAATTTAAGTCTGGGAATGGTTTAGATCAAGTTGTTTGAAGAAGGAGATTCAGTGATGTTTGGGCGAGTTACAACAGACGCCAGTGGAATACGTAAGATTTGTATACAGGATCGTAACCTGTTGTCAGAACTCTTGATGTATGCACGCCTCGTCATTCCTGCGCGATGGGTGGAAGGAAAGGGGCAGATTACTTAGTGAGCTTTGTTCGGGTGAGTAAAAATAATCTAAATACATCATCAAAATCTGAGTATATAAACTTAAGAGGAAACAAATTGATTGACTGATTATTCATTCCTACGGAATTAATTCTCAATCCGAAGGTTTCGAGTTCGAATCAACAATTCGAATTGATGAAATAGTATTTGTTATCTCAGTACGTTTTCAATAAAAATAATCTAATATAGTAAATTTGTAAAAGTATATTTTTAACACGTTCCAGTTGTGTAGATACTTTCAGTATCGCCATTATTCAGAATCTAAAACTTTATTGAAATGGTGTTAGCCGTATTTGGTGACCAGATCTGAAGGCACTTCTCCTCCTTCCCCCTACTCCCCTTCTACATCCTCTTCTCACTACTTTTTGCCTCAAAACAAACCACAATAAATACCAATGCCATATAGTCTCACTGGCTTCTGATGGTTCCATGGAAAATATTCCACGCAGATGTCGCAGATGTATTTAAAATGTATTCAAATTAATAGTTTTTTGGTGATTATAAAAGTCAAATTATCTTATCAGGAAAAAAAAAAATTACAGAGCCCTGTAGATGATCCATTGCAATAACAGCGCTTTACAATTCATCTAAATGTTATAATTATCCATTCGATATCTTTGTTTTTTTCTCTGCAAGATTCGAGTGGTTACTAAAAGCTTAACAATCTTTATAAAATATCATTTTGCGTTCCATCGATCGGAACTCTGGCCGTGTCTTTGACGTCTAATGAGGTTACGTCTGTCTTATGTTAGTGATGCCTGGCGTTTAGGTAACCGCTAAACTGTAAATGCACAACAGGCCATAGTGTAACGTAGGTAGCCGATAGTTATACATATATTAACCCGAGGTTTAATTTATTCAGCTCATATGTAAGGTGCTTTACCTACATGGCTTGTTCAGGTATACCCTTCATTTGTGAGTATAAACATACTGATACTCCTCGATCGTTCCCAGAGCAGTACTATGCATTTATACTTAGTGGATATTGATATGTTGTACCTTACCCGACATTGTAATCAGCCTAATAGATAATATACCGCATAACTAGAGTGCTTTAATTAATATCTAATTAAATTTATTCGCTGAGTGTTCCAAAGCGTTCCCACCAAGAAGTCGATGGCACAATTCTCAATCCTTTATTATTGCACATTGCACAAGCAACATTTATCGCTTAAATTGATCAAAGTAGAATAAAATTAATCAACTATTATCAGGTTGTTCATAACAAGGAATTGTGTCCATTTCTTTGTATTACCGAAAACGAAAAAAAAAACTGTTATTATTAGTAGCTGAAATTTCTCATTCTAGTCCATTAATCAACATTAAAAAAATAAATTGAGAGATTAGACCCCGATGATACCACAACATAATCTATAAATATTATATTTACTACATTCCCATTCAATAAAAAAAAAAAACCAAATTTTAATTCTTGTGGTAGGTATAATAGTAAGACAAAAATGTATGATAAATGAAGTGGGATTGTAACTATTTGGACTTCTTGATCACTTTAAACGGTGAAGAATAACAAAACGGAGATGTGTAATTTCTTGTCGTTAAGTATTAAGCCATGTTATTTTGTCTATGATTCAGAAAATCGTTGTACATAATTTCAATCATTAGGTCAAATGCTCAATTGTGTTGGCAAAGCATTAAATACACTGTAGGTATTGATACTAATAGTTCATGGTAGTTATGATAGTTAGGTTTGTCCCAAAACAGATCCTTGTGGGACTCTTAGTTACACTTGGTATCTTTCTGAATGGGCTAAATTTGCCTTCTTTGCGCTGATTAAAGCGGGCGACAAACGCGAAGTTCACATCAAAAAGATACTTATAACACAGTAGCGCTCGCCATACGTAAAAATATGATGTGCTGTGATCGCGGTTTGAATCTTCGCTAATTCGCGTTATTTTTCGTGACTGCTACGATCGCCATATCAGAAAAGTTATGCGACCCCCCCTTCGCCGTAAACAGGAGAGGGGTCATTTTTAATGCACGGAGCATGCACGGAGCTGTCACGTTGACATAACCAGTACAAAGAAATGATATTCTCTCGACCGCTTCCGATTTCAACTGACCCCTTCTCCTGCCGTAGGAAGGAATATTTTATAACGTAGTGTGTCGGTAGAAAAGATACTTATAACGCAGTATCTTTTTGATGTTCGCGTTAAAGTTCGCCTTAATGTTAAAAATATCAAATCATTTATAATTTAAATTTTCTTTATTCTAATGCTAGAAATGGCTACGTCCACCAATCAAGATAAATACATTTGCATACTAAATAAAGGCAACGCAAAAACTGTTTTTCGGTGTATATTATTTCAGAAAATCAACAAAAATTGGTTTTCCCGAACAATTTTTTTTCCAGGAAAAGTTTTTTTTTGTAAACATACAAATCACATTACATTTAAATACACAGTTAAATGCTAATTATTTCTTCAAAATTCGCAAAATCACTTTAAGTAACTTTAAAACAAATAACTTTGTTTCTTCAAACTTCGCAAAATCACTTTGTGGCGTCATTTTGAATTAAATTAAAACAAATAACTTTGTTTAAACCACTAATTTAATCACATTTACCTACATGTTTCAAAACCGATGGTTTCTTGGTCATGGTAGTAATGACATTAATAAAAAATAAACAAACAAGTATAGACTAAAAAGAACAGATTAAAAAGAACTATGGACAAAAATATTATAGATAGAGGTGATTAATTAATTAAAAAATATCGTAAAAAACCATTATTTAAAATTAAATATAAAAATTATTTTAAAATATGAAAAATTACATTATATAAATTATCAAAACATAATAAAGATGTTAAAACAACAAAAATAAATTATTTTAAATATAATTATTAATAAGAAAATAAATTTAAGAGATGGCTATTTAAAAAAAATATTTGGTTATTAATAATATTTAATTTAATTTAAATAACTTTGTATCAACCACTATTATAAAATCACAATTACCTACATGTTTCAAAACCGGTGGTTTCTTCGTCAGGGAAGTAATGACATATGTAATTGTGATTATATAATAGTGGCTGATACAAAGTTATTTGTTTTATTTAATGCTAATTAGTTTGTGGTTTTTTGTTGTTATTTTTTTACTAAACTGCCCATTTCAATAGGGAACTGATTTTTCGTGTTTGGCTTGAGGAGTAGCGCCATTACGAATTATATTATTTTTATATTAGTTCCAAACAGATGGCCCTGAAGAAAATAATTTCCTTCGGGGCCGATGTCAACTTTGGAAATGTGGAGGATGCTTTTGGGGAAAGAAAGAAGAGTACGTTCTGGGAAGGAAAAAGTTATGAGGGGTGAGTAGAAATTTGGCGATCAGTGTGTACAGGAGTGACAGACATATGCACCAATTACAATTACATATGTACAAGGCAATGAATCGAGAGAGCCCGGCTGGAGAGGTCAAATGGTCTATCGCAACCAGTCTCCCTCGATCTGGCCCGCCACAGGTCAGATCATGTTAAGTCACCAAAAGTAGCGAACTACTTGGGGTGACCTATGGCAGGGGTGTTGGTTATCCATTAAATGGTTTGCCCCTAGGCGGCGGTACTTATACCCACCTGCCAATTTTTTTATGAGGTATGTAAAAAAAAAACATTATTTTAAGTACCTAAATAACAAACTTAAAGCAGTATAATAATAATAAACTGAAATAACATGATAGTTACTAAACTATACATAAAATAAATAAAATCTTAAAATAACATAACGCAAATATAAACACACAACAGAAAGACTATTTAACTTGAAATAACAAACTTAAGTAACACGATAGCTAAACATTATAAAACAGAAGCAATAGAAATAAAACTAAGAATATAAATATAGTAGAATATGCAAACTCAATATCAATTTACTTATTTTGTAGGTGATAAAAAAAGATTGGTAGGTACAGGGTTGGTTTTAAAATTTGTGAATAGCAATAATATAGCTGGCAATGTTCTAAGAAGTAGGTTATACATAATAAAATCCAATAATAAACACATCCAAAATCCTTCTAATCACAAAATACAATACTTACCAGAATGTAATTTCGACAGATGATAAAATATAGTATGTTTAAAAATACCATTGATATAATATGTAAAAATAATGTTATGGGTCTTAAATAAAATAAAACGCAGAAAGCAATGTAAAGATAAATTATTGCAAATGAAATAAATATAAAGGCACACAATATTGTATTATGTAAGGAAATATAAGATTTTTATTGGATATTTCTTTTTTACTTTTTGTAAACATAATGATTAGTCGAATTTCTTTTCATGAGGAGTTATTTACGTTGTAACAAATCATTATCTGAATGTATTGTTATTGTCAAATTTTTAGTACGTATTTGTTCTATTTTTTTTTTAAATTATAAAATATAAGCCACTGAAAATTTCAATATTTTATGTTTTAGAGGCAACTTGGGCAAATTTGTGAATAAGTTAGTGATTAAAATTTTAAAAAATAATTTTAATTTAAATTATAAATGACCGTTTTACGTCTCAACACATATTTGTTGCATATAAATTAAAATTACTACTACTTAAAAACAACTATTTTTTACGATGTTTTTTTATAATTATTTTGTTATATTCTTCATTTTATTAAAACAGATAAGGCAAGATAGTTTTTTTAATTATTATAAATAACTCACAAAAAATCGGAATTTGCCTCCAAAATGAAGCAAAATGGAATTTTTCAACTATACGTATACTATATAGGATGTTAAGATACGTACTTGACTTACTGATTCCTGACATTATTTGGAGTAAAAAATGTAAATGAAATTTTGGTATCCGGTGATATTCTTGATGTTTTATTTTTTCTACAAAAACTTAAAAAAATAGTAATTGTTCGACAGTCTCGGGCGGAGTAAGAGGTTGGGCGGTTTCTCCGTACCTCAACATCTTGTATATTATCATTTAAAACAAAAATAAATTAATTAGAAAATATCCGTACTTCCTCTCTCTGGTTTCAATCCTGGGATTGGTTTGTAGCAATTTCCTTTATTTATAATTTTTTTTTTCATTACTATTATTTTTTTTTATTTATAATTTTTTTTTTTTGTACTAGACATTCAATATAACTTTTGATTTATTCTGTTTCGTTGGGTATTTTGGCCTCAAATTCAAAATTAAGTTTTATAAGACAAAGTCCGCGTAGCCGTTCCTCTAAGCTCCTCAACTATGTAGTAGTTCTAATTTACCAATGTATTATTGAAACTATCGAAAGGTTTAAAGCTCACACTGTCTATCTGGAAATATACTTATATTTTTAATATAATTCCGATAGCTGCCGTGAATGGACAAGTGTCAGCCTGTCGCCCATCGCGCTACTGATAATACACACTATCTACATCTTGTTATTTACAAGATTTAGATATATTTTTATCATTGTTATTTACAGAAGCTCAGTAAAGGGTCAATTTTATAAGGTTAGAAAAGAAAAGTAGAGCGAAATTGAAAAGAAAAGTGCATTTTTAATTCATCTTGTTAGGCGGTTAGTAAAAATAACACACTAAAAAACTTTTCGAACAACGTATACAATGCACAACGAGTCTTGTTGTACTCCTTTAATTAAACATAAGCTAGACAAAAGGCTTGTAGTCAGTGACGATTCGCAAGGATATAACTGTCGGAAGCGTATACATTATGCACCATTACACAGAATCCAAAATGAGTGTTGTTCAGGAAAACCGTAATAATTACGCGACATATTACGTGATTTTTATTTCGCATGCGCATGAAAAGAATCTCGTGGAATTTTCACAGAATTCACCAGTTTCCAACCTAATTTTTAGCATTTTCCCTTGCATGCATTAATAAGCGGTTATTATTATAACTTTGCTCAAATAAAAAAGTGCATGTTTGCTTTTCTGTCACGTAATTCGTTACTTAGCTTCCGTTCACATCTCGACTTACGATCGGCTGTAATGACCGATAATGATCGCTTAAGTGTTCTAAAGTTGGTAGTCGAATACGTTCTCAGTATGCCGAGCTGGGAAAAATTACCATATTTCCATTATTTACACACGTATTTACCGGCAATAGTAACATATGTATGGTAGTGGGAAGTTGCAAATGATTAAAATGAGAGATTCATTATTATTATGAACGGAAAGCTGATCTCGCTTCGATTATTTGAATATACAAAAATATTTTTTTTATAATAAAAGCATTTTTTTTACGTATAAAAAAATCAATTACCTAGTTGGATTAAACCTAACGTTTTCTAGAAAGTGACGAACCAGCCTAGATAAACACTAACATGAGTTCGATTCCATTTATACAATTTTTTAGACACAAACCCACTGTTATAAACACTGCGCCTCAATTTCAATTTTGCATTTTGTAGTGTATAGCATATACCTAGTTAATAAAGGTTTTAGTGCCTACTTAGTTAATAGTGCACGTTTATTCGGAGATGATCGGCACAGCCGAAGATTCCCGAATGAACGCATTGGCAAACAGTCACGGTCGGCCGCCACACCAAAATAGAGGATACCTGTGATCAGACGTTACGTACAGTACCATTGTCTTTACGATCTTTCGCAATAAACGCGTAAACGAACTTAATTTGTTATTAATTAGAAGACATTGTGGGCTAGTGAGCCACGACACAAATAAGCAGAACATAACACATTTCAATATAAAGATTTTAATAGCCCTTTTGGACGATAAAAAGTATTTGTTGTTCTTATTAAAAAAATGGTACCTGGCGTAAATAAACAGATATTTAAGGACGTGTTTGACTAACATTAATCAGAGTTTCCGGATGTTAATAAGGAAATATATTTATTTCTTTGAATAAAAAATGTAAACGAAATTTTGGTCTCCGATGACTTTTTTCTGTTTTGTTTTAACTTTTTTTTTCTTCAATACCTAAAAAAATTATTTCACATATTATAACTGGCCATTCACCCAAGTAACTGTCAAATCTCTCACCCGACCTGACTGTCAAGCACCTACTAATATGAGTTTATGTTTTAAGATTTAAAAAAAATCAAAATATCACCGGAGACCAAAATTTCACTTGCATTTTTTACTTCAAATAATTTTAGGAATCTCTAGTTAAAGTAAGTCAATTAGATTCCTTGATACCCTGTATTAGTAATGCTGGGGCTGTATCTGCGCCTATCGTCACGAAGCTTCGCGTAAACGTATTTTTTTTTTCAAATTTTACTTGTGACGATAGGCACAGATGCTGCCCCAGCATTAGATATACATTAACTTATATTTGCGCCAAATTAGAAATACTGATTATTTTTAATTGATTAACTAATGTTTGTTTAATAATTATTGTTACCATTTGTGTTATGCATAAAATCTTGTCGTAAACATTAGTTTATCAATTAAAAATAATCAATAAAGTATTTCACCGAAAAATGTAGACATGATATGTCTCGACGTTCCCTAGTGGGAAAGTTAGCACTTGCAATGGCTTTCTCATATAAAAATAAAGTTGGTTGTTAGCAAGTGAAAAAAATGCAATAAGCGGTAATTGTTGAATGAAACAATAGTATATATTGAATCATTTGGCGGGTAAGAGATAAGCCGCCGTAGCTTAGTGGATAGAGCTCCTGACCGGCAATCAGAGGGGCGAGGGTTCAAGTCACATTCGAGTATCTTTTATCGGGAGGTTTTTCAATATGGATGAGGGTTTCAAACTAATAATTATTGCTTAAATTATAATATTTATTAACTTGGGAATAGGCTACTAGGTAGGTAAACAAGGTTGTATATTTTTGTGGTAAACTGGCAATAAACCAGAAAAAAAAAATTGATCCATATAAGCTTCTGGGGGGCATTTTAAGATTCTTAAACAATATATTTATAAAATTCATCTGTTTACAAAACATGGTCGTGCATGTTTATTCCTACACGTTATTCACAACAATAGATAAAGCTGTAAAACCTATCACTAACAAAAAATATTCATAATGCGGTTTTTTTTTTTAAATTCGAATAAAAAAATATCTTGGTATCTACCACGTTTTCGACAAGCATTTGTTGAAAATGCCGCTCGTGTAAAAAGTTAGAATATTTTTATTTGTTAGAGGTACGAAGAATAAAATCATGGATGTACCAATATTCTGATTAATATATTTATTGTGTGGTCGATTTTAAAAGAACGAACGAACAAAATAATGAACAGTATTTTATTATTGAAGGTTTATAATTAGTTCACCTACTAAGCAAACCATTTTGATAATTAATACTAAGCAAACCTACAGTTATGAGCGACAGAGCAATTTAAATATTTTTTCTCGGATTGCTAAAGGATTTTTTTCCGCCCACATTAAAAAATCATACCTCCGAATTTGAATTTGGAGACATACAAACTGATTATAGTTCTATGTAGCCAATGAATTCCCCTATCCTTTGTCTTTTATCACATATTTGAAGAATTTATAAAAAAAAAAATCTTTAACCTTAAAACATTTTAAACAATCTAGAGAATATTTATTTTATTGTATATAAATATAGTCGTTTTAATAAAAAAAAATATTTTTTTTAATTTGCCACATTTTGGCAACAAAGCAATCCGTGGTTTTGAAAATAGTGCCATAATGTGGCAAAAAGCGCTCTAGTGGTTAAATCTAAATAAAAAGATGAATAAAATATACTTCCACCATAGCTAAGAAGATTGATAAAAATTGCTGTGCGTTTAAGATCCTTGGTTATGTTTAATTTTACTTATGTGATGAATTTTATTTTCATTTTATGTTTTAATAAATAACTTCTTAATATGTAATCTCATTTTATATCTTCTCTTTAATTTTTTAATTTACTTTGTGTTATAGTTGTTTATGTAATATGGCAGACTGGGATTGCATCCTAGTTCTGGTGGAATACTTATTAATAAATAAAATAAGTGCATCGACGGCATCCGTGGTCGGGGAGTAAGGCTCCCCTCCAGCAATACTAAAGTCCCGTGTTGTGGAAAGTAAATTTTATGTTGTGTTATTTTACAATTTAATCCTCTAAAATCAGATATATTTGCGGCACGTTTGAGAGTTCCGTTTAAAATACTCTTAGTATCGTCCTGGTAAAAAACCACCACTCAGAATTGAAAGTTTGCTTGAAATGGCTTTATAATCAGATCTGAATAGCAAGGTACTCTCCACCTTCCTCTCCCCCCATCTTCTTTCCCTCCCCATTATCTTCAGCCTCACGACATACCTAAATTGGGGATAGTCTCGCTGACTCCAGATGGTTGGGAGCAATTGGGACTTTAAAAAAATATATATGTAGTGGCAGATACCCTTATCTTAGCTTATCTGTTGAAAGAGCACCGTTCAGAGACTAAATTTTTCTTGAGTGAAATCTGCTTGTTTGTTGTACTGATTATACTTGTAGTACACTGAAAAAAATGTGTTGATAATTTATTAAGTATTCTTTTTAAATTACTGGTAATTAGTAATAACGATTAAAAACGGGATTGCAGGTCATACGAATGAATTAACAGGAATATTAAATATTAGGACACGAATAAGATAAACGTTTAATAGTTTAAACTAAAATAATAAAAATAAACGAGTTTTTTATAAAGACGACAAGACACGTCTGTAAGAAAATCATAATATTTTTGTATTGCAATAAGAAACTTCTGATAATTCCACGGTAAATAATTCACATTTTTGAAAGAAGGTAAAGGAGTTAGTATTATTGTTAAGACCCATCTAATAATATTTTTTTAGCACAGCCCTATTTCTCCCAGTAGCCATAATGTATTCCGCTTCATATGTAGTCCCTAAATATTTTCCTCCCACAGGATTCACAACCGAACGTATTCAACTTTATCTAACGACACATACCTACAATGGCAGAAAACAGAATAAACTCGACACGTTATTGGGGCCACTGCCGAAATGGTTGACGTTTTGGTGGTGTTATGAACAACAGAATTCCTAACCCCTCGTATAAGCGTCAAAAGGAATAAAAATTCTGTTGATAATAACAATATCCAATTGGTATGGTTTTTGTTGTTGAATGTTGTCTTTTAGAATATATATCCTAATGGCGTTAGTACCGCGATATTAACAAAGAGCATGTTCATAAAATGCAGTTGTGAATTCAAATGAAGCTATAATATACCCATATCACTAACTGCAATACATCATTAAAATTATGTTATCAGTTCATTCCTTCTAAGCTTATACAATTTTTATATCTAATTTCTCTGTTCAATTCAATTCAATTCTTTATTCATTTTAATAACATAACAAAAAAAAAAAAATTTCAAATCGTTAATTAAAGATAATAATTAATAATACAATCAGTGGCGGCTCGTGACTTTTGAGGAGCTTAGAGTGCTAATTTGAACAAAAATGGCATTATTGATTTCGTTGTAGCCGAAAAATATATTTATTTTTTTTGGAATTTTTTTTTTTTATGAAGATTTTCAGGAAATTTCAGTTTTGGCGTTATTTTTCGGCTACATTAAAACTACGACATTAAAAATGCCATTTTTGTTCATATTAGCACTCTAGCTCAACAAAAGTCACGAGCCGCCACTGAATACAATAATAAGATACAATTTTAAACGAAAGCGATAAGTTTCAAATAATAAACTCGCTTATAATCCTAACCTTATACTACTGACAAACTGTCGTAAATGCCCGTTTATCAGGCGTTCAAAATCCAAAATATCCCCATCAGCAAGCGGTTTTTTTTACATTAGCTCCACACAGGAGGCCCCAAGGAAAAAAAAGATCCCTCAGGGCCTATGCCATCTTTGGGGATGCTGTGTGGAGGGTCTTATAAGGGAAAGGAAGGAGTGGAAGTTCTGAGAAGGAAAAAGGTAAGAGGGGTGGGTAGGAATCTGGGGGTCAATGTATCTAGGAGAGACGAATGTACGAATCCATCCCTCCTACTGCGATGCAAGGTGATGGGTCAAATGAGTCCGGCTGGAAAGGTCTAAATTGCGTCTCCCTCAACCAGTCTCTTCTGATCCGGCTCGCAAAGCGGTAGGTGGGCAAACGCATTCACCGTCAAGATCCAGGCAAACCTCATCCCGTGAACCCGGGCTTGGATTGAATATGAATATTATCGGTATTTGAAAGGCTATGGCTGAAAAACCTGTGTAGCGTTTTAAAATATGCGACGATGTGATGCTAACCACACCAAATTTGTCAAATCAAGGGCTCATTTACAACTGAATTGGCAATTGACCAAAGTCGGTAGATAAGTAAGTAGATACGCGAGACTCTGCTACCATAAAAACGGTATTATTGAAACTCGCGTCAATCCATCGACTTTTTGACTATAGCGCTTAGTATGTTTTACCCATTGGCCCCAAACCCCGAGTGGGAATTGTGTGTGGCTTCTAAAGTCCTTGACTACAAACCTTGATTCCCGCTCTTCTCGTGGTAGGTTTGCCTAAAAACGAAATACGGTTATACCAGTGACATCTGAGAATAAAATTAAAAATGCCAATCGCTATGTAGACAAAAAAGCTTTCAATTCGTAATATTGGTAATAATAATATGTTTGTAATAATTTTCAGTCCGTTTGAAGTTTTTTCAGCGGCCGGCGGCCATGCAATTTCTTCAAACTAACACTGCACTTGCACCTATGCAATAAAAATAAGGTGGCGCTTCCTATCCCGGGAGCTTCAAGAACTATCATGTATAAAAAAGTGATTTTCAAATTGAAGCAACAATTGTTTTCCGCATATTTTTTATGTGAAAATATTTTGATTCAATAGAAAAATATTTGATAAAAATCAATTATCCTTGATCAAATACATACACATTTAAGTGCATTTGAAGAACTGTGTACAAAATATTTATTTGTGTACAAAACTCTTATTAGACCATTGCTCACGTACGCAGCTGAGACATGGGTACTTAATAAGAGGAATAAGCGAGCACTGTACATTTTTGAAAGAAAAAATTTGAGGCGTATCTTTGGACCGATTCTAGAAAATGGATTTTGGCGTACACGTTACAACGATGAGCTCTACACTCTGTTTAAGGAATCAAAAGTGACACAACTTATAAAGTTGGGAAGACTTCGGTGGCTGGGTCATGTGAAAATAATGACAGAGCATCAAGCACCAAAGTCCCTGCTAAAATCTAGACCTGTAGAGCGAAGGAGCCTGGAAAGACCAAAATTAAGATGGAACGACAACGTCCTCAAGGACCCACGTACCTTGGAGCTTCCAAATTGGAGAGAACTGGTACAAAATAGAGATGTGTGGAGGAAGACTCTTGGGGAGGTTAAGACCCATTACGGGTTGTAGAGCCAATTGTGATGATGATGAAGAACTAAATAAGTAAAAACTTAGATTTAGTATTTAGAGACAGAAATATTATAAACGCTATCTGATAATTATGTATTACGAGCGCCTTATATATTTCATTTGTTACCAAATTTTTTCTTTTCTTTTGTTTTACTGTGTTCTGCATATTCGCTTCCAATACACTTATTCTTGTATATTAGATACTTAATTGATTTGATTGTATATTAGATACTTAATTGATTGGAAATCGTTTAATAATACTTATATGAATCATCATATACCTACCTACTTACCTAATATGTACGATACCTGTAGATTTGACTGTCCTAGAACGGAAAGACCAAAAGACATTCAAATGTAAATGTATTTTTATTATAACAAATAAATAAATAAAAATAAAAAAGTACATCAATGCAGATTTCCAATTTTCTGTAAAAACATTTAGTATGGGGTGAGGGCCAATGGGTCAAAAAATCACTAAATTTATACAATTCTTTAAAACCATTCCCTAGAGTAGGGTTTCTTTTTTGATTATTTGACATCGTTTTCAAAATTCAAAACATTGTTTTCAAAATTATATGTTTGCACTTTTTTTTTACATTAGCTCCACAAAGGAGGATTTGTTTTATCTTGGGTCCTGTCAGCTTTGGGGATGATGGGTGGAGGGTCTTTTTGTGGAAAGAAAGTTATGGGAAGAAAAAATGTGTGACGGTTGGATAGAAAGCGGTGAGTTGAACGAATGAATCCATCCCTCACACTGCGGCGCAAGGCCATGAGTTAAGAGAATCGGGTCTGGATAGGTCAAAAGTACTTACTTAACCAGCCTCTCCCGATCCGGCCTGCCATGCAGTAGATAGTAGATGGGCAAAGACCTAGACCTAGACAAACTTCCCCCCATAAACCCTGACTCCCCTGCTAAGTCATCAAATATAGTGAACCACTTGAGGAGACCTATGAATACCAATGATACCTATTGAATAGTCAGCATCCCGACATCCTAACTAACTAACCATCACGCCGTTTCCCCGCAGGGGTAGGCAGAGGGGACGGACCGCCAAACAACTCGGTCTTGGCACACGCTACTTGCCTCATTCACATTCATACATCTTCTCATACATACTCTTCTATTATTCTGACTCTTGACATGGCCCGACTCAAGTATCTGATTTACTTGATCGTGCCACGTCTTCCTTGGGCGTCCTCGGCTTCTTATACCGTTCACATTCGCGTCATAAATTCTCTTTACACTCCTTTCTTCATTCATTCGCTCAACATGCCCAAACCATCTAAGCGTCCCTTTCTTAATCTTACTTACTACGCTCACATCAGCCTTGCCTATGGAAGGTATTGTCCAAGTATGGAGTGAATACAAATCTTGTACAGGCAATCGCGTCTCTATACGAGGGAAGCGTTGCTTGCATAAGGGTAAACGGTGGTTTTACGGGGTGGTTTGACATCATAAAAGGTGTTAAGCAAGGTTGCGTAATGTCACCGTGGTTATTCAATCTATACATGGACAATTGTATGCAAGAATTGAAAGAGGCGGGATTGGGCGCGAAATTGAATAATCTGATAGTATGTTGCCTGTTGTATGTTGATGATGCGGTGCTGATTGCCAACAGTATAGAAGATCTGCAGTCTCTCGTGTCTAGGATGAACGAAGTATGTATGAAGAATGAATTAATGATGAATGTAAGTAAGTCTAAAGTCATGGTGTTTGAAAGAGAGAGTCAGAAAACGGTGTGCAAGATAGTTGTGAAAGATGAATACTTGGAGCAGGTGGATGAGTTTGTATATTTGGGAAGTATGTTTACGAGAGATGGGAAGGCTGATAGGGATATCGAAATAAGGGTGAATGCAGGTAACTCCATTAATGGAGGATTGAACGCCGTTGGAGCCAACAAAAAGTTGTCCACAGAAGCGAAGCTAGCAGTCCACAATGGAGTACTGGTACCTACCCTGATGTATGGAAGTGAAGCGTGGAAATGGCAGAGAAAGGATGAAAGTAGACTGAATGCTGTAGAAATGAGATCCCTGAGGCGTATGTGTGGTAAAACCATGTATGATCGTGTGAGGAATGTGGAGATCCCGACATCCGTGCGTTATTATTAGGTAATATGAATGACTCGTCAAGGCGTACACCGTAGCGTGTGTCACTCCCCATAGAGAGAAAAATTAAAGCCTTATTTTTGAACGCCCGGGGTCTAAAAAATTGCGTATGATATGTAGCTATTCGAAAACGTAAAAATAAACGAAATTGGCTCGCTAAAATGGCCGGAAGTTTTGAAAAAATTAGATTTCGTAATTCGGGAAAAAATAAAACAAATTGTCCATATTTTATATTTTGTAGCAAACCTAATTTGTATTCTATAACTGCAGTCCAAAGAAAGCAAAAAAAAATAATTTTAAACATATGTGATTTGTTTGTTAAAAATATGAAAAGGAAAAATAACACTTTTTCTGGATAAAATCAAGATACTAAACAATAACTACACCAAAATTTTTGAACAAAATACAATGAATAAAAATTATGAATGCTCAAAATTGAATGATAACATGTTACGACAACAGTAATTATTGTGAAAAAAATATTAATTAACCAAATTGAAAAATACATGTTTTAGGTGTTTTTTTAATGATTTTCAATGCATTTTAGCGAGGTAATAACCATTTAAAAAAATAGAAATTTATATGCAGTTCTCATTTTCTTTGTTAGACGCAACTTTTAAGACCCCAGGCGTTTCTGAATTCAAAAGTTGAAATAATTGGCACACCCTAGTACACAGTGCACATTTAAACAAAAATCTATTACTAATCTTACAGCGATAACATCGATTTTAACACCCATTTATTGTGCAAACTTGTGGCACCACATCTCATACTGGTACTGATAAACTTCCATGATTAGTTCTGACGGAACTATACGACAATACTAATAACAATCGTACTTGATAACGGTGGCGACAAATTAATATTCGCTCCCTTGCGGACAGCGGGATACTATTATTGCCAAATTAATCATATTATAAGTTGTTTACTTATGTACATAGAATAAAGAAGAACACAAGAACTTCGATATGGGCGTGTTTCGCGATTCGAAAGTCTGACTATTCTTTGCTTAAATTTCAAATACACAACTGTTTCATGATCATTTTGAAAATTTGGGTGTATGTACCGCCGCTGCTGGAATCATTTATTGGATAACCAACACCCGTGCCGTAGGTCACCCCAAGTGGTACGTTACATTTGGTGACTTAGAGGTTTGTCTAGGTCTTGGCGGCGAATGCGTTTGCCCATCTACTGCGTGGCAGGCCAGATCAGTAGACTGGTTGAGAGATACTTAACCTAGACCTCTCCAAACGGACTCTACACGGAGAAAAATGTTATTCTAAAATACGATCATTTTATTCAGAAAAATGGTGAAAAACGGGACTGAAGTTCTTACGAACAAATTAACAGTGTTTCAATTTTTATTGGCGGGAAAATGTAAGAATAATTTGTTGGTATACGTACGAAATTACCCATCGCTTTGCACCGTAGTGGGAGGGATCGATTAATACGTCCGTCATTCCCCACAGTTACAGATTCCTACCCACTTTTCCCTTTTTCTTCCCAAAACTTCCTCTTCTTCCTTTCATTGGCCCTGAGGATTTTTTTCCGCAGGGCATCCTATGTGGAGCTAATGTAAAAAGAATCGAGATGGCGGTAAACGATATCAGAAAAGTGTAGTAGAGGCTTTCTAATGGACTGGTACCAAAATATAAATACTAATAAGTCAGGGGCGAGGTTGGCTTGCATTCAAATCTACATTTGGGAATTTCTAGTATGTATTATCAATTCATTGGTTGCTTCTCATTAGCTTCACGTCGAAGACTGTTGTAGTTCTGACAATTATGCAAAACTTTGAACACGCGCTGAATTATTTTGCTTCGCGAACAACAATCATTTGATTAAGTTTCGATAGTTTGTGTTACCTTAAATAATTAAATTTACAATTATTATAAGTAATAATTTATTAACCTGAAACATTCATCCACATTGAAAAAATCTCTTGAGAAAAGATTCATGACGCCGACTGGACTCGAACCCCTGTCCTTCTGATTTCCGGTCAAAATGCTCTACCACTGAGCTACGTCAGCTTATCTCTTATAATTCATTATATTTATTCTTATGTTTCATTTAAGAATAATTACTGCTTATTACATTTTTTCACCTGCAAACAACCAATTTATTTTATATTAAAAAGCCATCACCAAAAAAATGTAGACATCATATGTCTCTACGCCTGCCTTGTCTGCATAATGTGTAGTACAGTATATTATAGCAATATAACAATAAATCCAAATAAAATCATAGAGAAAAACAATCTACAAATACAAAATATTGTATGGAAACTTAAGAAGTATTTAATGTTAACTAGTTTAAGAGGGTATTGCCAGAGAATATCGGAAATTAGTCCTATTTTAATCAAATTCTAGAAGTATTGGCTCTTTTTTACAAAAATACATAAATTGATTAAGAAAGATTGTTATTTTATCTTGTACACACGCCGTTTTAAAATTTTGAAAAAGTTAGTGTATTTATGAGATACTAAGGTTATACCATTGGTCGTTGGCAGATTTGTTCATTTTTCAAACGATAGATTCTATTAAACAACACAAATTTCAAATCATATAATCATAAAAAAAAAAAAAATCAATACATAATCTAGTCAACACAGTTTTCAGAATTTTAATTTTAGTAAATTTAAAATCATTAAAAAATAAATCCGAGAACGTGTTTTGTGACGAAAATACCTCAGTTTTTCTATTTATTTAAGGTCTTGCAAACTAAAATATTTCATATTTTTTTAAAACAATTATATTATTTAGACATTATTGAAAATTTATAAATACTTATGATCAAAAAATACTTACAAGAAGTACACAATATTTAATAATTTATCATCGTGCGTTTTGAGCATTTTTATTGCTTACTTCAATGTAGGACATGTTGGTACAAATTAAAGCAAGTTTTGAATGAAATAAATCGATATTAAATTTTTAATTTAAATATTTTGATACGTGCAATACTCGATCATTTTCTTTGAAACCTCCCTGTACAGTTGCAAGCATTTTTAAACTTCTTTAATTCTTCTTCTTCTTTAATTCTCAACCGCTGGTCAATCGCTCTTAATGGTAATTCTTCATTGATAAATTTTACTTATATAAATTAAAATATCAAACTTTGTTCCAAATCCAATAGTTTCTTCATCACGGTGCAACACGTTGTATCCCGATTATAAACCATTGGTTTTAAAACATGTTGTTAATTTTTATTAAAAGATGGTTGGCGTAAGTGTTTTTTTATTTTAATTTAATTAAAACGACGACATAAAAGATATTTGCAAATATTTTAGATATGATGCAAATACATGAAGAAGACGGTTGGGTTAAAATATTATACATATATACCTACCTATGCACTTGTTAAAACGTATTTTTACAAAAACAAAAAACTTTGGTATAGTTTAAAATGAAAACGTAAAATTACCGAACACAACCGGTAAAAACAACAACATCCGGGAATATCTTTGCAGGTGACCGGTCTTCTCAGTGAAGACTTTTTAAGTGTATGAATATTGAGTACAAACTTTTCCTCACATGATAATTCATCATGTCTCAAAGCATCGAAAACTGATAATTGGGGTTTTTAACCTAAGTTAGGTTAGGTTAGGTTAGGGGAGGAGGCAGGGAAATGGAAGGGTAGGTTAATGTTAGTTATGATGTGATGAATTATCATGTGAGGAAGTATCGTGTCTGAAAAAATTTACTATGGGAATTCAGACGCTGAGATCTCATAGTCCGATTAGACATGGAACCATCTTTGCAACATCGTGTGCAGGTTGCATTTAACCACGTGAACATGATACTCAGCTATGTTTATAAACAAATCGTCCACACAACGTACATGGTGTCATCGAATTACATGAAGCTTTTGAAAATCTAAATGCCGAGCTTTCACACGCTTTCACTTAAAGTTTTGTCATTCATCGCCTCTGCCTCACCCTTCGGAGAGAATACGTGTCACGTTCCGGCGTGTTTACACGGGACTTAAAATATTTGTAGCAATAACTTGACATGCACAAACAGATGGTGGGAGTGTTAATACAAAATTACTCGGAGCACTAAAAATGTTAACTTGGTCCATAAACGAAGCACGTTGTACTCCCACAGTATAGATGTATTAAAGATTGATCCGTCTGAATTACAGATGACTTTTAATTTTAATTCAACGATAGCACAGTGTTACTTAAGAGAACACAATACTGAGGAGAAAAAATTACCTCAGGGCCTACGTCATCTCTGAGGATGCTGCATGGAGGGTCTTCTTAGTAAATGGAAGGATATGAAGTTCGGGGAGGATATGAAAACGAGGGGTGCATAGGAATCTGTGGCTCAATGTATCTAGGAGTGACGGACGTATGAATCCATCCCTACCGCTGCAACGCAAGGTGATGGGTCGAGAGAGTTAGGTTGGAGAGGTCTAGGTAAGGTCTTCCTCAACTAGACTCTCCCTATCCGACCCACCACGCAATAGGTGAGCAAATGCATTCGCCGCCAAGATCCAGACAAATCCCACCCCATGAATCCGGGCACTCCCGCTATGTCACCAAAAGCAGTGAACTACTTGGGGTGACCTATGTCAGAGGTGTTGGTTATCCAAATAAGGGTTCTCGTGGTGGTACCCATACCCGCCATTCAAATTAATTGTGAAATGAAATGGGGAAAGGAAGGTGGGGAATTACTTACTGGTATTTTCGAATCTGAACACCAAATACGGATAAAGCCATTTCAAGCAATATTTTAATTCTGAATGTTGGCCTTTCACCTGGGCAATACTGAATTTGTATTGTATTTTTAATGAATTAATTGTGACACAAGAAATATATATGAAAGTATAGAGTACTATAAATATGTAGGTACTGTACACGTAAATACAAAAAAAATGTACCGTATTTTATTTTATCCGATATTTTTACGAATCAAATCTTTAGGGTTCAGTGACATTTAGATAAATTTTCCATCAACCCGAGATCTACTAAAATATTTAAGGATCGTTTAGTACATCACTCAGACATGATATGAAAACAGTCATGATTGATATGATGACTGAACTGATATTATGCTATTTATACCAGAATAAGTTGTTACGAAAATATCTAAATATATTGTACATTTTGAACTTCTTTAAAATACTGAAAAAAAGTGTTTTTTTGTTTCAGAAAGTAAAATAATGGATTGCTCAACCAGTGTAAGCCACGAAAACTTTGTTTCATCTCAATGAAGCACCAAAACTATGATGTTAATAGCAATATTATTGTAATTGTCACCTTTCTATTTAACTTGAAGACAATGATTGCGTAAGTGGGTACTTGTTTTGCTATAAATACAATAACAATTCCTATATTAACTCCACACTGGACCCAAATATGATGTAGGCATTGAGGAAAATAATTTCCCTCATGGCTTATATCACCTTTGGAGATGCATTGTGGATGGTCTTCTTAATCCTACAAGGATCCGTTCTGAGTCTGTCTTGTGACTCTCTCTCTCGGACGGCGCTACAGCCCATATCGAGCTTTGGCCTCCTGCAATTTTCGCCTCTAACTCCTCCTGTCCTTAGCGGCTGACTTCCAGTTTGTTATCTGGAGAAGCTGTGATGCATCTCCCCTTATCCCGTCTTATCCACCTCAGTGTAGGTCTTCCCACTTTTCTCTTTCCACTTGGGTGTCAAGTAATAATTCGTTTTGGGAAGCATATGTCCGGCATTCTCTGTACATGCCCAGCCTATCTCAATCTGAGGAGTCTCATATGACCACTTTCACGGGACCACATATTCTCCTCCGTCCGTCTTGTGACAGTATAGTTTATTTATTCATTTATTTATTAACGGACTTACGTCCAATTTACAATAAAATAACACAAAATTTTGGAAAATGTATATTATAGAAATAAAGCATGGTATATGAAATCAAAGTCAAAGCAGAGATAAACATAAGAAAATAGAAGTGACAGTAGCAGTGACAAGCCAAATCAAGACGTAGCTAAAATTCAAAATAGTTAAAATTTCTTCAATATTATTTAGGGACCGATAAAAATCATTTAGGCTTATACCAAAAAAATCAAGATCTTGACTTAAGTTGACCAATCTACACATTCTGGACAGTGATGATTTATACCCATAATTTGTCGAGTGTTGATTGAGGAAGATGTTCATTATTGCTGAGACTACGGTTCATGATAGCATTTTGTTTGGCAAGCCCCCAAAGGGTGCACAAACCCCTACAGCTCGGAGGGCTTTGAATTTTTTGAAGCATAGAATGGACAATTACCCCAAGAGCGTTTCGTCTTCGGCTGAGAATAAACTCGTCGAATTTAATGTTTAAAAGACTCGATCATGTCTTATGAAAACGAAATGAAAACATAGTCTCCTTCAACGGAATAAATCTTCCCAATAGGCTTTTCAACGATATGCTTGGTGTAACTCTAACTGTCAAACTAAGGTACTGGGGCTCCATCGAAGCCAGAGTCAAGTTAGCTTCTCAGAACTTTGGCGTACTTTACAGGATCCGCAGATACTTTTGAACATGTGGAACAATTTGTCGGCCCCGGTATTTCCTACCTTCAAGACCCAGATTCACTCCTTCCTTTCCACAAAATCCTTCACACTGCATCCCCAAAGATGACATAGTACCTAAAGGAAATTAAAGTAAGTAAAAAATGTAGTTATGCAGGAATATTAAGATATAGGTAATTTAATGTAGGGGAAAAAACTGTAAATTTTTTTTCCGTGTAAAATCAGCGAAGTAAAAAAAATTATTATCTTTTCTTAACGTACACATTTAGTGAGAATCCTAAATATATAACATATTAAAAAAATCCAAAATCGATGTAGAAAGTTATAAAATCTGTCGACAAAATTACAATTTTGGCTCAGTTTAAATAGTTTTGTCACAAAAAGGCCAAGTGTAAGTTTCGTGGCTTTGAATCTGAACTTAAAATTGTGATTCGACGTGAAATGTTTTTAAAAGTCTTGAATTAGTTCGAATTTGAGTAAAAGCACATTGATGTTCATATTATTTTCTTAGATGTTTTCTAAATATGAGCAAGATAAGTTTATTGTGTTTTCGGCATAAGTTTCGGAAAATATCAGCATCTGTGGGGTATTAAATCATATTTTATAATCTTTTTTATGTAAGGTGGCTTAGTCTGAATATTTTATAACTAGAATACTCGTTTCAATGTTATAGAAGAAAGTAAAATAGTTGTTAGTAGAATAATATTGGCTATTCTTTAAAATTGTGATAATCTAGGATTTTTTTTTTGTATTTCGGAAAGTATATTATGAAGCCATATTTTGTTTAGCAATGTGAGTGTGTAAAGACAATTCAATTTTTTTATTTTATATCCTTTACTGAATATATCTAACAACTTTCCCCTGAATGACTACCAATATTTAGAGAAATGATTGTTTTGATCGTGCGAATCGGCTACTGCGGCACACGACGCGACAACTTTAGATGACTACCATCTTGAATCGGAACCGGAACGCGACAAACATGACAAATGGTCGACATTAAACATTAATTATCCACCCTCAATTATTTTTTAGGAATTCTAATAAGCCTAATCATGAAATTAAAAATGAAAAAACAAATATGTTGTTATTCACGCATAAAATAATTTATATTTATTGGAAATTATTGTTCAAAGCCATACAAAAATGTAGGTAACAAAAAAAGCTGAACAGATCGACAATTATGCTTTCTCACTCGAAGTGACGGGAATAAGAAAACCTATGTAAAACGCCGTAGGAAACAATTTATCAATAAATGTCATAGATAATATGGAAAAAAATATATCGTAGATAATATTGTTAATTATAAAATTTGAAATATGTGATTGACAAATATGACGTTTCAATAAGAGGTCTCAATAGCCGAATTGGTAGAGGCGTTCGTCCCGGTAAGACGAGAGGTTCAGGGTTCGTGTCTCAGTTGCAACCGTTATCTTATATTTTTCTGTGACTTGTTCTTTTTTATATTTTCGTTTAGTTTACTATTGTTATCTTCTTCTTCGGTGATATATTAAATTAATAGGAATAACTTTAAAATTATGAAAAGAGAGATGTTGTAATAAAAATTGAATATAAATAAATATTTATAAACAAACATATATATTGGTCTGCTACGATACATGTTAAAGCTGTCTTTTTAACAATGCGTAAAATAATTACACATGATATGAGCTGATTATTTTTTATCGGTTTCTGTATTTAAAAATAGTTTAGATTATATTGACGGGTGCAATAAAATTTGCATTTGGTTAAATACGTATTAATCAAATTTCTCGGCGACCGGGTTTCTCCACAAAATTAAAAACTGAATATGGAATTAGAATGTTACATTTAAAAAAATTCAACTGAAGCCCACGTTTAAGGATTAATAATTTTTCACACTATGACTATTTTATAGTGGTGACAACAGCTAAGTACAGTGCCAAGCCATACAGTGTTAGAGAATCCATTTCCAAGATTTAACAAAATTTTCATTTAGATGTTTTTGTTTTGACGAAGCATAACAAAGCTAGGATAAACAAAGTTAATACGAAATTAGGAACACATAATATGTAACTCATTTTTCATAATAATTATTCTGTTTTGTTTCAATCACGCCTGAAGGTGAAAGGTAAGTTGAATAATAGAAATAAACACGTTTGGAAAAGATTTAAATCATTTAATTTCAGAGAATTTGTAACAAATTGACGATAAACAGAAACGGTAGCTACTTCGTTTATAGATTGGCTAATGCTATAAATAATACAACTGTATAATTCATACCCTGTTATGTAAATAAATAGCAGTGAGTGAAATGCTTTGAGATCGCAAATTAATAGCTCAATTTTGTATCTCAATGGATTTTATTATTAATTATCTGAATGTAAGTAAAGTTCGGATGTGGGTTGAGTAAGCTAAAACATTCTTTAGAAATTTTCGTTACCACACTTTTATTGAGTAGAAACTTAATAATATTAATTGGAATGGGCATGTCGGAATTAAATCTAACCAACGTCTTCAAAATATTCATTCATTTTATCATACATTACACACCATACAGTTTTTTAAGTGGTACCCAACTTGTACAAATTCAGTGTACGTCTTAAACGTTGAACTATATGGTTATGATTTGCATGATTTTTTTTTTGTCTGAAAATTATTGGTATTTTTTTAATGTGAATATTTATATGAAGCCAGTGAGACTATGGCATCCCCATTTGGGGTACATTGGGAGGCTGAAGGTAATTGTGGAGGGGAAGGAGATCGGAAAGCACACCAAATACAGCTAAAGCCATTTTAGGCCAAGTTTCAATTCTGAATGGTGGTCATTTACCAGGGCGATACTGTCAGTATCTTACACTTTGTAATCTGCGGCAAATATACCTTGTATTATTTTTAATGATTACATTGTGGGATTTGGATCCGGATCGCTGGTCGACAGCCTTGTCCCTCGACCACGAATTTTTCACACTTTTATTGAGTAGAAACTTAATAATATTAATTGGAATGGGCATGTCGGAATTAAATCTAACCAACGTCTTCAAAATATTCATTCATTTTATCATACATTACACACCATACAGTTTTTTAAGTGGTACCCAACTTGTACAAATTCAGTGTACGTCTTAAACGTTGAACTATATGGTTATGATTTGCATGATTTTTTTTTTGTCTGAAAATTATTGGTATTTTTTTAATGTGAATATTTATATGAAGCCAGTGAGACTATGGCATCCCCATTTGGGGTACATTGGGAGGCTGAAGGTAATTGTGGAGGGGAAGGAGATCGGAAAGCACACCAAATACAGCTAAAGCCATTTTAGGCCAAGTTTCAATTCTGAATGGTGGTCATTTACCAGGGCGATACTGTCAGTATCTTACACTTTGTAATCTGCGGCAAATATACCTTGTATTATTTTTAATGATTACATTGTGGGATTTGGATCCGGATCGCTGGTCGACAGCCTTGTCCCTCGACCACGAATTTTTCGATTCTTTTATATTGGTCAGAATTTCTTGGAAGGTCTTGGACGCTCCATATCTACATGTAGTAATGACCTCTGTGATTTTTACTGTTTTCGAAAGTGAAGACTTATTTCATGTTTTTCTTGAAGAGTGACTATGTTTATGTTTTTGATAAATTTACTTATTTATGTATTTATTTATTTGCAATTTACGGCACTAGTGCCATTTACTTACAAATGTTTTTATTTTTATTTTTACACAGACATTAACATTTGATAAGCGAAACATTATGGGAACAAAGAAAAAAATACAGTGAAAAGAATTATATCCCGAGATTGTGGTATAATTGTCACAATAATACATACTAGGGGACCTTGATCTTATGGTAGGTACATGAAATTGAATCAATATTAATATATCAGGGCTATCCAACTGATTATTTACAATTTTATATAAAAACATAAGATCAAAAATTTTTCTCCTTTCAATTAACTTTAGTAATTTCAATTAATGTAATAAAAAATCATAATCTATTGTTTCTATAGAAATTCCGAGTCTAAAATTAATACATCTCAAAAATTTGCGTTGGACTCTTTCGATGGTAAATGTGATTATTAAATTTATAAATATAATAAATTTAAAAAATATATACTTTTGAAATTAGCTATCACTTTGTGGTTATCCATTCTATAAAACGCTTAGATAACTTAGAAGCTCTAGAAATAAAATAAAAATCCCTTAAAAATAATGAGTCGATTATCAATAAACAAAAAATATTAACCTATAGCCCAATATTAAATCTCTTCCCATTCGATGTCCATTCTGTCCCCTTTTACTCTTCATTAATTCCTAGCCACGCCCCCACCCCTACCACAACACCTACTGATAAATTGAACCCACCCACTATTTTGTAATTGTCATCATTATATGTTTGCCCTGAAGAAGGAACGGTTGTTCCGAAACCGGTCGGCGTTTAACTAAATAAATCAGTGGTTGTAACTAAGTTATATTGTTTCACTTAATTAAAAAAATATTTTTCATAAATTCTTTGTTAAATTTTGCTTCAGTTCTAAATTGTTAGTTCCTGTGTTGTAGGTGAATTGAAGTTCTCAAAAAACAAAGGCGATTTAAAATAATTAAAAAAATACCAGATAGTACATAGTAACTTGTGAATATCGAATACTCCTCTGAGAACTTACAACTTTTAAAGATAACATTAGGTTCTATCATCATCTATCAAGAAGCTCCAATACAAGGGATTATTTAAAATAGAAGTCAAACAATGTTTAATGTTTCCCTCGCCGCTTATTCCAAGTTCCGAGAAAGAGTAAACTCCCACTATTTAAAAAAAATACAAATGTAAATCCCGTAATCCTAGGCTTCAGGCTCATTGTGTACCAATATGTGGACGAAAATAGCTTGTTTTCTGTTTATTGTCTATGGAAATGTCTGAACGCTTCACATCTGGCATACATTGTTTACCATACAAGTAGACAAAGTCAAAACAGTCGAACCTCTTGGACGAGAAAAAAGATGAAGCAGAGGTAATAGTAGACTGTAGGTTTGTGGATCCTGGGCGTGATATATTTTTGTTTACTCGTTAGGTTCTTAGAGCTGATAACCACCCATACACTGCCAAGTAACATGTAGATATAGTAGGCATTGCTTTTTAACGAAGTAAATGGCTTCCACACTACTTGAATAATGGTTTTGAGACCACACGAACTAAATAAAAGGAAGGAGAAAAGGTAAGTTTATTCCTGACTATTTAAATTTGTTCTCTTTGGTCGCAAATGCCATTTCGAGCACCGTATCGTTTATATATATATATTTCAAACAAGTGTGTTATTAACAAGTTACACTAGGACATGGGCTAAGTACTCCCCCTTAATAGTGAACTCTTTGAGGATGCTGCGTGGAATGTCTTTAAGGAATAGGAAGGAAAATAAGTTTCAGGAAGGAAAAATATATGAGGAGGGGGTAGGAATCTGGGGGTCTTTATATCCAAGAGTAACGGAAGTATGAAACAAACCCTTTCACTGCGTTACAAGGCGATTTTCCAAGACAGTCCTGCCGGAGAGATTAAAGGGTCTCCCTCAATCAATATCTCCCGATCCACCACGTAGTTGATGGGCAGACGCTTTCGCCGCCAACACCCGGACAAACCTCGTCCCATGATATTAATTGTGAAATCACACAAATGAATCAAATAAAACTTATTTGCGCACGCCGGGTTCGAACCCGCGACCTTGGATTGTAAGTCGGGAGTCTTACCCTCGACCACGGAGGCCGGTAGACTTAATCTTGAGCTCTTAATAATAATAATATTTGGAAGACTTGTATAGCACCGTTTTTGAGAAAAATAACCTCAAGGGCGCTATTTGCATGTTTGGTTAACTTATTTTGTACTGTACATACCGTATGCAGTAAAGTTTCACTTCTGCTTGCAAGTATTTGCTTATGTGAAAAATGAAAAAAACATTATTTATATTTTATATGAAAATACATTTAAATTTATATGGTTATTTTCAAAATTTAAAAGTCCTTTCCTGTTCTCCAGATTCAATCTCGCAAATTTCTTATAATGGAAACTTATAAGAATTGCTATGAGAACTGTTCGGTAGTATTACATAAACAAATTGGATTAGTTATAGTCATTATTTTTCACCTTGCGAATATTGGTTATTGGTTTGTAACCTATTTTTAAATATTATATTATGTGTGAAATAATATGTTGTAATCCTGTTAATGTTCCAAATACAATAAAAAAAACCGATATCTATAAATTGCAATTTTAATAGAACTTTGTTTTATTTTGAGGGCAAGATGAGCTTGTGGGGAATTTGTTATTTTAATATTATTTTGGGGTTATTAAAATTGATATCTATTTTAGTATAGCGTTGTTTTTGTGAGAAATCATCTAAAGCGGTCTACACACCATGTTATATATATACACAACAGTCTACACAAGCTGTTAGCAGCTGGCTATTATCTCCTGTCTCTTTTTTCCTCGTGCGAACCCGTAACATTCTATTTCACGTTGTTTTCTGTCTCTTTTATTAACACAACAAATTCATTATCACCATCTCATTTCACTGCGGCGCATCGATTTGTACTAGCGGCAGACGGTTTCTTACAATTTGCAGTCAACGTGAAACATAGTGTTACGGGTTCGCATGGGGAAAAAAGAGACAGAAGACAACCTACAACCATCGATTTTTAGCCAGCTGCTAATAGCTGCTGTTTGCAGCATGATGTGTAGACCGCTTCAAGGGGGCGCCTGTTGGTAATATTTTTAAAGAACCCGCCTACCTAGCTGTTAATAAAGTATTAATTTATTTTTAAAATATCAAATATTCGTTTCGATTCGAGATATAAATAAAACTTCTCACGCAATAAAAAACAAATCGTTTTACATCACTATTAGTGGGCAGAGAAAGTAACTTTTATCACCTATATTAAAAAGTCTTCCAATAATGACATTTGATTAGATCGCCCATTAAAACAACAAAATAAAAACATGTAAAGATTTCATTAAGGAACCGAGAAATACGTAAAATGATTAATATTTATCGACATCTAATCCCTTCGCCCAGAGGCCCGTGTTGGGGCCCTATATGAATATTTAAGGCCTGGTCAGACTATAAATCGATATTCGGGAAGGTGGTAACGAACTATCGATACTTCTGCGTCAAGCTGTGTCGGCATACGGAGGGTGTATCGATGTCTTGTCTAGTGAATGCTCCAGAATGCTTCTTTCGTCCAACGGCCTTATGCGCCGATGATGGATTATAATATTATTTGTACAGTTATATTAAAAAGGAGACTTTAAAATTTGGAATTACACTCAATATAATTTAAAAAAAAACATATTTTTCTTTATGTAGGTAGATACTCAAACATATTGCAACTTTTGCAGTAAAAATTATTCTCTGATCTCCCTGCTCGTATATGCAGGGTGATAAAGGACGTTCTTGAATTACTCCAATGATTCCTGACTTTTTAATAATATAATTATTCTTAACCTAGGTTAAATAACTGTAGTTTAAGAATAACTTGTACTAGTCTGAAGATGACTTTAAAAAGCTGAAACTGGGTACGGCCAAAAAAATTAAAGTGGAAATAAGTTTTATATTTGTTTTATCATATTATTATAATGGTATATAACCACGAATAATCAGTTTCGAAAATAGAAACATTACTGACATTATTTGGTGTAAACAATGTAAATGAAATTTGTTTCTATTGCGACATTTTTTATGTTTTTTTATTGATTGAAGAAAAATATTAAAAAATTAGGAGTTTGACAGTTAGGGGTGGGGTGTGGGGTTGCTTCGTTAATCGAATGAGTGATCAGTAACGATATGTGGAAGTTTTTTTTTTGTTTGATTATGAAAAAAAAAGAAAAAAAACATTTAAAAAGTCACCGTACACCAATATTTTAGTTACATTTTCTACTCCAAATAATGTCAGAAATCACTGTTTTTTTTTTTTCATTAGCTCGACATAGGAAGCCCTGAGGAAAATCATTTCCCTCAGGGCGTTTATCATTTTTGGGGATGCTGTGTGAAGGGTGTGTCTAAGGAAAGGAAGTAGAAAAGGAAAGGAAGTTCTTGGAAGGAAATAGGTATGAGGGTTGGGTAGGAATCTGGGGTTCAGTGTACCCAGATCAGACAAACCACACCCCATGAACCAGGGCACCCCTGCTAAGTCACCAAACGTAGCGAACCATATGGGGTGACCTATGGCAGGTGTTGGTTATCCAATAAATTGTTCCCGGGGTAAATAAATTGTAACCATTGCCGCCTCCCAAATTAAAAATTAAATTAAGTCAAGTTCATCTTTTAACACCTTGTATATCTAAACAGTCAGGAGTTCACAAATTGTGTTGCGATGACTGCCCATTGTTCTATATAGTTAAGTTAACTAAAAATGTAGGTAAATATTAGAATCTCGGAACACGTATGGTTCAGTCAGGCGGATTTAAACACATACTAAGCAAGTGAAGTGTCCATAGTGACCGCGCAGGTGCGACAATGCCTATACATGTCGTGTCCGCTCCGCTGTCGTACTCGCCTCCGCACTCTGGCCGACCATTTTAGATGTTTAAATAACAATAATTTTTAGAGAGTTTTACAATCACCTAAGGGATTAAAATTCTTCACTATGATAAATAAAGACAAAACATTGTGTACCTTAGAAGTACTTCAAAGTAGAAAACCCTTAATAATAATACCAGCATATTGAATAAATAACCAAAATAACTAAACAGTAAAATAAAAGCATTTAATAATGTTTTGGCGCACAAGTCCTGACCAAACTGGTTCAGAATTTATGTGGCGTTGAAAGTTGTAACCATCTCGATACTAAAGACGTTGAACTAAATAACCCATGGCCCGTCAGAAGTCGTAAGTGCCCAATGATTTCTACGCTATTATACGCTGTCAAACGTTATTAATAGTGGTCATTTTCCCCTCCTCGGTTTCGCTCTAGTGCAGCACTCGGTCTTTCGGAACAAAAATTCCGGTCGGGTCGGAACAGAGTGCATTTTGGTGCATCATTCTGTCATTCTGAATTGGGGATTGTCATTTTAAAGTTATTACATGTGTCATGGTGTTCGATTTTGGAATGCTAATTATCTATTTTAATGGCAATAAAAATGATTTATTTTCCCTTACAATGCCTTTTTTAGACTGTTATATTTAGCATGACTATCGATTCTATTTTTGTGCAACTAGTGATGAATATCTTGCTTAATTTTATATTCTCATATAGTTGTGCTGAGCTTCAAAATGGAGCTTACTCTAATGACGGAGAACCTCCGATACGACAAATGACCTACCAGATGATAATATTTAATAAAATAACAAAAAAATCATTAAACCAAACCTCAAAACATCAACAGCCAATCAAATACAATGTTATTGCCCAATACATATACATATACATATTACACTGAATGTGTGCATCCAGCACAGTGCAGATAAATTAAGAGGGTATTACCAGAGAATACCGGAAATTAGTCCCTTTTAAATCAAATTCTAGACCTATTGACTCTTTTTTACAAAAAAACATAAATTGATTTTACAAGATTGTTATTTTATCTAGCACACGCGGTTTAAAAATTTTTTGAAATACTAAGTGCATTTTTAATATACTACGGTGGATTCTATTAAACAACACAAATTTTAAATCATATAATCATACAACAAAATAAATCAATACGTAATCTACCTAGTCAACACAGATTTCAAAATTTTAATTTTAGTTAAATTAAAATCATTAAAAAATAAATCCGAGAACTTGTTTTGTGACAAAAATACCTCAGTTGTTCTATTTATTTAAGGTCTTACAAACAAAAATATTTCAAATTTTTTTTACACCCTTATTTTGTTTAGACATTATTAAAAAATCATAAATACTTGTGATTAAAAAACAATAACAAAAAGTACACGATATTTAATAATCTATCATCGTGCGTTTTGAGCATTTTTATTGCTTACTTGAATATAGGTATATATTATAGCAATTTTTTAATGAAATAAATCAATATTAAATTTTTCAATTTAATAAATTTCATATGTGAAATAATCAATCTTTCTCATTGTAACCTCCCTTTACAGTTGCAAGCATTTTTAAACTTTTATTCTCAGCCGCTGGTCAATCGCCCTTAAAAAAAACAATATAAACTATTGTACTACTTCTGTCACAGTATTAACTGCAATAATATAATAATGCACCTAATAATTAGACAATTGATGAGAAACGTGTTATTTGAAAGCACGCAAAACAGCCATCATGCGGGATTTTTTTACATGGCAATAATTATAATTGGTGTTGAAATGGCACTATTATTTGCTCTCGGATTGCGTTAATTCGGGCTCATATTCAGGCTGTTCTAACACCGTTTAATAGCCCAATAAACGGATGGCTGTTAATTTTCTACGGGATATTAATGTTATGCATTTGTGATAGAATAATACGCGGCGGCTGCTTGTAGTGCGTATTGAAGCAGCCATTACGAAGGAATAGTACGAAACGCAAATGTTTTAAAGGAGGGTTCTATTAAACTACGGGTTTTTTATTAAAAAAAAATTGCATGAGGCAGAATTGACCCGTTCTCGTGTGACAAATATGTGAGCCATGCACAAATGTTGGGCGCGAGTTTGGCGTGTTCGTGAAGAAGAGATCAATGACGCTAGTTTCTGGGAGCATCTTCCATTGAAATACAACAAGGACAACTAATTATGGCACAAATATTGCAATCCGATAGGGGAATCTATCAAACGGATCCCTCGTTTTTGCACAATGTCAAAGTTTTTTGGGGCTCCAGGTAGTATTTTAGGGCCTTTTTTTCAGGAAAGCAATTTTTGTGTTTGTGAACTAAATGTTTGAAGGTCTATAAATTTTTTACCTACTGCAATAATAGGGTATTTTCACAAACGAGGAATTCTGTAAAAAATATTTTAATTATTTTAAAGGTCATTTTTCTGATTTTAATCATCATACTAAAAATGTGTGTTTTTCTACGTTTTCATTCTAATTTATTCATTTTAAAAACGCTTAAAAACTAACGAAACCAAAACGGCCCGTGATTGCCAACATCACTTTGTACGCACGTCATCAAACAAACAACGTAGTACTGTAGGAAATTTTTCAAGAACGAGCGACCATTATGACGTCACCCGTCGAAAATACCGTTTTGGCGGGATTACAAAAACTCGCGATAGAAAATGTATTAATAAAAAATTTGTGGAAATATCCTATTGATATCTGTGAATGGTATTTCATAATTTTATTAGTTTTTGGCCATAGTTAAGACAAATATGTCAAATTATGAATATATTTTGATTTATTCTCGAAAGTAAATTTGACACCAGCGGTTTTGTAATTATTTGTTAAATCAGTTAATATACCGTTTATGGATTTCATTGTTTCATCCAAGAATTTTTTTCTGCATATTTAACTCAAAACCGCCCAAAAGTGGACTTCTGTGGTTTACCCTTTAAGCTACATAATTTTTTTCAGTGCTTTTCTTTAAATATAATAATAAAAAAATACGAGTGTGCTATAGACCACACACGTCTGAAGTAAAATACTACTTTAGTAATCTAATATAATTTTCTTTCTGGCATCGAATACAAACATTCCAATCATCAGAGTATAAGAATCTATATTGAATATTCGTTTGGTTTGTTACCAATCATCGTGACAAATCAATCGTTTCAATCATTTCAATGCACCGAGTTCGCACACTCTAAACGATAATTTTAGCTAATTAATGGGATTGTTGATTCAATTTTTACAAAGTTTAAAATAAATACCAGCACCCATTACAAACGTCATTACTATGGATTTGAGCACTGTTGTTACGATTAGATTGTGAGGAATGAACCTCAAAATTAATTTTAATTTATTATCGTTCACCTCCGTAACGTTCGTAACGCCCGATATTACACCTCTCGTAACGCTTTAATTTCCGTAACGCATTCGCCAGTTTACCCCTCAAGTCAAGCGTGCGTAAATTAGTATTTACTTAAAAAAAACAGAGCAGACGTGAAATAACTTCTCTATAAATATAGAACTTATAAATATTGTTTTAACGAAGCTGGTTTAGTTAATAATACATGATTTGTTAAACAACTTGAACTTCTTATTTTATTTTATTTTTAATTAAAAAATACTAGAGTCTTAATTTTCTCTGCAAATATTATTTTTGCCACCTAGTTACAACGCTTTATGGATGTGTGAATAAATAAGCTCCGGTCCTAAATACGCCCTGAAAACTGGTGATTATAGACTCACCCCTGTGCTGTACACTGCTCACTGCTCACATAGATACTGGCAGTGGGTAGAGGGTAGTACTGAGGTAGTTAAGGGATGGTGGATGTATTTCAATAGGACGAACGAATTCCGCGCTCATACAACGTTTGCGCCCGTAAATTAAAAGCAGATCGCATTAATGTACTGCGTTAGGAATATTATTGTCGTGTTAATAAACAGCACCCTGTATATACTAAACGACTGTAGCTTTCGTACAAACATGGTTCGTTTTATTCGTTTGATTTATGTATGGGGTGCTTTTTTACCGTGCTAAGGTGATATTTTTATGAAAGTTACATTGTTTCGTACGGTAGTTACGACGGCCTCTGTAGTAGAGGGGTAAGACTTTCGACTAGCAATATGGAGGTCTGGTTTAAATCCCGGCGTGAGCAAGTAAATTTATTTGGTATGATTCCACAAATTTCTCATTAAAAATAATAAATATTATGTTTGCAGGATGTTCCAGTGTAGTTGATACTTTCAGAATCGCCCTGGTGTAAGACCACCATTCAGAATCGAAACTTTACTTGAAATGGCTTTAGCCATGTCTGGAAACCAGATCTGAATAGCAAGTTACTCCCCCCCTTCCTCTTTCCCATCTTACAAAACTCCATTTGGGGATGCCATAGTCTCACTGGCTCCAGATGGTTGGAAGCAGTTGGGACTGTTGTGCGGTTTAAAGTTTAAAATATCTTTATATTTAAAAATCTCGCGTCACAATGTTCGTCAAAGGTAATCTAACCGATTTTGATGAAATTTAGCTTGCTGTGTGTAATTTAGTCCAACTTAAATAATAGAATAGTTTTTATCTCGATTATTGACCTCAATATTTAATATTGCGAATTAAATATTTTTTATAAGACAATTATTTGAAAGTATTGGTGGGTTCCATACGTTTCTAACAGATGGCAGTGTGAGTAAATTTATTGACAAAACACTTGGTTATCTAGGTTAGGTAACCATCCAGTAGATGGCGTTGTGTTTCGTTATCTACAGCAACGCGCGTGGGCGGGTCAGCTAGTATATATATATGTAGAATAATTTTCTCAGTTTACCCGCGTAACGTAGTCCTTAGAAGGTCTTTTTAACTCCTGACGTTTCGGACAGATCTCACTCTCCATCTTCAGAAGGCTTATGTCTTGGGAAAAACTCATATAGGTCTCATAGAAATTGTTATTTATTTCTCACCATCATAAGATCTAAATGGTATTCAAAAGAGAAAAAACCATCTTTATGTTAAAATCTAAAAGTTAACCATAAAATGTGAAACTTTGTGATTTTTTTATTAATTAATTTCACATGGAACGACAAAAAAGTAAGGTAACGATAACGTTTATAATACAATAGGATTTTTGATTGGTTATAATCATATGATAATCAATAATATTTTTAGTTAACTGGTGAGTACCCGGCTTGCGTTGTTGCCACTCAAAGAAAGAAAATTATTATTTTTTTATACTAATTTCATAACCCCAGAGCTCACCATTATATTATATAGTAACCTTTGCAGACATTCGCATAAAAACAAGTTTCATTGTAATCGAACGAATCCCATAGGAAATAATCAGGGACAAACAAAGAAAATATAAAAATCGTTGCAACTCTGCTATCTCATTGATATTGCAAATCATAACTAAAACGATAAAAATTCTCACAACTAGCTAAATCTATACATAGGTACTACCTACATCTCGATGTTTGTATAAGAGCTTTTTAACGTGAGCTTATTATTTCATATATGATATCTTTAGAAATAATAGATCTGGGTTTTAAGGCCACCCATTTGTCTTGTCATCAGACTACTTCCGGTTCAGAATACAGCCTTATATTGGAAACATCCCGAGTCACCGTGATGCCTTACGTATATATTTTATCGATAAAGAGTTGTTATCAGATTTAGTTTTAGGTTTTAGCTGCCGTGGTCGTCTGAGAAGGCAAAACTTGGCACATGGAACCTGATCAGATAATAGAAGAATTGGTACGGAGCCATGACGGAAGAAGAACAAGAAAATAATTTTTGTCTTGAGCATTGTGATCGATAATTTACATTCAAACTATGGACA
The DNA here is from genome assembly GCA_951813805.1 of Limnephilus auricula. Classification (NCBI taxonomy): domain Eukaryota; kingdom Metazoa; phylum Arthropoda; class Insecta; order Trichoptera; family Limnephilidae; genus Limnephilus; species Limnephilus auricula. Next base: position 20,109,147 of record OX638404.1, read on the forward strand.
ATTTGATGTTACATAATTATATTTTTTTATTATACTTGTAGTTTCTGATTTATATAATATGTTTCCTAAATATATATGTATATATTTATTTATTTATTTATTAAAGAATTTTATACATAGTGTACATATTGTGTTATTTTGCCCGCCATGCTAGGGATGTCCCTGTGTTATGGCGGGTGAAGTATGCAGATTATATGGGTAATGAAGTACATTTACTGATAATATAATAATTATGATAATGAGGTTTACAGTTAATGCAGCAATGAATTTATGATAATGAAATTTACATATAATATAGTAATTGATGATAATGATGTTTATAGGTAATAAATATAACAAGGAATTTATGACAATGAAATTTACAGATAAAATAATAATTGATAGATGAAATTTACAGATAATATAACATTGAATTTATGTTAACGAAGTTACAGATAATAAAATAATTGATGATAGTGTAGTTTGCGGATAATATGATTTATAATTATATAATTTAGATATTATTTTAGACTTGTGTTGTGAACTCAAATAAATAGTTTGTGTTTAATTTGCCAGTCTATCTGAGTCAGTTTAAGTTAGTCTTGTTCTTAGGTAAACAAATACATAATATTATTTAGCATAGTCTAACGCTAGTTTTCAAAATTTAAAGTAAATACAAAGTATTCAAACTTTAAGTAAGTGAAAACCATTTATAGTAACTCACTTTAGCTTTATAAAATAATGAAGTACCTTCCTGCCAACTAAAATTGTTTGTGCGATGTTAACTAAATCACATTCGAGATGATGTTCCAGAAAAGAATCTATGGTAAAATTATGCATAACATTGTTATATTGATGATTTGTTAGCTACGTATTTACGATAGAAAATTGCAACTAAATAAACAAGTCAATAATAATAATTTACCGTGAATGGTAGAAGAAGTCTGAGACGCCCGAAAAAAGACATAGCGCGATCAAGTGAACCAAATACTTGGATTCAAGCTATGTCAAAAGTTACAACAGAAAGGTATGTATGCGACGATGCATAAACGCGAATGAAGCAAGAAGTACGTACTAGGACCGAATTGTTTGGCGGTTTTTCCTCTCTGTCTGCCCATATGCACGGCGTAGCGGTTAGTTAGTTATTTTACTGCGTCCCTAAATACTGCTATGTGATGATATTATAATAGTTAATATACTATCTTACTAATATTACAAACGCAAAAGTTTGTATGGATGTATGTGTGTTTGTTACTCTTTCACGCAAAAACTGCTGAATGGATTTTAATGAAACTTTACAATAATATAGCACATACGTCAGAATAACATATAGGCTTTATAAAGCTAGCTATTTTCATTATATTATAAAAAATAATATTTTTTTAATAGAAAATGTCAAAATTTGGGAATGACATTTTGCAAAACAATCAAATTTCATTAAAATGAAAATTTTATTTTCGAAAATTTGTGAATTTATTTGGAGTACTCGCCCAATACTTTGAATCGAATCGAGAATTATAGATATTTTAAATAAACACATTAAGAATTTTGGTATAAACATAGATGGGACCTTGGAAAAGAAAATAGCCTAATAGAAGTACTAATCCTGCGCAGACGAAGTCGCGAGCAGAAGCTTGTATTTTTATATGCCACATTTAATTCACTTCAGTTCCAATGTTTCCAAATGTTAAAAAAATTACAGAGTTTTTTTCAGATTTTTGTGTTGTTTTAGGGGTCGCTATCAGCTGGCAAAATTTAGGGATTTAACGAAAAAATATTAGAATTTGGTATTTAAACTGAGATTTTTTTTTACAAAATGTAGTTTAATGCAAAATTAATGAAATTATTATACATAATATATTAAACTTACGCTTACTTATACGCATACATAAATTCAATTCAATAACAGAAACGTTATTACTACTTGCGATACTAACACGTTTATACACGGTTCCTGTTGTTTTCAATAGCGCGGGAATCGGGAGAGGTTGTGTTTAACCTATCTGTGACTTATTTAATTCTGCATGCAGTCAGGTTTAGTGTGAAGCATTGCAATCATTGCCCTAAACATCGCGTATTTTTGAAACTTTGATCAATGATATCAATGACAATGACGAAGACTCCTAACATTTATTGAAATGAAAAAAAAAAAAATATTTCCATAGACATATGAATATGTATAGACCTGCCCTAAGTGATAAAAGCGTATTATTTCCCCCTCCTTAATTCTGGGTTCCATGGAACCGGCCCGGCTGGCGTATAGGTACGCGTGAATCTAGAAAATGTGACGTCATCATTCTTGTGCGGACTAGCGTCGAGCTCTTATCGGTACATTTTACGAAATAACACGGCAAAAATGGTAACTTGTGCTATTAAAACATGTAAAAATAGAAGTGAAAAAGAGTATAAACCCAATTGTCGTATTACCTTCCATATGCAGGCATTATTTGTCATTATTTTAAGCTTATTCACATCATATAATATGATCAGTTTTAGACATGAACCGAAATTCCAGGTCCCGTCGTGTGCACGTTGCAGTTTACTGTGATAAGTAAATTATGAAACATTTGTAAAAGTGTCTTAACTAAACACGGTAACAAAATATTCGATTCTCAAAACAAGCGAACCTTTCTTCATTTTATATGGATTACACAAGTTTGTTCAAACCGGGCGAACAATTCGCGCTCCCATGTAAAAAGGTCTATTCATTCAAAAGCAGATTTTACTTTTAAGAGCTACATGGTGATATTATAATGCGTGATGCCTATATACTGTCATATTGAAGGATTAACGAATCACATATCGTTACCGAAAACTCATCCCTCTCCGCCCCGCTACAGATGGTTATTACCCCTCTCCCTGATTCTCAAGTCTATGAATAATATGTCTGTGATTATATCGAATTTTTTTGGTCAATAAAAGTATTTAGTAGGGTGCCCCGATAAAAAAGGCGAACTTTTATTTTTTGAAGCAGCCTAACCTACATACAAAGCCATAATCCCACAGCCATCAGCCCAACAAAAAAGAGATAATATTATATGCACTCATACAACTTACAATGTACACGAACAAAAAAATGTTTATTCAAATATCCATTAATAAAGTTTTTTCGATTCTAAATTGAGGAACTACCGAATAATTAATTAATTTAAATTGTAGGATTCATGGCAATAATGTAGATATTTACAAAGGAATAAAAGTTCTATTTATTCATAGACCCCGTAGGCACATAGTCCATAATGTGTTTGCTGCCGCTGATCAGAAAACTTTCAATGATTTAAGACTTTTAAAAGTTTAGTTCCTCAGTCAGTCTTGTGGAGCACATTGCGATATCTCTGTTATTCCTACACAACGAGGCGGACGGTTGACGAACGCCAGTCGTCTTTCAAAGACGTAAAAATAAGACGTAGAAACGTTTTGTTTTAATTTGTAATGCATATCGTTGTTCGACTATTTATTGTATTTTGCTTTATCAAAGGCGCCATGGTACGATTTATTTATTTATGACCAACTGGGCCTTTAACGGTTATAAAATAATTATGCGTCTACACATCAACGTTTTAATGTTCAACGTGTAAAATTCAATTAGAATGTCGGAAGAAAAAAAATAAGATTGGTACATTCAAAAACAAAAATATGTCAGACTTGATGCGTCATTTTAATTAAGGATGAAAGATTATACGGAGTATAAGCGAAGAGAGTTATACAACGAATCTATTTAAGTATTTTGCGCTCTTCATCTAAAATAATATCTCTTTAGAGCGATTGACCAGCGGCTGAACATAAAAGTTTTTAAATGCTTGCAACTGTACAGAGAGCTTCCAATGAGAAAGATCGATTATTCTCCGTATCAAATTTTTTAAATTAAAAATTTTATATCGATATTTCATTCAAAACTTGCTTTAATATAAACCTACATTCAAGTAAGCAATAAAAATGCTCAAAACGCACGATGATAAATTATTAAATATAGTGTACTTCTTGTAAGTATTTTTTCATCGTAAGTATTTATGATTTTTCAAACATTGTCTAAAACAAAATAAGTGTGTAAAAAAATCTGAAATATTTTAGTTTGGACCTTAAATAAATGGAAAAACTGCCGTATTTTTGTCACAAAACACGTTCTCGGAATTATTTTTTAATGATTTGAATGTAACTAAAATTTAATTTTTTAAAACTGTGTTGACTAGATTATGTATTGATTTATTTTGTTGTATGATGATATGATTTGAAATTTGTGTTGTTTAATAGAATCTAAAATAGAAATAAAATCTAAATAGGGACAAACTCTAGGGGACGCCCACGCCGAGAGTCCTTGAGGACCTGCTGGTGGACATGCGCTGCTCATCATATGCAGACTTCAAAAGAGCCGCACAAGACAGGGAAGAATGGAAGAAAAAAATAAAGGAAATTGCTGCAAACCAATCCCAGGATTGAAACCAGAGAGAGAGAGAATAGAATCTATCGTTTGAAAATTGAACCAATCTGCCAACGACCAACCTTAGTATATTAAAAATATACTTATTTTTTAAAAATTTTAAAACTGCTAGATAAAATAATAATCTTTCAAAATCAATTTATGTTTTCAATTTATGTAAAAAAGAGTCAATACTTCTAGAATTTGATTTAAAAGGGACTAATTTCTGGTATTCTCTGGTAATACCCTTTTAAGAAGAGCGTTAGAGAAAGATAATGTTCAAAAGATTATGTTGAAAAAGTTTCCCTTTGTAGGAAACGCGTGAAAATCAAAAACAATTATTTAAACAAACTACCAAAGTAAGGTTTCGTGGAAGCTAGCAAAGTTGGCTCTTGTTTTGGTGTGAGGTCGCTAAATTGCATTCCGAGCGAAACAAGCTTTTAACAAGGTGGGTGGGTAAGGACATTAGCTGTCCAGTTCCATGAATTTCCCCGGACAAGCTCGGACGTTAAAGCTTGACACGAGCCATTGTTTTTGGCTGATGAGTCTGAACTCTAGAATTTCGTATAGACTTTTAACAAAACAAATTAGACAAGCAACTCTAAATAATTATTGCAAACAGGGACGTTGATATTAGATGAAATTTCCATATTTAAAAAAAAAACAATATTTTCTCTGCGAAAATAATTAATCAAATTCATCGAATTTCTCGAAGGTCATAAAAAAAACCTTTTTTAGTAGTACACATACCTTTTTTCTATCGTTGCATACAATGCATACACGGTAATAATACACTAGCAGTGAAAAACCCGCTCCGCGGCTTTTCGTTCTGCTTCGCCCAGTTTAAGTGTTGATGAGTATTTATAAGGCATCACCCTTTTAAAAAACTAACTACTATTAACATTAAACTACAGAATACTTATATTTAATAGATAGATATATAATAGTAGACATTCTTATATTAAGACCGTGAATAATGAGAGGAGCACTCTTCATCCCAGCATAAATCTTCTTTTTATTGAATGAAAGCGAAAAATGTTTCTTCTTCTTCATACTTTTTTCCTTAAATATAGTACTATAGATGGCGCCACTTCCGTTTGCAAATCGCAAGTGAGCGAGTGATAAGTGTGCATATTACGGCAGCAGCTCCGTGGAAAAAGGCACGTTCACGGACGGTTTCCATAGAGTGTGGCGTTGGAGATTTACTCGGAGTCGGGTTCCTTAATTTGAACCATACGGGCATTACCGTATTAATATACTTCGATCATTATGCCTAAATCATTTACTGTGTGTTGTGAGTAGTAGCAGTTTCCAAAACGAACGCTCTAGACAAATGTAATTAATGAAAAAAAATACCTCAGGACCTGCTTCATCTTTGGAGATGCGGTATGGAGGGCCTTTTTAGGGAAAGGAAGGAGAGGAAATTTGTGAAGTATAAAGTTATGAAAGATGGATAGGGATCTGGTGGTCAATGTGCCCAAGGGTAATGAACGTATTAATCCATCCCTCCCACTGCGTTACAATGCGATGGGTCGAGAGAGTCCGGCTGGAGAGTTCAAACCGCTCTCTCCTGTTTCGGCCAGCCACCTTTAGTGTCAAAACTTAGACAAACCTCTCCCATGAACCCGGGCACCCCTTCTTAGTCACCTAACGCAGCGAACCACTTGATTACTCAATTGTTTCATACTAATCACAAAAATATAAATTGATGAACCTTTTGAAAGGAGTAAGGCTTCTGAAAGATTTGAAAATATGGTAACAATAAACGATAATTATTATACTGTTGAAAATAGCTATCACTTTGTGGTTATCCATTTTATAATTAAATGAAACAATATATCTTAGTTAAAACCACTGATTTATTTAGTTACACGCCGACCGGTAACTTTCTATAATAAAACAAATTGCTGTAAATAACGGATACGAACCAAATTTAATTGATAACATCTTAAATAGAAAACTTAACAAAATTTCAAGAAATAAATATCTATACAATTCTAATAATAATAACGATAAAGAATGGCGAAAAATTTTATATATCAACAATTTTTCAGTTCAAAAATCTCCCTTCTAATATTAAACCAGCTTTTTATACAAGAAATAATATCGGTAACTTTTTGAGGAACGCTAAAGATAAAGGCCATAAATTAACTAATTCAGGAATATATAAACTCAAATGTAATGACTGTTCCTCATTTTATATCGGGAAAACAACGCGTAATTTCGAAATTAGAATCAAAGAACACTTAAGGTGTCTTAATAATAATAATTTTTCTGTATATATATATATATATATTCTGTATGTATATACATATAATTGAAAATAACCATAGTTTTGAAAAAAATACAGGGATAAATATTCTTCACATTAATAATAAAGGAAAACGCTTAGATAACTTATAAGCTCTAGAAATAAAAAAATCCCTTAAAAATAATGAGTCAATTATCAATAAACAAAAAATATTAACCTATAGCCCAATATTAAATCTCTTCCCATTCGGTGTCCATTCTGTCCCCACTTACTCTTCATCAATTCCTAGCCACGCCCCCACCCCTACCACAACACTTACTGATAAATTGTACCCACACACTATTTTGTAAATTGTCATCATTATATGTTTGCCCTGAAGAAGGAACGGTTGTTCCGAAACCGGTCGGCGTGTAACTAAATAAATCAGTGGTTGTAACTAAGATATATTGTTTCATTTAATTAGATAATCATTGTGTTAAGATACCTTCCACGTTCCGGTAACCTAAATATTTCAATAGCTAACTCACTTACAAAATATTATAAACAACAAGAAAATATTTTTACCATCGTGCTGATTCGACGAAAGCGAATATTGTCTCGTTCGTTTATGTCTCTACAAATTCATTACATTTGCAAGGCGTTCAGTAACTTTATGCCCAACTTTGTGAAATGTTTTTAATACCTCTCCCATGAAAGATTCGTGGCCTTTTCGCTACGCACAGCACTTTATTGTATTAAACGAAGAAGGTAGACAGACCTTTCTTGCTGGCAATTGTGAAGTCAGAACTTATGACATTCTTAATTACTGACTCGTCCCGGGTCTGAATTTCCAGGGAAGAAAAAATTGTTTTTTTCCCTTTTACAGAAGACTTTTCAAAACCTGTTTTATGCTGATGTTCGTAAATTAATAATTCGTGCCAGAATTAATTTAAATCATTGTTTATTTTTATTTGTGACTGATTTTTTTTTTAATTTTGAGGACAATTTAAGGTTTGAATTGGGTTTTTTAACAACTCATATGTATCATTAAAAACTTGTACACGATTGTACCAAGAGAGACACCCAAAAATTGAATACAGTTAAAGTGAAAGAATGTGTGTTCCTAAACATCACATAAACTCGATTATCATTAGAAACCTGGACAATAGTGTATCAAGAGAGAAACACATATATTTAGTGAAAAAAAGGCGATGTCAAGAATGAATACTTTCATCAAAGATATTTTATGTATTACGAGCTGAACTCCCTGGCGTTGCTCGGGCTTTACAGAAAGTTTTTCAAAATCAGATTTAGACAATGACATTCCACATTTGTTACATCAGCTACGCACTGGAAGCCCCGAGGAAAATAATTTCCCCCAGGGTCTATGTCATCGTTGGGGGTACTGTGTGAAGGGTATTTTTAAGAAATGAAGATCTAAGAAGGAAAACAGTGGGGTATTTTTAAGAAATGAACATCTAAGAAGGAAAACAGTGGGGTATTTTTAAGAAATGAAGATCTAAGAAGGAAAACAGTGGAGTATTTTTTAAGAAATGAAGATCTAAGAAGGAAAACAGTGGGTGGGTGGGTAGGAATATGGGTTCAATGTGTCCAGAAGAAACGGACGTAAGAATCCATCTCTCCCACTGCGATGTAAGCTTATGAGTAAAGAGAGTTAGCCTGGAGAGATTAAAAGGTCAAAACAAGTGATCTCAACGATTTTTTTCCACCTTAAATCATTAAAAATCAGCACGTTTCGAGCAGTTAGCGTCGGGGTGAGGTGTTGGACAGTTATTCAGAGTGGAAGAAATTTTTCTCTGTTTGGTTTTAATAAATAAATAAATAAAATATCCAAACTGTAGCATGAGAAAATTTCGCAGAGATTTTTGCGTCTGGATGTCAGATAATGTTTAGCTTGCAACATTATTTCCAGCACTTGAAGAAGCTAGAGCTGGGAGCTTTAAAACTTCCTATTATATGAATTAAAGTAACAAAACGCTATTTTTATTGCACTTGACTGAAAAAAAATATTATAACATCGACAAACAGACAAACGATATTTCCAGATTCTACTCGTACAAAAACAACACGAGTCATTCAACTTTTTTTGCCTACGCTACAATAATATCTCCCGATAAATTGGAAAGGTTGTACATTTTAATTCCATTTTAAGGGTTGTCGCCTTTATTATCTGTTGGACAATTCATCAGCGGGGTGTAGCCGAAGCTTCATCAATAAAAAACAATGGTGATTAATGAACAAGAGCCACCAAATGCACCCCTAATGATGCCTTTTGAGCTCTCCATTATTAATTCTCCGGAAGTAGGAAGGAGCCTATTACACAATAAGCCTCTTGCACATATTTTTTAATGCGAAAATAAATAAAATCAATATAAATGTTTATGATTTGGCCTGTGAATATGAAAGTAAATTTTAGAACAAGTTAACATTTTTGAGGGAGTACATCTTTAAATAAATAAAAATATGGAGACAAAATTAGTAAGATGAAACGTTTCGTATAATGAATTACACGTGATTATTAATCGGTTTATATTTTTTACAAATAAATTTATAAACAAAACAAAATATTACAATAACTTTTTATTTATTTAATATATAAATCTACCTTTAATGTGAACATAAAAACAAAGCTTTTTAACGCTAAGATAAGAAGAGATGATTGATAAAAAAATAAAAAATAATTATTTATTTCATTTTAATTATGATTTGGTCTAATATATACATAGATATATTTGGACATTTTAATACCTTTTTATCACACATATAATTTTAACATTTTTCATTGAAATTACTTAAACCGTGTACATTTTAATTTTACTGGGACTAAGATATAAATTTGGATTACTTTATTCTGTAAACAATTGTGTGTTTTTGCTTTGTTCATTTTTTTTCAGTCTGATATTTTCTTTCTGTCTTGTATTATGTGTGTGGAAGTTCTATATACGAAGGTATGTGCAAATAATTTTAAAAATGACGATTTCAAATCAAAACAGTTAAAATAAATACTTAATGCCTTGTAACTAAATGATCATGTAAGTGGCTCATTATCGCTGTAAATTTTATACACTCAGTCAAATTGACAAACTATTAATTGTAATTATTCTGCTGATTCATTTGGCACAGATGGACAAACAATATTAATTTATGGAAAAAAAAATCCATGAGTAAACAATGTTGTAGTGGTCAGTAAAAATGTTCATTGAAAAAAAGGTAATAATTTATTTTTTTTAAATTTGCTTAATTTTATTATTTGTTCAGAAGGAAGGTTATTGTAGTTATTTAGGGTCTGGTAAATATAATGGTTTAGCATTTATGTTGTTTTAAAATTAGGTGTAATAAATTGATTTCCATTTCTCATTAAATTGTGTAAAATTCTTGATATTTTATACAGAACAAATATTGCATAAAAGTGAAGAAAAATAATAAAGAACTTAACCTAAATTATTTTTTTTTATAATGTTTTGTATGTCACTGCTCTGTCAGTCATCGTAAAAATATATTATTTAGCCATTAAATTGACTTTCATTTTCCTAGCTGGAGGTCGTGAGGAAAAAAACCTTCAATGCCTAAGTGATGCTGTGTTAAGAGTCTTTTTATGAAAATGAATGAGAGGAAGTTCTAGGAAGGAAAAGGGTATGAGGGGTGAAGAGGAATCTGGGGGTCAATATGTCCAAGAGTGACGGACGTATGAAGTCACCCTCTTACTACGGTGCAAGGCGGGAAGTCGAGAGAGTCCGGCTGAAGAGGACAAAAGTTCTCAATTAACGAGTCTCTCCCGATGCGGGCCGCCACGCAGTAGATGGACAAACGCATCCGCCGCCAAGATCTAGACTCTAGACGAACCTAACCCCATGCACTCGGTTACCCCTATTAAGTCACTAAATGTAGCGAACCATGGGGCGACCTATGGCAGGGGTGTTATCCAAGAGATGGTTCCCGGGGCAGTGGTACGGTACCACTGTACCAATCTTTCAAAAGATATATTAGATTATTTAATACACCAGGGTAGTTCCCAAAATACTGGTGCAATATTACTTCAGTGCTGAGTGCCAGTTTAATAGGCTAATAACTTAGGAGGCAATGGGTTAACTCTCGTTGAAGTAAAAACAAATACTAATTGCATAGTTGGAGAACAAGTACACTAATGCCATGTAAAATTCGTTGATAAAAGAGGGTTTTTGTATTGCGTCCGCTGAATTCCCTGCATGTAGAACGGTGCAAGCAATATTCTCACAAAAAGGTTTCCAACGGGAAAATATTAGTTTTTCTGTTTTTTTTCAGAATTCTTCTAGAAGAACGTCTTTGATGATTTTCAATTATTTTCACATTAATTTGTTGTTGTTTTTAATTTGAGTTGATATATATTTTTCCGTTATTAAGGGGTTATATAAACTATTAAATTCAGACCTATTAATCTCAATAACTAAAGACTCGCTTTGAGATTTCGTTATAATAGAAATACTCCATTTTATTTGATAATCTCCGAAAACGCTATCGAACTTTTATTTTAGAGAAAAATATTTTTAAAGAATAAGCTCATGATGGTTTGTCCTTGCAATAATATATCATGTAATATATTCATTTATTCGTGTTCCAAGAACAAGTGGTTTTAAAGATAGGTACATGAATTTATAAACATGTTCGTGTATGTACCACTTCTTTTTCAAATTTATTATTCCTTTTATAAATTTAGAATGATGAGCGCATAGGTATATTTTTTAACTTTTTTAAAAGTAAATCTACGCCATTAAAGATTGGGTACCGACACTTATTATTTTATATGGAAACGTAATTAAATTGTCAGAAGCAAAATACTGTTTTCAATTTTTAATTTATAATACTGTATAAATATGTAATTGTTCGTGGATTTTTTTTGAAACCTTAAAATGTGGCTTACTTTGTTTATCGGTCTGCCCTTCCGTGAATTCCGTTATGTGTCACGTGAGGATACAAAAACTAGTGTATTTAGTGAAAATTATTTCTAGAAACGTGTCCTGCAGTTTTTGAAAGTACACGCATGCTTGGAATTTTTGCTGTCTTCGGAGTATTGTTTATGGGACTTTTATACTACTGGCCGTGTGAGTGGGTTTAACGCTGTAGTATAAATATACAATTGAACAGCCTTTATATAAATTAGTATTTCTTGGAAAGATTGGGTTGATGGGAATTCTTAAATTCTGCTGATGCAATTAATCGTAGCAAAACACTTTTTCTGGCCAAAAAAAAATATCTGTGCAGAAGGACTTGAGTAGATGGAAGCTATTTTGAAGATTAATATTACTACCATACTGATATACTACTATGATGCTTTGTAACATGTCTGTTATTTTTTTTTTTATATTTTAGGGCAAATAAGTAAGAAGTCATAATTTTTTAGTAGCTCTAAACGAATCATGTCAAAACTTTTAGAACTAACTCACATATATAATAAGAAGGAGGACACAGACTTAAGCAAATGTAAATCCATCGGTTTTACTCGAAGTAAAAATTCAATACTCACTCAATGTGTAAGAAAGTAATTATTTTAAATTTATCATTAATAAAAGATCTGAGCGTCGTTTTCGATGATAGATAACATTCCCACCCCACATTGATTTAATAACAAATAAAGCACTTACTTTTCTCGGTTTAGTAATAAGATCGTTCAAAAATCTAATACCATCAAAACGCTTTATTCAACGCTAGACAGAAGCATTTTTGAATATAATTATTCTCTCTGGTCACCTTTATACATTAGAAGGCTAATGGATAACCAATACCCCTGCCATAGTCTCCAGCTGGAATATCTCGACCTATTTTGCCTTGCACTGTAGTGTGAAGGATGGATGTACACGTCCGTTACTCCTAGAAACATTGACCCCCAGATTCCTACCCACCCTTCATACCCATTTTCTTCCCAGAACATCCTCTCTCTCTTTTCATTAAAAAGACCCTCCACAAGCCTTCTCAATATTATGCCCATGTATTTATGGAATACAAAATTTGCTAAATGTATAAAAAATTAATGAAGCACTTTTGTAAACTCTCAAAAAAACAGAAAATATATCAACAAAAACTGCATCATAGGGGAGAATTATTGATGAACTCGGTAGAACAAGTATTTGTTTTGCTTTGTATAATATAATATCGTATTTTCCTTATTTCATATATTACGTATTTTTTTTTCTTAAAAGAAAGACAAACATTCCCGGGTTATGAATAACCCAACAACATTTGAAAATCTCCTACTACCACCACACTAAGCGGAAGATGTTGCTTGTGTTGTGGAGGACTTAGCCAGCCGAGGAATCGAACACGGAACGCCTGGGTGGGACCCAAACGCGATGCCCACTGAACCACTGACCGGTCTGGTTTGATTAGTAATGGACTCGTAAGGAGCATTATAGGATTGTTTTTAAATTTCACTTGAAGTGAAATAATACAAAACTGTGCTATACAAATTTTACCTTACCATTATTATTAGATCTACGGAAAAAAGAAATATAAGTAATCTTTAAGCATAATATGCTATTATAAAAAATAGAGTGTCGTTCTTTTTATATATTTTTTTTTTCTTGGGATTAATGATTAATGATTTATTTGTGTTTTAAATATTAATACACTCGTGTAGCATATTTTTTCTTTCTGCTTGTAATATTTAGTGTTTTTATTTGTAGTGATAACTTTATGTTGCTTCTTTCATATGTGTAAATTGTTAACCTAGACATAGACCTAGTGAGGTTGATTTTTATGTGAATTATTATTAAAATAAAACATTTTTAAATATTTTTAATCATTCGAAAGGAAAAATAAAAACGTTAAAAGATCCCCTGGAAAAGTGTAGAGTTTAAAATAATAAATATACTGAAGACTGGGTTATTACTTTCATAAACATTAAATAGTTGGGGAAATCTATTTCGTTTACCAAGCTAAGTGAATAATAAGTGCCCAAAGCTTCTTCGGAACCATCTGTATAGGTAATACATTATACGTTTAAGTCGAGCTGATCGCATAGTTTAATCCGACTTTGAAACATGTGCTTAATTGGTATATTGATGATATGCAATTAGGATTACTAATATTATTTCGGAAGTTTGGAGGCCTTGAGAGACTCAGGTGAAACTCGGGGAGCCAACTCAACGGGTCTGAGATACAAAATTACAATATATGAATATTCAGACGGGATTATTCGCAACTTAATCCTGTATTTTTACGACCAAACTTACTCAAAATGCCGGACGGAAATTTTCAAAATGTTTTATTTCGGTTGAAGTTTTCAACATTTTGTTTGTTGGATTTGAATAATTGGAAACGTAAAACGAGGTTTGAAAAGGAAGTACAAAATTGTGTTTACGAAATCTTTTCTGGTGAGGTGGGGCCAGAGCTGTTGAAATTAACAGGCTCCAATAAAAAAAATTGCAAACTTTTAATGAATTAATATAATAATGTTAAGAGGGTATTACCAGAGAATACGGTAAATTACTCCGTTTTAAATCAAATTCTAGACGTATTGACTCTTTTTTACAAAAAAACATAACTTGATTTTGAAAGATTGTTATTTTATCTGGAGCACGCAGTTTTTAAATTTTGTAAAACTATGTGTATTTTTAATATACCAAGGTTATACCGTTGGTCGTTAGCACATTTTTTCAATTTTCAAACGATATATTCTATTAAATAACAAAAATTTCAAATCATATAAAATATAACACAATATCTACACTATGTATAAAATTCTTTTAATAAATAAATAAATAAATAAAATATAATCATACAAGAAAATAAATCAATACATTTACCACAACACGGGCACTAGCCTAGTGTGGTAGTTAAAAAAAATGTCAAAACTGTAAAACTTATTAAAATTTATGAAATAATATTAACATAATATAGTCAACACAGTTTTAAAAATTAAAATTTTTGTTAAATTAAAATCATAAAAAAATATATCCGAGAATGTGTTTTGAGACAAAAATACCTCAGTTTTTCTATTTATGTAAAGTCTTACAAACTAAAATATTTCAATTTTTTTTTTACACATTTATTTTGTTTAGACATTATTAAAAAATCACAAATAGATAGGTACTTATGATCAAAATACTTGCAAAAAGTACACTACATTTAATAATTTATCATCGTGCGTTTTGAGCATTTCTATTGCTTACTTGAATGTATATATATTAAAGCAAGTTTTGAATGAAATAATCGATATAAAATTTTTAATTTTGAAAATTTGATACGGGGAATAATCGATCTTTCTCATAGGAATAGTTGCAAGCAATCTTAAACTTTTATTCTAAGCTGCTGGTCAGTCGCTCTTAAACCTTTATTTAAGGGTCAGAATTTCGATTTTCTACCGATTTATAGTATATGTCTCTTGAAAATTTTAAGTTTCCAAGTTCTTAAAAAAAATGTTATTTTTATGATAATATCTGAAGATTTATAGAACCGAAACGTTAATTTTTGGGCAGCTACTACCGGCCCTTAAAATATTTTCTTATTTTAATTGCAAGGACCTTTTCACTGTATTACCCAATACATGTTTAGTTAGTAGGGTGTATATTAGCGTAAGTCGTTCTCTATAGAGAGAAAAAAATTGCCTTATTTTTAAACACCCGGGGTCTCAAAAGTTGCGTATGATCTGTACCTATTCGAACAAACACGTAAAAATAAATTAAATTGGTGTTCACCATTAGCTCTCTAAAATAACCGGTAGTTTTGAAGTAAATTAGATTTCGTAATTCGGGAAAAAAATAAAACGAATGGTCCACATTTTATATTTTGTAGCAAACTTCATTTTTATTCCATAACTGTGATGTTGTTCATAACAAAGAATGCAAAAAATATATTTTTTATCACCAAAAAAGGGAAAATAACCTTTTTCTAGATAAAATCAAGATACTGAACAATAATTACATTTTTTTTAACAAAATACAATGAATAAAAAATAATGGTTGGTCAAAATTGTTTGATAACATGTTATGACAACAGTAATTATTGCGAAAAAAAAATTGATTACTATAATTTAAAAATACATCTTTAGGTGTTTTTTCTGATTTTCAATGCATTTTAGCGTGTAATTTATCATCGTGCGTTTTGAGCATTTTTATTGCTTACTTGAATGTAGGTATATGTTGAAGCAAGTTTTGAATGAAATAGATCGATATTAAATTTTTTATTTAAAAATTTGATACGGGGAATAATCGATCTTTCTAATTGGAACCTCCCGGTTCAGTTGCAAGTATTTTTAAACTTTTATTCTCAGCTGCTGATCAATCGCTCTTAAACAATGACTTCGTCAGGGTTGAAATACAACTTATTTAAAAAAACCAAACCCTGATGAAGTAAGCCTTGCTTACGAAACATGTTTGGTGTTTTAAACAATAAATGTGGTTACAACAAAGTATTCTATTAATTTTGAATTAAAGTGGTGCCACAAAATAAGTTTGCTGTGTTTGAAGAAGCTTTTATTTTATTTTAATTTTTTTAATTAATGAAGATAATATTAGTGAAACTCAATCAAAAATCTGAAACAGAAAAATCATAAAAAGATACAAATACATCTGGAATCTTTTTAGCACAGCATAATATACATATTAAATTGCCTAGCTCCTAAAATATTCAACCTTCTCCTTGATAACCTAAAAACCGAATTCCAATTCCTTGCTATCAATACACAAATAACGCTATGGATTCTTACATCTACAATTAATTCCAACAATACCTAATCTCCCCACGTACATTTGCCGCATTCCTTTCCAATTTTCCTATTTTAATTACGATGTATAAAAAATTATAACTCAGTTTGAATTGTTAAATCTAACTACTATTATTTATAATTCAAATCTGTAAATTTCAGCCGCAATCTCACAGGTACATCAAATAGAAATGAAAAATGAAAACTTGTCAAATAAAAATGAATATTTAAAAATAAAAAAATATATATATATGTTTATTTTTTTCGTTATAATCTCGGTAACTTACTCCAGCTGAAAAACCACTTTAAGGAGATAATAGCCATATTTTCGTTTAGTGGCTGAGTTGGCAGTTCCTACCCAGGAATCCTGGCGGCGCTTCCAGCATCTTGAGTAGGTCCTTCATCACAACACAAGCAACATTTTCACAAATGTTATGGTAATAGAAGATTTTAAAATACTGTCAGGTTATTCGTAACTCTGGAATGTTTGTCTTAATTTTTTTAAATAAAAAATATTATTTCTGCTTTCGAAACCATTCCAAAAAAATAACTATGTATATTACAATCCCTTAAAAAGTTTTTTCAAATCGTTTAGTCGTCAACTGACACCAAGCACGAGTCATCGATAACGGCGTCACATCGCGGCCGTTGCGCCGTTACGGGACGTTATCCGTTTCCGTTACGCACGGCGCACAGCGTTATGGGTAAAAGCTTTCTAAATCCCATACGGAAATTCGAAAACACCGACGTCGAAGTGCAGAATGTATGATTATTTACTTTTGATAATTTGTACATTCAACCAGACGATGGGCTTTGCAATACAGTGAGTAGTAGGTAGGTGATATCAGCCACGGTAATTGCTTTGCCGTTAAGTTTGTAGAACTTGACGCTTCAATGACACGTTCTGATATCGATGATAAGGTTTAGTAAAATATCTTTATTTTTTTGCTAAAAATAGGATTTGTTCTTAACCTATTAATTTTGTTTAAAGTAAGTTTTCTTTGGGGGCAGTACCAAGAGTAACTCAGATCTTTTTTGGACGGAAATAACGTTTTAAACCGGAAATGACGTTCGATTTACATTTCATCATATTAACGTCGTAGGTGTGGCAAAAGTGAGTGTTTTTATTTTTAAATACGAGTATGTGAGCATTTAATGTATTTAAAATACTTACTAAAGGTTGCTTGATGGCCTCCGTGGCAAAGAGAAATAGCTCTCTACCACGAATCCGAAATTCACGGGTTAAAATCCCGTACGTTTAAAAAAAATCAATAATTTGTGTTGTTCGACAAATATTTATCTGAAAATATTATATTTATTGCATAATTACAGCATTTTCCAGAGTGAAAAGTTTGGTTTTGCCCTGGTGAAAGACCACCAATCAGAATTAAAACGTTGCTTGAAATAGTTTTAGACACCCTTTGACTTTTAGTCGTATTTGGCCACCAGATCTGAACCAGACACTTCATAACCTTCCTCTCTCTAATTCCTTCACCTCCCGTTTTCCTTCAGCATCCCAATTGGGAATTCCACAAACTCACTAGCTCGATACGTTTAGGAGCAGTTGGGACTCTTTTTGCGGCATTGACATTAAAATAAATTTTCCAACTGGATTGTAATATAAGTACGTCGTTACTTCAATGATCCCTAAAAATTTAGATTCAAGAGTTTTCTTATGACTCCTTCATCTTAATATGATCACCGTATTTAAAAAAAATGTTTATTGTATTTTTATTTCATTAACTTATGTATTTTTTATCCATTTTAATTTCATATTTAGTATTTCCCTCTCATGTTCAAAACTTCTCTAGTTAAATTTATTTTTGTAAATGAATGATTTTTTGATTATTAATCTAATTTTATAATCTGACCTTTCAGATAAAACTATACATTGAAAACATACAGAATTGCCTAAAAAACAATATGCTTGCCGACTGGAATTGCCTGAAGCAAACCGGTAACAGAGAAAATCAAGGTTTTCAAATAAAAAATCACAACCACACATTTAACAAATTCGATCACAAACTTTGATTACGTTTCACACTGTACATATACACATCAATAGTATTATGGAGCTTTAGCCATTTACCTTTTCTAGCGTCGATAGGCAAGCAAGTCTTATTTACATATGTAAAATGTAACAGAACCGTACTATAAGTAAGAACAGAAATACCACCATTTAAGAAATTGCTAATATTACATCATTTGGAATAAAAATTTACTTTTAACGTGTGCAATTTCCCCCTACAAAATGCAGCTGACGAGCGGTTCAATTAACGCATGGCCCGTCGGTATGGGGATGTATCGGGGCCTTCCAGAACTCAGAGTTACCTGCTGTTTTGCTATAACCCCACTGTTAGCTGAGCGCAATAGATTTTTATTTTCAAATTAAAGCTTTATTATGTAACTATATTATTACTGACTTTACGATGCAATACTCTCTCCAAAGCTAAAAACTGTTGCTTATTACAAAATAATAAAACACACACGGCCCCACAATGTCCTTTAACCCCTCTCCGGGCTCCGGAAGTAGGGTGATTATGCCCCGGAAGACGTATACGAAATGAGCGGAAGTGGCCGCCATGCACGAATAGACCTTAAGAGATTTTCCGCTAGGTGGCAGCCGTCAACAACATGGGAAGCATTCAGTTATAACGAGCATACGTCGATTTTTTTCAATACTAGTAATTATTTCTCTGAACCTTGCGTCCAAAAAATTTTGTTTCTAATTTTCCCTTTTACTTAATTTTATTACTAAACACGAAGACTTCACGTTTGAAAAAGCGAATCTTTTCTGATCCATTCAAAAAGCCAAAAATCTTGAACAGGAAAGTAACAAACAAATTTATAAAGAGATGAAATACCAAATGGTTGAGTAAAAACAGGATTTCACAATCCAACATTTGGATATTGTAATATAACTGTAATGGTAGTCTATTCCATTATCTATACTTGTTAACACCCTATATAAGTTTTATTTATTTTCTTACTTAAATTTTTTTTTTCTTTTATCACATTTATTTATTTTATTTTATTTATTTATTTTATATTACAGAAACAAACAGTACATTGGTTACAGTGATGAGACAGTTTACAGATAATCAATGATATTTCATGGTGGGTACCTATGATATGTTTCTTTGAATGTCTTATTTGTAATTATCAAGTGATGTGCGTAGTGTATATATGTGCGTAGTGTATATATGTGCGTAGTGTATATATGTGCGTGAGTGTATGTGTGAGCATGTTGGTAGGTGTGAGAAGTGTATGCGCATTGAATAGTTTATATCATTGACATGTTTAAATCATTGACATGATGCTCTTTTTAAATTTGGGCAGTGAATCGGAGAAAATGTCAATGTTAGAATTTAGGCAAATATTATTGAATGTATGAAGAGCACGGTTAATTGGCGAATTAGTTGCTGCATTTGTTTTGTAATTAAGCGTGTGGAAGAGGGCAGTATGTCGTGTATGTCTTAAAGGTATATTAAAATTAATTGAGGATAGTAGTTTGGTACAGTCGATATTATTATTTAAAATTCTGTGTATAAATGTTAAATCAGCTAGTGCCCGCCTTTGTTGCAAGGCTAGAAATGTAAATTCAAAGTAATTGTTGAATTTGAAGGTAAGATATTTTATAAATCTGTTTTGAATGTGTTCGATGCTATCAACTTATACTTTATACTGCGGATTACATATTGCCGACGAATATACTGTAATGGCACTACTCCCCAATTCAAAGACAAGAAATATTTTCTTTATTGAATTGGGTAGATTCGTTAACAACAAACTATTTTATTGTAATTAGCTTTTAAGACCCATGTTTTCCTTCTACCTATGTATTTCAAATAAAAAAAATAAAAAAATATATCTTCTAGAAGAAGCTCTGAATGTTTTCTATTTGGATGCCACACTAAATATTATAATTAACTTTGTTTCTTGAACTCTCTAAAACCATTCAATGTGTCCCATTTTGTTTCAGTTTCAGAACTGACCCTATCTTTGTAGATATATTTCAAGGCCCACCGTACTACGAAATGGGTGTTTTCCATTCCCCGGCCGACCTTGACTCTCGCTGAGGTGATCTCAATAGACCTTCGTCAAAGAAAACTTTTGTGGACTACTTATGAATATTTAAACAGGTTACCCGGGTCCGTAGTTCTTAATATTTTTCAGAAGATTTTTATTTGTACTTCTTGTACTTTTACTTCTTCAGATGAATTTTTCTTTCCTGATAACTTTTAAAAATATATTTGTACTGTAAAATCTTTAGTATGCAAACACATTTGAATCTGGAAACGAATTACTTTGATATTTTTATTTTACTTTCGAATTTAAAAAAAATACTCTGAACGGGTATCGAGAAAGAAGACTAATTCGTGTAAAAATTGGAGTATTAAGAGGCTAGACTTTGAACGACACGCGAAACACCCGCGACTGTCATTCTGTCCCGCTCACAATAAGCTCACGTACACTTACAATACGAAATGTGTGAATGAGACAACGCTCAAATTTACCTACAGAAATCGCTCGAAAAGGGGTTTATGGAGAATACACTTTTCTCCACCGAAACTTTCACGAAATTGAAATTTTAAAAAATATATATATTTTAGAAAGAAGAAGCTACGTCGGTAGCTTTTTATAATTTTATAATTCTTTATGAGAGTTGAGTTAGCAGCACTTTTTCCTTTAAATTTTTTTTTTGATGAATCGTACATGTTTGACAGTGAATGTTTACGTTAATACGAAACGCATCGAAAATTCGAAAACATACCGACATATTTTTCACCCTCTAGAAGGCAGTTTAAAAAAAATATATTCATTTTGTGCAATTTTCGATGTAGAAAAGTGTTTTTTCCCGGGCGTCCTTTTTGTATGGGCCGAAAAGCGAAGTCTATCGTCTTAAATCCCCTGATAAGGAGCAATAAACATTACAATGAAGTTCTTTTCTCTTTTTCTAATCAATTTATTTATTTATATGCTCTCCAACAGTTTACAAGTATTTAGATAATAAGGGCAAGTAATACAACAAATGTTTCTAAGATAGAAAATGATATTAGAGCGTAAAATAATCAGTAACTGTAAATGTAACTGTAACTGTAATCAGTAAATGATTCGAGTTTTCATAATCGTAATGATGGTGCCACAATATAAGTTTGCTGTGTTAATTGTTTTTGTCTCTACATTCAATTAAAAATATATATATATATATTAAATTTAATAATGTTGTCATTAAGTTCTGTTAGTATTTTAGTATTATTTTTATTGAGGTAAATACTTAAATTACAGCGTTACGAAAAGTGTAATGCGTTGCTAGGCGAACGGTGTGTATCACATTGTAGAATCAAGAGAGAGCAGTGCCCGCGCATATTTTCTTTCTCTCTTCCTCTCATAGCCAGTGCATGAAATATTTCGGTCAGTGTTTTGAAATACCAGTGACGCGCCAAACGCAGGGGGGAGCGGAGGTGGATGCGTACGGCTTGATCGGGCGAGGCGAATGATAATAAATTTAAATAAATATTTGTAGAAAATTAATATATGTATATTTTTTACACATATAAACATATATATAGACATACATATAGATGGAGCTAAAGAAGTATTTACTTCAGTCTTGTGGTCAAAAGCACACTCGTATTATTTTTCATTATTATGACATCTATTTCTGCTTTTAAGGCCACTTTCAAACCGTTTGCAAAAGGCCTTGTAAGCCAAAATACTTGCAGAACTTAAAAAATAATAACATTATTAAATTTCATTTAAATTAAATTTTTTAAATAAGTTTTCTCTTTTAAGAAGAAATGTTTTGTAGACCCCTCACTAGGTGAATCTATGCTGTGGTGTTCGCATATTTTAGATAAGGCTGTTATTGTTTAATTAGGTTAGTAGCAGTTAAATTACTTCACCGTGGTAGTAACAATAGTAATAAGTAACAATCTAGTAACAATAACAACATCAATAATGGGTATTAACTAATATTCTAATTTGATATTATTGAGTAACATCAATAATGGGTATTAACTTATATTCTAAATTGATTTAATTGATGTGATTGAGTAACAATAACAACATCAATAATGCACGGAGAAAAATGTTATTCGAAAAAACGATAATTTTAATAGTAAAAACGGTTAAAAACGGGACTGAAGTTCTTACGAACAAATTAACAGTGTTTCAATGTTTATTGACGGGAAAATGTAAGAATAATTTGATGGTATACGTACAAAATTACGTATAGCAAACAAATTATTCTTAGATGTTCCCGCCAATAAATATTGAAACACTGTTAATTTGTTCGTAAGAACTTCAGTCCCGTTTTTAACCGTTTTTACTATTAAAATGATCGTTTTTTCGAATAACATTTTTCTCCGTTTGGGTATTAACTAATATTCTAAATTGATGTGATTGATTAACAATAACAACATCAATAATGGGTATTAACTAATATTCTAATTTGATGTAATTGATGTGATTGAGTAACAATAACAACTCTAAAAATTATAAATATTTTTAACGTTTTGATTATTTTTATACATATTTTATATTATAGTTGAGCTGGTATGAGATTAAGCTCTTTACAGATAAATTGTATGTTGCCTGTGTTTTCCGAATTCCATGAAAAAAAACTTTTTTCCCTATTTCCAAGTTAGTCAGAAATATCTGTAAAATCGCGGTCCAGAAATATTTTGCGGTAATACCCAAAAAGTTCCGCGATCCCTAATATAACACAAGCAAACGTTGCGAACCATTTTTTCTGGTTGAATAAACATCGAAATTGAAAGAGGTTTTTCAATTCAAAACCAAAACGGGACGAGGAGTAAAGGATCAGTGACAGCGGTGAAAAAATCTGATTGGTTTATGATCCCCGAATAACGGTACGTAATCTGCGCCTGGATGCAAACTGGGATCCGTTGCACTTGAATAATATGCTGGATAAAGGGAGAGCTCGTTATTTTTTGTGTCCTTTCTTGTCGTCCTTGTTCTCGTTAGAATTTTGCAACGAAATCTAATACAATAGTTCAAGTAGTTTGTTATTTAAAAAATATTTTTTTGTGATTTTATGATTTGCGGATCTCAAGTGCATCACTTCAAAAATGTTATTTTAAAATACGATAATTTTATTGGGAAAAATGGTTAAAAACGGGACTTAAGTTCTTACGAACAAACTAACAGAGTTTCAATGTTAATTGGCGGGAACTTGTAAGATTAATTTGTTGGTAAACGTAATTTTGTACGTATACCAACAAATTATTCTTACATTTTCCCGCCAATAAACATTGAAATCCTGTTAATTTGTTTGTAAGAACTTCAGTCCCGTTTTTAACTGTTTTTACGAATAAAATGATCGTATTTTAGAATTAAGTTTTTCTCCGTGTATGCGGTGATAACACCGATAAACGGTAAAAACTACAAAATAATATATAGGTACTGTTGTACCTGTTTTGCAAAATCGTCCCTGAGTTGTGGTTTCGGTTTTGGTGGCCAAAATTTTAAACAACAAAAAATGTTTGTCTGCCACGGAGATCAATTAATTATTTAGGACAAAACTATCTTAGGTACTACAATTAAGATATTAAACCTATCATAAATGTATTGTGCAGTTTATGGTTTTTGATGATATTAAAACGCATTTTGCTTCAATATTTTTGATAGCAGCCAATTATTGTTAGAGATCTGGAAATATATGTGAAAAATCTATTCTTTATCATACCCGAGTTATCTTACGTAATATTTAATTTAACGAACTGAAAGTTTGCATCCATTTTCAACAAAATCATTGTTCAGTTTATTTAATTCCTTATCTAACTTAATGTAGCGAACCACTTGGGGTGACCTATGGCAGAGGTGTTTGTTGTCAAATAAATGGTTCCCGAGACGGTGGTACCCATTCCCACAAAAAAGATAGGTTACCAAGTATATTCTGGTTAGCAACCCTAATGGCTGTTATAAATCATTTTTTAAAATATATATTTTTTATAAATAAATATATTTTGACCCACTGGATGTATGAAAAAAATCTTGCATACAACTAAATAAATATTCAAAAATAAAATACATGTAAGATATATTAGGTATAATACATTTTTTATAGTGCGGATACAGTAAAAAACTGACACGAGAAACAATTTTATTTATTTATTTAACCCTTGCTATATTTATGATGTTTTTTCTAATAATCTATTATTACTATTATTTTTACTAGGCGAGTATAGATAGCAAATTTCTATTTTCAGCTATAAAGAATTTTTACACTGAACGCCTTGACATAGGCAAACTGCAGAACGCGGTTGCTTCGTTTTAAAAGATCATCCTGGAGTACCTAGTATGAAAATATAAAAATATCTCATATTATAAAATTGGGGTATGTTGTAAGTCTGAAGGTGACCGGACAACTCAACAATGTGCAACTTCGTCACTCTTTTGAAAAGTGAAAAATAACTTGGTTAAATAGGTTACGTTAGGTTAGGTTAGGTTATGGGCTGTTCTTCATTTTGTTTTTTTCAACTCTTTTAATGACTTTTCAAAGTTTTTATGTTGAATAGTCATGGAATCTAGTCTGAAGGGATTGTGAGTAGAGAGAAAGGGAGGGCAGGTGAAAGTGAAGAAGCGAGGCTTAAGTAATTGTAAAAATATAATTCAATAAATATATGCATGGAAAAGATTTTAAAAATAACATTATAATATTGAATATAGTCCATTCGTTTTTTAATATTGATACGTGTGTTTGATAGTGATCCGTATTTCTTTTCATCAGGGTAAAACAACATTTTTGACTATCATTCAATTTCGCATTTTTCATTTGAAAAGATGTCGTAAAAAATCCAAACGAAGCCACACCAATCAAAGCTCAAATTGTATCAACATAGAATCAATCCGCCTTTAGAATAATTTTTTTTTACCGCATAATGAATGAATGGAAACAATAAAAGAACGCTGTCATTCCAAATTCAAACGCCGAAACCGCTGTCAGGGCTAATCCCTGCGACCAATGGGCATCAAGCAGTGCGGCGTGGCTTTAGCCGTACGTACTGTAGGTACTGGGTGGACCGACGTGATTTACGGCGTCATTCTAGTATTGACGTTTCAGCTGTCACGGCCTTTTGACAGCGGCCATTTGGCCCACGGTTTCATTATACAACTTGGTCACCCTACACAACTGTGTACGGATTGTGCATATTATTGCCCTAGGCTGATATCAAATTCTGCGACTTACTGTATCATTGGATTGCATCCTTAAAAGTGAAGCAGATGTCGCCTACTTGAGGTCAAAGAAGATATTGTCACCGTTTTATGGGGTTCGTGGGGAGGGTTTATCAAGGTCTTGGCGATGGATGCGTCCGCCCCCCTAATCGTGAGAGACTGGTTGACCCCTCTCCAGCAGCACTCTCTTGACCTAAGTCTTTGCACAGCATTGGAAAAGATGGATTCATACGTCCGTCACTCATAGACACATCGACCATCAGATTATTTCTCACCTCCCAAACCTTTTTCCTTTCCAGAACTTCTTATTTTTCCTTTCCTTAAAAAGATTCTTTACCTCCCCGAAGATGACATAAACCTTGGGGGAAATTGTTTTTCCTCGGGGCCCCTTGTGTGGAGCTAAAGTGAAAGAAAAAAAAAAGAAAATTCCGTAAATTCTTAAATTCTTAAATAAATCTTAATAATATTTTACACTACGCATTACTCGAGAGACGTAATGTCAATGTAAATCTACAAAAATATTTTATATATAGCACATACCATAGAAAAGGGTCGTAAGTCAAAAAAGAAAAATTTTACTGGAGAGTGAAAACAAATGATGATTGATGAAAAAAGCGGCCCATTCGAAATTAGACACTAGCGACATCTTGCGGAGATAAAGTTATCTAAATTAAATACGGTTTTCGTTGGCATAGATTTATTTTTTTTATTTATTGTTATATAAAACAAATGGGTTACATTTTATATTTAAAATTTACAAAATACAATATTTAAGGTCATGATTGGTCATGTATACCTTATCGGAAAAGAGGAGTTCTTGTGCCTGATAAGGGAGCCACGATTCTTACTTAGGTTACACACTTTAATAAATTTTGGACAAAATATCTTATTGTTGTGTAATTTTATTTATTTGTTCTGATTGGTTGAAAATACAGCGCAATTCAGAAGGAAGGTTATTGTAGTTTTTTGATGACTTCGTAAATATAATGGTTTTGCATTTGTGTTGTTTTAAAATTGGGTGTAATAAATTCATTTCCATTTCTCATTAGTGCATAAAATTCTTGATATTCTTGTTAATTTTTTTCTTTATAGTAAAACTGTAGATATAGATAAACACAATCATTTAACTATTCAAAGATAAAAATAAAATGGTATAAAACAGAAAATTTTGACTTACGCCACTTTGACACTGGTTGTGAGATGTGTATCTCAAAATCGTCTTTTATAAGAGGTTTATGGGGGGATTTATATTTCTCACACAATAAAGAATAAGATCATCACCAACAAAGGAGGAGCTCCGTATTATTCCTATCCATACGAGTCGCCAGATCCTCCAATATAATAAGCCCGCACAGCTAATATAAAAACTGTTTGCATAAGAATTTCATTACGAAAAAGAACTGGAATAATGAAGTTATAACTCCGCAAAAATTGTTGGCTTCGGAAGAACGAGGCTCTTAAGAAAGTCTCAGAGAGAGGAAGGGACCGTAAACTTCTTCGGTCCTTATTAAACATTTCCCTCGATAGTGTACTCCAAACTTATGAAAGAGTCTTATAAATATTATCTTCATAAAGAGAAAATATTGCACCATTACTTGGAGTCTTCTTTTATGTATCAATTTATTCAATTCAGGGGACGTTGGGTGCTTTGTTACTTATAAATGTCCATAATTAATAATTATCACTTGTTTTTATCGTGTTCTGGGTAATTGAAAAGATGACACTAATCTTAATGTCTCTGAATGATTGTCAATATTTACATATTATCTTGCAACATTGCTGTTTTTTTTCAACAATTCTCTGTTTTACTGCTCTCGTGCTATTTGAGTAATAACTTCGAAAATCACATTAATTCCTATACTAACTACTTCAGTGACATACGAGTATTTAGAAAGATCATTGATTTAGTTAAATAATATACATAAAATTGCAAAACTGCTGAATTAAAAAAATATATTTTTCGATGCAAAGTTCACGAACTAAATGGGAGACTAATAAAAGAGTTTTTTTCACATCGTTTTTTTTTCGAAATTTTGACGTTTTGAAGTAGTTTAATGGAAAGAAATATTCTTCGTCAGTGAAAATATTAATTTATTTAACCTAATTAAGATCTAATTATAACACATCATACGTCCACTACTCTTCTGAATATAAGCGCACCCTACCATGGAAAATAAAAATTTAATAAAAGTTATAGTTGTAATTAGAAATTACTTTATTGTTGGATAACCATGTAAAACCATTCAATGCAGAAACGGCATTGTAACGGTATTTCTGTAAAATATGCTGCGAGAAACTAGCGTCATTGATGGTCGGGAAACAGATGCCCAACATTTGTAAATAACGAATTTGTCTCATGAGAACTACGTCTCGTTCGGCTGTCCAATTAATTGACGTCCTTTCTGTTTCCTCTCTCCGTCATGGATGTCTTTAAAACATTTTTCACTCCTTTCTCTTTGCAAAATGATCCTCATCATCCCTAAATATGACATAAGTCATTGTTGTATAAAAATTAAACTGATATAAATTGTCAATGTCTATGATCTTATCCGGAAACGAAGACTGTCAGAAATTAGAAGGAAATGAATTCAACTACTTACTCGGTTTCATCAAATGTTCAATAAAAAATTTAGAATGAAAAAAAAATCTAGTTTTTCAAAGCCTTTCAGCTCATTGTGGCTAAATTGTTCATTCCAGAGATCTGTTCTTAAATAAAATAAACACGAACGACTATTTATTATTTTTTACACCGACCGGTTAGGTTTCGACCAAGGTTCATCAGGTTACAATAATAACTATTATTATATCTTTATGAAGCTTGGTCGAAGCGAAACCGGTCGATGTATAAAATAATAAATATTCGTGGTCATAAGAAAAAAAAAAAGTTCTTTGGATTTATTGAAATTACTTGTTTTGTAAGAGAAACGCCTTACTTTCCATAAAAAAGAGGATAAACCTACAAACTGTAGCAAGAAATATTTGTTAGTAAAGTATCCATTTAATTTATCGGTTTTTCAATTCTTGGTAATCTGTAACGAGACTTAGTGGGCGGTTCCACGACATCGGAAAATAATAGTTATTATTATTTTATTGATGTAATAAAGACGATTTTTCTATGACTGAAATGAAAAGAATTAAGAAAATACATATACAAAAAAAATTAATAAAGAAAATAAAAAAAAATTTCAGTTGCTTGAATAAGTGAAATTTAGAAACACGATATATATACTATACTAGCTTCTGCCCGCGACTTCGTCTGCATAAGATTAGTACTTCGAGTAATCTATTTCTTTATCTAGGTCCCATCTACGTTTATACCAAAATTCTTAATCTATTTATTTAAAATATCTATAATTCTTGATTCGATTCAAGTACTTCAAATAAATGCACTAATTTTAATATTTTATAAAATAGTATTTTGATTTAACAATCATTGTTTTGCAAAATGTCATTCTCAAATTTTGACATTTTCTATTAAACAAAAATTATTATTTTCAATATATTGAAAATAAATAGCTAGCTTTATGAATTATATCCTATATGTTATTCTGACGTAAGAGCTACATTATTGAAAGGTTTTATTCAAATCCATTGAGTAAATTTTGGGTGAAAGAGTAACAAACATACATACATCCATACAAACTTTCGCGTTTACGATCCCGCCACGTCATAAAATATATTTGTCCCAACTCTTTTTCTTTGTAATAACTACAATCGGTTTTGTTTATTCTTTATTACCATAAATGGTTTTGTATAAATACAAATATTTTTATTAAATGAAACAACACACTTTGTACAACACCACTTTTATTTTGAATTAATATTTAACAGCCAACCAGGTTTCGCTTAGCTCAAGCTTCGTCAGGGCTTATTATATCAACTAAAGATAATAACGTACAGACACATATATAAAAGAAAATAAAATAATAAGTGAAAGAGAAAGAAATAGAAGAGAAAACATCTTATTGGTGCTAGAAAGAGATACAAACAACAAAAGAGGGAGACAGAATTATTAAAGGATGGGGTTGGTAAGGGGGAGGGGGGAAGGAGGAAACAGTTTCAGTAGAAGTTAACGGAATAAATTAAATAAGGGACTCTCAGCTAAATTGATTTGATTATTGATTTTTGATTTATTATTGACAGCTTTTTTTGATTTCGAGGGCTTCTAAATTGTTTAACCTAATTCCAATTCCATTTTATGTAACATTTTAGTCCCATAGGTTTCATCAAATTAGTGGTTAGTTTCAACTAGATGGTTCGCGAATTCTAAAAATGCATTATTATTTTAACATCTTAGATGTTCTTTTACTCTTATGTTTACGTTGCGGGCCTTTTTTCGATATAAAAGCAGAAAAATCATTACAATTAAGTTTATATATGCCCGAGTGGCTGAGTTTATCATCAATATCTTTAGTGTTAATTAAAAATTTACCTAAGTTATTATTAGTGTAAAAGGCGGGCTTTATTTCGGGAGGAAATTTTTTTACGCTTAAAGAGGAAAAGTTATTTGTGTACAGTACTCTACGCCAATGGAATTGGAGATTAATATTTATATATTATACGATTTATTAAAAATATATTTTATGATGCTATTTGTTTCAATTTTTTATTTAGAAAATTGTCTACTAGTTTTATCTCATACCCGTTATTTATAGCAATTTGTTTATTTATGGATAATTTCTTATTAAAATTATTATTGTTTAGTGGTACGGTAATATACCAAGGTATCATGGAGTAAAAAGCTGAATGTTTGTTGGATATGGGGTGGTTAGATGAATTGTGAATGGTAGTATTGGTGTAGGTATATTGATACTTAAAGTTAGGTCAAGGTTCAAGGTTGGGTTAAATTCAAGGTTGGATCTTGAATTTTCTAGACCTAACATTACTGACGCAGAACAAAGGCAAATGGCTTAATTGACAAATGCGTCTGATTTCAATCCAGGCATTTTGGATTCGATTCCTCTGCCAACTAAATTATTTTACAAACAACATGTTATGAAAATGGTGGTAGATGTTTTTAAAATATCGTCATGTTGTTCGGAACCCAGGACTGTTGGCCTTTACAAAAAAAATGGACATATATTTCTAAACTAACATTTTAGTGTTGAAATGACGAAAAAGTCAACATCGTACCATAAATAAATAAATTAAACTCCACCAACAACTTCTCTCCTCGACCATATACATGAAGACTTCTTACGCCGTTCTTTTGCACAAGAACCAACATATTTTCAAAAACCAATATTCTAATCTTTGCAGTAGCAATAACAAACAATATAATAAAACTCTATTGACCGTCAAGGAAGGAAAATCTACTCGTATTTCCAAAAACTACTTTTAAATGAAGCATCCCGGCAATACAGTCTCCGTCACAGTGTTGGTCCTGGCCATAACGGCCGCTAAACCCCCTCTCGTACCGTTCCGTTACGTTTCAGTACTGAAAATACATGAGGGAAAAACCCCAAAAGTACACAAATTTACATAAGATGAGCGAAAACTCTCCACTTAACGAAAAGACATTACAATTTTGTTCTTTGTTAAATGATTATTATCTCATCTGTAGGACCGAAGACTCTTAACGCAGTGAGTTCTAGCGTTTTTAAAAATTGTTTATCGAATTTTTGATATAGAATTTCTAGTTTGACGCAATATTTTTCTGCTTTCAATGGCATACGCATTACGTAGTTATTAATTACGTCATAATGGTGCAAACCCCAAAAGTACACAAATTTACATAAGATGAGCGAAAACTCTCCACTTAACGAAAAGACATTACAATTTTGTTCTTTATTATTATCTCATCTGTAGGACCGAAAACTCTTAACGCAGTGAGCTCTAGCGTTTTTAAAAATTCTTTATCGAATTTGCGATATAGAATTTCTAGTTGACGCAATATATTCCTGCTTTAAATGGCATAA
Organism: Limnephilus auricula; assembly: GCA_951813805.1. Taxonomy (NCBI): domain Eukaryota; kingdom Metazoa; phylum Arthropoda; class Insecta; order Trichoptera; family Limnephilidae; genus Limnephilus; species Limnephilus auricula. The sequence goes on from OX638404.1 coordinate 20,140,589, forward strand.
GCATTACATAGTTATTAATTACATAATGGTGTAAATAATTAACATCACATGTAATATTTATTTTAAGAAATTCCTGTTCCCGAAAATTTAAAGATGAATGAATGCAAATGAGCCTAATTTCCTTTCGCTCGTTATTTTGTTCTACTGCCAACATTTTAACTATGCTTGCTGGTGACCCATTTTTTATTATCTCACAGGTAAGAGGCTTATAGGGATCAACCCCTGGCCAACTACCCAGTTTTACACTTCTACAGACTACCCTACTACCGTTTCAGTTCATTTAATTCAGGTTTGTAGTTGAATGGTCGAACCGTGCATGGTGTTTACTTATTCCTAATTATTTATTAATTTTATTTCTACAACAAAAACCCAAATTGTTCCCTAAAATTGATTTACGGCTGTGCAGTATGGTAATCTACTTGGCTAATTGACAGTAAAACAAATTATGATTTATTTGTTTATTTCCACAACGTTCTAGAATGGTAGATTTTCTCTGTATCAAAACCCTTAGAAAAATATCCGCTCAAATCTAAGAGTTCGAAGCTGTAAATCTAAAAACAAGTGCGGTAAAATACTTTTTAGGCCCGTAAAAATGAATTACGACGTTTTTAGAAATTAGGATACCTGAAAGAACCACTTCGAGTATTTCGAGTTCTCATAACTAGTGTAAAGGGTCGTTAATCAGTTCAACACTTACCTCTTATAAAATATGTATGTATTCCTAATAACTAAATCTTATTTTCATTCGTAAGTTTTTTTCAGTTAACTATCTTCCTAAAATTAATAAGACTTAACAGTACTCTTTCATACTTACATCTTTAGTGTACCTACATATTATCAGACCTTGATTCTCTCAACCCTCCCGGTTCAGTAAGAATACATTTATCACCGTCCTTTCTTCCACAGAAAATAAGCCTTGCAAGATTACCCCGACAAAATGTACAACATTGTACAATTTACACTAAAATGAAACCTTTTTGTTACAACTTTACTTACACTTAAAAAGCTGATATCAAAGCTTATATCCTGCTTTAAATAAAGCATCAACCCTTCCTGATTACCAAGTTACTCACAAGTTACCCTTAACTCCAAGGAAAGCTCAGAACATCCCCTAACTTACTCCCTCTTCCCCTGTACCTTACACTGTCTCTGTGAGTAGAATTATACCTTCATAAACTTGCTAAAATGCTATCCAAGGTAACTCCTTCTCTGATAAGGCTTCTTCCATTGCTCTGGGTTTAAATCTTTAATAAATCCTTTAGAAAACGTAAATAAATACCTATTTCATAATAATGTTTTATTATCTTACGATGAATAATTTTGTTATTTTTAAAATATTTTTTTTTTATCTTTAAAAAAAAAATTGTTATTTTTAAAATAAAAAATTAAATGGAGTTAAAGAATTTTTTAAAATATATGAAGTACTAGCTTCTGCCCGCGTCTTCGTCTGCGTAGGATTAGTACATACTTTATAATCTAGAGTAATCTATTTTCTTTTCCTAGACCCGGTCTACTTTTGTACCAAAATTCTTAACCTATTTATTTAAAATATCTATAATAAATTCTTGATTCGATTCAAAGTATTAGGCGAGTACTTGAAATAAATTCCCTAATTTAAATATTTTTTAAAATAGAATTTTGAAATAACTCAGGTGTGGGGCATACGTCATTCCTATGTCTACCTACGTAAAACGTCATTCTCAAATTTTGACATTTTCCATTAAACAATAATTATTATTTTCATTATATTGAGCTTTATAAATTATAGCCTATGTGTTATTCTAATGTATGAGCTATATTATTGTAAAGTTTCAATAAAATCCATTTAGTAAATTTTGCGTGAAAGAGTGACAAACACACATACATCCATAAAAACTTTCGCATTTATAATATTAGTAAGATTCTGTAAGATTTTATTTAATGTTATTTTAAAATAAAAAAATCATACTTAGAGGCTTCAAAAACAGGAGATACAATATTTGAAACAATAAAAATCTTTTCGTAATTAGATTTGTTTAATAAAACAATCAATGAATCCAAATATGGTTAAAACCGTATTAATTTATATAAGTTGTCCTTGTTTTGACAAGACAAAAGTGACCTCTTCTGCGGTATCATACAGCATGTGTGTCTCCGTTCTCTGGTCTCCGCGGCGTCCCACCGATTTCCGCAGCTGCCCATATTGATAGGCAAATTGGCTTACAGGCCAACCCTTGATAAGGGTACGCTGGTTAGGGGATGAAGGCTGCGAGGCCTGAATCGTGTGGAGATTGTTTTCTTTTTATCCCCTTTACAGCCTCTCCTCGATTGAAACATTTACCCAAAATAGATTATTTTGAGGATAAGTATCAGCGTATTGGTTTGGGTCCAATACAAACAAACGATGGCCTTTTTTAGAAAGTGATGTTTAAAAAAATACCGTAAAATTACATATTTACTTATTTTTTAAGGAAGGATAAACATTCCCAGCTGAAAAATAACCTGAAAATATTTCAATTCTTTTATTGCTTGGAAAATGATACTTGAGCAATATGTAGGTCTTCTAACGATCGATAAAGATCATTTATTTAACGTCAGTAGGGCTTTTACAAACATAATATATGTTGAAATTTTACATGAAGATGAAATATAATATATTTTTATTTTTATTTTTAACTTATTAACTTAAAGAGTTAAACCTCAAATTATAATATTTTAATTAATGAAGATAATATTAGCGAAAGTCAATCGAAAATCCGAAACAGAAAAATCAGAAAAAGATACGGATACATCTGGGACTCGAACCCGAGACCTCTGGCAAACCGGGCCAATGCGCTATCCCTAGGGATACGTTGGCGCAGTACATATAATAAAAATCATTAAGTACAATAAATGCCTTTCATATCACTTTGTTGATACATTATGGTAGAAATATGAACAAAGAAGTTGAAAAATTGTATAATTTTATTATATACTTTTATGTAGACATGAATATATTTTAACTATATGCATAAACTAGAAATTAATACCGTAATTTTTCTAATTTTATCAACGTTCTTATGCACATCCAGTTTTATGCAATTTCTTTATATAAATCATCTTTATTCGATGACAAAAAACGTATTAAGGCCAATTATGTTGCAATAATGTTGAACTAAATAATATATATATCTACAATATTGGAGTATGTTACCAAATTTTGAATTCATATCATAGGCGTAAAACGGCATACGACGTATGTGTATGATGGCATGTGACGACGAGGAAGAATTGTTACAATAATATAGTAGGTGTTTGCACTACCTGTCCTGCCAGGAACATGGGACGAAATTAAATATAGCAGCAGAGGGGTATTCAATAACGATTCAATAATTTTAAACAAACACATTAAATCGAAAGTAATTCTTCGTTCCGATATTTTATTGAGCAAATTAAGGTAATCTAGGTGTAGTGTATAGACATTTATTGTTGCAAATAACTCTGTCGTCTCGAGCAGCGTGCGCGCGGAGTCGCGGGGCGGAGAACGGCACTGGCCGGTTGACCGCGGTGACGGGAGACGCGTTAACGCTGGTTGCGAGCCGATATCGGTGTAGTCTGTTGTTACTTGTTCTTTCCTTATAACCTGAGTCAAAGTGTACATTACATGTGGCGACGGGATAAACTGTGAGTATTTTTAAGATTTTTGAAGTAATTGCGCACGCTTTACTTGGGGGTGGGCTGGCCAAAACGATCATTAATTGGAATTGATTTAAAGGTTCATTCCTCACAGTCTGATAGTAGCGACAGTGCTCGGATCCATAGTGGTGACGTTTGGAATGGGTGCTGGCATCTATGCTGACTATAATTGTGTTGTTGTTTCTCACATTCTAAACGTTAAAGTCTAACTGATGACTAGAACGCTTTCGATTGGAATTTTCTCAATTTCCTGCTGCAAGTGTGAGTAAGCGTCGCTCTCTGACTAGAATCCGCAAAAAAAAATAATATTTTGTGCTTTGTGAGAGTTGAATCAGCAATCCCATTCTAAGCGTGATTTCCATAATGAAGTTGATCGAATTTTCGTTTGGAGTGTGCGAACTCGATGCACCGAGGCGACTGATTTGTCAAGATAATTGGTGACATTCCAAGCGAATCTTCAGTGTAGATTCTTATACACTGATGATTGGAATGGTTTTGTTCGATGCCAGGAGGAGAGTTGCATTGGATTGATAGGGAGGTGTTTGCTTCGGTCGTGTGGTCTGGAGCACACTCGTATTTTTTTTTGAACATTTAATAACAATAAAAAAGGGACATTATAGAGGGGAGAATAGAAGGTAATGTAAAGTGACTAGGCAAGTAAACTCATTTGACCGTGAGTTGCGTGGGTATTGTTTGGTTCACGTTTTGCGTAACCTAGGTTTCAGGAAAGTGACATACCTACATATTTTCAAACATACCTGGCTACTTATTAAAGTGAATTATCTTCGATAGTCACCGAAAGTATCGAGCGGTGAGCGAGTTGTGTTGCAGCTTGGAATTGAATTGCGACTTTGCATTGGATTGCGGCTGGGCGCTGAATTGCGACTTGGCACTGAATTGTGACTTTGCATCAAATTGAGATTATGCATTAAATTGCGACTTTACATTAAATTTCGACTTTGCATTAAATTGCGACTTGCATTAAAATGCGACTTTGCATTAAATTGCGACCCTGCATTAAAATGCGACTTTGCATTAAATTGCGACTTTACATTAAATTTTGACTTTGCATTAAATTGCGACTTTACATTAAATTTCGACTTTGCATTAAATTGCGACTTGCATTAAAATGCGACTTTGCATTAAATTGAGACTTTACATTAAATTTTGACTTTGCATTAAATTGCGACTTTGCATTGAATTGCGACTTTGCATTAAATTGCGACTTTGCATTAAATTGCGACTTGGCATTAAATTGCGACATTGCATTAGATTGCGACTTTGCATTAAATTGCGACCCTGCATTAAATTGCAACTTTGCATTAAATTGCGACCTTGCATTAAATTGCGATTTTGCATTAAATTGCGACTTTACATTAAATTTCGACTTTGCATTAAATTGCGACCCTGCATTAAATTGCGACCCTGCATTAAATTGCGACTTTGCATTAAATTGCGACTTTGCATTAAATTGCGACCCTGCATTAAAATGCGACTTTGCATTAAATTGCGACTTTACATTAAATTTTGACTTTGCATTAAATTGCGACTTTGCATTGAATTGCGACTTTGCATTAAATTGCGACTTTGCATTAAATTGCGACTTGGCATTAAATTGCGACATTGCATTAGATTGCGACTTTGCATTAAATTGCGACCCTGCATTAAATTGCAACTTTGCATTAAATTGCGACTTTGCATTAAATTGCGACCTTGCATTAAATTGCGACTTTGCATTAAATTGCGACTTTACATTAAATTTCGACTTTGCATTAAATTGCGACCCTGCATTAAATTGCGACCCTGCATTAAATTGCGACTTTGCATTAAATTGCGACTTTGCATTAAATTGCGACCCTGCAATAAATTGCGACTTTGCATTAAATTGCGACTTTGCATTAAATTGCCACTTTGCATTAAATTGCGACTTTGCATTTAATTGCGACCCTGCATTAAATTGCGACTTGGCATTAAATTGCGTATTTGCATTAAATTCCGTATTTCCATTAAATTGCGACTTTCAATTAAATAGAGACTTTGCATTAAATTGCGACTTGGCATTTAGTTACATAAGCTGCAGTCAAGTATAGTAGACACTTTATCACTAGCATTAGATTGCGATAGCATGTCAAAAATCTTAAAAATTGCATATTTATATATGCAACATAGTTACTTACCTTGGCAACAGGTAGCTCCAATGGCATAGTACACCTTAGAGAGGTTCGAATGTAAAGGAGAGGTTGGTTCAGTCTCCGTCCGTTGGAAAAAAAGTCTGGACACTTTTACCTCGAGGCGGCAGGCAAGGAAACACAGAGGCAAGGAAAAGAGCTAGTCTTACATTTCGGTGGTCCCGAGTTACAACAAATCTTCTACAACATGCCGGGAGCTAATGCAACTGAAGGCGAACTTTTTAACATCGCGATCGAAAAATTAGACAACTACTTTGCACCTAAACAGATCAAAGTGAATGAGCGACATCTGTTTCGTCTCCTTAAACAGAAACAGGATGAGAAGTTCGAAAAATTTCTAGTCAGACTTCTACTACAAGCCAAGAAGTGTCAGTTTGGCGAAAAAGAATACGAGCATATCATGGATCAAATAACTGAAGAGGGTAAGATAGAAGAACTCCAAAAGAAGATATTGAAAATGAGAAAAGTCGTAGAAGCGAATGCACTGGAAGACATAGATCGTCAATTAGGAAATTTTGGCACGAAACCTGTGGAAAGTCAGTCAATCAACAGTGTAGGTACAGAAACATGAAGGGGAAGCCTAATAACAGATTGGAATGTAGTAGATGTGAAAGTTCCAGACATTTGGAAAAAACTGCCCGGCAAAAGGAAAGGCTTGCCTTAAATGTGGCATCTTTGGACACTTCAGGAATCAATGTCGGACAAACAAACTCAACAGAGAAAACTGGAAGAATTACTGAAAATTACTAACTGGATCTCTCCTATAGTCCCAGTGCTAAAAGACGGAGGGGACAACCGATTATGTGTCGATATGCATCGAGCAAAGATCTTTGGTATCTCGTGTGCGTAGGAGATTTTCCAGAAAACACTAGAATAAATTCGTTTAGCTTGTGAAGAAGTCATCAACCTTATAGATCACATCTTGACGTTTGGCAAAGGCGAATAAGAACACGATTTAAGGCTTTAAAAATTTATGACAGTATTAGAGGAAAACAGCGTGAAGTTGAGGGACGACAAATGCAGTTTGAAATTAAAAAAGTCCATTTCCTAGGGCATGAACTGTGAGAACAGTGAGGTAAACCACTAGACAAGTATATCTTGGCTATAAAGGGATTCAGAGCCCCGACTGAGTGAATTATGTGGGAAAATGGATACATCATTTAGCAACGGTAACAAAACCCCTCAAGCAACTGCTGCGGAAAAGAACGGGAAGAAACATGGATATTCAATATGACTGGGGCGACGCCCAAAAGAACGCATTTAATTATCTCAAAGCGGCACTCATGAAGGTACAAAATATAGGTTACAACTATTCTACAATTTCAAGGTGAAAAGCCTGGGGAGGAAAACCAACATAGCCGATCCACTATCGAGACTCTGTGAAGTGACAACAAACCCGACGGCTTTCCTTGAAGACACGTACAAGCGGTTACCGAATCTGCACGGCCAGTAGCCATCCCATTGAAAGCGATCACTGAAAGTTCCCTTGGAGATACAGAGATACATAAGGTTAGAGAGGGCCTTTACGATACGGAAACTGGGAAGAAACGGTTGAAGCCTATAAACTTTTCAAAAATGAATTATGCTTTCATGGCGATATTCTCCTCAGGGGACGAAAATGGTAATCCCAAATAAATCACGCAGAAGAGTTCTGGAAACTGCGCACGAAGGCCACCCGGGGATAGTCACGATGAAGGGCAGATATGGTGAAAACATTTGCAAAGTCTGTAAAGGATGCATCCTGGTCCAGCGCCCCAAACCCATTAAAAAGAAGAGACTTACCTTCCGAACCATGGGTTGACATAGCAATTGACCTCATGGGCCCTTAACTAGTGGAGATTACATCCTGGCAGTCATGGATTATTACACCAGATATAAAGAGGTGAAAACATGCAGAATCATAACAAGCTCCGAAATAATCGGAATGCTTAAAAGACATTTTTAGCAGGCTTGCAATCCGGTCTCGCTTACAACAGACAACGGGAAACAATTTTTCAGCAAAGATTTTAAGAATTTCTGTGCAGAGAGGAGCATACGACTCTATAATACTATTCCCTACTGGCCGCAAAAAAAAAAAAACGGAGAGGTAGAGCGCCAGAATGGGGACATCCGAAAACGCCTCAAGATTTCTCAAGTAGAGGAAAAGAACTAGAAAAAGGCCCTTCGTGAGTACATGGTGATGCACAACACACAATTACAGGAAAAACACCTGCAGAACTGTTCTTTAGACTACAATTTCGAGACATGCTGCCTATGATTCAGGACATGACGCATCTCTCAGAGGACCTTGAAAAGAGGGGTAGAGATAAAGAACTAAAGGAAAAAGGGAAGGAATATGCGGACATGAAGAGAAGAGCTACTGATTGTTAATTGGAAGTTGGAGATATAGTATACGTCAAGAACATGACTAGACGAAACAAGCTGAGCTTAAACTACGAACCTGAAACACATACCGTAGAAGCGAACAAAGGAGAAGTCGTAAGTCTTCGGAATGATAAAATTGGTCAGCGAATCAGACGAAACGTCGTACACCTAAAATCAGTGGAAGGGCAATGGAAGGTGCTAGATGATGAGAATATTGCTAGTGATGCTCAAACAAACGATAATGGCGATGTAAATCAATCATAACTCGAGTGAATAAATTGATGGTCAATAATGAGGAAATTATTGATGATTAGTGATTAAAAATGATTTGAATAAGGACTTGCTGAATGTACTTGATATAGGTACTTATGGAAAAAAAAAATTTATAAGTTTATTTATATTTACAAAAACAATAATAAGGGAGGGATGTAGTGTATAGACATTTATTGTTGCAAATAACTCTGTCGTCTCGAGCAGCGTGCGCGCGGAGTCGCGGGGCGGAGAACGGCACTGGCCGGTTGACCGCGGTGACGGGAGACGCGTTAACGCTGGTTGCGAGCCGATATCGGTGTAGTCTGTTGTTACTTGTTCTTTCCTTATAACCTGAGTCAAAGTGTACATTACACTAGGCATTCTCTAGGATTACCTACCGTTAAATTTACGTACCTATCTTAAAAAAATATTTTGGATTCTTTCAATCGTGTGTGAATGAGCAAAGTGATGACAATCCTACACAATTAAATGAAATCCTTAACCAATTCTCTAAAACCATTGGTGGCAAATTTAAGGAATTAGAAAAAAAAACATTATAAATATGTAAACTTGACGCTAGATTAAAGGATTTTACAGATCAAATAGATACCATTATAAAATCGGTAGAATTCTTGTCTGCCCAAATTATACTCTATTTTAACTTTTTGATACGAACAGTACATAAACCAAATTATTGGTTATAATAATTCATAAAATCTGACATGTTTCTGTGAAATATCTATAAAGTGAATCTTCATGTTGTGTCTGTATGTTGCTTCTGTGAAATGTTTTGTAAAATTTTTTCCTCGTATATTGTGTCTGCATATTGGTTGGGTAGGGTTTAACTTTTCAAAAATACCAATTGGCGATCCCTTAATGAGTTTTGATAACTCATGGGAGTGAAACTTCTTTGTATGTTTTATTTAATAAAAATAAATATAATAATAATAAAAAAAACGACAAAATATTAACTTTGAACAGCAAAACCGCTTTAGAAGACCCTCTTGAATGTGAAATTATTCATTTAAAGGAGATTATTAAGGACGTAAATACCAAAATTAATCAACGAGAACAATTTGATAGAATCAGAAATATTGAGATTCACGGAGTGCCAACATCTAAAAGTGAAAACCTTCTTAATACCGTGACAAATATATCCCAGAATGTTGGATTCCAAATACAAAAAAAGGACATTGATTTAATCCGAAGAGTGCAGCCGTGGCCAACTACAACTCCAAAATCTGCAACAACATCCACACCTACACCCAATATTATCGTACGTCTTCTTTGGCGGGATTTGCAAGGATGCTTTGTTGACAGCTGCTCGTCGCCACCGGACCTTAACCTCGGCAGACATCCAAGAGCGGCAAGCCACGTATTCCTCAACGGACACCTCACGCCTTCTAATAAGCTTCTAATGAAGAAAGCAAGGGATCTCAAAGCTGAAAACCATTACCAATATTTATGGACAAAAACTGCAACATATACTTAAGAAAAAAAAATGGTTCTCATGTGATACGGATTTCTTCCGAGGCATATCTCAAGAAAATCTCTTGACTCATACGCCTTAATAATCTTTTTCCATACTGTTTACTATTTTATTTCCCTTACTACTTTACTTATAATATTTTACTATTTTTTTACTGTTTCTTCTCTCAGCTTATATTCTCTCATATTTATTAAAATTTAAAGGTACTATACTATATATTTTATAAAACTACATTGTTCACAATACATCCATCGCAGCTCATATTCAATAATAAAATTACGATGTTCATAATACATCACTCCCCCTATATTCGGGTATTTTTTTAGGAAGACTTTTATCTGCAGTGTTTATCAGAAATACATATCAACCGCTTGTAACTAAACAAACGATAGTCATATAACATCATTCCGGTAACTACTTGTGATGAAAATGTCGATGAATAATTCTTGTTTCTGCGGAAGACAAAGGAATAATTTCCGAATAAATGTCCCATAACTTTTGGGATATCCTTATGAAAATCCATCCCGTTATTTGTATGGTTTTACGATGCTGTAATGCATATCAATGGTACAGATGACAACAACAACTTTTGTTTATTTGAGGAATATACTCTTCAGAAAATCCTAAAAGTGTATAAAATCTAGAGTTATCGGCCTTCTGTGCTTAAAATATTTACTAAGGCTTTCTGATCAAGGAGTTCAGATGATTCGTTAATTTATTCTAGCAACCCTTTCAACCGACCGTACATGGTCGAGTGGTAAGACTCTTGAATCCCAATCGGAAGGTCGCGGGTTCGAACCCGGCGTGCGCAAATAAATTGTATTTGATTAATTTGTGTTATTTCACAATTAATTAATAAAAATAATATATATATAATATTTGCGGCTCGTTCCAGAGTGGAAGATACTCTCAGTATCGCCCTGGTTTAAGACCACCATTCAGAAATGAAACCTTGCTTGTTGATGGCTTTAGCCGTGTTTAGTGACTAGATCTGAATAGCCAGGAACTTCCCCACTTTTTCGTCTTCCCCATCTCCTTCCCTTCCCCACTTATCTTCGGCCTCACAACATACCCCAATTGGGTATGCCATAGTCTCATTGGCTTCAGACGGGAGCAGTTGGGACTCTTGCGAGGTATTCTATATAAAAAAACTAAAAAAAACATTGGCGATTTTCTTTTTTTGCGCACAGGAGGCCCTGCGGAAAAAAATCAGGAGTGACGGAAGTATAATTCCACTGCGGTGCAAGGCAATGCGTCGAAAGAGTCCGGCTGTGGAGTTTAAAATGTCTCCCTCAACCAGTCTCTCCCGATCCGGCTACCACTCAGTAGGTGTGCAAACGCATCCGCCGCCAAGACATGGACACACGTCACCGTTTTGACGGCCGTCTAAGACCTAGACAAAAGTCACCAAACGTAGCGAACCACGCAGGGGTGAACTACGAAAGTTGGTTATCTAATGAATACTTACCGGGACGGCGGAACCCACACCCGCCTCCCATATTGTAAATTGACATAATAATAATGATATTTGGATGACTTGTATAGCGCCGTTTTTGTGAAAAATCACCTCAAGGGCGCTGTACAAATTTCAATATATTTCTATAATCTTACTTCTAACTACACACTAGACAAACATCAAATAAATATGCTTCCGTTTTTCCGGTTCCTAAACTTTTGTAATCTGAGGATTCGCCATTCGTTTTAAGTTATTTATTTTTGTACACAAGACAAACATGCTGCTCAAAGATATATAATAAGTATATTAATTAGCGAAGTAAAATTTATATAGCAGTTACCAAATGCTATTATATTTAATATGGATTTTTTATTGCTGGGGTTTTATGTACGTAGAGTTATGGTGGTAATGGCGCGTAGGTATAGCTATGTACCCTCGTTACATAATTTCTTGAAAACAATCTTCTGAATAAAATTGCTTTGAAAAGATGACCACTTAAAGTTTATTAAAACTGTGAAAGGAATTACTGATTTTATTACTAACTGATATCGCAAATAATTTTTTACTTAAATTATCATTAAATTCTACTATTGGTGGATCTCCGTTGCAGTATGGCTATGTTTATCCCAAATATCCCAATATATCCCAAACGCTTGTAAGGGTATTTTCCAAGGCCCTCAAAACCTGCAGTAACCCCTAAATTAACCCTAATATGCCTTAGCGGTTATTTTATTCATAGCCTGCTTTTCGTAAGTGCAGTTTTGGCTGGGTAAACCTTGCCGAGGCTGTGTCTTACCATATTATAAGACAATAGCGCAGAGGTTGGCAACTTCCGAATTTGGAAATTGTTATTTTTCTGCTCTGGTGGAAATAATTAAATAGATTAAGCACAAGATAATTAACTGATACCACGGGATTGGTGATGAGATCTGATTATCCAGATTCCTCCCCATTTTCTCTTCCCATCTCCTTCCCATCTCCTTCCCATCCCCACTGCCTCACAACATTTCGCAGTTGGGGATGCCATAGTCCCACTGGCCTCAGTCGGTTAGAAGCAATTGGCACTCCAATGTGGTATTCACATTTAAAGTTTGATTAATGATGGACGATTAAATACTTATGTAGAAGAAGATGTAGGCATTTAAAAGGCTTAACGGGTAAAAAAATCTATCAACAACAAAAGCGAGTTAATGATATGGCAACCCAAATAGCCCACGACATCACAACTCATAAATGACATTATGCTTTACACGAGTACTTACTTTTTAAACGAGTACTTACTTTCTTATTTTTTAAAGTCTTATTATCATATCTTTATTTACCTACTGGCATTTTTTACCATCGATTCATGTCAATCGTTCTGGTATATGGCAACAATGGTAAAATTAAAAATAAATACTATTAAAAAAAATCTCGGCGTCATTCTTGGTATTTTCTAACAAAATTATTATGGAGCTGTATGTTTTAAACTTGAACTATTTTAAATGGCATACGATAGATCTCATCTTGAATTTGCATCTGTCACTTGAAATCCTCAATACTAAACTTATGTATATTAACTGAATTGAAAACATTAAAAAAAAAATCATGAAATACCTGTCGTATCGTTTTGAAAATCATCAGTATTGCTATTGCTCTTTACAAACGGAGATAATTTTCCGACGTTCTGTTTCTACACAAAGTTGTGAACTGCCTCATTGACTCCCCTGCCCCATTGGCCTCATTTTGTGCGCAGTCGGTTTCATACAAAACTTAGTTTTGGATTTTAGGCCAGTATACCCCACCAAACTGAAAAATTATTTCTGTAATCAAAAGGTATGTCAAAGGTCGATCTCGGACAGAGAGCTACTCTATCTATTTTTGCTTTTATTTATAAAATATAGACTTTTGAAGATTTTAATATTTTATGATTTTAGAGGCAACTTAGACAATTATTTGCAAGTAAATATAAACATTTAAAAAAATTATTTTTTTAAAATTGTTTTGTAGCTGTTCCTCTTAAATGATTTTTTTATGCAGCTGTATATTTCCTTAATAGACTTAAATAAAACAAACGTAGATATAATGTTGTCGATCTCTTCCCAAGAGGGTGGCTGGCGTGGTAAACAAGCCCGTAAGTCAAGATGTGCATAGCGCAGGGCGCAAGGGGCTGTTTCATGAATGTGATCGCTTGGGCAGTCGACTGTCGGGAAGGGGAACACCAAATAGCATTTCTTCGCCAAATGAACAAGCACCAGGGCTGTCAACGCTTGAGGCAAACCAAAATTGATAACTGAATAATTGAAATAACTTCTGAGTGTACCATCAACGTAATATATCATTAAAGAATAATATAAAACTTATACATCCAAACGAAGAAACATGAAACCAGTAACAAAACGTGTAAAAAATCAATGTCTTTCCTTTTACTTTTTTTAGCTTGATCTGGTTCATGTTTTACTTATATTTATTAGTAGTATCATCTTCTTCCATGAATAATGATAATTTTATTTTCTGTGAATCTTGCACAATCCTCGGAAGAGGTGGACGTGGCGTGAAAGAGAATGGGAGCAAGAAAGCAAGAGGACTGAAGGACATAGGACCGGAGCCATATATTGTGGAAGACATCAACTTCCACCTCCCATTATGACACATATTGGTGGACGGTAGATGGAGGTATGAGGAACATGTAAAAAGGGGGTCACAGTAGTGCTATTTGAGACTTCGTCTATTGTATAATAGAAGAGATTATATAACAGAAAAAAGTCGTAAGATTATTACCGATAGTCTTATTTTCTCGGTGCTGGACTATGGAGACACAGTGTATGGCCCGTCTTTATTTTAAAACGCAAAACAAGCGCAACGTGTCCAAAATGCAAATGTCCGATATTGTTAAAAATAACATTTAAAATTTTTAAATAAAGTTAAATATTTTCCTTTAAAATCGTATTAAAAAGCTCGATAGCGTATTAAAAAAACGCCTTGAACAGTAAAGATTTCGGACTATGTACATGCTACATTCGGTGGCTCAGTCCAAAAATCATGTCACCAAAATTTTTCGGAAACATAATATAAACTGATCCACCCAAATTTCATCGTTTATCCTATATTATTTAGTTTTATTTAAAAAGAAACATTTAAATTCATTAAAATTACCCCCAAACGGCTACCCTAACTTGGGTAGATAACCCTAGAGTGGATTGTTCACTGTTTCAAATTTTGAAGCATAATATAAAAATAAAACGACTGTATTCGTTTATTATTTTTGTGTATTCAGACACAACAATAAATGCAAATTCAAATCTTCCTTGGCCTCATAAATTATCAGCTTCCCATTCAATGGTAGACTCATTAACATTGAAAAGGAAACAATAAAAACTGCTTTCGCCATTAATAACATCTATGAAGCTATTAACATTGAAAAAATAATAAGAAATATAAAAATAAAATCATTTTAATATATCTGGTAAATAATAAAAATAGAATTCCTCGGCCCAATATCTTTAAAACTTGCAAAAGAAATTTAAAAAATGTGGTTTAAATATAGCTTTTCGAACCAATAACAATTTAGGAACAAGCCTTAAAAACTCTAAAAATAAAAATTACTAACTTAATAAAAGTGGCATATGTGAATTAAAATGTAACCACACCGACCGCGATGCTTCTTACATCGGACAGACGGGAAGGGCATTCTCAACTAGATTCAAAGATCATATTCGATGTTATAATAATAAAAGCATATCTTCAAAATTCGCAGAATATCTATCTCTTGATGAGTAATCATACTCCACCCAACAGCAATGGGCCTAAACTATTACATATAGAAAGAAAAGGTCTTAGATTAAATTTACTCGAACAATTAGAAATCAATAAACAAACGAATGACCCTAATTTAACATGAATTAATAAAGTACGGAAAATAATCTATTCCCCCCCCCCTCTTAGTATATTAAAAAAACTATAAAATAATTCATAGCAGTAACGTCATTACGAAACAATTAAGAACATTTGCACACTTAGTGCGGGGAAAACAGATTTCGAAAAATCTTGGGGAGAAATTATTGTTTTCTCAGCAAATCGGTTTAACCCGTAATAAATCAATTTACACACCTCCAAAATGGACATTTAAAATGGTATAAGTACGTCGTCTAGATGTGGTTAAGACCACAGTTTGAAAATGGCACTGCCGAAACAGCTAAAACAAAAATAAAAACCAAAATACTTGCAGAACTTAATAATAACATTATTAAATTTAATTTCAATAAAATTAAAAGAAAAACTCACATTATATAAGTTCACATTATATAATATAAATACTGAAGGTTCAAAACTGAAATATTCATTATTTATCTTCATTTTATCCTGACTTGGATGTAGATAATAATTGTGATTATTTAAGTGTTGTATATGAAGTGATTTGTTTTCATTTAATTAAAAATGACGACGCATAGTGAATTTGCGAAGATTAAAAAAGTATTTATTGAAGTGTAGGTTGTGAAATAATTCCAGCTGCCTCTATTCTTTATTCTAGTGAAAACATTAGTTTTATTTTTTTTTAATTATGCGCCACCTAGTTTAAATCTACGTCGTAACCTTTGAGACATGGCTTGGGATTAATAAAAAAGTTCTACTATTTTCATTTAATTCCACAATAGTAACCCTGGCGAAAGTTCTCCACTGGAAAAAGTTCATTGTTAGTCGACTATTATTCGTCGGGCAAGATTAGGTATTTTTGTAAGCTTTTACGTAAAAGTTGCGATATGAAGGTACGTAGCTATATTTATTCTTCCAGCAAAGGAGCTTTCAAAGCTCTGTAAACTATGTTTAAACAAAAAGCACGAACAAAGAAGGTTTATTGATTTACGCGATACAAAAGCATTGTTTCCATTAAATACAAATGTTTATTTATCTTCGCGTAAGCTTATCACACTACTATGTAGCGGCTTAATCTTATCATCGTTATCATATAACAGGTTAATAAAGCTTTCACGGAAATACGGGATTCGTTCGGCTGCTTCTGATGCGCGCATAAAACTTTGTGGTGGAAGTTTGGAGTTTGCCAGTCGTGAGCGAGCTTTTCATCAAGACCTAAATAAAATCTGACATTATTATACAAAACTACATACTGCAGATAGCATAAATGTGCACATGCATACTAGTTTAGTTACACTGACCATTGAAGAACTTTTATATAAATATTGTTGAAATAAAGAGTTTTATTGTTTATGTTACTTCAGTTTGATCACAGATCACAAAGAAAATATTTTTTACGGGGATTCACAATATTGCACAATGCACATTTCCCATACGTAGATATGAATTAATTAGGAAATATGTGAAGGGGCTACTACCGGGCCGTGGTTGTTTTAGAAGTGATTCAGTTTAGACACCTAATGTAATATTTTTGCGTTACGTTCTAGAATGGTAGATACTCAGTACCATTTTTGTAAAAGGAAACCATTCAGATTCGAAACGTTACTTAAAATAGCTTTAGCCGCATTCAGTGACCAGATTTAAATAACCATGTATATTATAACTTTCCTCTTTTCCATTTCCTTCGTATTCCGTAAAACAAAAACAATCCAATGGGTAGTAATCAAGGGATCAGTGTGTCCATGAGTGACGGATGCAAGACGATGGGTCAAGAGAGATCAGATAAAGCTGTTAAAGGATCTAATATGCAGCTGGTGGGTAGGCGCATCTGAAGCCAAGCTAGGAACACACCTCATCCATTGAACACGGACACCCCTACTAAGCTACCAAATCTAACCCGCCTCCCAAATTATAATTTAAAATAAATTTACTATCTATACTATAAACATCACCATTATATTTTCAGCTTATTCAACTTATTTACACTCTTTCTTGTGTTGTCTGCGCGTAGTATCGCTGTATGAACTTGAAGTGGCAAAGTTCTCAAACAAATTCTGCGCTGTGTTTAAGCCGCGAATAAAAACAATAATGATCAATGGGGTATTTTCACAAACGAGGGATTCTATTGAAAATGTATGGAATATTTAAAGATTATATTTCTGATTTTAGTCATCCTTCAAAACATATTTGTTTTTTTTAATGTTTTAATTCAAATTTGTTGGTTTTAAAGACGATCAAAAACGTATACAACCAAAACGGCCCGTAGTTGGTAACGACGCTACATACGCACGTCAACAAACAAAGTAAACAAAAAAAAAAAAGTACTACTTATTTCATTTACCGAGAATGCTAGGTTTATGGTAAGTCATAGAAATTAGTTTTTTCATTTCACATTTACCATTTACTTTTACAGGCCAGCAATGGTGCTGTAAATGCTAAAGTAAAGGTATCCAAGATGGCCGCCGTTGCCTAATTGTCATTTTAGTGACAGTTTAGAGATGGGTGGTTATTTTTTTGCTATCTATTTTACGCTATTTGCTTATATTATCATTATCCTCATTATGTTCGCGGCAATTGACCGTTCATCAAGTTCTAACGATGAACCTATAATTAAGTATATGACACGACGTGATGTGACATAATACATGCAGATTATGAAGCTTCTATAATTTGTTTATCTCCTCTGCTAGGAATAACGCTGTCAAACCATCTAAGCAGTTGTTATGCTTTGCGGTTTTATACGACTGGGTCAATGCAAAGAGTACTTGGAGAAAAAAAATTAAGATATTGCAAATATTAACACACAAAAGTACAGTGTGGAAAATAATTTTGAATGTGTCAAAGGCAGTAGCATCCCTCAATAAAAAAAATCATACCAATGCTAAGAAGGAACGTTTAAATGTTGAAAAATAATGTGAAAAATGTTTGACACATAAATAAACCAATCCCGTTTCACATCTACTGTGATAGTTGCTACAGGAAAAAAATATATGAACAGTTCCCAATACGAAAGTGTAGGAATTAGATTGGTTATTATGTTGTCGTCACTATTTACCTTTACTTTTGCAGTTGGAGTCATGAAAAAACTCATTTTGCCGTAAATGTCAAATGTACTGCGAAAGTAACTGTAAAATGCATAGCTAAAAGTAAAGGTAAATGAATACACCCACCCTAACTGATAAGGTTATTCTAAAAATAGACGACGTAATAATATTTTTCACTGGAGTTTCTTGTACTCAGATTCTGAGAGATAAAATTTTTAGATGCGATGCTGTTACATAAAAACATCTGCTGTCATGCAAATATTATAAGTTCGCATCGGTCACATAATAAAGATATACCGAAATTATTCAAACGAAGGTAAGATAAATGGTAGAACAAGTCTGTAGGGACAACGAAAAGCTAACCTTTCCAAGGAGAAAATGAAAATTCTCTGAGGTAGAAAGTACCTACCTAAAAATGAAAAACCGCACAGCACTGAAAAGGGAAAACTTACTTTGAATGAGTTTATAGAATTTTCAAAAGTAAACAATATAATATTTCTTCTTCAAATACAGCAAACTTATTTTGTAAGAAAATTTTATTTTTATTTCTAAATTAATAAAATCTTAGGACGGGTGGTTTCACAAAAAAATATTCAAGTGAAAGGTTTAATGTTTAATGTATTAAAATTGTCTCCTTGTAAAAAATCCATTGTCTTTTTCACATAATCCACTTTATTCGTAATGATACCACTGTAATCTTTATCAGCTTTCGTGATGATCAGATTATTTTTTATAATATTGTTTACTTTTTATGGTTGGTGTGCATGAGGACCTATAGATTATTATGTATACATGATAATGTAAAAAATTGTAAAATCGGTTGTAATAAAATAATGATAATGGTCAAAACAGCAGGTATGATAAATTTGTATTACAACAAAGTGAGTGTTTTAATTAATTAAACCAGGATCTTGCTTTAAAAAATATCTTCGAAATGTTGACCCGATGACATTATTTTCCGTTTTCTTGGTATTAATGTTAAAGCACGGAAAATTAATCAAAAATATGCAAAGAATTTTGAATTTATTTTGGGTAAATTTAGGTTGTTTTGTTTATCCCTTTGAGAGGTTTAAGGCATGCCAAGTATTTAAGGGTTAAGTCGGGGAAGAAACGAAGGACCTACCCAAGGTCTAGTATAGGCGTACTGCCTTCTTTCAGCTTATAAATCCGTAAATAAATTATAACATCCCGTGATTTTTATGGATTTACGTTAGTCAACTAATAAAATAACTTGTCAAGGATTTAAAAAGTAATTTATTTATTTAAAAAAAAATGCATTTCATGAAAAATATAAGCGACACATCTCACTAGGGCATTCCTGTATTGAGATGTGCAGCTTTACAATGATGGAATTAAAAAAAATACATTTAAACTTAATTATTTTTATGGTGAATACCTCACAAGAGTCCCAACTGCTCCCGTCTGGAGCCAGTGAGACTATGGCATCCCCGATTGGGGTGTGTTATGAGGCTGAAGGTAAGTGGGAAAGGGAAGGAGACAAGGAAGAGGAAGGTGAGGATGTACCTGGCTATTCAGATCTAGTCACTACAAACGGCTAAAGCCATTTCAAGCAACGTTTCAATTCTGAATGGTGGTCTTACACCAGGGCCAGTATCTTCCACTCTGGAACGTGCCGCAAATATACTATATATATTATTTAAATAATTAATTGTGAAATAACACAAGTCAATTAAATAAAATTTATTTGCGCACGCCGCGGCGCCGCCCGGGTTCGAACCCGCGACATTCAGAATGGCAGTCCAACGCCCTGCCGCTGGACTACGGCGGCCGTCCGATATATAATATCAAACATTAATTACAGTTGGGCAGTACGTTTATAGTTGGCAACAAAAGTTAGGTAAATATTAACAGGTAAGTAATAGTATTTAAATAATAATTACAATTATGTAATGGAGAATAAATAAATATAAGTAAATTAAGGACCTAGATAACAATAGTAAATAACGCCCGACACTCACTTACGGCCACCAGATATGGATGCTAAACAAACAAACACGCTCTAGAGTCCAAGCTGCCGAAATGAGGTACTTGAGAGGAGTGGCAGGGGTTACGAAATGGGATCACATAATAAATTCTGATGATCTAAGCATTTAACCACTGCTACTCTTCATAGAAAAATCGCAACTGAGGTATCTTGGGTATGTACTAAGAATGTCTGATGACCGAATTTCGAGGAAAATACAGAGTGCCATTCCAGAGGGTAGACGTCCAGTGGGCATAGTTGGGCGAGGCAACTCCAGAACTGTGCGAGGAGAGGATGGGTCTGCCATGGACGGAGTCCGAACAATCGGCGCAAGTCAGGGACGAATGGAAGAGCTTTGTCGATGCAGTGGGTCCCCAATCCGAATAGGACAAGGGGAAGAAGTAGAAGAAGAAGTTATAATAATAAAAAATAATAAATAAGTAAAGTACAAACACAACACAGTAAGTAAATATGGATTGTAACGAATATAGGGCTTCCATGCTGATTTATGACATAAGCGACAACATCCAAAATCATCACTTTCAGTTAGTACTCGTATGTAAATTTTGACCATTTTCTTGAATAAATTTAATGTACCAATAGTTTTTTTATATTTTTACTGAGCACATTATAAGGCAACAGAGCTTTATATGAAAAACTCCGTTTATCCAAATGAAGTTCTGGTATATACAAGCTGATACATTAAAGAAGAACCCCTTCTAGTGTCGTGCACATGTTGAAATCTTTCGGCAGTTACAATTTTGTTAAATTTAAAAATATTAAAAAATGTACAGAGAGCCTTACTGTCATAATTTTGCATTTACTATATAATAACTGTGATGAATAGAGAAAACTTTTCATAAACGTTATTTTTAAGACATTTTGTTTTGAAGAGTTTTAATTTTCAATGTACTATCGTTACTTAAATTTTAATTTTTATGCTACCGGTTTCGACACATCCGTGTCATTCACTAGCAAACTTAAAACTGTGTCGACAACTAAAACTTTCGACACGGATGTGTCGAAACCGGTAGCATAAAAATTAAAATTTAAGTAACGATAGTACATTGAAAATTAAAACTCTTCAAAACAAAATGTCTAGAAATTGTTACATAGTTAATGCCCAAGAAATACAAAAAAAGTTATTTTTAAGATTAATTTTGGAGCAACATTTATAGGCTCTAATGTAGTTTTGTAACAAGAACCCCAAAAAATAACGTTATATGAAAGCATTGATTGAACAAGAGCATAATTTACAGTTTTTAATGTAATTTTGTCCAATACATTAATAATAAGTATTACATTAACCAATGTAATACTTATAAGCAAATTATTATGTGTATGGCCAACGTTATACTTGAATATATGCTACACGGGTGTTAACTATAACCAGTGATTCCTGAAAAAAAAAGTTGAAGAAAAGGCATTTATAAAAGTAATCGGACACCAATATTAGCATATTAATATGTTTTTTAAACTACGTTAGACTTATCAGCAAATTATTTTGTTATAATATTACCAGCGTATGCGTACAATGAGTTTAGAAACTCTTCAGGGTTACTCTTGCAAGAAAAAAAAACCAACGCTATACTTTTTATATATATAACGGATGTTACACTTATCAGCTAATTATTATGTCTATAACAAAAGTTATATTTATCAGCAAAATATTAGGTCCTTACATATGAAATTGGCGTATTGTATGGGAGGAACATAAAGTCGATTTTTTTAAATATAATATATTTATTTAATCAAAGTATGTACCATTGCTATCTATGCACTTTTGCCATCTCATAGGTAGTTCATAGATCCCTTTACTAAAAAAAAAACATTCGGACGGGAATCAATAAAGTCTTTGAAGGCGGTTTGGACTGCCCCATCAGAGTTGAATTTTTTTCCTTGCAAGAAGTCATCCAAATTTCGAAAAAAAAATGGTAATCTGTTGGGGCAAGGTCCGGAGAGTACGGTGGATGTCTTAGACATTCCAATCGAAGCTTCTCTAATTTGGTAGCCGTCTGTTGTGCAGTGTGTGGTCTAGCGTTATCATGAAGCAGCAGTGGCCTAGAGCGATTAACCAGCTTCGGTTGTTTAGCAGCTAGCTTTTCCATCATGGTTTGCAGTTGCTGACAATAGACATCTGACGTAATCGTCTGGCCAGATTTAAGAAAGCTGTAGTGAACGACACCAGCACTAGTCCACCAACCGCTCACAAGTAAATTTTTTGGAGTCAATTTTCGCTTGGGGCATTAATGATGTGCGACGGTGGAACTCGTACTCGTAAATAACGCGATATTTCAAGTTTTCCATTTTGTTAACTAAGTGACGCAAAGAAAAAAAAACAATTAAGGTAAAAACAAATGAATTATTATTTTTGAAACATAAATACATGAGTAAATAGCTGTATAAATTTGAGATCAAAGTTGCCAGGACGGCAAAACTCCAATTTCATATGTAAGGACCTAATATTATGTATGTAACCAACGTTATACATACCAGCAAATTATTATGTGTATAACCAACGATCACCAAATTAGTATGTGTATAACCAAAGTTATACTTTCAGCAAATAATACACATACAAACGTACATAACCAACGTAATATTTATTAGCAAATTAGTATTTGTATAACCAACGTTATTCTTATCAGCAAACTATTATGTCTATTACCAACTTTATACCGCAAATTATTGTCTGTATAAAATGAGTATTGAAACTTATCAGGATTGCTTATCATATTATTAAAATATCGATTACTAATGTTATATTCATCAGCAAAATATTTTGTATGTAACCAACGTTATACATTTCTGCAATATATTATCTGAATAACCAACGTTATTCTTATCACCGCGAATTAGTGTGTCTAGGACCTATTAAGAGCAAATTATTAAATGTATAACCAACCTTATTATGATTATCAGCAAATTTATTTTTAAAAGAAACTCGAACATTTCCGATCCCCAAAAAATTATTACTATTACTCTGAACTGATGAAGTTCGTGAAAAGTATAATTAATGAGAATAATAAGTTTACAAAATTAATAGCTTCATATTCTGCTCCATCCTTCTACAATTCACCCTTTCAACTCCCGCAGGTACACCAAAATGTTTGCAGAGAAAACGAATTTGCTGAACAAAGTTTCAGTCCAATTGCATGCCGAGAAACAAACCAAGAAGCCATGTTAAACATAATAATACAAAACTCAGTACACGCCCTTTCTTTTAAAAGTAAATCATCGTTCTGTTTTAATATAATTGATCCTGTTTTAAAACGACTAGTCGTGCGACTGCTTGACATATCGTAAATTATTTTTGGTTCAAAATGGTATTTTTGTTAGATAAAACGCTTTTGTTAGACGAAAAGCAGTCAATGCTTGAAGAAAATTAAAAAAAAGAATTATCATTGATAATAAAATTAAGAGGTTTGATGAAATGCCTGAAAGTCGAATGTATTTAAAAATAAATTTTATGTTTATTGTAAAAATATTTAAAGTTACAAAAATGAAATATAATCTTGTTTACATTAGTTTATATTTATAATGTATAAACTAACTCAATAAATAATAAAAAAATAAATAAAAAATAATACATACATAGAATACTCGCAATATTAAATTATTAGAAATTAGAAACATATTTTTTTGGACGCGAGGTCTACTTACTGTTCATGGATCTTCTAGTAAATATTCGTGTAAAGTACACACTATAGTGACTGAAAACATTGTATTGTAAATAATCAAGTTACTTTTCATTCACCGCGATTCACGTTGGATGGCGAGTATGATTACAGCCGCCCGGGAACTATTTATTGGACAACCAACACCTCTGCCAAATGTCACACTAACTGGCAAGCTATGGTCGGTGACTAAGCAGAGGTGCCCAGGTTCATGGGGTGTGGTTTGTCCAGGTCTTGGCTGCGAATGTTCTTGCCCATCCTGTCCATGCAGGGTCGGATCGAGTGAGAGATGGATTAGAGATAGAGAGAGAGATGGGAGGGATCGATTCATTCCCGCTTCCTTTACATAAAAAGGCCATCCACATAGCGACCCCAAAGATGACATAGGTCCTGAGGTAAATATTTTTTTTTCAGGCTGTAACTTCTATTAAGTTTTCTTTTAATTCCGGCAAACACTCTTCCATATAAGATTTCATTTTTGTCGTGTCTATTTTAGAATATATTTTTATTTAAATATATAATAATTTGTGTCATTTCTCAGAAGCTGAAAAAATTATCTTTCATCTCACGAAATGATTTTTACGCAGAAAAACGGTGTGCTGTTTTGACATACCAATTTATCAATCCAACAAAATGTTTACCAATGAACCATCAAATATAAGGCCTTGAGATAAACCTGCTGAAAAAGTCTCAACGAAAAAATTCCAGCATGTTTTTATGATTTATGAAATTGCACAGAGTCCGTTGCCGTATAAAAATATGGATACTTTTATATCGCATACATATTTATGAAGGCTCTGATGGAAAAATTGTACACTTTTAGCATTCGTTCGGGGACAGTTTCGAATTGGGTGAAATCAGCGATATTTTTTGTTTCGTAAAATAGTAGATATTGCAGCGAACCAATACGAAGTAATGTTATTTTTTCCAACTTTTTATTTCCGTGAATATGACTGTGTATCGGTCAAAATCGTAACAAACGATCGAATTTCTGGGCTGACTGTTCGTTGTCCCGTTGAATATTTAAAGCTAACAACTCTGATTTTACAGTATTTTTTCTGCAGTTTTTCAACTAATGTCCTTAACTCAGTCCTTTTCCGCCATTCATTGGCGAACCGGTGGAGTATTTTGGAAGGTTTCGATTTTTATCGTTTTCTAAAAATGTATTAAAAAGCATTGTCAGGTTTGTTTCCTGATTTTTAATCTTAACAGATTAAAATCGAAATAATTTTGAACAATTTTTTTATGTAAATACAAATATAATTTTTTAAGGGCACCTACATTTTTTTTAAATGTGGATACCTTCTCTTAGTAACGCCCGGCGAAAAACTGCCATTCAGATCGAAATGTTGCTTAAAATTAAATATGTTAGACGTATTTACTAATTACATTGTTTTTGTTTTTTTAATTACACCTTTATCATTCATTCGTCATTAAATTTTACAAATGCGATAATAACAACACAGACTGTTATTTTGTTCTACGTTTTATGGCATTTACACAGTTACTCTTTTTGTACCTAAAATTATACTTAATTCTTAAATCTCCTATTAACCATATAATTATAATAAATTCAATATTATACCCACGCTCAGGTATTTGTTTTTGTGGGATTTTTTGTTCATACAATAGTATATTTAAGTATGTTATATACCTTTTATTATTTAATGTACCATTGTATCAAAAATGTTTCAATAAAAAGAAATAAAATAATAAAAAAGATCTTTCTCCTCCCTTCAATTTCACAACCGATTGGAAATCCCAATTGAAAATTCCAAAGCTCCATTGGTTCCGAAGAGTAGGGGCTGGTTCTGATTTAAAAAAAGAAAAACACCATTTTTTATGTCTTAATTTCTGACGTCCTTGGAAATATCTTTTCTGTCAGAAAAGTTAATAAAATTATCGATAATTTTAACAACATTTAAGTAACAATGTTTCGATCTATGTAGCCAATACTTTATAAATCACTCACGCTATCAAAACCACTACTCAAAAATATTAACCATTTCCATGATTCTTTACTTTTTTTTCTCTGCACATCTCCATATAATCTCTCCACACAAAAATTACTTTTTTACTACCTACATTTAAAAGTTAAGATTAAGAAGCATTTTAATCGCAGATAACATTAATACGAGACATTGGTATGAACAAACGTAATAGGTACTTAAACTATGCAAATTTTAATATACCTACCTTACCAATTGTGATGAAATGTACTAAACTATTTTATCTATAAAGTGTTTGGATCGTTAAAACCATTATTACTAAAACCATTCCACATCTATGAAACTTTACAAAAAATGCACAATCAAGTTGGGGAGGAATTAAAAAAAATATTTTACAAAAAAATTCTTACCTAAAATTTATACAAAACACTAAAAAAAGAGATTTGTTGGTGAATTATATTGCCGGTCTCGTCAGTGGAGTATTCAGTATGACTCGAGTAGCGGATGCAAGCGAGCTCTTAGAGGCTGTGGGTGACAGCTCGGCAACACCCCTAGCCCCTAATCCAAGTCACAAACAAATAATGCTCCCCTAAAACTACCCTTGATATGACATCAAATTCGAGGAGTATCTTGATTTCTGAGCTGAATCAACAACTGAGTAAACTGAATCTTATTTGAAAAAAATAGTTGAATTGTTTTTATGATACAGCAAGAGTTCCAAGCACTCGGAACCAGTTGAATAGTGGCATCCCCATTTGTAAAATATGGTGAGACCGAAGGGAGTAGAAGAGGAAGGTTGAGTTAGATGGCTAAGCAGATATCGTCATGTCCTCCATATCCCGAGCCTGGCAGGTTACGAATGCTTCGTTCGTCGTCTTATAAAAAATATATTGTTTTCTTTAACTGAATACTGAATACCTCTTTTGATGACTACTTACTATCTACTGGCCCTAAAAATGTGGCGGTTTTGGCAGATACTAATGTGATGTGATGTATTAAGCAACCACAGGTAAAAATAATTCTCCCAATCTTATTTTTAGAGAAGGTCTATTCTACGTTGTTTTTGAAGAGCAAAAATTCTATCACTAAAAAAATATTGATTTCTCTCCGTGCAATAGAATAAAATTTTGATAATGGAACCTAACCTACCCGTATATATATATAAATCATTGTGATTAATTTTTATGGTGTTTGCAGTGTTGAGCTAACTCTTTCTTTAGCCAACATTTCGGACAGCCCATCATCAGGATAGAGATGTATTTTACACATCAGCTCTGATGATGGTACGTATATATTATGGCGTATGTATGTATGTCTGAGAGGTGGCGCTATTGAGCTAATGTTTACTTCGACTCCGTGCTATTTGTGAAATCAAATATAAATATCATTAAAACAATAAAAATAATGTATTATTTCCAATTCCAGAAGACCATGTTTATCGAAGATTTACAATAGCTAAATCACACATTGCAGCTGTTGCATTCCAATATGGACTTATCTGTCACTGCCACGTGTTTGAGTACCCATTTACTCTGCTTTCTGTGCTCTATCATATTTATTTATCCCTCCTTCTTGGCTTCTTACTTTCAATGAAGTTTTTCGTGTGAAACCAGAATATTTTAAAGAAGAAAATACATTTTTTTAATGACTGAAAATTTTATGTTAAATTTCTTTTACATCCCAAACATGTGCATCACCGATGTATGTAAACGCAATTTTCAATCAAAATGTTTAGAAATATTATAATTATCCAGAAGGTTTGAACTATCGGATGTAGCAAGTATCAATAAATTAAATATATTGGAACACGGAAAAATATCAAAAATTATAAGTTATTAAATTAATTAAAATAGTTTAGAAAACTTCGATTTCTTCTAAAAGCTAGAAATCAGTTTTGTGCGAGAATAATATAGTAAAAAGTTCTATCGAATTTGTGTTTTTTGGTGTAATAAAATTTGGTCTAAAATAAACCTATTTATGGCTCTTGAATATTGGCTAGAAAAAAATTATATGTTGCATTTATATTTCGACTAGAAATATTTATCTGTAGTCTGTTTTCAACGTTAAATAGCGAAGGATGTGTGAAATCGTGAAAAAAATTATAAGTTCTAGAAAATGCTTTATTGTTTTGTTCACATGATGCATTAGATCAGGTTTTCCCAACCCATGGTCCGCGGACCGCGTGCCGGTCCGCGAAAGATTCGGTCGTTTCAAATAATGAAAATCTCACTAACTTCTTCCAGAGTCCAGACAGCCTGCACAAAGCACGCTCAGAATTCACAACTAGCAAATACATAATTAAGCTTCAAACTTCGCAAAATCACTTTGTGGCGTCATTTTGAATAAAATTAAACAAATAACTTTGTATCAACCACTATTATATAATCACAATTACCTACATGTTTCGAAACCGATGGTTTCTTCGTCAGGGTAGTAATGACATAAAATAAAAAATGAAACAAATATATATATCTATACTTGTTTGTTTCTTTTGTTATTTAATGTCATTCTACCCTGACGAAGAAACCATCGGTTTCGAAACATGTAGGTAATTGTAATTATATAATAGTGGTTGATACAAAGTTATTTGTTTAATTTAGTACATAATTAAGCATTCAAAATGTAATTCATGTATGTAATGTTTTGGGCAACATGCCTGTTTTATGTACTAAAATAACAAAAAAATAAGCGTATCTTGGCATCTCAGTCACACCCGTGACGTGGAATATAGTGATCGGGGCAAATAGGAAAACGCCGCCCGGCCCTACATATAAATCATTTATACAATGTACATACACATTATTTGAAAGTTTATCTTTATCATGCATGAATAAATAGTTGCTTACTTTTCACTTTTTTTTTTGAGTGTGTGAGACAATGTATTTAAATGTTATGTATAACGTAATTGTCGTCATCTTTCTAATTTGTCATATAAGAAATATATATCTACTAACAATATAAATAAAATTAACGTAATTTTTTTTATGTATGCCAATGAGCCTGAGGCAAATATTTTATAATATTAATAATAATAAATTTGGATGACTTGTATAGCGCAGATTTTGTGAAAAATCACCTCAAGGGCGCTCTACAAATTTTAATATTCTACAATCTTACTTCTAACTACAGACTAGACAAACATTATACAAACTTATTGCTAAAACATTGCATCCACCGGTTCTTCGATCTTCGATCAGTGATACAAATGTATTCCAAAAAAATGGATTCAGTGTACTGTACAGTGCATTTGACCAATTAACGCTATGCTGCCTAAAAATTTACTTTTTTTAAAAAATTTTATTATTTTTTATTATTAAGAAAATATACAGGGCCGTACTTACCTGGTAGGTCACTTGATATTAACACTGTTTAATTAGAGAAATTAAATAGTTTCAATTTCTCAAGTCCTACAGTTATAATTTGATTGTGAATTTATCCGAAGATATGTAATTTTCAACACAGTTGCATAATTGTTTCATCAAACCTTACAATAGCAACATTCAAGAGGCAATGCATAATTTCCATTGAGACCTCCTTCATCCATTGAAATATTACATAATGAAGGAGATCTCCCACACGACAGGTTTGACGATAGGGTACAATGGAAGAGGGGAGTTATGTGGAGTATCTCTATTCTCAACAGAGGAGGAGGGAGAGACGTGGATTAGGGAGTAGGAGGTAGGGACCAGGAGCAAATACGGCGTTGCGGATGATAGAACTTGTACAATGCACACGTTGATGTATCAATTTGTCTGCGCAGTGACGTCACGGCTGTATTTATCCACTGGCAGATGTCAGGCGAGGGGATGCCATATTGTTTATCCAATTCAAAAAGATTCTTCGTTTGTGGAGATTTTTCATTGACAACAGGCTGCTGCATGGCCGGAAGAGTCGGATTGTCACATCAAGGTATAATATTATTTTTTTTTATTGATAAATTATATAAAATATTATCCAACATTACAACAATGTAATTTAACATGGTACCTGCGCAATAACGATAGTACCGAACCGAATTGTTATATAAAAAAGTTCAGATATGATAATGACACAATTTTATTGATTTGTGTTGTATTTGGTTTCGTCAATAAGAAAAACTATGTTTAAACTGCGTAACCGCGATGATGGTTTTTCTGTCCAATAGAATATTTTTATTGAAGAACAATATAATACTAATAAATCTTAACGAAACATGAAACAGAACAAGACACAGAAAATTAAAAAGGTAACAAGACACAAAGATGCATAGCAACTACAGTAAAACCAGGCAGACGTCGCGTCGTATCCGCGTCTTCATAGAGCATTCGAAAGGAACGTACGGGGTAACTTGCTTCTTATAATATTGATGGGTAACAATGACCTCTCTTATATAACTGATGGATCTTTACAATATATTTGTATCAATAACGTAGTTAGAAATTATTATTGGATTCAGCAAGTTTCCAATTTAAAATTCACAACACCATTTTTAGTTGTAAAACTAACGCTTGGTACTTATTGAGACAGAAGATTTCTCGTAATTAAATCATTGAAGTTATTCAAATAAGAAAAATGCTACGACCGGGTTGTCACTCGTTTGAAGTTTGTTATTGCACTGTAGTTTTTGTGGGTGTGAAATTGAATGACATTTGTATGTGTGAAATTGTAGTATTTTGTAATAGCACCTTTTGGCTTGGCTATGTCTTATGCCAAAGGTTTTGGGATACGTATAAGAAAGGGAAAGATACTCACTAACAACATATTATCAATAAGTACCTACATCAATGATTCAGATAATCAATATTAAATCTGTATGCAACTATTAATAAATTTGTGGAATCGAAATTAAAAAGAAAAATTCGTACAAGATATTTTTTTTATAAGCACATAATATTTACTTGTTTAGTTTAAAATGTATGTCTGAACAATTAATTATGAATATATTTAAACCTGAAATTGTATTAAAATAAAATCGAATTACTTACATTTTACTAATAATAAACAACAACAAAAATCCTTAAATAACATTTTCACAAAAAGAAAACGAATGAAGGCATATTATTTTATTTTTCAAATGCTCAATTGCATTTCATTACGTGACATGTGAATTCGAAGTATTACTGTAGCGTTCAGGAACTGGATTGGGATAATGTCTTCAATCTAATCCTCAGTACTACACACTGAGTATATGTAAATAATACAATAGAGGTTCGTTATACGAGATCGTCGTTTATTGAATACAAATGGTTACAAAGTAAACGTCCAACTTAGCTGGCGCTAACGTTATTGATGGAAGCACGGAGCATTGCTCGCTAAAGCGCTCCCTTGAAATGACCCACTTCGGGTCGCAACTCCGTCAACGTTCGGGACTTTGCTAGGCGATAGAGCCCGCCCATATATCATAGAGTAAGAGGCAGTGTTGCAAACACCACAATTATAAATATCTAAAAATAGATTTTCCCAGGCATGAATATTTATACTTTTAACGATAATTATCATTTTATTTTTACGGTAAAATTAGGAACGAATAAGTATCTAATTAATGTTAAGTATCTAATTGTGTGGTAAGCTAACGATTAGCCATCTTGAATCGGAAGCATTCCTATTGGCTCCTCACACGCCAATAGCGATCCATCAACATTCTCACATAGTCACCGTCTGCCGTGTCAAATTTAAGGGAACCATTCTGTTCTAGACTGCTGAAGAAATAATAGCTTTGCAAATCGCTAGTTCGCTCCCACTTTCATATATACTAATTCTTTAAACATATTAAATTATGGTCGGATGTAATAGGTTGTAAATTGTAAGTACAGTGTTAAATGCTTATTTGATTTATTCATAATCCATCCATACACATATATACCCCATAAATGTATACCAAATTTTATTACCATAGTGAGGGTTTCATTAAATATAGCATTCAGTTTTTTGTTGTTTTTGTAACTGGCTTTGCCTTTATAATTTTACGTTGCGAAAGAAACAAACGTTGGCGAAATATCAATAGGAATATTTTTTTATTTATTTTTAAAATACAATTAAGTAAGAAGAACAGTAAGAAGAGAAAGATCAATGTAGTTTTATTGGCTAAAAATTTAAAACAAAATAAATATAATGTAATTGAAACAGAAAAATATATGCATGTATATATATTTATCCCCTCTCGTACTTTGTTGATCTCGCGTAGCGGTACACCAAGTTTTTGTCGATCCGTTTGTTTTTGTTAATATCCAAGCTGGCACACATATATAAATCCATGTAGATCAACTTGTGACATCGAGATTTAGCAGGAAACCACGCCCATTTTTCGGTCGCATATACATTTTACACATTACTTCTGAATATGGAATATCGACATTCAAGTAAATATATTTTGTATTTTTCGTTTTCATGAAGATGTGAGAAGGAATATTTTTTTATGAACGGCTTTTTAAAACGACTGTCTGTGATACGATCGCCCCTGGACGGTATAATGAAAGTCATAAAGATTTTATTCATAGACCAATAAAAAAAATATTAAAATACCAAATACCAATATGAGCAAGTAGTCTTCTTACAAAAACGATTTCATCAATGGATGAATTATGATCATTCTTAAATAAAATATATAGAATCTGTTATATATGTATACAGTTCTCAAAGTAAATAGCTACGTAGATATATCTATGACAGTATTGCAATTTTGAGAAAAATCTTATTACGATTCTATTTATTGAACAGCAACTTTGGTAAATACGCCGGCTGTAACATGAACTCAACTGAATCGTTTTGATACGAGTAAGCGAAAATGTTTTCCAAATCAAATGCAATCTCTATGGATACTGATCTATTCACGAGATGTTTCGTACATCGTTAAACTATTTCAATAAACCGGAGAAAATTCTCAGTTGTAAGGTGAATTTAGGAAAAAGGATGTTGTTCAATTTTGTAAAAGTACCTATTTAGCCACTACAAGGGAGTAGTGATAATCATCATTAACCGCTATTCCTTGGAGACTTGCTGGCCTTATTATTGGTTTGTGAAATGGGTGTAGGTACTTATATCGATAGTCCAGTGATAAACTGCAATAAGTCCAAATTTGTTTTGAGATAATCATATTTTGGTTTTGCGCGTATCTATACGTACGCAAATTACATAAAATTTCAATATTTTTCACTGAAATTTCTACTATAGGTACCTCAATTTCAAACCCTTGTTTTTAAAACAATCTCGTCAGTTTTTAATGAAAACAAATCGAATTTGTTTGTATAAAACTGGGAACAAATACATATTTTTAAATGGGTTCTTCGGCTCTTAAGGATTTAAACATCTTTGTTAGTTTTGTTTCTGTTTTTAAACTGGGAAGAGCCCCTTTTGGTGAATCCCTTGATACCCATATCGTATTTTATGGTTTTTCGGACTTGTTTCCGTATAATACTGGGCTAACGATATATATTTTTGTAAGATGCCTATAGCGCACTTCTATAACTACACTGCCGTAATCCAAAATATGTAAACCATTTCCACCTGAACCCAGGCCTGCGCATTGACTGCCTATTAACATAAGATCATCTTTGTGTAAGCCATTCTACTATACAACTAGGAAGAACACCATTAAAAACTTTCATCGTAAGTCACTAGTTGTAAGTCATTGGCTTAGCCACAGGTTAGTTTTAGTTGAAAATCACTAGTTATAAGTCTATTTCAAGTCACTAGCTTTAACCTTAATCTTAGTTGTAAGTCACTGGTGATAGGCCTTACTGGTGATTTTTTCTAGATTAGGTAAAACGCATCTTTGAGGTGATTTTTTTCTAAATTATGTAAAACTAGTTAAAAATCCTCCTTGAGGTGTTTTTAATAGGTTAGGTAAAGCTAGTTGCAAAGGCTCCTTGAGGTGTCTTTTTCTAAGTTAGGTAAAACTAGTTGAAAAGCCTCTTTTAGGTGATTTTTTCTAGGTTAGGTAAAGCTAGTTGAAAAGCCTCATTGAAGTGATTTTTTTCTAGGTTAGGTAAAGCTAGTTGAAAAGCCTCCACGAGGTGATTTTTTTAGGTTAGGTAAAGTTAGTTGAAAAACCTCCTTGATTTGATTTTTTCTAGGTTAGGTAAAGCTGGTTGAAAAGCCTCCTTGAGGTGATTTTTTTAACGAAAACGGCGATAATTAATCTTAAAATTATGATTTTTGGCATTGACAATCCTAAAAGGGTCAGAGCAACAATCTAGTGACAAATAATAATAAATATTACAGATATGCAATAATGTTTTATAAGAATTATAAGAAATGTATGGATTATTTTGTTTCCTCGACGTTATGCAACTAACTACCACTTTATATAGACGTCTCTGAATAATGAGGCACCGTCTCTGCACGTCAAAGTTTTCAAAATAAATATTTTTCTTGCGAAGTTTTGCATAATATTTTTAATATGCAAAGAGCTCCGCCAATTTCTATCGCTGCATCGGGTAAGAACCCCGGTTTGGATAAGTTCATTTATTAACTTCCAGACAAAGTTCCATGGCATAGTTTCGATAGCAGAACTCAAATTCCACTACGAGTAATTCTATTGGAATTTATACGAGACATCCCGGGCTATTTAGTGGATCTGTTCAAACCGTACATTTATACCTTCCAAAGTTTCCGATTGGAATATAATCGATCTATCTGGAGGAGTTTCAGTTTTATGATGAAATTTTCTTAGTCATATTTTGACAATTATCCAAGCTGAGGAAATTATTTTTAGAGAAAGCAATGTTTCCCTTGTATGTGTCTTGAAATGGGGTTAATTAAATATTATGTGGGTAATGAAAAGAGGATTTTAAAATTAAGTTTGTTAACTTGATTTATTGGATTTCTAAATTATCTCAAATTGTCGAAAAACCATATTTATGACAACATAACATAGCTATATGGTTTTATTAATAATTAACCGTAATGCCTTTTCCCTTCAAGGGAAATAGAGAGGATGGATTGTTGCACAACTCTGTATTGAACCAAACACCTTGCTTCAATCACAATTGTTATACTTGTCCAAACAATCTGAGCGTCTTTTTCATAATCTTGTGCTTTACGCTTACATTTGATCCGCCTTGCAACTAACCGGGTGTTACAACAACTGTAACGCTAAGTTGGTTTGCAAATACTAAACGTAGGTGTTTTTAACTTACCATAACCTGAAACATTCAAAAAGTTCCATTAAAGTTATTTTTTTTCATATTTTTATAAGAAAAACTCTCTTTTTAACTTTTGAAGGTTATTCCCATCAATGCAATATATCATTGAAGAAGAAGATAACAATAATAATCTATTTTTTTAAATATGAAATGAACAAGACACAGAAAAATAATAAAAGATAACGGTCGCAACTGGTACTCGAACCCAGAACCTTACGTCTTACCGGGACACACACCTCTACCAATTGGGCTACTGCGATCAGTCAGAGTGGAAGATACTCTTAGTATCGCCCTGGTGTAAGACCACCATTCAGATTTGAAACGTTGCTTGAAATGGCTTTAGCCGTGTTTAATGACTAGATCTGAATAGCCAGGTACTTTCCCACCTTCATCTTCCCCATCTCCTTCCCTTCCTCACTTACCTTCAGCCTCACAACATACTCCAATTGGGGATGCCATAGTCTCACTGGCTCCAGAAGGGAACAGTTGGGACTCTTGTGAGGTTTCTATATAAACAAATAAAAATAAAAATAAAATAAATAAAAAAAAATTAAATAAAAAAAAAGGCTCAAAATAGATCGCAGTAGCCCAATTGGTAGAGGTGTTTGTCCCAGTAAGACGTAAGGTTCTGGGTTCGAGTTCCAGTTGCGACCGTTATCTTTTATTATTTTTCTGTGTCTTGTTCATTTCATATTTAAAAAAATATATATATTATTGTTATCTTCTTCTTCAATATTTTTTTTTACTTATCACATTAAAAGATAACAACAAGAAAAGTTATGTTTTCGAATATTTTCAACGAAATAGAATCTTTTATTGATTTTCAATATCTCTGAAGGCATTTGCGTTTTCATCAAATAATACCAGTTACAGTGAATTCTCTTCGATTCTCTATAAAATGATTTCAGAAGAAAAAACATTCACTGCCTTTGTCGGGTATCTTTCTCTTTGGATCTTCTAAGGTAAGATTTCCGAACGAGCAGAAGTAAAATGTATGCCTAAGGGGCACTTTAACCAATCAAATGGGACGATAAGTTTCAAAAATGGAATCATAATAAATCCCCGATATTAATAACGAAATTTTGAAATAACGTTTTCTTATAATAACAAATAAGCAAATGTCATTCTCCAAAACATTCTTATTTGGACTATTCAGTATTGTTTTGAAGAATAAAGTTTTGCAACAAAAACTGAGACAATTATAAATTATCTATAATAGACTTTAGAAAGGTCTGTTTATTTATATGAACACCACACAATAATCCCAAATGTCTAAAGCCGGTTTTACGATGGCATCCCCAATTAGGGTATTTTGTGAGGCCGAAGGGAGTGGGGTGTGAAAAGAGATGGGTAAGGGGAAGGTTTGAAAGTTCTATGATATTCAGATATGATCCCCAAACACGGTTATTGCACCATTTCAAGCAGTTTTCAATGCAATATTTTAAAATTAACATTGAAACAAAAAACAACCGTTGTCTAAAATGTTTCAGTTGCTAGCAGTTAATTAACTATTTTGATTGATTCTGATCAGATTGCTCGAGTTTCAGTGAACCCAAATGTTAGTATTTATTGCCCATATGATTTTTTTAATGCTGTTCGTCTATGCTTAACTAACTTTTAGTAACTCAACAGTTTTAAAAACTTCTCAAAGGGGAAGACAAACATTCCCAGGTTACGAGAAACTTCAAAATCTTTGAAATCTTCCTACTATCATCATTTGGATGTGCAATAATCATTGTGGAGAACTTTGCTAGCAGAAGATAAAACCGCGATACCTGCATCTGAAAAAGGTTCCGATACTTTTCACCCTAGCTACCTGCTACTAAAATTACAGAATATTCTTCCTTTTATGAACTATTTTTAATCTGCGTTTGACTTAAAATAAACGATTCGCAATCTATCTCATACCTAAATTTTTAATGAAATCATTATTTTAGCTAATTGAAAAATGATGTCCTTAAAACAACACGAAAATTCAAAACACTGATTTATTTGAGAGGGTAGTTTTTCAGTAAATAATCTCCCTTAGAGGCTGGCTACGGATTATTTCAGGTAAGGTGAATGCCTGTCTCATCAATCTGTAATTGATATCTAATCAGCCCCGGGCGAGAATTGTTGGGGGTGTGGGAGGTGGGGATGTTGGAGTGTGGGATGGGGATATTGGAGTAGGGGTGGGGATGTATCTAAGTTCGAGATGAAATTCGGGTGAATTGTTTTTTCAGCAATTTTTTAGAAATTAAAAATGCGAAGAATTTTTCGCAACTAGGTTAAAATTCATTTATTAAAAAATATCCCTACCCCAAGGGTACATTAATATATATTTATTTTTTTTGGAATTTAATATAATATAAAATTAATAATCACTGTTACTTGTAAAGTAATTTAATTTAGAGTAACATTTTTGGGCATTATTATAGACATGTATACCAACTTAATTAAACTATGGTTCACTTATTCTTATACTTGTAAAAAAATTGTTTTTAGATTTTCGTGTTTTGGAATCATCGCCGGAGTATTTTAGAATAATGCTGGGGCCGCATCTGCGCCTATCGTCACGAAGCTTCGCGTAAACGTATTTTTTTTTTCAAATTTTCCGTTACGGTAGGCGCAGATGCCTGCGCCTACCGTTACAAAGCTTCGACTAAACGTATTATTTTAATTTGAAAAAATAATACGTTTACGCGAAGCTTCGTGACGATAGGCGCAGATGCGGCCCAGCATACGAAGAATAATTAAACTTTAAATTATTTTCGCGTTATATAAAAAACACAATCAGTAAACTATTTCTACAAGATTGTTACTTTACTTCTTTTAAATATCCATTAAATTACATTTAGCAGGGATTTAATAACATTGTCAGATTATAAATTCGACTAGACTTTGCAAATACATCGGGTGACACAGCGAATAAACTGTCTGCAAATGCATTACGCCGTACAAACAGTTAGTAGGAAAAAGAAAAATTATCTAAGCTTTCTGATCAAACATTTTTACCCCTTGAGTGCCTCTACTACTGAACATATAGTTACCGCCATACGAAAATAGCTTCACCAAACAATATAAAACCTACCACTAAATGCAAAGGGTAAACGAACTGCTCCATTGACTTTTATCCTTTATAGATTTGGTTTTTCTTTTTTATGATGTGTCATTAGAAATTTACGTTCACGAGTTCATTTGGAGCACTTAGCCTTTATAAACAATGTTGTGTCCGAGTGTCATTTTGAAACATAGTGTAAACATGATGGTGCCCTTAAGTTGCCCTTCATTTAGTGTTGTTTGCAAGGGATGATATTTCAGAAAAGACACGTCAAGAAGATGACAAAACTGATACTGCGGGGGTGGATCGGTATTACATTATAAGGGGTGTGAGCCTGCTATGAAATAAAATAACCAAGGTAAGGTTAGAAGGTATTATACAGAGTTAATATATTTTGTCAAACGGTATGTATTCCGACTATTATTATTAAAAATATTGTAAATAAATTAAAAGAAAATACGTTTTTTTAAGTCACTTTATTTTTATTTAACGTCTACCGGTTTCGGTACCTCCGTACCATCATCAGGACTGTTACAAAAATAATGTCTAAAAATACATAAGTACACACATATATATATATATAATATACATAATATTGTGAAAGAAAGGGACAGTATACTAGAGTGGGACAGTACGTCAGTTGTTGGAGAGAGGAGGGTAATGTGGGATAAGTGAAGACACGGGGAACATACTTAAAATTGGACTGAAGGTAAAATTTAGTTGATTATTAATGATTTCTTCTTTTGAATTAACTGATTTTCTTTATTTCTAAAGCTTCCAAATTGTTAAGTCTTAAACCTAGTCCGTTCTTATGTAGGACTTTAATTCCCGAATCGTGGTTAAAAGTACTTATGTTGGTTAAAGGTACTTATGTATTTTTAGACATTATTTTTGTAACAGTGCTGATGATGGTGCGGAGGTACCGAAACCGGTCGACGTTAAATAAAAATAAAGCGACTTAAACCAAAGTATTTTATTTTCATTTATTTAAAATTTCAAGTCACAATGTGTTTGCTTCTTTTGAAAAAATAAATGTATATATATATGTTGTGATTATTTTGAAAAAAATGGCGTTTTTCTTTATTTCCGTTATTACTAATATTATTTAAGTTGCGACCGTTACACTTTTATTTTTTCTGTGTATTATTCTATTTCATTTTTTGTTTATATTTAATAGTATTATCTTCTTCTTCAATGAATCAATACGCTAGCTACAGGTCACTTCAAATGGTTCGCTAAGCTTGGTGGCTTCGCAGAGATGCCTTGTTTTCAGATCTTGGCGGCGGATGCGCCTGCCCACCAACAGAATGGCGAATCGGAAGAGGGGAGTTAGGGGAGACAATTTGATTTCTTCAGTAGGTACCATCGTTTAGCACCGCAGCGAGGGGGTTGGATTTTTACGTCTGTCACTCCTGGACATACTCATCCAAAATTCATACCCGTTGACTTAGGCCCTGAGGATAACTATTTTCGATCAGAGGTTACGCCACTTTTAAAAATAATTTTATAGCATATTTTATTTAATTAATAATATATCCATTGTGAATTATTATATTCTTTCTCCTCGCTTTGTTATTTATATATATAAAAATATATGTATCTAGGCTTATACTATGCAATGCAAACATTAGTAACCTTTATATTGTAATCCTCTTTTATTAAGAATAAATGTATATACCTTAAACTTTATTACTATTCTAAAACATTTGCTAAACAAACAACAGTAATTAATATTCATTTATTAATTGGTTATTTTATATATTTTTTTTTAATTCTCGTTTCTTTTTTAATCATATTTATAAAGAACATGTACTAGTATTATAATAGGCAATTCAATCCAGAATCTTCCCAATCTTTATCTTACCCATCCTCTTCCTCTCCCTACTACTTTCAGCCTTAGAACATACCCCAATGGGAGATGCTGTAGTCTCACTGGGTCCAGACGGTTGTGTGCAGTTGGGTCACTTGTGCGGTATTTAAAAAAAATTAAAATCAGGAAAGACGATGTCGATGCTTTATTACTACCACGTTTAATTAATTTAAGTTAATAATTAATTTAGGTCGTTTCATTTTGATTTATTTGTTTCTAAGTCGTAGTTAGAATCGGCCACCATAACATGAGCATGTGCCGTGTTGCCATGGCTGTCGTAAAATCCACAAATTTTATAATAATTACTAAGCAAATAATAAAAAAAAAATTATTTCTACAGTAAGAGGGCTCCTGATTTTTTTAGGCATGATAATAATATTTGATGATTTGTTCTTTATTCGTTTTTCGTAATCCATTCATTTCTACCTTTATTTGATATCTTTCTGGATCTCGTCAATTGCTTCAGCTTTTATTGATGCGATTATTATAGAGAAGCTCTCTTCTTGTGAACTTTCATTTTGGTTTGCTGTTAGAGTTTGCACATAGGATGGTATTTTTTTTCTTGGTGACTTCTTCGTGATTTTGGATTACTTTCATTCTTAGAGTTATATTTTTTTTTAAAAAGAAAGACAAACATTCCCAGGTTAAAATTAACCTGACAATATTTGAAAATCTCGTACTACCACCACAGTAAACGGAAGGTGTTGCTTGTGTTGTGATGGAGGACTTAGCCAGTCGAGGAATCGAACATGCGATACCCGGGTGGGACCCAAAGGCGATTCCCACTCAGCCACTGATCGGTCAAGGTGTGCTCTTCGTATCCGTATTTTTCAATTGCCCAGAAACTTTTAAATACAATAACATTTTATTCTAGTTTCGTTTTGGCCATTGAGTCTTTCACTGTTGTAATTATATATAATTTATCAATTTTTGCAACGACAATTTACTTTTTTTGTGTGCAGTGTGCGCGACTGTTCAATTGACTTTTGGCACTTGAAACTGACTGTAATATATTTGTACCAATTCTGAAAAGGAGAGAAAACCATTAAAATGGAAATATTGAGCATGTCTATAAATGGCCTTTTAACTGTGTTTATTCAGCTATGCTGTGGAATTTTTCACCTCCTTCATCTCAGTACTCCCGAAAAAATGATGTTTGTAGTTCTACTGGCACCGTGCTGTTGAAATATTTTTTTCACATTTTATTTAAAAAAAAATTAAATTAAATTTAGTACCTAGATGTCATGACATACACATTATTTATTTATCTATCGTGAACTGTTTGCCCAATTTACCAACTGTGTTTCCGTTAAATTAGATAAAATTAATATTACAATCTGAAAGCTCCGCCATGCGCCACACGCCGATTGGTTTGTCCAAACTTATTTTATTATTCCATTATTTTACGCGCTTAAATCGGATCCAAAGCGTCGGGCCGGACTAAAGCTGTGTAAAACTCAATGGAAAACATTACATGTCACCTGTCAAAACACATGCGACAGCCTGCCGGGCCGATTCCAGCACAGGCGATGGCTTTTACAGGGATAAAGTGAACATTTTTATCATGAAACCTACAGAGCTGTGTATAATATACCCAAGTGATTCGATGAATGGTTCATTAAAACGCGGATATCAGTTTGAAATCGGTTGAAATATTTTATTTTGAAATATTTTTAAACAATTTTTTTGTAAAGCGTAGTCCAAATCGATTATGGTAATTTTTTTCAACAAGTCAATCAAATTCGCTAGAAAAATACTGCAGGTAAAAGGCTATTGAAGTGTTCGATATTTTTAATTAATCAGGCATCGGAATAACCTTCAGATCCGCCGTTTTTATCAAAATGCGAAGAGATATTTAAGGTACGCCATCTCGTGGTATTTTGATTTTCTGAAAGATAATGATGACAGATGACAATTCATAAGTGACCAGCTCTGTCGAGTTAAGTTAGCGTCTCAGAAACTGGACGTACTGTACAGGGCACGCAGATACTTTAATAGTACACAACTGCTAACCTCTAGTCTGGAGCCCCAAAATACTTGAAAAAAACCCTCGTCACTGCAGAAACGGTGGGTCCTTTTGAAAGATTTTCCTATCTTAACAAAGGGATTGCAATATTTAGAGCACAGGGGTTGGGTGAGAATACTGTCCTTATTCTATCGGTATTTCAGTGGAAGAAGTTCCGAGGAACAAGCGTCGGTGATTCCCTCGGCACTGGTGCATAGTCGGGAAATCCGCGCCAAACGCACGCCTAGTATATGTATAAGGTTGATTTTTGACATATAAGAACGGGTCACTTCCATGACTCGTTCTTAAATTCAATAGATCGGTTGTGGAACGATTTGGGCCTTTGTGATTTACATCCCTCCCTACACGAAGAAAAAATGTTATTCTAAAATACGATCATTTTATTCATAAAAACGGTTAAAAACGGGACTGAAGTTCTTACGAACAAATTAACAGGGTTTCAATGTTTATTGGCGGGAACATATAAGAATAATTTGTTGTTGGTATATGTAATTTCGTACGTATACCAACAAATTATTCTTACATTTTCCCGCCAATAAACATTGAAACACTGTTAATTTGTTCGTAAGAACTTCAGTTCCATTTTTAACCGTTTTTACGAATAAAATAATCGTATTTCAGAATAAAATGATCATATTTATGAATAACATTTTTCTCCGTATAGATCAAAGAATGCAACCGTCAAATTTCAAAGCAAATACGCATTCATAAGATTGTACGTAATATTAACTTTTGTCTGCCATAAGGGAGTATTCTTCTCGAAATATTTTAAAAGTTAAAATCAATAAAAAAAAATTAATGTTGAAAACAAGAAGTCTACGTGTGCGTCAAATTACTTTTCGTAAACAGAAATATCGCAAAAGAGGACCATGATTCAAATTTACCCAGTATAATTCAAATAATTTTTCAATTCGTTGAGTTAAGAATTTTCGTAAGCAAGTTGGTAAATGTATTAATCGTTCGTGGTAATATT
Organism: Limnephilus auricula; assembly: GCA_951813805.1. Lineage (NCBI taxonomy): Eukaryota > Metazoa > Arthropoda > Insecta > Trichoptera > Limnephilidae > Limnephilus > Limnephilus auricula. Next base: position 20,183,530 of record OX638404.1, read on the forward strand.
GCTTTAGTTTTTAAAAATCTTTGGGAAGAAATTTATCTTTCTCTTATCTACCTTTAACGATGATGTTTATTGCTTTGGTTAGCAAATCCATGAATATTTTACTTAAGAATACTGCGCAAATATACAAGAGAGGTCTGCAAACAAGATCTTATTAAACGTTTACTAATTGATAAAATTCGATAAATTAGCCTTTTTTGTTAGTCTCAAGTATTGGTTATAATAAGGTTCAAAGAAAGCATGTATGGATAAATAATTTTACAATGTATTCCTAATATACTATATTTTTGTACATTATATAAAATGCACATTTTATTTTTTCGCTACAAAAAGTAACCGATCAACTCTAGCGGAAATATAAATATTGTTAAATAAGCTTGCGAAATTGACTTTTCTTTTAATAAATATTATGCAAAAGCTCAAACCAACAACTGGAACGAAATTCCAATGAGGGTAGCCGTTACATTTGCGGCGCTTTTTAAGCCTTTATCGGAAAGGCCTTACGGCCTGTGCCTGCGGCGGGGTGATAAGAATTCTTCAGAAATCTCCCTCTATTTATATTTGTAAATATACATTTTTAACGGGACTCAGATTTTGGCCTGGTGCAAATACACGGAAAAGTTTTCCGATGTTATACATTTGAATATCTCGATTCAAAATTCGCTTCCATAAACGCTGTTAAACATTATAAAAATGTTTTTTTTTTAATGGTCAACGTTTTTGTGAACTTAAAATAAAGTTTTAGTCTTGTTAAAGGCCATTTCATACTTTTGATAGGAAAAGAAAGTACCTACATAAAAGTGTTCGTAGCTTAGAGTTTGCATTTCAGCTTCTGCCACTCGGTCTATAGTTTCCTGATTTGTTACCAAAGAAGTGTGAAAATGTATATTTAATCATAATTGACTGAGTGAAGCGAAGTTCTGTTTAAACTCTACATTTTGGCATTTCATCTCTCTATAAATTTATTTGTCACGTTACTGTTCCAGGTCAAGTGGTGGCCGTTTGAATCTGTTGTGCGCCGCAGTCGCTGGTAGGCACGATCAAAAAAATTATTTCTTTCAGTAGTTCTCTGTAGTTATTCTGAGGGAAATACTGATGGTAGTTGATATATTGTTTTAAGAAAAATATTGTCTGCCAAGACAATAAAAAAAATTATTACACATTTGTCCGCTAGATGGCAGTTAACAACAATGTTGCCGTGTTTGTTGGCTAGATGGCAGTAAAAAACATTTTTGACGTCTACTCTCTTCTGAATATTTTGTCCACTAGAAGACAGTTAACAACAATTATACCGTTTTGTCTGCTAGATGGCAGTAAACAAAAATTCTTATATTGTCCGCTAGATGGCAGTTAACAACAATTTTTACGCGTTTGTGCGCTGGATGGCAGTTAACAACTTTGTTGACGCTACTTGGCAGTTAAAACAATTTTGTTGTTTTTTCCGCTAGATGGTAAGTTAAGCACTATGCCGTTTTTGTTCTCTCAATAGCAGTAAACAACAATGTTGACGTTTTTGTCCGCTCGGTGGCAGTAAAAATCAACGTTTTCGTCGGCTAGATGGCAATAAATAATTTTGACGTTTTTGTTCACTAGGTGGCAGTTAACATCACTTTTCCCGTTTTTGTCCGCTAGATGGTAGTCCGCTGGAACACGGTGAAAATTTTTAGCGTCGGCCCACGACGGGGAAAGGCATTTGCTTTATTTGTATAATTTCTAATTAATAACTGTAATAACCTAAACATCTTGTTGGGTGTAATAATAATAATAATAAGTTCTTTATTCCAGAATTTGGGTAGGTGAGTGCAATCCCACACATCCCATAGATAGTATAAGTACATATAATATTGAAAACATAAATATTTTATAAATATGAAATGTAAAAAAAGATGAAAAAATAAAAGTAAAATCATAGCACGGAAACGCAGGAATCCATCGGATCTAAGATTGTGGGAGGCAGTGTCTTTCTTCAATGGTCTTCTATGCTCGATCCTGGGGTCATACGTGTAATAATGCTAGAGTGTGGATAAAATTACGGATAACGAGTGTTTAGTAAACACTCGTTATCCGAGTGCAATTTTTTAATTTTTGTATTATCGTTGAGGGTTTAATCTTTTGGAAAGGTTAACTGTGAAGTTTTTTGTTACTGTAAGCTATAATTTATTGATCACTTCGTTAAAATAGGTAAGAAGGCGGGTAGTAAAAGTAGTTTCTTATGAAATCAAAACGTTAATTGACCGGCACTAATTTCTCCAGCCCTGATTTTATGACAATAAGAATTTTGAATAATTTCTCCCGGCATTTTTTTTTAAATGGTTTTATTTTTAAGAACTTCTCCTAGCAATAAAAAATGGTATTATTTTTAATGAATTAATTATGAAATAATACAAATTAATCAAATACCTAAAATTTATTTGCACATTCCAGGATCAAACCTTCGTATTGGGAGTCTAGAGCCTTACCCCTAGACCACGGAGGCCGTCATAGGTGTAGATTAATAAAAATATTTAAGTACTGGGTCATTTTTTGTAAAACGTGATCGAAGCTAAAACACCGGATAGTCAGTCCACATCTGATACGTTGAGCAATTTTCAAGATTTGTTCTACCAACTCCACTTTCTGTTTTTCTTTAATCAGTATTTGTTGCTTGTATCTAACATGAATTTTATGTAGGAATCTCACTGATTCATGCAACCATGTAACATGTAATTATTGTATAAAATATGTATGACTGTTTGTTTCCCTCATAAACTAGAACACATACATAACTACATTTTTTTTACGCGCAGTAAAAAAGACCCGTTCTTATGCGAACCATATGATCACAGGTTTTTGCGTGTCTTCCGGATGTGAATCAGTACCGAAGGGATCAGTCACGATAATTCGCCTAAGGACTTTTCATTAGAATACCGGGTGAATAAACGTAGCAATCCCACCTTACGTCTTATTTATTTAAAAGTGATTCAAACACATATTTTTTTTGCATTGTACTCCCAAGAGTAAATACACTCACTGTGAAAACTATAATTTTCATACAGGACAGATTATAACATTTCGCAGTTTCTCAATATATTACTCTTGCCTACTACAAAGGTATAATATTTATTACGATATCACTGCTACATACAAATTTATTCATATCTAGCGCAGACCCGTGAAAGGAATAAGGCGCTTCGCTGACGAGGCAACTGAAACCAAACTAAAACTGGCTGGTTTCTATGTCTTGATTGGTCAAAAAGCTTGTTTAACCATAGACGAAGAACAATCAGTTGACAGCTGGCAACTAGCAACGGTTGGCCGCGGCAATCAGCAGTGCGAGTCGCGAGTCACCGCTTGCGTTACCATTGACAACGGGTTTTTGAGTGATTATGTAGTATGCGGGCCATCACATTGTCATACAAAGATAGTTGCCAGTTGATAGTTTTCAGTTGCCTCAGTGAGCGGATCGCCGTAATGACTGGATTATAAGAACAGGGTGGCATAAAATAATGTTGCTAATAATCAATTCAACATAATAAAACAAAACATATCACAACACTTTAAGTTTTTTAAAGACCCGACCGGGTTGTCACTCATTTGAGGTTTCGTGATACGTGTAGGTGTGAAAATGTAGTTTTTTGTAACAGTGATTTTCGTGGGCCCTGTATGCCTTGCCAAAGGTTTTGGGTAGGTGCTGGAAAGGAGAGTAGACAATCCTCAACACTTTGGATGTGAATACGTTTACGCAAGAATAACGCACATCATACAACAGAATTAGTATGTTTGATGATGTTACAGATAAAAAATATGTTATATTTATATTTAGAAACCTTTCCGTAGCTAGCGGCTTGGTTTGATATGCAAAAGTTTTAAGCCGAGACAATTTGACACTAGATGAAACAGTTTGCACAATTAACTTTAAAGCATAACGAAGGTCAATATCTCTATGAGATTCCGAAAAACCACCCCACCCCCTTTTTCAATCTTATAAACAGATTTTTCTTCATTTAACTGCAGTAGTAAACTACCCATCTAAGTAATAACATACAACTATCTTCATTATATCAATGTGTTTAGTTTGTTGAAATTTATTATTTTATAATTCGAAATAATACAAATTAAAAAAATGTATTGCGCATAAGTGTAGCTTTTTATTATTATCATAATCACACTGGCCATACTATGTGATTCTAAAGCAAATATTTCCATAGAAAATGTATGGTTGTTAAAGCGGTCTACACACCATGCTGCGAACAGCCCGACATATCGGGCAGTTAGCAGCTGGCTATTGTCTCCTGTCTCTTTTTTCCTCTTGTGAACCCATAACATTCTATTTCACGTTGCCTTCTGTCTATTTTATTAGACTACAAATTCAATATCACCATCTCAATTCACTGCAGCGCATCGGTTGGTACTAGCGGCAGACGGATTCTTCCAATTTGCAGGCAACGTGAAACTGAGTATTACGGGTTCGCATGAGGAAAAAAGACAAAGGAGACAACCCCCAACCTTAGATTTTTAGCCAGCTGCTATCAGCCCGATATGTCGGGCTGTTCGCAGCATGGTGTGTAGACCGCTTTTGTAGTCCAGATATTGTTACATACATCAAACCGGTATGTATCTATCTATACTGTGTCGGATATTTCGAAGATCAAAGCCATATTCATCAATATTTTTATTTACCCCTACCCTATTAATGACGATGCTTAAAATGTTAAATTTATAATTTCGGTAAAAATCGATAGTGTGTTTCAGCACATATCTGATGATTTTTACCAGCAATTCCTAAACATATTTTGACAATTTTTTTTTTCAAAATTAAAGATAAAATGTGTAAATATGTCTATCACACGTCGCATCGCCACTGATCACACTGCCACACGTCGTCGCAGTGGATCACGTGATACGAGCTCCGTCACATCTATACGGTGACAAAAATAAAAGGAAAATACCTGTCTACATCTGCTTTTAAAAAAACTCTGCTCAAAGCCCGAGCAACGGCCGGAGAGTTCAAATAGTTTAATATACAAAAGTTTGAGTTACTATTCTTAACCGACCATTCAGCTTAGCCGGCTATGGACAACTTTCGTTTTCTGAAAAGGGCACCCTATTTATTACTCTGAATAAATCTGTTAATAAAAATTTTGTAAAAGCTGAATATATTATTGAAAAGCTGTGAAAAACTAATTGTGTAATTTAACACCCGTTCTAGCATGATTATGGTTACGCGGCGCCTCCAGCAATAGGCCAATATCTCACAGTGGTATTTCGTGTGGGAAATAAACTTTATTAAACCTAATGATCCTCGAACCTCCTCCACATCTTGCGGTCCTGCCACTGACAGTCCTGTCTTGAACCATTATTCAAAAATTCTTTCCCTGCGGAGAAAACTGCTGGCAAAGTAAAAAAAATTAACATAAATTTAAAGTGACGCGGAAAATTCGCAGACACGTTATTGTTGAAGTTTTTTTGTACTTGGCTATTTGAATGATGAAAGATCAGCAGGAAATTTAAAATTGTAAATGTACTAAAGAGAATTTATTTAAAAATATATAATTTTCGTTCTTATCAAAATATCTGGACTATATTAGGTATATCAACAGAATATTTTTTTATAAAGGTTATACATTACTGCAGGTTGGAAATTATTGCTGAAAACCAGCTGCGTTCTAGGTCTGGAATGTACAGCTGAGTCAAATCGAATATGATGTGCAAAAAGCTATTGATCTATAAAGAAATATATATTTTATGTGTATTAAAGATTGAAAAATCCCATTACAATACACATAATAATAATAAAAATAATAATTGGATAATTTGTATAGCGCCGTTTTTGTGAGAAATCACCTCAAGGGCGCTGTACAATTTATAAAATAATTCTTAGGCTATATTTAAGTTTATTATTTACAATTGTATACAGAAACATACTTACCTGGTCGGTCACTTCCGATAAACACACTTTAATAAGAAAGTTTATGCTTGGAGAAGATACCAATTTGCACGCGGAGGACATTATATTGAAAACACTGGACATTGCATGATTTTACATTTACTGCCCCCCATCACTTTTCGTATTCACTTATAAGAAGTATAATGCCAAAGGTGAGTTAATACTTACTTTGAAAGACTTGAGAATTTAATGATTTTTTATGACTGGAGAATTTTCATCAAGTGACCGTTATAAAAGCTTACAAATAAGAATTAGCTCATATTTTCACAATTAGTTATTTACAATGTCGCGGGCTGTGAATGTGAAAGTGAAAAGGTTTTGACTTTATGGATAAGACAGTCCGAACAGATGAGTTTTAAGTTTAGCTCTAAATTCCGCCGAATCTGTAATCATTCTTAACTCATGTGGCAGCCTATTCCATGCTTTAGGTCCCGACACTCCGAAAGCGCGCTCACCGAACTTAGTGTCTGGTGTGCGCTTTGGTTCCTTCAACCTTCCGATAGCTGATGATGCTGCTGACCTGAGGGTTGATTGTCGAGAATTGGAATTTTCAGGAATACACAGTTCCGATAAGTAAGCCGGAGCTATTGCGTTAAGCGACTTAAATACCATCCAGCAGAGCTTGAACTAGATTCTTTCAGGACATTTAAGCCAGTGAAGATTTTTGAGATGTTCTGAAATATGGGAATATTTAGATACGCCGGTGATAAGTCTTGCCGCAGCGTTGAAAACGGATTGTAATTTGTTTATTTGATATTTTGGGAGACTTGCATATATACCGTTACAATAATCTAGACGTGAAACAACATACGAATTGACTAGTAATTTAGTCGCCTCTGTTGGCAGGTTTCTTCGCACTGCTTTAATTTGCCTCAATTGAAAGAACCCCGTGCTTACGGTTCTGTTCACTTGAGTTTTCAGGGAAAAATCAGCGTCGAGATTTACACCCAGTAGTTTTATACAAGTCTTTGGACTGATGTCACTTCCTGAAATGGTTATTGGGGAGTTATCAATGTTACGCTGACGTCTGCTGGTGGCGGTCCAGAGAAACTCAGTCTTTGAAGGATTCAGTTTCAATCTATTTGAGGTCATCCAGCGGGTGATTGCTTCTAGACACTCAGTTATACGAGTTTTAAGACTGTCTATTTCCTCTGGTAAGCAGTAAAAGTAGACTTGCTGGTCATCAGCGTAGCAGTGAGATAGAAGACCAAATGATTCGATTATTTTAGCGACATCATTTGTGAAGAGGATGAAGAGAAGTGGGCCCAGAACAGACCCCTGGGGTACTCCTGATGAAAGGTTTGCATATTTTGATTGTTTTTTTCCCACCTTAACGGCTTATACACGGTTGCCCAAGTAAGATGTCAGCCAGCTTTTAACGTCGCCGTTTAAACCAAAGGATTCCTCTAATCGTTTAATAAGAAGATCGTGGTCAATCGTGTCAAAAGCGGCACTCATGTCCAAGACTGAAAGGAGCGCCAGTTTACCCGACTCGATAGCAAGAGTTATATCCGACAAAACACGTAGTAATCCAGTTTCCGTTGAGTGAGACATATAAATAACTTTATATAAATAAATGAAAATTTTACAATAATATATATTTTACAGTTGTTGTCTAAAATTACTCTTGAAACCTTCAAGGCTAATGTTCAAGATGTCAAGAGACCTGGAGATATCATTGAGCAGCACCTCTTGTCATGTTATGCTGGGCCAGAACGTTCATTCTGCCATGTGGAATACAGAGCAAGTCGTGGTGGCGACCCTGGCGGTAGTTGTTCTGTTTTTTTTTTTCGGTTTTCTACGTCATTATGACGCTGCAGTAGGAACCGTTTCGATAAGTGGTGTTTTTGATGATTTTTTAAATCCATAATTATTAGTGAAAATATTTAAATTACGCATTTTTAGTACAATGATAAATAAATTTTAATTCTCCCGCTCATAATTATAGTTTGTTAAAGTACCCCAATGAAGGAACTATTATTAATTTTAGAACATATTACATAATAATATCTTTTAGGGTTGTGCTCATCGAACCAGACATTTAAGACTATCGTTGGATATTCTCTTAATAATTAAGTAACGTTTTTTTTTTAATGCCATACTTCAATATCATCAAATATGGTAACATTTCTTTTCCTCAGTCATCACTGTTTTGCGTCCGCTTCTGTTTTAAAATACGAGAAGATTTTTCTCCCTGTAATGTTTTTGTTAAACGGACGTTTTTGTTCCAAGTAATAAACTCCTAAAGAAAAAACGGTCCAATCTAATCATGCCTAACCTTACAGTCAGGGGCGGAATTCAAAAATAGGGGATGATTCGGGCAGAATCTTGGATGGCTTCATCGTTACTTTTTTTTATAAACCAACCCCTATTAACTTGTTGTGGAAAATTTGAAAACTTTGGAGTGAGTGATAAATTTGAATTGTTTTAAGTGGTAACAAGTCTTGTTTCGTGAAATGAGCAAACACGTTGACACTGCTCCCAAGTTTGTGTGTTGTAAAGGGTTTGATGTTTCCCACGTGCAGAGAGTAATAACAGTTTCAGTAGAAATCAGACATACAAATTCTCGCCAGATTGCAGACACTTGTACATAAATTTGAAATACCAGAACGTGAATACGAACATTGAAGGTTCGCTGATTGATTACCTTTTCAGAATTCTCTTACACAGCTTTTCTATTTTACGAAACAGAATTATTATAAGAAGATTTCTGGTATTATTGAAGTTGGTAGGTTCTTTCAAAAAATATATACAGAAAATACCGACTTAAAATAGAATAAATATTTAATTCCATAAAACGCAATAATAGCAAGAAACGTAATATTGTTTCATTAAAAAACCCAAATGTCTCTCGAACTCGAAGAATAGTAAACATTCATACTTCACTGAATCGTGAATCCAGTTGTGTAGGTTCTTTCTACTCCAATATACGAGATTCACAAAATACGGATCGTATCAGTTCAAAAGACAATAAGGTGATCCGCTCACTGAAGAGACTGAAACCAAACTAAAACTGGCTTGTTGATATGGTTTCCAACTAAACTTTCTACTTAATTTTACGATTTCAATAATTATCTCAACTTGTTAACCATAGACGAAGAACAATCAGCTGCCATGTCACACAACTGGCATGTCGAGTCGCGAATCATTGTCTGCCTTGCCATGGACGACGGGTTTTCGAGAAGTTGTGTAGTGTGCGGACCATCATATTTACGTACAGAGGATAACGAGTTTAGTTGTAAACAGGTTTTTTTTCAGTTGCGGAGACAGTAACTTCGGGTTGAAATTAGAAACATTAAATTAACCCCGTCACAAAAATGACATAAAATTTCTTTTAAAAATTATAATCGTATAGAACTTGGCCACAGTCAAAATCAGTCTCTAATCAGTGTTTAAAAAGAAAACTCGAAACCCAAATTCCTTTCCAAAGAACCAACTCTCAAACTTCTCCCAATATCTTGGGCGACTGTATATAAAAACCACCGAAGTGATTTTTGACATATTAAGCGATAGCCCACAGAACTTTACAAACGTTTTTGAATTTCATGTTATAGCTTGGTTTCATTTCACTCAAACTTTATTGCCTCTTGTTTTTGTTATTGTTGTTTTAAACCGTAATAAGACGGTAAGAATTTATTATTCGTCATTTATTTGCATTTTTTTATGATAACCTATGTGTAAACTTTAAAATTAATTAAAAACAACCCAGTATGTAGGTACTAATTAAATCTGTTAATAACTTAACTGTCAAAGATTATTCAATATCATTAAACATACTGATTTCGGTTTTCTGTACTGTGCGTTAGTCCTGCTTGAAGTCTGGTTCAATAATCTGCATTTTTTAATTCAATGTCATTTTCCATATTAGAACTGATGTTGTGAAGAATTTAGATAACTAATAAAACAGGTACCTACCTAAAGTGTTTTAACAGAAAATCATTTTCATTTTTAAAGTTGGAACAAAATTTTCACACTATACCATGTTTTTTCATTGGTCTGCCCTATTACATAATAAAAATTGAACGCATTGACATAATAAACTACACGGAGAAATTTTTTATTCTAAAATACGATCATTTTATTCGTAAAACGGTTAAAAACGGGACTGAAGTTCTTACGAACAAATTAACAGGTTTCAATGTTTATTGACGGGAAAATGTAAGAATAACTTATTATTATTAATTATTATAACACATTTCGTACGTATATATTGTTGGTACAACGTATTTTTGTTGTATCGTCATGTTGTATTATCAAGGCAACTAGATAAAACAATTCTAAACGAATGTTTTATAAATATGGCCTGATAGATTATCGTGAGGTTCAAAATCGATTTTTCTCCGTGTAGGCATATAGAATTTTAGATAAAATTCGAAAATCGACAACCTCAACACGGGCATGTGCCTAGCACGCTGTAACTGCAAAATATATAACTAACAATTTATTGAATAAATCAAAAACAAACAAAAAATTAAGAATTTGCATAAAAACATTGATCTTTTGTGTTCACGTTTTGTCACAAGTAATCTGACATATTTTCCAAATACTTACTTACCTATATAAACATATTTTTTTTTATTTATTTCCATCAATCATGAATGCCGGTGGAAGTTTTTTTTTGTTCGCTATTTTACCGGGTGATGTTGACGGTGATCAATCAATAGCTGGCATTACAAAGTGAGGGACTACCGACTTTATGAACTAAATTAAATTCTTAGACTCTTGATGAAATTTGAGCAATAATACATACCTACCTATTAGATATTACTGATTTTCACATTTTTAATAGATATTGGCTGATAAATCTTTTTTTTTTTATGAACCGTCAATATATTACATTCGACAAAGAATTATTAAAAAATTACATCAGAAATAAATATCTGCGTAGCCCCTCAAACTTTCTGATTTTGCGATTATTTTACAGTATTTTCCACCAATTCTAATTTAAAAAAACAATTTTGCACAAAATGGCAAAGCAGAACACATATACAATACTAATATTATTTTTCATTTTATAAAAAAAAAAGTTCATTTATGAACAAGATTTACTGTGTGAATATTATTAACGATGTTCCCATCCCGTAGGTCGCGGGTTCGAACCCGGCGTGCGCAATTAAATTTTGTTTGATTAATTTGTGTTTTTTTACAATGTATTCATTAATAATATTTAGGATATTTGCAGCACGTTCCAGAGCGAAAGTATTCTCAGTAGTGTATTCGTATGTATGTAGTATTCGCCCTAGTGTAAGACCACCATTCAGAATTGAAACGGTGCTTGAAATGGCTTTAAGCGTATTTGTTGGCCAGATCTGAATAGCCAGATAGTTTCCCACCTCCCCCCCCCCGATCTTGTTCCTCTTTCCACTACTTTTAACCTCACAACATACTCTTACCATTGGGGATGCCATAGTCTCACTGGCCCCAGACGGGAGTAGTTAAGACTCTTGTGCGATATTCACCATTGTGGTTACTCAGATATGTACCTATCTAAGGTCACAACTATTAAATAAAGAAAAATTTACTTTACGTTTGACAAATATTTAGCATTTTTTTCAGGTATTAAAACTTTCCTCTTACCGATCGCCGTCCCCTACTCTCAACCTGACAAAATATCTCATTTCGGGATGTCATAGTCCCACTTGCTCCAGATTTCAGCAGTTAGGACTCTTGTGCATTATTCACATCAAAAAAAAAAAAAAGCGTGACAGGTACTTTTGAAGGCATTTTAATAGTGCCTTTAGAGGGCTTAATAGCTGTCACTCATGATTATAAATTCACAGCAGAACTGATTTGTAAATGAGCTGTAAATCGAAATAAAAAAGTTATTGAATCGATAAAAGACAAAATTACAATAATTAAAATAGACCTCTGCAAATGAAGCTTAATAACAATAAATAATAAAAAAAAAATAGTGAGTCTAACCTTTAAACGCAGTTGAAGTAAAACTTCTTTGAGTAAAAACTGAAAACTAAATAAAAATTTACATTTTTTAGGCGGCATAACTTGTTGTTGAGGTAAGGTTTGCAAAGGTTGTTGAGTTTTTCTTTTGTAATTGTAACATTTTCCTTCGATTTAAATTTTTGCATTATAAACAACACTATTTTAATTGTCAAACTACTGCCACTTTTTACATTAATAGCTAGAATTCACAAAAATAAATAAGATAAACCATTATGTTCATCTAAAATCTGTAGTTATATCATTTAGGGCCGGTATATCAGTCTTCGCTAAGGAGCACATTCCCCGCTCAACTTAAACCGCCGAAATCGGCCGCCTAAGCCGTGGTAAGCCGCAGAATAGTTCCTTTTCTAGACGCGGTAGCGCTGTTGGCTAAAACAGATTTGTCAGATTTCACATTGCTTCGGTTTCGATCTGCTACGTACGGACGTAATAAATTACATTGGAGGAATAAGTTTACCTACCAAAATGGAATTCGAACTTTCTTCGAGGGAGGACGATTTAAACATCGTTTGACGTTTGGTTGTTTGATAATAACCACAGAGTCCATAGATACTTACATAAATAGATTGGTTCGGCATAGAAATGATTAAAATTATCACAGACTAAACGTTTAAAATTTGTCAACTCTAGGATTACGACTGATATACGGATTGTGTGCTAAGCCATGCTGAGCTCCACATTCCGTCAAAGCCGAGCTTTAGACCGACTGATATGCCGGCCCTTAGTAATCAACAAAAAACACTTAATAAATTAGTAAACAAAAATAAACGGGTGAATTCTGACGTTTGAGTTTGCTTTGACTGGTTTTGACGTTTTGTTATTCGTTTCTAGGTTTCTGACTCATTGTTGCCACACCTACGACGTAAATATGATGCAATATGAATCGAACGTCATTTCCGATTTAAAATGTTATTTCCGTCCAAAAACGATCTGGGTTACTTAATAATGCCTCTAAAGAAGTCTTACTTCAAAAAGTAAAAAAGATGTAACTGTAAAGTATAGCTCCACGTGAAAGGGCCGAAGAATGAAAGAACTTTCACCTTAAAAACTTTGCGTTCGTGGTACTTTGTTCAGAATGAAGTTTCACAGTATACTGGATATCCGATACATCCAACCGTAAGGATATTTATATAAAATAAAATATTGCACTTTGATGCATCCTAATTCGAAATAGAAGAAACTCTCGGTACCGACCTGTGTGAGGCCATTATTTAGAAATAAAACTTTTTTGAAACGGCTTGTGCTATGTTTAGTGATCAAATTTGTTTAACCACCCTCCCTCTTCCCAATATCGATGCTATATCCAGTTTATTTAGTCTCCAGACTCTCTAGCACAGTCGATCAATAAGGATTGATAGGATAATTTTCGGTAACTTCTCCTCGTTCCCTATCATGACTATAGATTGCCAACGAATAAGTAACAGTTCGCAATGACTAAGTGTGCTTAATATATTTGACGGCAACTGTTGGTTGTATGTTAGCACCTGCAGTTGTCCTATGAACGATGATAAGTTACCGAAAGTTATCCTATCAATCTCTATCGGATCGACTGTGTTAGGGGGCCTTTCGGTAAGTTCTCATCGTTCCCTAGAAGAACTGCAGATCGCTAATACTCAAACATTAATTGATGTCGAATATATTAAGGAAACTTAGTCTTTGTGAACTGTCACACTTATTCGTTCGGTCTGCGGTCATGCTAGGGAACGATGAGTAGTTACCTAAAGTTATCCTATCAATCGTAATCGATCGAGCGTGCTAGGGGCCCAGGATTACCAAAGTTTAACCGTTTGGAAAAGGTAACATTTAAAAATAAAAATAATAATAAAAATGATTACTAAGCAATTTGGTTCCAACCCTGCCCAAACGATGTTTAGTTTTTGTCGTTATCCGTCGGTTACAATAATTTAGCATTGAAAGGGGTGAAAACATTATTCCTCACACTTCACTAATTTAGCATACGTATTAATTACTATGCAAGACATTCCCGGGACATAACCGATATGTAACATCATAATTCCCTTGTTAGCCACCCCAATTCCCGTCCCAATCAAAATCTTAACCCTTCCAGCGCGTGGCCCCACTTTCCGGAGCCAAGTCCCCCTCCCCCCCGGGTAGTTGCGCTCACCCGACAATTCGACTTTCCCCCTTCCTACCGCCCTCAGCGGCGGCAGTAATTCCTCGGCCCCAAAGGTACGCGTGGGCGTCTGCACCGGGCGCTCTGTTGTGTTGGGCAGCGTTCCGTGAAAATTACAAAGCGACACTCCCGGAGACCTGCGCCGAAATAATTATTGTCAGTTATATAGTTTTCGTAAGTTCTTAATTTGCACCTACTGTGTAACTACTTACTTAAAATTAGTTTTAAAAATGCTTATCACGGTTTTCTTTTTAGTATTCTGTCACAAACAATGCCATAAACTAAATACATATATGTTGTTCTTAGTTGTATAGTGCGTTTGATAGGTGCCTAAGTATATGCGCTTGATAGCCTGTAAAGCAACACATTTGGACCGCTTTTATTTTTCTGCGATTGATATCGGTCCAAAATTGGATCCTGTTTAACGAACCTACAAATAAGGGATAAACGGTGAAATCTGTGTGGATTCATTTAGATTTAAACCCCAGTAAACAGTTTATCCTAGACAAAATATGAAGTTTTCGAAATGCGACTTATCCGCATTCTCATATGAATATGAGTAATATTCGTCCACCCATGGGGGCATCCGATATACTACTAGTTTTTAAACAATATTATTTTTTAAGAGTTCTTCATATTTTCAACAATAAAGTGTCATGGCTTACTTCTCTGAATCAACAAATTAATAAAATTATAAAAAAAAATATTAATAAAAAAAGAACAAAAAGCAACCTGAAGAGATGCTAGTAAATTAAAACTGCGTTTCGTTTTTTGATTTTTCTTTGAAAACCATCTCACGACTAAATAAATGAAACAAATTACTTTGTGTAAACTACTATAATTACATGTTATAATATCTTCATGTTTCAAAACCGATGGTTTCTTCGTCAGGATAATAACATGAATAGATAATTATCCTGACGAAGAAACAACCAGTTTTGAGACATGTAGATTTTATAACATGTGATTAAAGTAAAAATTATTATAAGCAATAATTATTAGCCTGAAACACTCATTCATATTGAAAAAACCTCCCGAGAAAAGATACATGCCGCCGACGGGACTCGAACCCGCACCCCTCTGATTGCCGTTCAGGAGCTCTATCCACTAAGCTAGGGCGGCTTATCTCTTACCCGCAAATGATTCAATATATACTAGTGTTTCATTCAACAATTACCGCTTATCACATTTTTTCCCCTGCAAACAACCAACTTTATTTTTATATGAGAAAGGCATTGTAAGTGCTAACTTTCCCACTGGGTGGCGTGGAGACGTATCGTGTCTGCATTTTGTTGGTGAAAATATCGATTATTTTTATTATTATAAGCAATAATTATTAGCCTGAAACACTTATCCATATTGAAAAAACCTAGTTTTTGGTTTTTTAATATGGATGAGTGTTTCAGTGTTTCAGACTAATAATTATTGCTTATAATAATTGTTACCCTTTGTGCGTTGCATAAAATCTTGTCTTAAACATTAGTTTATCAATTTAACCCATTCAGACCCCTTGAGCACAATTATGCACACTAACTTCTAAGCATAATATAAGGAGTAATTTTAAGTATTTTAAATGTTCCGCCTGTTTGTATTAAACTAGCAACATTATTTCAACCTAAAAATTTAACTAGTGGAGTTATCTTACCCGCAAAAGTTAAAAATATCGGTTGTTTCGAAAAGTGCTATGAACCGTTTGACAGGAGTGCGGGTAGGTACATTTTGTTTTCATTGTTTTTATTAAAATTTCAAAATTATTTCATAAAAGAAGTACGCAGAAGCAATTCTAAAATGTTAATAAGTATTATATATAAATTTAAAATGTAAATAGTTAAATAAATAAGCATATGGAAGTGTTTGAATTTTGATGTGCAGAATTATGCACAATCAGTCTCTATGACACCTTTACATGATGTATACAAAATGTTGTACTCCTTTCTTTGTGATTTGGAAAAGTTATGTTATGTTGTTAATTTTAGGAAAAATGTATAACTCTGTGAACAAAGAAGATTTGGAGGTGATTTTAGGATTGTTGGAGAATTATTCTGACTCAGACCTTAGTGGTGATGATAATTTTGACGTAGAAGCTGAACGTTTGGAGGCGAGTTCTTTGGAACGTGAACCTTCGACTTCTACAAAACAAGTTAGAGAAAAGGTGCAGATAAAATTTCTCCAGATGTTATCAGAGGCATTATGAAGATATTGCATTTTAAGAAGATGAACCATTGGATATCAGGGAAAGAAATAATATAAAGGGGCGAAGGAGAATTTTTTTTTTACATATTTTCTAAAATAAAGTTGCATTGCACGTTACTTTTGAAAATGGGGAGGACGACTATATTGGGCCTGCAATGCATTTTTTTTAGGTATATTAATGAAATTGAACTAGAAAAATTGCGGAATAAACAGACATTAATGCCCTGCAAATTGGCAAACGTAATTTTAAGCCAACGAAATTAAATCACTTATCAGGCTGCATATACGTATTGGAACCTTAAATTTTCCAAGAGTTCAATTGTATTGGAAAAGGCTCTTGGTGTAAATTTATTTCTGGATACGATGATCTGGGACAGATTTTTTCAACAATGAAACAATCTGAATTTAGTAAATAATTTGGAAATGACACACTCGTTTTCCGATAAACTTGCAAAAGTGCATACAATGCCATCAGTCAGAACACGTTTCCTAGAATTAATGCCAAGTATTGTGTATCGATGAACAAATGGTGCCTTTCAGAGAAAAGTAGGAAGATAAGCCTTGCAGAACCATTAGTAAAGGCGGGTAAAAATAAAACATTCAAAAGATAGTCCGGACGTCCAAAATATCCAGATACGAGGGAACCTGCACCAAAAGAAAAAAAGTTAGTGAAGAAGTTCGACCTAAAGCAGACGTTCGACATGATAAGGTTGGCCATATGCCCCATCTTGACCAAAGAAAGCGATGTAAAAAAAACTCTCGCAATCAAAAAACTATTTTTTTGTGATAAATGCAAAATTCATTTATGTGTAAAAAGGAACCAAATTTCATATCATGGAAATACTTAAAATAAACATCAAAGATTTAGGTTCGCCACTGTTCATAAGAATTTCTATATTTCATTAATAATCGTTGAAAATTTTCTATTCAAAACCGATGCAACAACATTCTCCTTTCAGTGATCTGTGACCGTTGAGACCTGATGGGCATAATTATGCACATGTTCAATTTCCTAATAAACAAAACTAAAAAAATATAAAAAAAATATTTTTGTGTTATTAAAACCACAATAAAGCCTAATCCACTCTTAAATAATTTTTTTCTCCTTTAAGAATAATTCAGGTCTGAATGGGTTAAAATAATGTGATTATAGTGGTTTACCCAAAGTAATTTGTTTCATTTAATTAAAATGATGCCATAAAATAGTTTTGCAAAGATAGAAGAAGTAAATAAATAATGCTCTTAACGGGTGCGGCGCACTGTTCCCCGCCCAGTGTTGACATCCGCAACAGGATAAACACTTGGAGCGAGAACTAATGCGGCGCAGTTGCCAGTGTATAATATTATTGCATTATGGAGTTATCTGTATCTACAACACACTGTCCCATTTCTCCCACTGTCTCTGCTACTGCTACTGCTACTGCCGGCAACTTTGGAAATTATAATATGCATGGCTAACAACAGACCCCTAAACAGAAGCGGGCAATTATGTTCAATATAAAAATTATCACGTTAGGTTATTGCCTTTGGCAGCTTAATTTATGGGTAAATTGTGTGGAATATTTAGTAAGCAGTTCGAAGCGATGAGTTTCTCAAATATTATATTTCGGGATTATTTTGCAATATTCGCTAAACAGGTAATTTCTATCCTATCTTTTATTAAATACTTAATAAAAAAATGATAAGATTTACAAATTTACGGTACATCAGAATGGAGAAAGAATTAATGTTAGGAATGAACTTTGGGTATCAAAACAAACAAATCCGTAAACGAAATTGATTGAATTTGAGCCTAAATTTAAAGTCAAATTTTTGCTACATCTAGTTTAAACTTGATCTCATATATTATTATTTTAATGCTTAGAGGGTAAATCACATATTTATCATCATACTAAGAGGATACATTATTACAGTCGATTCCTCTTATTTGGGATACGTTGCGGCCCAAATATGTTCCCCTTAATAAGCGGCGGAAGTAAAAATAGTCAAATAGGCTGATAAAGAAATAGTTAAGATACTATTTGAAGACAATTCTCCACGAGGGGCTCCGCGGTCGAGGGGTATGGTCATCGATTATGAATACGGAGTTCGTGGGTTGGAATCTCGGCGTCGGCAAGCAAATTTTATTGAATTTAATTGTATTATTTCACATTTAATTCGAAGAAAATTAAATATAAGAATATACCTAGTATCTTTGCGGGATGTTACAGATTAATAGATACTCTAAGTATCGCCTTGGTGAAAGACCATCATTCGGTATCGAAATGGCTTCAACCATGCCGTAGTCTCACAGGGCCATTATAATAGTTACATCTGAACTCGAATGTGAGTGGTTGTATTACTATATTTATTATTCTCTTTTTACATCTTATTTTAATATTTATGTTTTATTTTTCTTATCTCTCTTTATACTTCTGTTTATGTCTTGCTATTTCTATTTATTATTAACAAATCTACATAGAGAAAAAACAGAATCTTAAACTACGCATTCTGTGAAAATTTTAAATTGGATTATCCACTCGTGCGCTTTTTGCCACATTATGGCACTATTTCCAAAACCTCGGATTGCTTTGTTGCCAAAATGTGGCAAATTTTCAAAAAAAAATTTTTTATTAAAACGACTATATAATATATTGTACATTCAAAATATAACAAAATAAATATTCTCTAGACTCTTTAAAAATTTTTAAGGTTAAAGATTTAATTATATTTTTTTTATAAATCCTACACAATACACAAAAAATAGGTGAATTCATTGGCTACATAGAACTGTAATCAGTTTGTATGTCTCCATATTCAAATTCGGAGGTATGATTTTTTTAATGTGGGCGGAACAATTTCCTTTAGCAATCCGAGGAAAAATATTTTAATTGCTCTGTCGCTCCAGTGGTTATGAAGATCTAAACTCCTTACAATGTTAGTCTTATAAGTTTTATATGTTAATATTCTGTGAATGTTCCAAAACAATAAATAAATAATTGTCCCGTTAGCACTGAAGCCTCTACCTCCGGGTGGATGGAACTCTGGTTTGGAATTCCGTAGAAATAAAAATTAGCATCGTGACATTATTTTAGTGCTGCGCAATACAATGATTATTTTTGTAGTCAATACAAAATAAAAGATTGGGCCTAACTCACTCCAAAGTTGGCCCACATGACATTTTGTGTGGATTGTGGATTCCCCATATAGAGCCATCAAACAAAACAAACTTTCAGTAAACCAAAATACGGCACACGTCTCAAACAAACACTCTGTGTCCTCAACAACACACTTATTTTGCCAGACATTAAAATTATCCACACGACTGTTGTTTACACAAAGTATTTGCATGGCTGCTCTCAGTGGATTAAAAGGCCGGTCCCACCGCTTTGAGATAACATCATAATACGTACATATTGTGTTCATTATGTTTAATGTTCATTGTTCAATCACTGATCCACTCAGAAAATAAACAATGGATTTGGTCTACTAACATAAATACGACATAATACATTTCTTACTGTTCCCTATTTCCATAGGGGTAAGAGCTTCGACTCTAGGTATGTAGTCTCAGGTTGAATTCTATTTGTTTTTAATTGTTTATATAATTTGGTATTTGAGGATAGGAAAAATTATATCTTCAAACACAGAAAACTAATTTTGTGGACCATTTATTGAAAAATTAATAATTCCTACACTTAGTTTTAACCACTTTTATGTGATTAAAACTAAGTATAGATATTAATTAAATATATGTAGTTAAATTAAATTTATTAAATATGTAAGTTTTTCTAAAACAATTATATATTTTTATTGTAAATTATGGCGATCCACAAAGTTAATGCTTATTACAAATATGTTATTTTTATTTACCCATTTGGTATTCCGACGGAAAAAATGATCTGCCTCCATTAACACAATGGAATCTAACAAACGGAATTTCTGTTTTGCACAGAGTCGAGTTTTATCTTCGAAATCAAATAGTACGTAATAAAACAGCATGAAGGTATTATGATTATTTTATACTTATACACACATTTAACGAACAGAGTTATTTTTTTATTACAAAATTCACAATGACATATCGTCATTTTTTTCTTAGCTGATAGTTGATACATGATCTAAAATTAAAACCAATTAGTTTTTCGCACTAAGAGCCCTATAAGAAATGCACATAATATTTGTATGGTGAATTATTATTGGACCTGTAAGTATATATACTATGGGACGTAGACGATTTTTTAATTAAAACCTTTCAACCGATCATATTTATTGTTCCGTCATAAAAAGCGTTGCAATTCTCAGAATTAACTAGGGAAAATGGCACCAGAGTTCGCCAAAGTCATAAAATAAATTATATTCGAATATACTGAATTGAAAATTGGCAAGAAACTGTAAATTTTACTGCAGTCACGGGCAGGTTTTTGGCGGAGAATAAGAAATTATTATTATGATTTTTTTTAATTCCTTCACTGATATGATAAATGATTAAATTCTCCTTTAGTTTCGATCAATATTTACATTAATGAAACTTATCTTAACACTGTAAAAATATTTAATAAGTAATCCCAAAGCTTTTAAAGACGATAAGCTCAGGTGGGTTGCGTTCCGCTTCGTGTCGATTAAACGTTGGTTAGGGTGATGAGCTAACGTATTTTCCATATAATCCCTCGCATTCTTCCCCTAAGGCTCTGACGGTGATGCAAGCTCAAAAGGCTCTGCTTGATACAATATGCGTATAACAAAATTATACCTGAACCCTTTTCGATCGATCTCAAGTAGACAAGAGAGTGTAGAAAGTTGGTTCAATCTCCATACAAGCTGAACTACATATTACGTTGAAGGAATTTTATTGATGGATGGAGATAAAGGTATAGTGTAACGGCTGATATGTTCCTGTGCGGGTGGATTGTTATCTTTTGAACTCATGTAGAAACACTTTGTTTTTTTTTTTAACTAATCGAAATATATGCACATACATGATAATGAAACTAACCAATCTAATTAGAGCTTGTTTTAAAAGGAAAACAAAACTTTTGCAAAAGAACCATAGGCCACCTACAAATCAAATGAACCTGATGACGATTAGCTTCGAGTGGACTTCATAGTAGACCAACACCTCTGACATAGGTCACCCCAAGTGGTTCGCTACATTAGGTGACATAGAAGGTGTGCCAGGGGTTCACGGGATGAGGTTTATCTAGTGTCTAGTCTTGGCGGTGGATAAGTCTGACAACATACTGTGTTGCGGGCCGGATCGAAAGAGAATGGTTGAGGGATGTCTTTTGACCTCTCCAGCCGGATTCCCTCAACTCATCACCTTGCACTGCAGTTGGAAGGGTGGATTTATACGTCTGTCACTTCTGAAGACACCCCTCATAACTTATTCCATCCCAGAACTTTTACTCCTTTCTTTCCTTAAAAAGACCTTCCACGCAGCGTCCCCTAAGATGACATAGGCCCTAAGGAAAATTGTTTTTATCTGGGCCTCCTGGGTGGAGCTAATGTAAAAATAATATTGAAATGATATTTAAAATGGGTAACAAAAAAAAATTGAATTTATTAATTGAAAAACCAAGGATTCAGATTTGGACTATTGGTCGCACAATTTTTTTATTTTAATTTAATAATAGGTAAACCTACTGCGGAATAAAAATATCTGAGCAATACACCTACAAACGATAATATCGATAATCTTTCAAAAATCATGTTCAGCTTATTACCAATTCTCTACTACTGAAAGCCCGTTGGACCATGGGGAACTTTCCTAAGAATCTAGTGGGAAGTCCGGGATTCTTATTAGACCCATGGTGGTACCCGTAAGAATTACTCGGTATAAAAAGCAGCTATAAATCTGACCAGTCACCTATACTATTACAGGTATGAGGGCTTCCCTTAATATACTATTATTTAACAATCAATTCTATTTTTTAAATATTTATATTTATAATAGTTGCAATGTGCCAGGTAAGACAAGAGATGCTCGGTTCGTATTCCAGTTGCGACCGTAACACTTTTTTTCTGTATCTGGTTATGATCCATGTCTCGTTTAGATTTATTAGTATTGTCTAATTATTTTTTAATATATTTTATCGATGAGTATAAACTTCAAAGTTATTCCAATAAAATTGAATCTTGAGCGATTGACCAGCAGCTGAGAATAAAAGTTTAAAAATGCTTACAACTGTGCAAAGAAGTTCGAATGAGAAAGATCGATTATTCCCCATATCAATTTTTTTAAATTAAAAATATAATATCGATTTATTTCATTAAAAACTTGCTTTAATGTATACCTACATTCAAGTAAGCAATAAAAATTCTCAAAACGCACGATGACAAATTATAGAATATCGTGTACTTTTTGTGAGTATTTTTTGATCATAGGTACTTATGATCAAAAAATGAATCCCTGTGGGGAAAACTAAGCCCGGACCTAAAAGTCTGGTGCGTAAAAATAATAATACTATAGTCCCTGCGTATTCCGAACCCATTATAATCCGAACCACGGGCTGGGTCACCCCTTTCGTGTTTCAGATTTTCATATTCCATCAAAACAATTACTACATGATAACAAATTGGTATCCTCGGATATAGCACCATGCTGATTGAAGTGGGAAACTTTATCAAAAATTGTTACTATTTTTCATCTGCGTTAAAAGTTTACGGAAAACATCGAACTCTCAGATGTTCTTTCGGTTTTTAAATGCTCGGATTATAGAGACTATTGTATATTCCATTGTAAGAATTAATTTTATCGTTTTTTTTTATTTTCCAGGCTGATACCTTAGGGGGTTGATTCTCCACTATGGGATCTTCATCGTCATCTTCTTCAACTTCTACATCCAGAGCTACAATGTTTGAACAAAATAAGTGTGTAAAAATTTTTAAATATTTTAGTTGGTAAGACCTAAAATAAATATAAAAACCGAGGTATTTTTGTCACAAAACACGTTATCGGATTTATTTTTTAATGATTTTAATTTAAATAAAATTAAATTTCTGAAAACTGTGTCGACTAGATTACATGTTGATTTATTTTGTTGTATGATTATACGATTTGAAATTTGTGTTGATGAATAGATCTATTGAACAAATCTGCCAACGACCAACGGTATAACCTTATTTTATTAAAAATACACGATATTGCGTGTACAAGATAAAATAACAATCTTCAAAAATCAATATATTTTATTTTGTAAAAAGGAGTCAATACGTCTAAAATTTGATTTAAAAAGGACTAATTTCCGGTATTCTCTGGTAGTACCCTATTTGAAGTTTAAAAAAGCAAATATACACGCAATATTTAGTGCTGTTAATAATATTTATGAAAGTAACATATTGGGTTGGGTAGGGTTTCACTTTTCAAAAGTACCACTTGGCGATCCCTTAATGAGTTTTGATAACTCATGGGAGTGCAACTTGGTAGTATGTTTTATTAAATAATAATAATTTTAAAAAACATACTATAGATTATAAAGTAAAAATCGAAAAATAAAGGTTTACTGGAAAATAATTAAACGTTTTACGAAATGTGAAAAATTCTCATATAAAAGAAGACACTTTGGTTAACATAATAGATAGAATTTTTAGTGGAAATAGAAAAATTGTTATTTCGTCGGTTTGCTGCCAAAATTCATTGTAATATTTTTGTCATAAGTCGCTATCTAGTTACATTTATTGTTTTATCCAGTAAATATCATTATGCTGAATAAATGTTAGTGAAACCAAATTGAACACCACAATAGTCACTAAGTGAATATTTATTTTAGCAATTAATTAAACAAGTAAATCTTCAATTCTTTCTTTTGAAAGTAATGTTTTTTACACCACGAGGGAGCGCAAGAGACCAAAAAGTATATCCGACTACAGTAACCTGATGAAGTCATGAAGTGTTCAAACATGTTGTTTTTTATTTCGCAAAAAGTCACTTAGTGCGCTTTTTAAATTGTTTCTTAGTATTAATAAAATTTACAATGTTTAATCCCGACTTAAAACCAGTTGTGTCTAATGATAAATAAAAATGCTTTATAAAGTCGACTTGGTTATTATTTTAGCTAAGATATTTATATCTACCTGTAATAAAACATAAGGGTAGGTAGCTTAAACATTAAAGACGACTTTCTCATTCAACATTTTGTCAGTTAAGGTAATGTCTTCATTTCAATTCATTATTTTGATAGAAATAAAACTATTTTATTTTATTAGAAATAATTTGTATATTCTTCTTGATAAAATATATAAAAATAATGGTAGTAAAAAAAGAAATCAACAATTTCCGACGATTCACAATAAGGTTCATTTTTGGTATAAATTCATTTCAAGTGTATATATTTCTTATGCTTTCATTTAATAAAGCTGTCTTTGAAAGAAAAAATAGATTTATGATTATTTCTTAATTTATTACGATAAAATAGTGTATTTTAAAATGAGGTAATTTTTAATAGTACTACACTAATCACTTATTTCTAAAAGTAACTAAAACATATTTTTAATTCTAGGAGGAAAAATACTTTGTTTATGAACAAGTATGTATTTTACGTTCATAATTTTTCCAGTGTGTAAGCAATACATACAACTAAGCATATTTGCAGACCTCTTAAAAAAGGTTAACGTTTGCAAATAAAAGGCAAATCAAAATACCTACCTAGAATTCAATATAGTTGTTATATAAATATACAAAAATAGAAGTCACACGATTTAACAATACAATATCTTCAATATTAATAGTAGAGTATTTCACTTTTAGTTAACATTGTAGATACATAATAAATTAATTATATTTATTTCATTTCTATTATTAAGAACATTTATTCTAAATTTTCACATGTATTATTGTGGGAATACATAATTATAATAAACACAATAATACTTAGTTTTAATTCCACTTTATTATTTATTTATCCAACCGGTTTCGGTTCAACCTGAACCTTCCTCAGGGATGAAGTTTTCTCAAGGTTCCTCAGGTAAGGTTCAGGTTGAACCGAAACCGGTTGGATAAAGAAATAATAAAATGGAATTAAAACCAAGTATTATTGTGTTTATTACATTTATTCTATACTAAAATTACGTTTAACAAATGACATTATTACCTACACGTACTCATAAGTTTTTGTGACAATGATTTATTTTTAGAGTAATAATTGGAAAAATTAAGTATAAGTGGATATATAATAAATGAAGACAACATTAGCGATTCTTAAACAGAAAATCATAAAAAGATTCGATCGCATCTACATAGGTATCAAACCTTAGCCTTGATGGGGCTCTGCTCTAACCCCTGAGCTATTTTTTTAGCCCTTCCTCCTTCGGTCATATTTAACTATATCATACGTCGACTTAGAACTACCATTCATTTTCTTGACACATATTTTTATTGCCCAGTGTCCTAATCATTTTCTGATTTTTTTCCGTTTAAAATTTTCATTAATGGTTCACTAATATGGTATTCAATGATTACATATTACAATGGAAGGTTTTACTCATTAAGATAAAAAATAAAAATATTTGAATCGTAGACTTTTAGAAAAGTCAGTATTAGCGACTTGTCATTAAAATTAAAATGGATATATTCATCCAAGACACTATCTAGACTGTATTTAGTACAGACAAATTAATAAAGTATTTGGGAGGCGGGAATGGGTACCGCCGCCCCGGGAACCATTTATTGGATAACCAACACCTCTGCCATAGGTCACTCCAAGTGGTTCGCTACGTTTGGTGACTTAGCAGGGGTGCCCGGGTTCATGGGGTAAGGTTTATCTAGGTCTTGGTGGCGGATGATCTAGACACACTGAACCCCAGATTCCTACCCAACCCTCATGCCTTTTTCCTACCCAGAACTTCCTTTCCTTCCTTTCCTTAAAAATACCCTCCACACAGCATCCCCAAAGATGACATAGGCCCTGAGGGAAATTATTTTCCTCAGGGCCTCCTGTGTGGACCTTATGTAAAAATAAAAAAATTAGGGAGAATCTTAGAGAATCGTGCATAAAGATAGCAGCCATACAAAAATATGGAATAATAAAATGAAGATAATGTTGGTAGTTCTTAGTCGACGTATGTTACAGTTAAATATGACCGAAGAGAAAGGCTTGAATTAACTTAAGAGAGCAGAACCCGGGCAAGGCTAAGAAGGTCCTTGGTTCAATTCCAAGATGCGACCGAATATTTTTCTAATCTTTCTGTTTCAAATTTTCGTGTGAGAGTCGCTAGTACTGCCTTGAATGATTAATTTGAGGTTTTGCTTATTAAATTATTCCAAAAAAATAAAATAAAAAATTGGTCATGAAATCTTAATAGAGTGAATTAAATATATGAATTAGTATCTTCTCCCATAAAAAAATTGTGTGAACATAAAGAAAATGAAACAATGCGGGAATGGAGAGATTTTTCACTGGATGCAATAAATATTAGGGATTATCTTAATTATTACTGTAAACATTACATACATTACTTTAATAAATGGGTAACTAACTACTAATTATATTATCAAAACTTATTTTTGACATAGTTTTATAGGTCAACCTTTTGATAAAAATAATTGCAAAACTATAAATTATCATTGAACAAAATATAATACTCAAAAATCTAAACGAAACACAAAACAGAACAAGATACAGAAAAATAAAAATTTTACGGTCCCAACTGGGGCTCGAACCCAGGATCTCTTGTCTTACCGGAACACAGCGTCTTAACCAACTCTGCGATAGGACCTATATTTTTTCTGTAATTTTTTTCGATCTCATAATTCAAATACATATTTAACAATATTATCCTCAACTAATTGCCCCCATATTTTTGACACCTATTTTCAAATTATCGTAGACAATTGATATTTTCAAACTCACAGAGTCAAATTCCATTTTTAGTTTCAGTCAGTTCAAAATTATACAAAATACATACATAAATCTGTTATTTTTCTATTTCCACTCAGTGAAACAGGAATAACATTCATTCAAATCTTACAACACAAAATCCAATTAAAAAATAAAATATCTGCTTAAAGGCACAATCTGTTGATAAACAGTTTGAAGAAACGTAATGATGTTTCGTTCATTTTACATCCTGCGTACATTTTTCTTTTTCAATCCTTGAGATTGTTTATTGTTGATTTTCATGACTTTGCTGCGATATCAGAAGATCAGGTTCTGAAAGCAATAAAAAATAGATTAAATTATACCAACCAATAATAATTATTCCACTTAATTCAGTAAAAAATATTTTTTAAATGCTTGCTTTGAAAATATTCCACTCTTGATTTTTTGTTTTGCAGATGAGTGGAAACAAATCTGTAAAAGGTTATTAATATTTAAATAGAAGTATATATACCGGTGTAATATTTGAAACTCGATACTCACTGTTTAATGCGAACCGAACTACGGAACTGGCATCGCTTTCTTTTGGACCATCTCTAATCGAATTGGTTTTTATTCCAGAGGATTGTGCATCGGGAATACTTCTTTGATTATCCAAACTCGACGGAGGAACTGTATACCGTTGTTCGTTTTGTGTCTCTGGCGCTCCTTGATCTACAACTATTACTTGGGAGTTTTGGCTGGCGGAACTAAGTCTGGAATTCAAGCTTTGTGTGGATGCAGGTTTTGACATATCTGATTGTTCTGGATTATTATCGACGCTATTGTTACTTGTTGGTATATTTTGAAGATTTTGTTGGCTTATTCTGAAGCCCGAACATAGCGTTCCTTGTGGTCCAATCCTCTGTGCATACATTGGCTCCGGTGGACCAATTTTGGTTGTGTATATTGGTTCAACTGGTCCATGTGACCCAATTCTGTTCTGAATCGGTTCTGTATGAACTTGAGGTGTCATCCTCTGTGCGTAAATTGGTTCTGTTTGTCCTTGTGGTGCCATTCTTACCGCATATATTGGTTCACCTGGTACTACTGGGGGTGTTATTGTTCTCCCCGAGCTCCGCCTTTTCTCTAAAGAGCTCATTCTCATTTCAGGCATATTATTTTTATGCAAGGGCATTCGAGCATATTGAGGACTAGGGTTCAAGCTTTGATAATTTATACCAAACCCAGTAGCATACATTGAGAAATCTTTTGAATTTCTTCCAGAACTCGAACGATTTAATGCTATTCTTTGCATTTGCGCTTCTGAAACATCATGGTTTGTTCCCCTGTTTAAGGGAACCATTTGCGAGTAAATATTTCCTTCTTGATCTTGATATTCTGGGTAAGCATAGTTATCTGGGGAGTTGGTAGACCTCAATGTTACTGGTGGATACATGTCTTGTGGTCCTAATCTCACTCCAAGTGGGGTCATGTTGAAGTCGTCAGTTTCTTGCCCAATGATGGATATTTCTTGGGCAGCCAATGATTCTTCGTGTAAAGCGGAAAGTGCTCTAGAAGCCCGCCTACCGTCTCTCCTAATGTCAGCACAGGGTCTAATCATGACCGTTGGAGCGCCAAAGTGTAGACCAAAACCATTTTCATCATCAGGTGCTGCGTACATTGAAGGGCCGGTACTGAAACCCAAAAGGATTAATAAATATAATATAAATAACAACTAATATTTGTTGTTCAAATGCTAAATACCAAAGCAAGTAAAAGTATAATTAATGTAATTAATAAAACATTAAAAGTAAAGATAGAGATTGAAGGACGTTGATTGTGATTTTATTTTACAGTGTAGGTAAATTTGTTTTTTTTTAATAAACATTTAGTTTTATAAATTTAGATTCTTTAAATTAATTTTAAATTAGCTTTATTAGAGCTATGTGAAGCGGTTTTGTGTGGTAATGTTTTTATCTTTACTTTGTTATGTATTTTGCATGTGTAAATTATGTATGAAGAACTCACATCATATTATTATTATATGTTATATTTTATGGTATATGCAGTTCAAAATATGTTTCTTTTTTATTTTTTTTCTAAAACTTTTATTGATATCATTGAAACATATATTTAATCGCACCTCTACACATGCCTCTTGTTATACTCTTTTTGATTGTTATCTAAAAAATATTTTTCTTTTATTTTTTCCTGTTATCTAAACCTTTTCTTGATTTATTAAGTACGTACCTTAACATCCTGTATATATATGTATATATATATATTTTTTTTTAAAAACAGATCTTAACTACCCAAATAATTACATGCGATTTTTCTAGCTTACATGGATTCTCGTTTACTGGCATCAGTTCCGCATCCAAACCTGGACCCTCTCCTTTTGCAGATGACCACAGCTGAAGCGCTGATGATGGCCAGCAGTACAAGCATGGCGGCTGCGACCAGAGCTCCTAGGATCATGGCCATGGACTGACTTGGAGGCGAGTTTGGCACTTCTTCAGTGGATTTGTCGTTGAAGTTGTGGTATTTATCTAAAAAACAAAATAAGAAAGTAAGAATACGGTAAAAAATATTTATTTATTTATTTAAAATACATGATTTATCGAAAGTATATATAGTTTATTGTGATATTTCACCCTAGGGTAGGATAGGCACCGTAGATGATACAAACAAAGCGAGATAAGGATGCTTGCCCAACATCGCAGTGCTAGGTCCAAAATGAACGGAATATCAATGCGACGAAGCCAATGAGTTGATTTAGATGTGGTGGTAGAAACAAAGGTAGTGCATCTCTGTGTACATATTGGGCATGTTGTGAGGCTGAAGGTGTGGAGAGGGGAAGGATATGTGGAAGAAGAAATATACCTAGAAGATGTATGTAATGTGGGTGAACAATGTTGGCGATACTTTACGCGTAGTTCCATACTAATCTATAGTATTATTGTCCTGGTGCCCGTAGGTAAAATTTGAGAATCCCACTTCGATGACATCTCTGACGTCGCGGGTTACCAAAACCCTCTATTCCACCTCTGAACGTAAAAGTTTGGGACAAAACTACTGCTGTGATTTATCATAACGCCTATTCGGTTGAATATAAGAACCCAACTCTAATTACATTTCTGATGCCGCGGCATATCTGAACCCTCTCTTCCATCGCTGTGCGTGAAAGTTTGGGACTAAGCTGCTTTTGTGATTTGTGGCCGCCCGTTCGCTTGCTTGGTTTCGCGTAACTGCCGTATGGCGTATGGGCGCTGCAGTCGCTGTCAGCGGATTGTCTGGAGATGGTCGATCATATGTATGTGGTCGATATTCCTGTCACGGTTACTTCGATTTATTATAAAAGTTCAATACATGGTAGGTGGATATTTGCTTTTATAGTTTTTTGGTAAAATCATAATATTATTTCAACCAAATGTAGATTTTTTTATATATTTAAAAAAATGCATTTACTTTGATGATATTTTGGTAAGAGTAAGTTTAGCTAGATATCATGTAAAATTATTATGTTATTATTATTATATATATATATTTTAATTTCCGTGAACGTTTATATAAATTTTACAAATTTATTTCGATAAAAAGAAATCATTTCAGAGGTATTTTTTTTTACATTAGCTCCACACAGGAGACCCTGAGGAAAACAATTTCCCCTCGGGGCCTATGTTATCGTTGGGGATGCTGTGTGGATGTCCTTTTTAGAGAAAATAAGGAGAGGAAGTTCTGGGAAGGAAAAAATATGAAGGGTGAGTAGGAATCTGGGGGTCGATATGTCCAGGAGTGACGGACGTATGAATGCATCTCTCCCACTGCGCTACAAGGCGATGGGTCGAGAGAGTCCTGTTGAAGAGGTAAAATGTCTCCATCAACCAGTCTCTACCAACCGAACCGCCACGCAGTAGAGGGCAAACGCATGTGCCGCCAAAATATAGACAAACCTTACCCTATGAACCTGGGCACCCCTGCTAAGTCACTAAACGTAGCGAACCACTTAGAGTTACCTATGGCAAGGGTGTTGATTATCCAATAAACGGTATTGGGAAGAAACATTTGTCTCTTTCATTCATTACTAAGAAGATACAATTTATTATTCGTGTTTTTGTTTTTGATTTGATTTGATTACTACATTATTTATTTTGACTATATTTTATACTTTTATTTTGAGATTATTTTACGACTTTATTTTGAGTTTTAATTGAGAATATTTTATTCGAATTGATTTTATTATTTTTTGGAGTTTTAATATTAAGATTATTGACTTTAATTTGAATGCCGATTTACATTATTAATTTATATTTTTTTTATATATATATTGTATTATTTTTATGTAATTTAATTTAATTGTATTTATTTTATTTTGATTAATTTATTTTATTTTATTTTCTGTTTTATACTGGAGGCACTGCTGAAAACCAACTGCATTCCAGGAGAAATCCTGAATTGTAGCTGAACAGTGACCTTTACGCTAATAGAATCAATGATTAAGAACAAAATGTGTAATGTTGTAATAAATCTATTGATGAATAAATATTTTTATTATTATTAATTTTCTTTTTTTGTCATTGACGTGGATGAACGAGATTTAGGTATGCTGAGTTGATTCTTTTCCGAAATTCTACTCACTGTCCGCGGTCTTATAATACAGAATGTCTACTATCATATATCCACATATTAAATGTAAGTGTTTTGTAGTTTTATATTCACAGTTGTTATTTTTGCATAAGGGCGGAGCCTTATAGATGGTCACCAACACTTGGCGAAATTGGGCGAAGCCCGAATAAAAGCCGCCCAGTAGCAAAAACCCGCGGAGCGGGTTTTTAACTGCTAGTATTGTTTAATGGCTCATCACCCTTCTTTCTATTACATATAGTAGGTAGTATTGGCGGCTATTGCGTAGGGGTCATTTGGTCAAAGACCCGCCAAAAATTAGCAGCAATATTATTAATTAATTAATTTGAAGAAGTAGGTACCTACCCGATTTTAAATCTATTTGTGCAGATTCATAACGCAATAGCGGGTGTCATTGCCATCTAGCGGCCAAATGAGAAGCTGTTGTATATATCAACCGTGGGTCACTTCAGATTTTGTCCCGAAAATATACAGAGAAAGGAGGTAAACACTATCATGTCTGGGGTATGCTTAGTATCATACAAAATATATTTTCAAGGAATTTTGGGTTATGACCGCGGTGCGACAGAGATTATTAAGATATTAACGATCTAAGATTATTAAGATATTAGAGGAAGATGTCAAAAAAGGTCAGTCGAAAATTTTTTTTGTGATAAAAAGTAGTTATCTTAAAATATTAGTTCATGATTAGTTCGCGAAAGCATGTTTATGATTGTTGATGTAATTTGCTTGGAATA
This sequence comes from Limnephilus auricula, assembly GCA_951813805.1. Classification (NCBI taxonomy): domain Eukaryota; kingdom Metazoa; phylum Arthropoda; class Insecta; order Trichoptera; family Limnephilidae; genus Limnephilus; species Limnephilus auricula. The sequence continues at coordinate 20,215,897 of OX638404.1, forward strand.
ATTTAAACTGTCAAATTCTGTAGCTGTCGTACTGGGAAAAATCGTAAAAATTATTGAATGATGAAAGATATTCTGTTACAAATAAAGAGGATAAACAATATTTTAATATGAAACGTTATAATATAAAGGATCGTATACCTACTTCTGTTTTTAATTAATTACTTTTTAACTCAACTTGTAAACAGTAGACTGAGTTAGTAATTTAAAACACTTTTAATAAAAAAATATCAAAAAAAGTATTTCATCTCTGTACTGATTAATAAAAAAATCATTAATAAATAAAAAGTACATTAAATTGGCAAATTAATTATGTAATATATTGGCGTCTTAATAATATTCACTGCGCATTAGCAATATTAAGTTTTTTCATTTTATCCGATTGACCTTCCACTTCTGGATTCATAGAGCCGCCACTGATAGGTAGTAGGTACCTATTTACCTACTGAAAACAGTACACTATTTATAAAAATGTTATTATAGGTCTGCTTATTTCTAGAAATGCCGCTTTCATGAGTCGTTCAAAGGAAAAAACTACAATAATAATGAAAGAAATAAAAACTAACAAAGTTAATTCCATGTATTCGAAATTTAGTTTCCAATCCACTGAAGTCGAATACAGCCGAAGTCTGGCACATTATAGGCTCTTGCGATAGATTTATTGTGTAGCGAGCCCTTTGATCGCGATATAAATCGATGGATCATGCTTGACCGCCTTAGCAACAAGTTACAGAGGCAAACACCCGGGCTTCCATTTACCAAGACTGATGGGTACTTCCGACCCACTTTAGCCCCAAACGTTAAGAATTTATAATACATTGTTGACACACAGACTCAGTTTGATAAATCGAAACGTGATCCACACAAAGAAAGTTATTTTAATAACGTTAAACTAGCGACACCTTTTTCGCCAATACTCTTTTATTTTTAATGGTTTCCTCTCAATAAGCGCGTATGCGTAATACAGTATACTTCTTCCATTCAAATCGAAATAACATGTTTCGTTTAACTAGAAAATCATAAAGGCAATAAAAAAGTTGGCATCAAAAGAAAATTCATAAAAGAGCTTCTTTATTACAATCTGTAGCCGTATTTTTTTTATTTCCTTTCAGTATTTTTAATGTAAAATCGGAAAAAAATTCGTTTTACAAAATTATGAATTGGGAAGATTTTTGTTTTTATGCGTACGCGTAATAAATCTCTAAGATTCACGATTATTTTTAACTAGGCAGATTTATCAGTAAAATATACATTTTGTTTCGTAGGTACCATTACCTACTTGAAAATCATTTATTCAAAGCCTGATGAAATTTCGTGAGAAAGAAAAAGAAAAAAACCTTCAAAGGAAGGAGCAAACCAAAAATTCAAAGGCCATTATTTTTGTTTCTTAAAATAACTGCAAAGCTGAAAAAAAAGTTTAATATAAACAGATTGTCCGGTTTCCCATTACATATTAACTTAATTATATCCGAATTTTAATTTATTTATGAAACATATTTTTAATTATAACATATAATCATTTTACTGTTAAGCTGATATAAAAGTAAAAATACTAACCTTTCTTTTATTTTTATATGTTTTAGGCTGCGGACTTTCATCAACATTTTAATTCAAATCTACGTTGATCTTGTTACTTGGCAAACAGTTTTAAATGGTAAAAGGTACTTACAGAGGAATCGGGTAGCACGAGGAACGTACACTTGCTGAAATGTCACTTGTAACGCTAATTTTATTTCCAATATTTGCAATGCGTATATAATTTCGATTTAACCTAATCATAATGCGATGCAGTTCATGGGGTTTGGTGACTTTACTGCCCGGGTTCATGGGATAAGGTTTGTCTACATCATTTGATCCCCAGATTCCTACCCACCCCTCGTACCTTTTTCCCCCCCAGAACTTCCTCTCCTTTCTTTTCTTAAAAATACCCACCACACAGCATCCCCAAAGATGACATAGGCTCTGAGGGAAATTATTTTCCTCAGAGCCTTCTGTGTGGAGCTAATGTAAAAGAAAAAGAAAATCTGAAAAAAAAAAAGTTTTTAAAATGCACGTCGTAAAAGACGCACTTATTTGTCCTAGAAATGTTTCGACGACGCAGATCACGGTGTGATTACCGCGAGTCACGGTGGCACTTTCTTGCTGAGCACACGGTGACGGGGAGAGGAAGCAAGGAAGCGGGGTCAGGAGCCAAAGTTATTCCCAGGTAAATAAATTATCTATGAATCAAATAATTATATGTTATCGGCGTAAACATATATCTTTATGTATAAAAATCTCACGTCACAATGTTCGTCCGAGGTATACTCCGAAACTACTTAACCGATTATGATAAAATTTACCTTACTTTGTATAATTTAGCCCAACTTAAAAGATAGGATAGTTTTTATCTTTTTTATGGGACAATTATTTGAAATTACTTGTAAGTTCCATAAGTTTCTGACAGATAGCGGTGTGAGTTAATTTATTGACACTACACTTGGTTATATAGGTTAGGTAACCATCCAGAAGGTAGAGTTGTGTGTCGTTAGCCACAGCAACGCGTGGCCGGGACAGCTAGTGTATATATAAAAAAGGTTAGTATTTTTACATTTACGTCATCATTGCAGTAAAATGATAATTTTATAATTAAAAAAAGGTTTCATAAATAAATTGAATTTCGGATATATATAATATTATGTGCGTCTATTGATATTAAATTTTTTTCAACTATTTTATGTTCTTAGGAATTTATTTCTCAAAAAATTTATTTCAGATATTTTAGTAGGAAAATCTATAACCGAGCCTTGATACTAGTTACGAAACTTTTTTGAAAGTTCTTACCTACCAACGAGTATACGAAATATTTTTTTCTGACCTAAGCTATAAATAGTAAAAAATTGAAAACTCATTTGTTTTCGCAACATAACTATTATACAAACATATTTCATATACGATATTTCATTTTCTAATTTAGCTAAATAACTCATAAGCTCAACAACTTGCTTCATTTGACAGTCCGAGGTTGCAGGAACCTGTTAAAACGTTTATTATGAAAAGGTATTTAGCGTATTTGAAATAGAAATTGAAACGTAGAAATCGGTGTAAAATGTACGCCACGTATGCGCTGTTTCTATGGGGAATATCAGTTGATCGAAGCGTAGATCCGGCTCCAAAAGCTTTTTACCCTTTATGTTGCCGTAAAAAATTGAAACAAGTTTTAAAAATATCTCAAATCAAAAAAAAATGTTTTGGTTCTGTACATGATGTATGTAGATTCACGAGTTTCCCATTTGTACTCCGAGTTTGACATATTCGATTTTGTGCGATTTGTAGCTTAGATTATCGGCTGAAGCATTAGAGTTAAATTACATTTTTTTACAAAAATTAAATTACTAGTACCTACGGAGGACTGTTAAAATGAATACAAGTGGTATTTATTACCTGCAGCAGCCAATTCCTCCGAAACAGTGATATCTCTCAGTTTGGCGGGGGTTGACCTTCCCCTGGCATTCTCACCGTACACCAGCAGGCCATACAGCCTCCCAGGCCTCAGCCCGTGCAGAGCAAATCTCGGCTCGCCCCCGGTCTCTCGGTACAGGGGCACTGACTGGGCCTCGGGCCAGGCACCCTGGACAAATATAAGATAAACACCATTGATAAAATGAAAACATAGAGAAGACTGTAATCGAGCTACGTTCATCCTTTTATGTACCAAGTACATGTACATGTACCAAGTACAAATGTACCATTTCACGGAGAAAATTAAATTAGTTGTGCGTCACCGAAAATTTCTGCAAACCTCTAATATCGTGTTTTAGTAAGGACTTAATCTTTTTAACAGCAATTCAAAAGCCTCTAAGAAAGACTTGAAAACAATTTCACCTCAAATACCGACATATTTAATATGAGAGATACCTGAATGATATTTTTATATAGCACAATTAAGGAGTTGTTTAATTTTTTCTTGTTTTCTTTGTATTTATCTATAATGTAAAAACTTGCTACTCTCTTTTTTTATCGTGAACTTTGTCACATATCTGTAAATTTCTCATACTAACCTTTATAACATAATATAACCATTAAATTATTATTTTTATGCCTTCTCCAATATAAAAACTGATTTGGTTTTTTTTTTTTGCTTTTCTTTTAGTCCATTATTATTACTTGAATTTACCTTTACACCTATCATTTTTTTAATGTTCATTTCTATAGGTTTATCTTTTTGAATATAAAAATTGTATTATATTAGACACTTATCATGCAAAAACCCATCAGGGCGTTGAAAATAAACAAATAAAATTAAATAAAATTTTCGTAGAATATATGCGATGTGTCAAAAAATTATTTACACAGGATTTACTTACTTACCAAGATTATTTAAGGTAACTTTTGTATCAATTATATCTATATATTTGTATAAATATGTTAGATTGTATTTTTTAATGTATTGTTTCCTACTAGAAGTTTAATTATTTACACATTTATAAACATTCTAAAATATAAACAATATTCGCATACATATTTTTGATAAATTCTGTTATCTTGGTTTAAAAAAAACTTTTATAATAACGGAAAACAATCTAATATCAATATTTTACTAATAATAAGGTTAATTATAATTTATGATGTGCTCAAGAAAAACCCATCATTATTTTAATAAAACGTCGGCCTGTGGAGTATTTCTTAGGAAAAACTGTTAGGTATATAGTTTTTGCTTTTGTAGTTATTTCAAAAGATTTTCAAGTTTTAAGTCGTCTTTCATAATTAAAATTGATTAGGCTGATTATTATTAACTATTCGGGCGTACCCCTTTTAAGCTAACCATCCGTCAAAACGACGGGTATTTGAAAAGGTATTTTTTTTAATAAAATATAATCTGTATGCACCTGATGTTTTAGCATTACAGTTTGTAAAAATGTTTTTCAATAAAAATAGTATTTTCACTAATAACTTACTTATTAATTTAAAAACTAGAGTAACATTGTTAATACCTCTGAAAAAACAAACTATTTTTTTTACATTTTCTATTTAGTCCCGTAGGCAATTCTGCGATTTAGAATTTTTAGTATGTGGCAATCTTACTCTATTTATATTTCTGGTTTCGTAATTATGTAGATCCCTAATAAAAACAATTTCCTTTTTTAAATATTTTGGCATTTGATTTTTCATGACTTTATGCACAAAAATTAACATATTAAATATCAGTCTCTTTTTTATACATCTCATAGCTCTGTTCTTTACAACTACTACTATTACCGCTTATTACATTTTTTTCACCTGCAAACAACCAACTTTATTTTTATATGGGAAAAGCATGTAAGTGCTTACTCTCCCACTAGATGGCTTCGAGACATATTATGTCTACATTTTTTGGTGAAATAATTTAACTCGTCAAATATTGATTATTTTTAACGGATAAACTAATGTTTAAGAAAATATATTTTTTTATGCGTAGCACAAAGGATAACAATTATTATAAACAATAATTATTAGCCTGAAATACTGATCCATATTGAAAAAAACCTTCTGAGAAAAGTTATATGTCGCCGACGGGACTTGAACCCGCACCCCTTTGATTGCCGGTCAAGAGCTCGAATGAAACACTAGGTATATATTGAATCATTTGGCGGGTATGAGATAAGCCGCCGTAGTACTACTACTAGCTTGTTCAAATTTCCTTCATTGGCCTAATATAACATCTAGGAGCAGTAATCTAAATGTGGAGCAACTATAGTTTTGTAAATGAGCTCTGTAGTGTTTCAACTTAGTTTATTTAGCGATAAACAAATCTACTTTACGCAAACGTAACCTTTTCCAATAATTACCTGATCGTTCATGGTGGATATTTCGTTATCAATATCAGTGGGCGGCTTCACAGTACTTGGTGGCCGGATACCCGCCAGGACCTCGAGGACAAAGTGCTGGGGGATGCCGCCATCGGCCCCCGGGCGACAGGTCACCTCGAGGGTGTTGCTGCCGTTCACCAGGGTGCACTCTTGGGGTGGCTCTGGAACCTCTTCAACAAAATAATTAACATTGTTTTAGTTGACGCTTGTTTTGTATGCACTATAACTAACTAATTATGCCAAAATATTTGACTTTCAAAATATTTGACTTTAACAAAAAATCATCTTAGTGTGAAAAGGTAGGCATTTATAAGAAAGCATTTTAGCCTTGAACACACAAGTTTATCCTTATTCATATGAAGCGTATACTTTGTGTTGTGACATTATTATTTTAAATTAAATTGATTAGTGGTTTACAAAAAGTAATTTGTTTAATTTAATTAAAATAAAACAATAACTTTGTAAACATGACTTTTATTTTTTATAATATACTTTATGCCGACCGCAGCTTCAACCATAGCTTCTTTAGGATAGTATAAAATCTAACGGTTTGGTAACATATTGTGTTATAAATAATAATATTGTGAATCAAACAAACTTGTAATAAATACCTCAAAATGCAATAAATTATCATTTTCACGTAACTAAAATAAAATTTCCTTTGTGTATACTTTAAACGGGACACATATCAAAGAAGTGGAATCTGTCAGGGACCTTGGGGTAATACTGGATGTTAAATTAAATTTCATAAAAATATTATTGATGAAATCATTAATGAAACCAACAATATGCTAGGATTCATAATTCGTACAACAAACTTAAGATTCTGTATTCCCTTTACACAGCGTTCATCCGTCCCCACTTCGAACACTGCACACCGATCTGGGGCCCTAGCACGCTCGCCCTATAACGATCGATAGGATAACTATCGGTAACTTCTCATCGTTCCCTAGGACAACTGCACATCGCTAACGTACAAACAACAGTTGATGTCGAATATGTTAAGGACACTTAGTCATTGTGAATTGTAGTCATGCTAGGGAACGATGCGAAGTTACCGATAGTTATCCTATCGATCGTTATAGAGCGAGCGTGCTAGGGCCTCTGGACTCCTTTCTACCTCACTTTGAAAGAATCGAAAGAATTAAAAAAAAATGTAAGCACATAAATTATATACAAAACTTATACTTCTCAAATTAAACCGAATCTATTTATTACCACAACTTCAACTCCCTTCATACAAAACGTTTAATATTTGACCAAATCTTATTATTTAATATTCTTCATAATGGCCTGGTCTCGCCAGAGCTAACCAACTTAATAAATATTCATATTCCGACAAGATCAACACGGCAATCCCATTTGTTTCATTTGCCTACATATAGAACTAACTTTCGAAAAAAATTCCGCGTATATGTGCACAATATAACTCCAAATTTCAAAATTTAGTCATTTTTAGCATAACACTTCACAAATGTCGATTGGAAGTAACACGTACGATCAAGAATTAATACAAGAGTGTGAATTGTATCCGGAGCATCTCCCATCCTCATCCTCTATTCCCCTTCCTCCCCTCCTCACCTAAAATTACTTTTAGTATGTGTAATATGCATTAATATAATATATATGTAATAAAACTCCATCTCCAATCAACTTTAGCACGGGAGACTTTTTTGGCTTGACTTCATTTAACAATGTATATATTTATCTTTATATTTTATGTATAAACTGTTTGTCTCTTACCAATAAATAGATTCTGTTTTCACAGTGGATTGAAAAAATGGGCTGAACTCCGCCAGTGAAGTACGTAACAGGAGTAAGGGTAGATAGTGAGTTGGAAGTTAAAGTTCTTTGACCTGAGAATTGACAAAGAACTTTCTTGAAAAACTATTTTAAATAATTTTTAAAAAAATTTGTGCTTCAAATTTTGCAAATTCACTTTGTGGCACCATTTTATTAATGAAATAATTAAAAACACTTTTTTTTATCACCATAACCTTTATTTAAAAAATCAACACGTTTCGAGAACTATTTCTCTGGTTGGTTCTCTTTGGCAGAGATAGATTGTGATATGGAGCCCTCATTTCAAGCACTAACACATAAATTCCAAAAAATAAGTTAGTTCACTATGGTTTAATATGATCCACATGAAGATGACGAATGCCTAGTAAAATCAAGCCTTGCTACATAGTTAAATTATCTTCAAAATGTTATGCTAAATTAAATTGTTCACAATTCCATATACATAATTACATATAATATAAAATTATACGCACAAACCTAGCAATCATCGTGATGCTCACTATTCTACTAAGAGGGTATTACCAGAGAATACCGATATACCGTTAGTCGTTGGCAGATTTGTTCAATTTTCAAACGATGGATTCTATTAAACAACACAAATTTTAAATTATATAATCATACAAGAAAATATAAAGCAATACATTATCTAGTCAACGCAGTTTTAAAGAATTTAATTTTAGTTAAATTAAAATCATTAAAAAATAAAACCGAGAACGTGTATTGTGACAAAAATACCTCAGTTTTTATATTACAAACTAAAATATTTATTTAAATTTTTTTTACACACTTATTTTGTTTAGACATTATTGAAAAATCATAAATTCTTATGATCAAAAAATACTTACAAGAAGTACAATATATTTCATAATTTATCATTATGCATTTTGAGCATTTCATTGCTTACTTGAGTGTAGGTATATATTAAAGAAAGTTTTGAATGAAATAAATCGATATTAAATTTTTAATTAAAAAAATTTGATACGGGGAATAATCGATTTTTTTCATTGGAACCTCCCTATACAGCTGCAAGCATTTTTAAACTTTTAGTCTCAGCTGCTGGTCAATCGCTCTTAACACAAGCGTTCACTTCTGTACAGAGAAACATTAAAAATAGTTTCGTTTAAATCGCATAAATTAATTAGAGACCGGTCATGTAGGCTTTCATTCAGCCTCAGGTGAGCATGCCGCGAACATTGCCGGGCTATTGTTAGTATGGCATTTTAGTACCTTTATCAAGGTATAAGTTAGTTACCTTCCCTGCAATAATGTTCACTGTTACACTGCTTTATCTGCAAGGTAAAAACCGGAAAATAACAATACGAATGAAGGATTTACTAGTTTCATGAAATGAAATTTTTATATATTATATACATATCGGTAGAAGTAGCGTTCTTGCTCGTCATAACTTTTTCTACTGGCTTTATTATTATAGAAATAGATAAAAGTTGGTCTTATAACAAATACACATATAATAATAAATCTTACTAATATTATAAACGCGAAAGTTTGTATGGATGTATGTGTGTTTGTTACTCTTTCACGCAAAATTTACTGAATGGATGTTAATGAAACTTTACAATAATTTGGATCATACATCAGAATAACATTTAGGTTACAATTTATAAAGATAGCTATTAATTTTCAATATAATAAAAATAATAATTATTGTTTAATAGAAAATGTCAAAATTTGAGAATGACATTTTGCAAAACAATGAAGGCATATCATGATGGTAAGAGTAAATGTTAGAAATCAACATTGCCAAATTATTGATATTTTTATTCATTGGCGTTTGAAGTTTCAGAATGTGAATTCGTAGACAGTTTCGCTAGTGCTGCCATTATTATTCTCTGCCAATAACGGATCGGCTATCAACGGTGAAACCGTGCTACGGATATCGATATAAAATCATCGAAAGTTACGGCTATCGATCCGATATTGCAAAGTTATCGATTTCACAGTACTAGAGCTCCTGGGCAGCCAAAATGCTAACGATACAAATACCGTATCTCAGCTAAAACCACAAGTTACGATGCAGACAGAGAGTCTACGCTAATACGCTACGGATATTTCAACACATTTGCTGGGAATTAGTATGGTTTAAGAAAGTTGGCGATCGTAGCTTACTGGGGCGGCACTTCAGCGTGCAAATTAAGGCATTAAGTACAATTTTATCAGCACCATTAGGTGTAAGCATTTCCGCTGAGCACATCATAAAAGCTCTTTATGAATAAAAATGGCTGGATATCCTGTTTGCTTTCCCGTTTCCGTGTTTATTTTTAGGCATTTGGAAGCAGAGGAAAGTTGAGATGTTATAAACAGTGCGAACACGCCATGTTCTAACAATGCAATGCAACGAAATAAGAATAAATATTTTAGAAAAGTATTCTTTAAAATTAAATAACTCAATTAAAAAATAATTTTTATTTATTACCGTGAAAGTTGTTAACCGTATCGAAATTGTATATTTACGTCAAATTTAATTTTAAAGCTTAATAGCTTTTTAATTATTTTTGAAGGCTTAAAAATCAATGTCACAGATGATTGAAAAAGAAAATACCAATAAATCTAAGCGAAAAATGGATCAGAACAACACGCAGACAAAAATGACGAAGTTGGCGCTGTGTCTCGGTAAGACAAGAGATTCTGGGTTCGATTCCCAGTTGCAACGGTTATCTTTTTTTATTTTTCTGTGTCTTGTTCGATTTCATGTTTCATGTAGATTTATTAGTTAATACTAACTTAATACTTCTTCTTTAGTGCCAGATTTCAAATTTGTTTATACTATTAAGGAATCATGTATTTTATGGTAGTTTTAAGGATTGTAATTTGGATTTTTTCGAATAAAGATTTTAATACCAAAAGGTTGTGTGTAAGTTTTTATTATGGTAATAGCTGATTCCCGGCTTGCGTTGAAATGCCACTTAAATAAAGAAATTGTTTCTCCTTGCGTATCCTTTCCCATTCGTCCCCGTTTCCCTTCCGCCACTTCTTTCCCACCCTCGTCCTCTTCCCCTCCCGCGTTCCCTTTTCACATTCTCCGCGTTCCCCCTCCCCTCTCCCACTGATCCCTTCTCGCGAACCTCCTCCCTCACGAATTCCCCTTCCACCTTCTCCGCCTTCCCTCGTCCTCCCTCCCACCAACCTGCCCTCCTTCATTCCTCTCCACTCCTACGAGATTCCCCTCCCCCTCCCGCCTTTTTTTCCTCCCGCGAAACTCCATAAAATACACTCGTTTTTCAAACAACTCGCGTGTGCCCTATTGCATTTTTTTTTAAATTTCATAACTCCAGAACTTACCAATACAGAAATATTGCTATATATAAACCTTCACAGGCATGTCCACAACAACTCACCAAATTTTTACCGCAATCGGATGAATAGTATAGGAAATATCTCTAAATATATCGAAAGCGCGAACCGTCAAAGGTACGAAGTTAAAACAGTCGTTGAGTTTTCTGAAATTATCAATTTTTTGCGGAATTTAAAAAAAAAAAATTCTTCTCCTAAGAACACTACAAATTATGAGAAAACTTAAAAAAAAGATGAATGAAATAGGTAAACTCGTTCTGAAGATATGTTGTGACCAAGGGAAACGGGGATTCATTTATATATATATAAGCTAGTATATATATATATATATACTAGCTTCTGCCCGCGACTTCGTCTGCGTAGGATTAGTACTTGGAGTAATCTATTTTCTTTTCCTAGGTCTCATCTACGTTTATAGTAAATTTTTTAACCTATTTATTTAAAAGTTCTATAATAAATTCTTGATTCGATTCAAAGTATCGGGCGAGTACTTAAAATAAATTCACTAATTTAAAAAACTTTCAAAAATGATTTTTGACTTAACAATCATTGTTTTGCAAAATGTCATTCTCAAATTTTGACATTTTCTATTAAACAATAATTATTATTTTCAATATATTGAAAATTAATAGCTAGCCTTATAAATTATAGCCTATATGTTATTCTGATGTATGAGCTATATTATTGTAAACTTTCATTAAAATCCATTCAGTAAATTTTGCGTGAAAGAGTAACAAACACACATACATCCATACAAACTTTAGTGATTATATTATTATTTATATTATATATATATAGACAGATAGATGAGTGCTGGGAGAAATTTGTTTTCAGATGATTGATGTGCAAAATGGACGTCACTGATCGTTATTGCACTTTTGTTTAAAGAGGATGTGCATAAATCAAAATTGCGGAATTTTGTAATATGAACATAAAATTTTTTTCTTTTGAGTGGATGCCAGATGAAGAGAAGGAAAAGCCAAGACGAAGCTTTCAATGATCAAGCTAATAAAAAATGCTTGTGTGGGGTCGTGTTAGGAGTCAGAATAATTGAAATTAATTTAGTTGACGTTTGAATGCAAGAAGAAAAGACATAAGGCAGTGCTGTGCAATATTCCAAACTTCGCCGAAGACATGAAGGTTAGTGAGTTTATTTTAATTAAACAATGCAGATACATTTAACCTTAAGGTATCTAACTGTTGCAGTAAGCTCCAACAATTGTTTTCTTGATTTGATTGGCATAGCAATAACGGGAGTTACCCATAACATTGCGTCCCAGATGACATCTTGTATCCAGTTCCACATTATTAAGCTGTGACAGTCGTCAGTGCAGCACAGCGGGGCGAGCATTATTAGATCTGACTGAGATATATATTGAGATGTTTCTAGGTCTGTACGATCGCAGTCCGTATATCGTGATATCAAATTGAATCTATGTGAACGTGATGCAATACATATCTAAATCGTGCTAAAAATGCTAACCCTCCCATAGTGAAAATAAATAAATACATTGGATAACTTCAGTTTCTTAAAAGGTTAAAATTTGTGTCAGAAACTTTAATATTTAAACAGCCAGGGTTGAGACAAAATAATTTGTACTCACACAAATTCATTGCTTGCTTATAAAAAAAAAAATTAAGAAAGACAAACGTTCCCGGCTTACGAATAATCTAAAAATATTTTTTAATCTCCTACTACCTAAATAATAAGCGGAAATGTTGCTTGTGTCGTGATGGTGCTTTCGTCAGCCTACACGACGAAAATATTATTCTAAAGTACGATCATTTTATTCGTAAAAACGGTTAAAAACGGGACTGAAGTTCTTACGAACAAATAAACAGTGTTTCAATGTTTATTGGCGGCGAAATGTATGAATAAACATTGCAACCCTGTTAATTTGTTCGTAAAAACTTCAGTCCTGTTTTTAATCGTTTTTACGAATAAAATGATCATATTTTAACTGCACTTTTATTTCCATGAATAAGGTACCTACATAACACTACCCCAAAATAGTTGTAAGATAAATCAGCGTTTCCCAACCTTTTAAAGCCTTTTGAGGATAAACTACACTTTTATTTTCATTAATCAGGCACCTACATACATAATACAGCCCTAAAATAGTTCGGTTTTTCCAAATCTTTTTAAGCCTTCGAAGCGATAAAAATAAGAGAAAAATTTTGCGAATCGGTAACGCAGAAATAAAAACTTTTTATTTATGTAGTATTTTGTTAATTGTTTTTTAATATTATATTGTAACAGGTGTAAATTAAATATGACAAACGACGATTTTATTGCAAATACCGACCAAAATGTAACATAAAATAAAATTGTTACTGGATTAATGGACCGACCGACCAGAGGTGTGGAGTGGTTGGGAAATGGGTTTAGCCGTATTTGGTGAGAAGTTCTGAATAGCGATATACTACTCCCTTACCTTTCCCTCTCCAATCTCTTTTCTCTCCCCACTTCTTTCAGAACATAATCCAGAACAATTGAACAATAGTTTTTATTCCGAATGGTGATTTTTTACAAGGGCGATAACTACTGAGAGTTTTAGTACAGGTAAAATAGGGTTTGATAAATGACAAAATTCTTGCATTCGTTTGGTTATCAAACTTTGGTCATACATTCAGTATAAATGAAGGTCTGCAGAATCTGCAAAGTGGTTGAACGCCCCTCTAGGGAGAGGGGAAGAGGGAGATTTTTTGAAAAATATATTTTACACGCTGGGTCTAGTGAGGTATCGTTTACTACGTTTTTATTCGTACTGAATCGAATAAGACCATCAATAATTGTTGAGATCAGACGAGTTTGAAACAAATGTGTTTGATATATTTTTTGTTTATTTAATTACGTGAGCCGTGTTTAGAAACCCACTCGATCAAGAAAGCCATTGTTTGCTTTATATTAACTTAAAATAAAATACAAATTAATCAATTAACGTTACCGATATATTTCCTGTAAATTTATTATAATTTATACTTAAACTTTCCAGTGTGTAGGTACTTTCGATCCCTTGTTGTATTAGTAGATGACTAAATAATAAATAAAGAATTTCGAATAGACATTTATATTTTACTCAAAAGCCAGAATCTCCGCAATTCCGCAAAAACGGCCACCATACCTTCGCAATCACCAATTCCCATTCCGGCTATCGGCGTATCGTCAGTGACGTGAGCCACTGTGCGATTTACCGGTTATTCCACCCCGTATTCATAATGACGATTAATATTCATGCAGCTATCCAGCTACACCCCTTTTTGTGTTTCGGCGCGGCCTTTGTAATTCATATGGTTTAATGCGATGCAAATTATCTAGCCAGCGTCGGTTGTATTGGAAAATCACAGGGGCGGAGTTGGGATCGATAGGCAGTTTCACAATTCGACTACTTGTTGATTTTACAATTTTGCATTTTAATATCGGAATCGTGGAACTGTTGTTTCGTGCCTTATCACAACGTGCACAGGAAAGTGGGTCAAAACTAAAATACAGCAAACAAAACTAAATAATTTGAAATGATATAAAATCTACTCACATTTTGCTACTAGTTCTTACACGGTTTCACTCGAGTATTATTTTTTCATACTAACTTCACATCATTGGCGATGCCATGGGAAAGAAAAAAATGTGAGGGGTGTGCAGGAATCTGGGGATCAGTGTGTCAGGAGTGACGTACGAATCCATTTTTCCCTCTGCGGTGCAAGGTGTGGTGTTAGTCGAGAGATTCCGGCTGGAAAGTTCAAAGAGGCTCCTTCAACCGGCTTTTTCCGACCCGCCCCACCACGCATCTGGTGAGCAGACGCATCCGCTACCAAGACTAGAACAAACCTTTTCCCATGAAACCGAGCAACCCTGCTTAATCATCAAACGTAGTTAACCAGTTGGGGTGACCTATAGCAGTGACAGTTATCCAATGAATGGTTAACACCCGTCTCCCAAATATTGAGCAAAAATAATTTCCCCTCTCATTAAACGAACATTAAATAACAGAAAGCAGACAATAATAGTATTATGTAAGTGGTCGTATTTTTTACTATTTAAATATAAATGCAATCATTACCAGAAAAAAACCTGAAGATATTTGAAAAACTCATACTTTTTGTGGGGAAATGTTGTATGTGAAATTATGGAGTACTTAGCTAGCCACAAAATTAAATCCACGAACCTGTTGGAACATATTAAATGTGTGAATATCTTTTGCAAATCTCCAAAACTCTTCGGGAGATTGTGTGTGGATATATAATGGATATAAGACATCTTTATTTTTCAACTACTGGAATCCAAAAACTGCTGGAAAATCAAATTAATCAAATTTACAAGTATTTAAATAAATTTAATAATTTACAAAATTACATTTTTGTGAAACCCCACGAATCTAAAATAACCCAATATTATTAATTAGTTCAATAACCTGTGTTTTGCGTTATATTTTAAATTCTTAAAATTATGTAAACACTAGCTTCTGCCTGCGACTTCGTCTGCGTAGGATTAGTACTTCGAGTAATCTATTTTCTTTTCCTAGGTCCTACGTTTATACCAACATTTTTAACCTATTTATTTAAAATATCTATAATTCTTGATTTGATTCAAAAAAGGCGAGTACTTCAAATAAATTCACTAATTTAAATATTTTCTAAAGTAGAATTTTGATTTAATAATCATTGTTTTGCAAAATGTCAATAACAAATAATGACATTTTCTATTGAACAAAAATTATTTTTTTCAATATATTGAAAATATAATAATATATATAATATGATATATATAATTTATAAATTATAGCCTATATTTTATTCTGATGTATGAGCTGTATTATTGTAAAGCTTTGTTACAATCCATTCAGTAAATTTTGCGTGAAAGAGTAACAAACACACATACATCCATACAAACTTTCGCGTTTATAATATTAGTAAGATAAGATATATGTTGACCGTTTATGTTCTAAAGACCCATTGCCGGAATGTGTACCTTCGTATCCTAGGAATATAATTCTCATAATTTAATATGCTGTTTGCATGTACTGCATAATAATAGAAACTCTTAGAAACTGGATAGCTCTCGGAATAATATTCTTGTACCTAATAGTTACGTTCAAGGACACTGAATTTGTACAGAAACGCGGAATTTTGAAATTCCTTTTTTGAAAACAAAACGATACTAACGATACGGAAATAAGGGAAAATGAAACTCTCTAAAAAGTATACAGAGTTACTAGTCCTTAATCGATAAAATAACTAAGATACCTATTCAGCCACATTACCCACACACGAGAATTTCCAGAAAAATGGAACGTGACGAAAATATTTCCAGTTAAACCCCTAGAACAAAAAATCTTTTCTAGCGATATTTTTCTTGTTTGAGTTTTGTTAAGCTGTCAAAGGTGGCTGATATATATGTATTTAGATCTTCCGAAACTGAAAAAATGGTATTCAATCGCTCACATTTTTAAATTACAAATAGATGCAAAACTTCCACTACAAGTTAATTATTACGAGTACAATAAAATAAGTTGTGTAGGTTAGGGTGGTTTAAATAACCTTTAAATGTTTTGTTTTTTATGTGTACTACCGGATAAGCATAAATATTTTGAACTCGCTTCGAAGGGTATCACCAGAGAATACCGGAAATTAGTCATTTTTAAATAAAATTCCAGACGTATTGACTCTTTTTCACAAAAAAAAACATAATTTGATTTTGGAAGGTTTTTATTTTATCTGGTACACGCAGTTTTAAAAATTTGAAAAACTAAGTGTATTTTTAATATACTAAGGTTGGTCGTTTACAGATTTGTTCCATTTTCAAACGATAGATTCTATTAAACAACACAAATTTCATATCCTAATCATACAACAAAATAAATCAATGCATAATCTAGTCAACACAGTTTTAAAAAATAAATTTTAGTTAAATTCAAATCATTAAAAAATAAATCCAAGAACGTGTTTTGTGACAAAAATACCGCACTTTTTTTATTTACATATTTAAGGTCTTACAAACTAAAATATTTCAAATTTTTTTACACAATTATGTTGTTTAGACATTATTTAAAAATCATAAATACTTATGATCAAAAAATACGTACAAGAAGTACACTATATTTAATAATTTATCATCGTGCGTTTTGAGCATTTTTATTGCTTTCTTGGAGGTATATAAAAGAGGTATATAATGGAGGTATATAAAAGCAAGTTTTGAATGAAAAAAATCGAAATTAAATTATTTTGAATTAAAAAAATTTGACACGGGGAATAATCGATATTTCTCATTGGAACCTTCCTATACAGTTGCAAGCATTTTTAAACTTTTATTCTCAGCTGCTGGTCAATCGCTCTTAAGAACAAACATTGCTGGATAAATATTTTTAAATTGTTCTACACGGGCACAGTCGGTATCTACTGGTTTCGTATAATTTATCAAACATTCTCTATTCATATTCGTAATTATTCAAACCCTATGTAGGTAGTTGGGTAGCTCCTATAAATATTATTATTATTATGGAATGGGTTTGTCACTTATTTGTACAAATTCTGTAAAGCAAACACGAGGTTTGTTGTTGGCGTAAAGTTACGGGTGTGTTTTAGTCGAATGTAAACACGTCACCGCAAACAAGTAGGTATACTGTAAACATAGCGCAACTGGACGTGATAATAATAATTTACCTTTAAACAGATTACTTTTTAACAATTTATTAATTTTTTTTTTAATCTGTTCATATGATAATAATTGGATTTTAAGCAATTAGAAAAAAACTTTTAATAAAAACACATTTAAAATTTTATCACACCGCAATACAATAATACGGGTTATAACCCTATATATGTGATATATCTCTAAAGAGTTCTTGCTTCCTGATTCCAGTGAAACTATGGCATAATTTATTTTTTTAAGATTTTTTTATCGCTGGTAGAAACTTGAATTAGTAGAGAAAGATTGAGAAATATCTGATCGCTTAACAAAACTAAAGTAATTTCAACCTACTTTCAGATTCTAATTACTGTTTTTTCACCAATAATGGAGAGAATGAGAACTAGATATTCAAACCCTGATTCACTTTTTTTATAAATGCATGTTTTAAACTAGGTATGGGTCTTGACATGAAATATTTATATAATTAAAGGTCGACATTGAGTAAGTAAAATGAGTCACGAAAAATTACTTTCCATACCTTAATGAAATTATCGTTTCTATTTCGCGAGAAACAGGTAGGTACTTAATTAGATAATATTTGTAGCAAACATACACGGAGAAAAATGTCATTCTAAAATACGATCATTTTATTCGTAAAAATGGTTAAAAACGGGACTGAAGTTCTTATGAACAAATTAACAGTGTTTCAATCTTTATTGGCGGGAAAATGCAAGAATAAACATGAAACCCTGTTAATATGTTCGTAAGAACTTCAGTCCCGTTTTTAATCATTTTTACGAATAAAATGATCGTAATTTAAAATAACATTTTTCTGTATTTATATTAGAATTATATTTTCCGTGTATCTAGTCATTTTTTTCCGTTATAATTAAGAATTTTCTTTACCTTATTTCAGAAAATGTTTAATATTTTCTAATTCCTCTCGCACAACTTGCAAAATTAAAAATAAAAATAACTCAATTATTTTTATTTACTACCCCCGCGCAACAACTTTTTGTGATTAAATTACCAACTCGACAAATTTTATCTCGCCCCGCGGTGTCACCACCGAGGAAAGGAAGACTCTACTCTATTCGGTAGGTTCCAGGTACCCACATCTCTCCAACCGCGCCCAACTTCACTTTGAACATAAATCAAAACCAATTTCCTTGTAGAATAACAGGAGAAAAGCTTGATTACAGAACATTAAACTCCATCAGCTGACGGCGGGGAAGCGCGGGCTGATAGGACACTGTAGGGAAATGAGGAAAACGGAAAATATTATAAAGAAGAAACGTTCATACTTTAATGCTTTACAAAAGAGCTGTGAAACAGGTCATTAAAATGAAGATAGGGAAACAGAACGAAGCAATTCAGAATTGTCTGAATTTCGAGCTACGGCAACAAATATGAGCCGATAGAATACATGTATGCAATATTCGTAAAATATACATGTATGCAAAATCTGGTATATCCATTAAGAGCGATTGAGCAGCGGCTGAGAATAAAAGTTTAAAAATGCTTGCAACTGTACAGGGAGGTTCCAATGAAAAAGATCGATTATTCCCCGTATCAAATTTAAAAAAAAATGTATCGATTTATTTCATTCAAAACTTGCTCTAATATATACCTATATTCATGTAAGCAATAAAAATGCTCAAAACGCACGATGATAAATTATTGAATATCGTGTACTTCTTGTAATTATTTATGATTTTTCATTAATGTCTAAACAAAATAAGTACGTAAAAAAAAATTTAAATATTTTAGTTTGTTAGATCTTAAATAAATAGAAAAAATGAAGTATTTTTGTCACAAAACACGTTCTCGGATTAATTTTTTAATACCTATTTTAATTTAACTAAAATTAAAATTCTGAAAACTGTGTTTACCAGATTATGCATTGATTTATTTTGTTGCGTGATTATATGATTTGAAATGTGTGTTGTTTAATAGAATCTATGGTTTGAAAATTGAACAAATCTGCCAACGACCAACGGTATAACCTTAGTATATTAAAAATAAACTTAGTTTTTCAAAATTTGCAAGCACCAGATAAAATAACAATCTTTCAAAACCAATTTATGTTTTTTTTGTAAAAAAGAGTCAACACGTCTAGAATTTGATTTAAAAGGGACTAATTTCCGGTATTCTCTGTTGATACCCTATTAAAAATGAATTATGATAATAGTGGATATTGATTGGTGTTCAATACATGTTTTAATAGTCTCCGATTAATTTAGAAATACCTCTGTAAAATTTCATCCACTCCAATAAAATCCTTTCCACTCCTCTGTGGAGAAGAAAAACTAACTTGAGTCCGTGATGGAAACTTTGAATTTATCTGGATGCAAACATAAAAAATGCATGATGGAGAGGGTTGTTCTGTTATTACAATGATATTTTTCGCATCTCTTTATAATAAAATTATTATCGTAAAGATAAAAATCCTTAAGATAAAAAAGAGTTATCGAAGAGGGCTTGTGTGATTGTCTAACAATAGGAAAACAATGTAAAATTATGCAATCCCATTAATTTTTATTTGATTCGAGGAAAAAATATGCCGGTTTAAGGCACGGGTTTCGAACCTACGTTCCCTACGAGGTACTAGGAGTCGTTTAAAACAAGTGTATCTAATTTCATAAAAAAAATATTTCCGATATGCAGTCATATACAAGTGTCACTACCATGCGTGCTTTAAGAGTATTACTTAATTTTTTATAGCAAATTATCTGTGCGAGAATGAGTTTTTAACGATTCTTCAACTGAACGCAAATGAGTCTAGTTTTAATTGTTGAATTTCATATCTAATGAACGCAAATATTAATAAAAATTTCAACACCAATATATTACATAGGTAATTGAAACATTCAAATGTTACAATATGCAAATAGTTTTAATAAAAACTTAAATAGTGAATTTTGAACTATGTTACAATCCAATGTACATTTTTTTGGTAATTTATTCTAAAACCCTTTATTTTTTTTCTTTATTCAACAAAAATTGTCTTTTTAAAATAAGTTTGCGACGCACTTTGGAACCTTTTTATAAAAATGGATGTCTGTAATAGCAGGCTAGAAACAAATATGCCTTCAGTAATCCATAATATAGATTATGAAATAAAATAATTGCATAGGTAATACACAATAACATTAGTAATTTAAATTTAATTAGAATATTTAAGTCATTTCCCCAGAAGTGCAGTAGCGTGGACACTAGATACGAACTTTTCAAAATTCATGTCACACTCCCTTAGACAAATCTCATCCTTAATTTTGTGGATGACCAGGAGTCCATAAATTGGATGTAGAGTGCAGTAGACAGGAGTTGTCTAGTTTGGCCGGAGTTTGAGGATTTGCTCCCAAACAAGCCAAAGGGCGGCCATTTGACAGAAGCAATTTGAATCCAATTGAAGAGATATTACACCATGACTGCTTTTGAGTGGAACTTTACCGTTCCAAGATAGTTTGCTGCAAAGGAATAATGTTTGATCTAAAAATATAACTAATCTCCAGTATTATTAGTGATAATGGTACCTATTATATGAATGGCAATAATGATTACATTTTTTAAAACTGCTCTTCCATGTCATAAGTTTTTAATCATTGATTCAGAAGGAAAAAAAAATAAGAAAAACAAAATGAAAGAAAATATAAATATATTTTTAACCAAAAATTAACAACGCCTGAACAAAACCTTTTAAAACACACTCCATCCTCTCGATTACGGTCATATTGTACACAATATTATCTTTATCTACTTTTTTTTATTTTTAACAAGTTTACTTTGTTGAAATCAATATTCATTATTATTTATTTTATAAATCTACTCAATGGTTTTATAATTTATTTTATTAAAACAGTTGATTTATAAAGAAGTATAAAATGTAATTAGTATTACGCATGACACTGTTTCACATTAAGAAGGAATTATCCAACGCTTTGATAATGCCTTCAGAAGGCAAAAAAGCACTTGTAAATTGTTGTAAATTTAAATTGTAAATTTAAAAAAAAAATATTATTTAGTATATAAAAGAAATTTAAAAATACCTACAATTAATAAATATTTGAGTTGACCTACACATTCCTGGCAAACAAAAAGCGAGGAATTTAGAGTACAAGTCATCTGGTGTCACTGTTTTGTGCTTAACAAATATACAGATGGTCTGTTTTTAGTTAGGGTGTTAAACTAACGAACAATAGCTTATTTTTTCATTCACAGAACGCTCCTCGCGGGTCATTGTAAAATGCAAGCCTAACTTTATCTCAGAAGATGATGACTACAATGAAATTTGTCATCTGTACGGGGACAGCTGGAAAGTTTGCTCCCACCCCCTCATCCTTCTCCAAGGTACTTCTGCAACTATTACAACATTCTTCCTCTTCCCCTCGTCCTAGTCACTAGTCCTTTTCAATCGCAAACTCCCGTCGTTACTGGATTATACTTGCTCTATAAAACTTTAAATTACGCGAAGATTGCGGGCTCCCTTACTTTGCTAAGTTAAATATAATCGCCTCTCCGAAAAGAATAAAAGTCTACTCGAAGTAGCCGGGAGTGGCTGTTATCTGAGTGTAATTTCGGTAATTTGTGAGCCTGATACTAAGAATATTACTCGATTTGTTTGCCTGTTACTGGGTAAGTTACGATATCAAAAATTCTCCATTTTAAAGGCGTTTTGTTTGATCACACTTTAAGAGCTTTCTACAATTATTGGCGTTTTCATTTCAGAAAGCTCTTGATACAGAAATACAATGTTTAGCTTTACATAATAGAATATTATCACAAACGAGGGATTCTGTTGAAAATGTATGGAATATTTAAAGATCATTTTTCTAATTTTTATCAATCTACTGTTTTTTTTTTAATTTTAATCATGTTCGTTAGTTATGTCATTCAAATTTATTGGTTTTAAAAACGATCAAAAAATGACAAAACCAAAATGGCCCGTTTGTGGTTGACTACTATGCTACGTACGTAAGTCAAGAAACAAGAAAGCACTACTGTCAGAATTTTTCAAAGCCGGGAAATGCTTCACACGTCCAAAATGTCATTTTGGCGGTAATACAAAAATGGGAAACTTTGACTCGCTGTAGAACATTTATTCGTCAACATAAAAATGAAATAAAAATGCCATAATAATTGTAATTTTTTAAGCAACAAAAAACATGGAAATACCCTATTCACGGAAGACAGGTTATTTATAATTTATTTTTTCCGTTTATTTTTAGAGTCCCACCTGCTCTCGTCTAGAGCCAGTAAGACTAAGGCATCCCCGATTTAAATATACTCGGCTATAGGTAGGGAAGAGCAAGGAAGGGAAGTTATATTAATTACTATTATCGTACTATTCAGATCTGATCCGAATTAATTGTCAATGTATTATCATCATTATACATATATTATACCTTTTTCTTTTTCGTTGTTTTTTTTTAGGGTGTTATGCCGTGTTGTGCTACCTCCTTCTTTAGCCGACGTTTCGGACAGCGTTGCAGTGTCCATCATCAGCAGGGCAGATCCGGCAGATCCGTCGGAAGAAGGAGGTAGCACAACACGGCATAACACCCCAAAAAAAAACAACGAAAATGCTTTTGGCCGTGAAAATCTAAAAACGTATCCATATATTATACCGTTTGAAAATGTATCGTGTTATTGCATAAGATGTTGTCATTATATCCGTGCTGACAAACTACAACAGTAGTTTAGCAGGTTTGAATGTTAATAATAATAATAAAAATAAATGAAGAAAAAATCACCAAACAAGGCTAAAGCCATTTCAAGCAATGTTTCAATTCTGAATGTTGGTCTTACACCAAGGCAATACTAATAATGTCTTCCACTCTGGAACTTGTAAAAATGCTATATATCATTGTAAAATAATAAAATTGTGCAAAAACTGATTTAAAAAATTATTTGCGCACGACGGGATTTGAACCCACGTCCTCTGGATTGCTAGACGAGAGTTTTGCTCTTAGATCACGGAAGCCGTCATAAAATTGTTTTTTATTTTGTTTTTATGGTTGGCCCAGTTGGCAAAGCATTTGGGTCCCACCCAGGCATCCGGTGTTTAGTTTATTGGCTGGTTAAGTCCTCCATCACGACACAAGCAATATTTTCCTCTTACTGTGGTTGTAGTAGAAGATTTTCAAATATGATCACATGACCAGGTTATCGTAACGCAGGAATTTTTGTCTTTTTTTAAAATAAAAAGTTAAGTAATTACCTGCATACGTTAAAATTGTGAAAGGTTAGAAAAAATGCTTTCTGTTAGGTTCCCCTTTCTGGGAAACCATTACTAAAAACAATGAACAATTTTCTGAGTTTAAGTACCTATTTAATTAGTTCGCTAAAATAATATGAATCGAATTTGCCAGAGAAAGACGTGGCACAATCAAGTGAATTAAATATTTATGCCTGCTTGAATGAGAATTAAACAAGAAAAGTGTGGAATGATATGTGGTGGTCTATCCTCTCTGCCCACCGCTTCGGAGATAAGTTTGATAGATAGTCAATGTTATTTTTCACATTTTAATATGATCATTGGTGAACATATTAATGGAGTGTTAGAATGTTATTCCATAATAATATTTTTATGAGCTGGTGGGTAGATAGTGTATATTATACAGTAATAATAAATGTACAGAAGTAACAACGTACTTCAAAAATAATCGACAAAACTAGAACAGATATTGGTTAATACATGCTGTAAGGTCAAAGTCACCCACCCTAAGACCGACAGATCAAATTGGACCTATTTAAATAGATCTATGTAGATGAGCCTGAGTTATTGGTATCTAGGCATTGGTGTACAAGCAACAACGATAATTAACGTACGTTTACATGCGGAAAAATTACTTACGTTATGAAAGGTAAATCACAATGCATAATAATTATTTTCAAAACTCGTATAAAGCTAATTAAAAAACTTCTAAGAAATTGACAATGTTAAATCTTTTCTTGTTAACTCAAGGTAATTTATTTTTTGGAGATCTTCAAAAACTAATATTGCATGATTTACTAGATGAAATCAATATTACATGAAATTCGGCATTGTAAAAAAGAATTTTATGTATTTTATGATCGTCCGTGTGATCAAACTATAATATAGCCTTATCAAATCAACACAACACCGCTCAAAGAGAAACTGAAATCAAACTAAAACTGGCGTGTTGCTGTGGTTTTCAACCAAACTTCTATAGCGGCGCTACTCAATTTTACGATTTCAATAAAAATCTCAGCTTGTTTAACCATAGACGAAGAACACTTCAGCTGTCATATTGACAAAAACTCGAAAAATGACAACAAAATTGGCGCAACCATGGCAACCGGGCAACGGCCGGCCGCGGCAACTAGCACGGCGAGTTGCGAGTGTTTGTTTGCGTTGCCGTTGACACTGGATTTTTGAGGACAGAAATAACACGTTCAAATACACAGGATAGCGATTAAGGTTGCAAACTGTTTTCATTTTCAGTTTCTCCGTGAGCGGATGTACTTATCATTCTCAATTAAAGAAAAAAACAGAACTTTCTAATTTAGAAAAGTTTTTATAAAGCCCGAGGAACGCCAGGGAGCTCAGCTATTATAACGTCGATCGTTAGCCGCTAGTATTTAAAAATCGCCCCAGAAAAAATAAGATAATATTTCCTTTCAAACTCTTTCCCCATAATGACCTATCTAAAAAACTAGCAGTTATTTCCACTTCACTTAGGGAAACAAAACTGTTTTCGGGGTCTTTCCTCAGCATCTAATGCGAGTTGGTTCTCTTCTCCCCCGCAGCTACAGCGCTACGGTAAGTGTCACCACTGAAACTGAACTAGTCTCGCAAGATGCTTCTGTTAAGCTGTTTGTGGCCTGGGAGGCTATTCAATAAAAATATATCGTGCAGCAGCTGTTATGATGCTGAATTTGCACATGACGTGTTTTATTGTTTGGTAATGGGCGCTGTTTTTCGGTGGGGAAAAAGTGCGGTTACTTTGAGAAATTTAAACTTTTTTCGGAAAAGAAAATAAAATAATCTAAACCCCTCGGGCATAGAAAAAAAACATGTCAACAATAATATTCCCGCACGAATTTCAATTTCAAATGAATTCGCTGTTTTGTAAAGTACTCGTATCCCAAAATGAAAAATAAAACTACGAAAAGTAATTTATTTTTGGGGTATTGTGCCTTGTTGCAGCGTTTTCTAACAAAGTTTCGAATTTGAATTGTAATCTAAAAATCAAAATTTATTCTTAAATAGTCAAGAAAGGCATTATCTACTGCGGATAACTTCTTCAAACAAATAAACATACTTCACGCCTTTATTTTGGTTTTCTTTTTTAATTTCTCTAATTTCTTTGCTTTTTGTTCATATCTTTAATTTTTTCCTTCATTTCTACTTTGTTTTCTTCTCATTTCTATTAAGATATTAACATTTGATTTAATTTCTGCCACCTCATAAGAGGCTTAGCCTAGGGAGGCGGCTTTTTTAACAAAATGCTGTATCCTTTTATTAGGTGTACTTAATAGACAGATTTTTCAAAAAATCATATTAAAATAAATTTAATAATTATTAAATTCTGCAAGTATTTTTATTATCGTGACAGCTGTTTAGGCTTACAAGGTCATTTTCAGTCTGTGGTTAGACCACTTTGAAATGGCTTATTTATATGATTCTAAATTTCAATTTTGAAGGTGCTAAATTGATATAATACTTTTTTTTTTTTTTTTTTTTTTTTTAACTTTTTAACTTAAAGAGTTAAACCTCAAATTATAATATTTTAATTAATGAAGATAATATTAGCGAAAGTCAATCGAAAATCTGAAACAGAAAAATCAGAAAAAGATACGGATACATCTGGGACTCGAACCCAGGTCCTCCGGCAATCCGGGCCGACGCGCTAACCAACTGCGCCAACGTATCCCTATCCGATTCGGTCATTTTTAACTGTATCATACTTCGACTGAGAACCACCAACATTATTTTCATTTTTCTTATCGCATATTTTTATTGGCTGCTACCTTTATTTGTGATTGCAAGATTCAACTCGAACTAAATGCCCTCTAGATAGTGTCAGGATAAATTTTATCACTTTTTATTAATATGCGACATCTATTGACTTTATCTGCAAGTCTAGGATGAAATATTTTTATTTTTATTTTTAACTTTTTAACTTAAAGAGTTAAACCTCAAATTATAATATTTTAATTAATGAAGATAATATTAGCGAAAGTCAATCGAAAATCTGAAACAGAAAAATCAGAAAAAGATACGGATACATCTGGGACTCGAACCCAGGTCCTCCGGCAATCCGGGCCGACGCGCTAACCAACTGCGCCAACGTATCCCTATCCGATTCGGTCATTTTTAACTGTATCATACTTCGACTGAGAACCACCAACATTATTTTCATTTTTCTTATCGCATATTTTTATTGGCTGCTACCTTTATTTGTGATTGCAAGATTCAACTCGAACTAAATGCCCTCTAGATAGTGTCAGGATAAATTTTATCACTTTTTATTAATATGCGACATCTATTGACTTTATCTGCAAGTCTAGGATGAACCTGGGTTCGAGTCCCAGATGTATCCGTATCTTTTTCTGATTTTTCTGTTTCAGATTTTCGATTGACTTTCGCTAATATTATCTTCATTAATTAAAATATGATATAATACTGGTTAATCCGATTTACTGAGAGAATACGAATTTTCTTAGAACATAGTTATACGATTTAGATATAAAAACAATTAATGGTAAATGATAGTTTAAAAAAAATAATAATAACTAAGTAGCTGACCCGCCCACGCGTTGCCGTGGCCAACGAAACACAACGCCATCTCCCGGATGGTTACCTAACTTAAATAACCAAGTGTTGTGTCAATAAATTAACTCACACCGCCATCTGTCAGAATCTTATGAAATTTATTGTCAATTATTGAATTGTTGAATCTTATTGTCATTTCATTTGAATCCGCCAGGAAATCCATCATCCCGTAAAATCCGTTAGACACAAAATTCTCCCGTTTCGGGACATTCCAATCCGCCAGATATGACGGGAAATCCGTTAAGTTGGCAACACTGAACACAACACTTAGGTAACAAAAACATGCAAATTAACTCATATCGCCATCTGTCAGAATCTTATGGAACTTACAAATTATTTCAAATAATTGTCCCATAAAAAACATTTAATTCCTAAAAATAAATATTGAGTTCAATAATCAAGTTATAAACTATCATATCTTTTAAGTAGTTTCGGAGTTTACGTTGGACGAACTTTGCGAGATTTTTAAATATAAATATTAAATTTAATATGAATAATGGTAGAAGCAGTTTTTAAAATACTCTCAATTTATGGAATGTTTGCCTTTCTTTAAAAAATAGTATATTAATTGACGCAGGTAGGTACATTTATCGACTCACTTGCTGGCACGATGTTAAACAGACAGGGAAATTTCTGGTGACCTGCCGCCGTGGTAGCCCAGCAGGCCAAGGTCCCAAAGTCGCCGGTCACCTGGGGGGTGTAGGACAACTCATTAACTGTGCCCTTGGTGCTCGACCGGGACGCCGGGATCTGTGGAACAGGAGATGCAGGGTCAACGCGCTATTGATATCATAGACCTAGTCTTATTATTATAATCAATATCGAGGTAGCAAGAAGAGCAGTTTAAAAATTCAGATAAACATAATTTCTTGATAGTTTCAAGAACAATGAGAATAAAGAGCTTTTTGGTGTTTTATCGACTACCATACTAGGTCCACGCCGTTATTATTGTAATCAAATATAGTTTAACACAATCTATTTATTTTCAAGAATATATTGCATGATAACAAAAAATGTTGTAAAAAATGTTCTATTTTTTTTAAGTTGTATTAATCATAATTATATCTGAGTTTTATAACTGGATTCTTCTCACGCAAGTGATAACATCTGTAAAAACCAGTAAAAATAAATAAGTATCAAGGAAAATTAAGATAAATCGATTAAGTGCTATTAAACATGTTTTTTTATTACTTCTATAGGTAGGTAAAGTGAAGATAAACATAAAAATGCTATGGGACTATTTCCAAAACCACGGATTGATTTTTTATCAAAATATGGTAAATGTTCTCTAGATTCTTTAAAAAGTTTTAATGTTTACGATTTTAAATTTTTTTTTATAAATCTTACGAATATGTTATAATAGACAAAAGATAGGCGAATTCATTGGCTATATAGAACTGTAATCGGTTTGTATGTCTACATATTCAAATTCGGAGGTATGATTTTTTTTTATTGTGGGCGGAAAAAATTGCTTTAGCAATCCGAGAAAAGGTTTTAAATTGCTCTGTCACTCCAGTGTATAATAAATAGTCTTGAATGACCTCTGTTAGGAATAAATGAACACAACCTTTATAATTAATTATACTGGGTTCTAAAATATGTTCTCACGTGAGAGAGAACAATCCAGTTTTAAAATAATCAATTAATAAACAAATAGGTACATAAAATTATGTTAACTTACTCAGTCAAAGGATAAAAAATTGGTGGAGAAATAAAACAATCATAAAATTGTATAAATAGCTCTCAAATTCCAAATAATACAAAAATATTAATAAAAAAACACGAAACCGGTGGTTGATCATTTTTTACATCAAATCATTCAAATTGTATACTTTTGAAATTAGCTATTACTTGGTGATTATCCATTAGAATTAAATAAAACAATATAACTTTGTTAAAAAAATCCCTTAAAAATAATGAATCGATTATCAACAAACAAAAAATATCTACTTAAAGCCCAATCTTAAATCTGTTCCCTTTCGATGTCGGTTCTCTTCCCTCCTACAACTCTCTATTAATTCCTAGCCACGCTCCCATCTCTAACACAACACTTAGTGATAAATTGTACCCTCCCACTATTTTGTGATTGTCAAATCATTGCATGTTTGTCCTGAGGAAGGAACGGTTGTTCCGAAACCGGTCGGCATTAATTAATTAAATCAATGGTTTTAACAAAGTTATATAAGTATTTACTTGATAATAACTTACAGGTAAAACGTCTCTCGTCCTATTGTATGTCCAGGAAAACTTAACAGGGCCGGCCTCGGGCGGTGAATCCACTTCACAGCGCACCTCCACTGGGCTGAAGCGGAGCGTGGCCAGCTCCTTCACTTCGGCTCCTGACTTGCACACCGGTACATCTATACATAAATTGTTGAAGATGAAGGACATTTATCTAACAAGGGACATAATATTAAATATATTAAAAAGATTGTCCAAATAAGAGCATAGGGTATAAACAATACATTTCTGTTGACAGTAAAAAAATGTCATAAATCAAAGTTTGGAGTTCAAAGGATATTAATATAATATCAGGCATAATGTAATAAAATATGTCTTAATGCGAGTGATTGACCAGCGGCTGAGAATACAAGTTTTAAAATGCTTGCAACTGTGCAGGGAGGTTCCAATGAGAAAGATCGATTATTACCCTATCATTTTTTTAAATTAAAAATTTAATAGCGATTTATTTCATTAAAAACTTGCTGAAATATATACCTACATTCAAGTAAGCAATAAAAATGCTCAAAACGCACGATGATAAATTAATAAATATCGTGTACTTATTGTAAGCATTTTTTGATTATAAGTATTTATGATTTTTCAATAATGTCTAAACAAAATAAGTGTGTAAAAAAACTTTGAAATATTTTAGTTTATAAGACCTTAAATAAATAGAAAAACTGGGGTATTTTTGTCATAAAACAAGTTCTCGGATTTATTTTTTAATGATTTTAATTTAACTTAAATTAAAAAAAAATATATAACTGTGTTGACTCGATTATGTATTGGTTTAGTTTGTTGTAGAATTATATAATTTGAAATTTGTGTTGTTTAATAGAATCTATCAATTATCAATTTAATAGAATCTATCGAATCGGGCAAATGAATTTGCCGCCAAGACTTAGGCAAACCTCACCCCATGAACCCGGGCACCCTTTCTAAGTCTCCAAACGCCGCAATCCACTTGGGGTGACCTATATAGCAAGAGTGTAATTATCCAATAAAAGTTTCCCGGAGTAGCGGTACCTATACCCGCCTTCCTCTATGTTTAATAATGGATGACTAAATAAGAGCGCAAAATATAAATTACGAACTGAATTGTTTCTGCTATGTTGGTGACAGCATTGACAGAAACATCAAACTGATTATTTATTTCTTTATTTTCCATATATATACGGCACAACATGTGCCGTTAAACAATTATCACGCACTCAACAACTACCATGAAAATTATTATATCTAACTAGAAAAATGAATTTTTACTAACATGAATTAAGATTTTGATGTTTTTTTTTTGTTTCAATAGTAATGTTTGTACATTATGTAGGTATAAAGTATAATATAAGTATAATTTTTTTGTCTTTTTTCACAGTCCTCCTTACTAGGGTTTCCTGTTCTGAGGCGGCATGTAGTTTTTTTAAACTTTTGTATTTAGTTTTGAATTGTCTTTACATCTTCTAATGTTTGTAAGTTTGTTTAAAAGTGTTTGAATAAAATTGTAGAATAGTTAAATTTTAACCAGGACAGTTAACAGAAATTCAAAGAACAAAATATTTCCCAGTTTAACAAACTTTTAGTAATGGTAGTGTATTGCTGGGAGTGCGATATAACAAAAATGAGGATTACAATGGAGCACTCGGTAGCAGGAATATTACTACACAAAGGAACACCGCGTTAATGTTTTGAAAATTCATAAACACCACAAATTTGCGGAAAGTTTTTTACAAATAGGTTATAAAGTTCGTGGAAATTTGGTCCACAAAATGCACCTAATTAAAACCGCTGTTTGAAGAGTATTTTCGTAATTTGGGGAAACAGGTTTAATTACGAACCCAAAATTACACATATTGTATGCCTCGGTCTTTAGACAATTTTGTCTAGGTTTCCGTTGTTCACAGCTTTACTATTGGAAGAAAAGAACTTTGCAACGTTTTTTTAAGGAGAATTTCACCCAAGGACTTCTTTACTTCTTTCATAATGTTTATTTAAGACTGAAAATGCTAAGTATGATAAACATGAGAACACATGCATACATTAAATAATTCATAAATTAAACACGCATTAAAATCTTTTGCCTTTTTTTAACACTGTTGAAACTAAAGACAAGTGAACAATATTATTATGTACTGTAATGTTAAATGGGAAGCTGAGATGGGAGGATGATATCAGGAAGAGTGCCAGAGGACTACTCTATGTTGCAGATTGGAAGACGAAGGCCAAGAACAGAGTGCGGTGGAGGTTGATGTTGAAGGAGGCCAAGGGTCAAAATTGTATGTAGCACCATTAAAGAAGAAGAAGTAATGTTGATTTTTATAAAAAAGTATGTGTTTACCAAACATGCCTAACTGTGAGATAAAAATAATATTAAATATTTATGAAACAGCATAGAAAACGAAAAATGTATAATGCTTTAACTATGAGAAAGTGATAAATCTATTAAAAAAAATCATATTTGTTTGTTCGTACCTTATGCGGGGCCATACCGTTCATCCAATTGCGATGAAACTTTGGGAATATGATGTGCGTATAACCGGGATGGTTATAGGATTGACTATTATAGTCATTTAGTGAACTCTGGCGTTATGAAATTATTTTCTATACTATTCATATGATTGCAATTAAAATTCATCCGATTGCTAATTTTTTTTTTTAATTGTTGTGAACATTCCCGTGAATACTTTTATATCTAACTGGTGAGCTCTGGCATTATGATATTTGCATAAAATAACCCACAACACCAATGCAGCAAATAACTCACCAATCACTCGCGCAATCACAACCTATACCCATTATGAAAAATTATTACAATTAGACATTTTTCACGATTCATTGCGAACATACAAAACAAAATTATTAAATTTCTTATCATTTTATTAAACTTTAGTGAGCAAATAATTTTTGATTTTAAAATGTAAAATTTTCTCCACCCATACTCTTTCATTTATGTTTTATTAGTCAACCAATGTTTGATTCTTTTCATTAGTTTCATCATAATATAGTTTTAAAACCCAGGCGAAATTACCTATTGATATTTTACAGATTTACGTAATAGGTACAAAACCATGTAATTTATTTAAAATACCATACAACTTATATTTAATGTACTGTGTAAATCTTATAAACAAATAAATAAAATAAATAAAATAAAATAAAAAAATTAAATAGGTAATGCGAGTTGTTGGAAAAATGGGTGTATTTTATGGAGTTAGGCGGCAGGGGAAAAAAGGCTGGAGAGAGGGGTAAGCGGGAGGGTCGGTTGGGGAACAAAGAAGAGGGGCTTCGCGGGAAGGGGGACGAGGGAGAGGGGAAGGCGAAGAAGGTGGAAGCGAAATGCATGCGGGGGAGGGGGAATGCGAGAAGGGGAAAAGGGATCGCGGGAGGGGAAGAGGAAGAGTAGTCGGAAGGGGAACGGGGACGACTGGGAAATGACAAGAAGGGAGAAATAATGTATTTATTAAATTAGCATTGCAACGTATGTCGGGAATCAGCTAGTAATAAATAAAAAAAATAGAGGGGGGAAATTAATAAGTAAATAAAGAAGATAAATAAATCCGCGTGAATATTTTCAGTTGTCATTTTTTCAAATATTTATTTTAGTTTCGTGTGCGTTGAGTGTCCGGTTGTTTAAAATTAAAAACCCGAAAAATAGTAAAAAAATTATCATCTTTATATTGTTCAAGTGTTATAACTAGTTAAGTAAAATTAAATCAAGATGCTACGCCACTCTTAACAGAAATATAGCAAAATAAAGTGTACGGGCCTTCCCATCAATTTTCAAGTATTATTTATTATTAACTTGCTTGTTATTAGTCCTTGCGACTCAGCGTCTTTTATCGACGTCGTGTGGTCGGAGCCAGACGAATGTTGAAATTTAAACTAATTGTGAACTAAGGGTTTTTCAATAAATTAACACAGAGTTCTAAAGGACACAAATTTGAAGTAATTCAGATTTAGTAATATTTTTATGAAGTTCTGCAAACATTTTAGTATTTATTATTGTGAGAGCTGTTTTGGCGTTCTATGCTGGCTTTGAACGCCAAAATCTGTCAAAATAATAAAAACGAATACATCTACAATTAACATTTCAATAATCAACATTTGGCTACTACACAAAAAAGAGAATGCATCAACAAGTTAATGCTAATTTCTTCATAATCGATAATTTCTCATCCTTTATTTACACATGTTTTATTTCCAATTATAGAGATCTATTCTTTCTTCTTATTGATTTATTATTATGATTTATTATTCTTGATTAGTAAAACTTGTATTTTCTGTTTATTTTCTGACTATTTTTCTGCACACTTTTTATCTTTTTTAATGTTCTAATTATTACCCGTCTCAGAACAGACAAAGTCTAGTGAGGCGTTTAAATTACTTGTTTATAAAATACTATATTACCTTAGTAAACGCCCGGGTAGCCGGTAATGAAATTGAATTGAAAATTGAAACTGAAATAAATTGAATTAGATTAACATTTTTTTACGGAGTTTTCAGAATTAAACACAATAACAATATACCTACTGTAAATAAAATTATTTAAAAGTGCTTAAATACAGAAAAACTGTGTGAAATATCAATTAAATATAGAAAACCTGTTTTTATTCTAAATCGAAGATATAATTTGTGATTAGTGAAGTTCCCTTTAAAAAACGCCGACCGTGTAATAAAATACCACCTACAAGCCCTTAAAAACAAAATAATTACAGACGTAGAGATGTAAAAAAGTATTGTAATTTAGGTTTTATCAGGTGTGGCTCGGCACGGGCTGCTTCGAAGATAAGACTCTATGCGTCTTATGATGAACGACCCTGGAATATGACCCCTAGAGTTGAAGTTGTAAATTTCACAAACCGAGACTCAAACCCATCCCCTTTTACCCTCCCTCCGCATCTACCCAGAATTCATAAGATGACGTAGACGCTAAGTTTGTCAGAGTCGTAAAGCATTCATTCAAGCGTTTTAATTTCTTTGGAATGAATCGTTGTGAATGGAATTTTATAAGAAATGATTTTAAAAAATGAGTTATACATTTCAAAC
This sequence comes from Limnephilus auricula, assembly GCA_951813805.1. Lineage (NCBI taxonomy): Eukaryota > Metazoa > Arthropoda > Insecta > Trichoptera > Limnephilidae > Limnephilus > Limnephilus auricula. The sequence continues at coordinate 20,250,530 of OX638404.1, forward strand.
TCTTAAGCCATTATTTTTTTTAATTAAAGGGTAATTGGTTTAGTCAAGTAACTAAACCGTTTCAGGGACTTAATATTTGGAGTATTGTGGAGTAAATACCAGATATAATCAATTTAATTGATGCCTTGTTAAATTTTTAAGGTGGGTGCTCCCATTTATATTATATCTGTGAAGTAATGACGTGTAAGAGGGAATTGAGAAGGATACTTTTACTGAAATTACGATAATAAACAGTTTTTCAAATGTCGCGATTTTGGTCACAGTATAGCGCAATAAAATTTCGTTTTCACTGTTAAAAAAACGCTTTGCTTATTGTATAATAATTAATATTGTGTAATAATTTTATAAATACAGGGTATTAAGAGCCATTGACCAGCGGCTGAGAATTAAAGTTTAAAAATGCTCGCAACTGTACAGCGAGGTTTCAATGAGGAAGGTCGATTATTCCCCGTATAATTTTTTTTTTAAATATTAATTTAAAATCGATTTATTTCATTCAAAACTTGCTTTATTATATACCTACATTCAAGTAAGCAATAAAAAGCTCAAAACGCACGATGATAAATTATTAGATATCGGGTATCTACTTCTTGTAAGTATTTTTTGATCTTAAGTAAGTAAGTCTAAACAAAATAAGTGTGTAAAAAAATCTGAAATATTTTAGTATGTAACACCTTAAATAAATATAATAACTGAGGTATTTTCGTCACAAAACAAGTTATCGGATTTATGTTTTAATGATTTTAATTTAACTAAAAATAAAGTTCTGGAAACTTTCTTTACTAGATTATGTATTGATTTATTTTTCTGAATGATTTATATGAATTGAAATTAGTGTTGCATAATACAATATTTTGTTTGAAAGTTGAACACATCTGCCAACGACCAAAGGTATAACATTAGTATATTAAAAATACACTTAGTTTTTTTAAATTTTAAAACTGCGTTTACCAGATAAAATAACAATCTTTCAAAATCAATTTATATGTATTTAAAAAAAAAAAAGTCAATTCGTCTAGAATTTGATTCAAATGGGTCTAATTTCCGGTATTTTCTGGTACCTTTTCATGTTAGGAATCACTAATTAAAGTAGGCCAAGTACGCCTCTTGACACCCTGTATTTTTTTCAATTTAGTAAAGATTGCTTGAAAAAAATTTAGTAATTTTCTAGCAAAGGTTTTTCACTTTAATAAATTTGTATAATATTCAACGTGCCACAGAATGCCAGGGCAATTATTTATAATTACATGTTCATCTTGATTACAGACTCGCTCCTTGGCCATTTTTCAAAATTAAGACGTTATCACATCTCAAGAACAATTCTTTAATAAGTTTACTTCTCGGTATAATCGCACTTTTCACATTACCGAAGCACTGAGAAATCCGAAGTCCTTAGAATTCCGAGTCTGAAGAAAGTCTTTTTTTTCCGGAAAAGTGATGTACGTACCTCTTAGAGGAGGGCAAACTTTGTAATTGGGAAGTCATATAGAATTTCCCGTTGAAAACATATAAAGAAAATTCAAGATTTATCAATTTTCACGATTGCGGAAATATATATTACAGGCCGAGCGAATAGGTTTTCAAACGTAAACACCGTTTGAATATAAATAAAAAGTTTTAAAACAAAGAAAAAAACTTAAGAAACTTTTATCTGATTTATTTATTTAGCTTTTGGAGAATTTGACACGATTTTTTCAGATCAAAACTTTCCAAAATTGATCAAGTTCTATCGTAGAACCAAAATATATTGCACTCTAGGTTAGGTATTGAGGCGAGGTTAAATTAGAAATCGGGTCTCTCATAATAACACTTCTTATGTATTAAATTAAAACAAATAACTTTGTTTAAACCACTAATATAATCACAATAACCTACATGTTTCAAAACCGATGGTTTCTTCGTCAGGGTAGTAATGACATTAAAAACAAAATAAACAAACAAGTATAGAATAAAAAGAACTATGGACAAAAATATTTTAGAGAGAGGTGATTAATTAATTAAAAATATCGTAAAAAACAATTATTTAAAATTAAATATAAAAATTATTTAAAAAATATGAAAAATTACATTATTTAAATTTAAAAACAAAATAAAGATGTTTAAACAACAAAAATAAATATTTTTAAATATAATTATTAATAAGACAATAAATTTAAGAGATGGCTATTTTTAAAAAATATTTGGTTATTGATAATATTTAATTTACTATTGACACTTTTTCTAATTTCTAAAATTTCTAAGTTTGCTAATTGTAAATCTGTTGAGTTTGTGTGTAAAATTTTTAATCCTGTATTTATATCAAAAGAATGATTTGTTTCTAAAATGTGATTGGCAAATTCAGAATAATTATTATTATTCAAACACCTTAGATGTTCTTTAACTCTAATATTAAAATTTCTAGAAGTCTTTCCAATATAAAAAAAGTTACAATCATTACAACTTCTTATGTAGATTGCGATAAGGTTTAAATTCACGCTTAACCCGCTTGTTTTAATTTACGCATAAAAAAAACATCGCAAAAAAGCGTGATTTATTTTATTTTGCAAAGTACACGCACAAATATTGAAATGTTTTACGATCACTTTTTAAAGCACTTAATTTTCTACATTACGCTGCCCTAGTGCTTGTATGTTCAATAGACTATTTGCAAATTTTACAGGGGACGTTTGTTTTTGTTTTTTTTTAAAGGCAAATTCTAAATAATTCTCGACTTTAGTCATTTCATTTTATACCGTATTCAATAGACATGTATAAAACGAAATGACAAAAGTCGAGAATTATTTAGAATTTGCCTGTAAAAAACAAAAACAAACGTCCCCTGTAAAATTTGCAAATGGTCTATCGAACATACAAGCACTAGGGCAGCGATTATACAATAAAATCATAACCAAAAAAGGGTTTGTAAGTAGAAGATATAAAGCAGTTTTTATAGGCCTAATACTTTTTTCTGGGCTTATAAAAAGTCTTGTCAAAAAAATACTCAATTATTTCAAAGGCAAAGATGTATTCTACTCGCAGTAGGTATTTAATTAAGCCATTTAATATATTTCTTAGCGATTATTTTTTCATACCAAAACCACATGATTTGGCATTACGTCGTAGTGCCTACGATTAAGATATAAGTATAAAATCTCCGAAAAATACACTTACACAGTACTGTGATGGTGAGTATTTGGCTCCTGCCGGTGCCTTCTGTATTGGAAGCCTTGCAGGAATAGTTTCCCGAGTCCTCTCTCGTCAGGTTTCTGATCCTCATGGTCCTGCCGAGGACCACAAGACCGTCAGCAGGGTTATTGACTAGTTGCTCGCCCTGTTAAGAGGAAAGAAAGAATAAAATTCATTATGAAACTTTAATTCATTGAAAGTATAATGGCGTTCAACTAGTGAAACTGCACATTTAAATGACAAATATTTTTGATAAAATAAATTCTACTTATTTGTGTAAGTTTATCAACTATTTGAAACGAGGATGCCATCTGAATTCGGCACAACCGTTGCTTTGTCGCAATCTAAATCAATCGCCTTTTACAAGATAACATGGGTATCAAAGTAAAATATTTGTTATCGTTGTAATGTGTGATGTTTCAATGAAGTATTTCTAAATGAAGCAACCAGTCTTTGCCAAGAGCGTGTTATTTAGCGGTCCATCATGTCTGCCTACAACTGCGGAGAGATGTTTGGTTAGTTAGCCACTGGATCGAAAGCGCAATTTAAAACTTTTTTCTCGGATTGCTTGAGATATTTTGGTGATTATTTTGAAAATTTTCCACCCAAATTAAAAAAATCGTACCTCCGAATTTTAATATGGAGACATATAAACCAAATAAAGTGCTTTATAGCCAATGAATTCACCGATATCTTCACCAATATAGATATTTCTATATGTGATTTATTCACCAATATAGACATTTATATATGTGTTCATTTCATATTTTTAGGATTTGTAAAGAAAATATTAAAAAACTAATATTATTAAAGGATATATTCTCTAGATTATCTATGAAATTTCTTGTGAACGGTCTAATTAATGATCACATATAGAAATATCTATTTTAAAACTGATTTTTGATAAAATCTCAAGTGCTAAAATGAAAATCTCATGTAAAAAAAAAACGCCAGAAATTTTGTTCGTAAAATGCACTAATTTGTTTGCACTAAAATGTATTTTTTAATGCACTTACCAAGAATAACGCACATTACAGCACACATATTTATTAGATTAAGAAATATTCTCAAGGTAAATAATTTAAAAAAGGTGTACTATGCACTAGTACAGTCAGTAATTCAATATGGAATTATTGGATGGGGAGGTGCATATAAAAAAATTGTAAACCCTGTAAATGTGGTTCAAAAACTAATTATTAAAGTCATTTTAAAAAAACAACCTACATTCCCTTCTGCAACATTGTTCAAAATTTTCGAAGTTGAAATTGAAATTGAAGATCTCTATAAAAAAGACTCAATATTACAAATATTCAAAGATAAGACATTAAAAAATAATAAAGTTAACTCATCGTTAAGACGTAAATATAATATCCAAATTCCATTATTTTCTACTTAACAAATGCAAAATAATTATGTATACAAAGGGATAACTTACTTCAATAGCCTTCCCGAAGAAGTAAAAAAATAAGAGATTTAGCATTATTTGAGAAAAAGATCAAACTATTCTTAAAAAACTGTATGCAATAAAACCATGTAACCTTAATCCTGTAAATCAAACCATCAAATATTGTATAATGTCTTCCTTAATCTAGTCCTTAAGATATTATATTAATTATGGATTAAAAATTGTATATTCTTACATAACTCCTACACCAAGCTCAAGAGCCAGTTCTCTTAATTGGTGTAGAAACCAAAAAAATGATGTTTTCACCTTTTTGTTATACCTTTTTATTATATTTTTGTTTTTATTTAGTTATTCTATTTTTAAACAATGATTAAAATTTGTAAAATTGTTGTGTGTAAGAGGTGAAATAAATTGAAATAAATAAAAAAAAATATATATATATATATATGAAAAAATTACGTCATCGAGTACACGAACGGGATAAATTCATTGGTAATTCAATCATTATTACACTGGTATAGAAATATGTTAGATAAATCAACTAAAACATGTAAAATATGAAATTTTATGAGATACGATTTTGATATTCACCAATTCGAAATAATGTAGACATTTAACTGAATTGCAGATGGTTACAAAAATGATGAACAGTGACATATATTGATCAATACTAGAAGTATGCTTTCAGCTTTCAAATAACTTCAGAACGCGGGAACATTTGAAAAAAAATTCAAAAATATGTTTTTCGAATCTAGTAAAGATTTAGAAAATTTGCTGAAAAAAATAATAATATTACTATTAATAACGGGTTGATTTCAACAGTGCTTGGTTGTTCAAATCGAGAACACAAACAAACATTTGTACGTGAGATAAACATACACAATGAAATCATTCATACCATTTTGATAATGTAAATATTATATTTAACTAGTACGGTGCAGTTCTATTAGTGCCTTTCATACATTCTATATCGGAGATTAGCAACCTGCGGCCCGTGAGCTTATTTCGCGTGGCCCGCCAATCTTTTCGTACTGCTGTCTTGGCTAAATAAAATTTACAAATAATTGCGGTAAATAATTAGGTTTCTGTTCTTATTTGCAAAAGGGTTTAGTGGAAAACTTCTTTAAGAAAAGTCTGACTTCAAAGATTTGAATCGATCACTCAAAAAATTTGATTTTTCTGAGCGATTCTTAAAAAGACATTTTTTTTTTTGTTTGACCCTAAGTTTAGAAAATATTTCACCTTCACCTCACAGCGCTATCTTTTGCGGTCTATGTTTGATAATAAAGATTTCCGTTTTATAAAATGCCAAATTTCTTGACTGAATTTTGCTTAACTTTCTGATTGATAAAGAAAAATTGCCCGAAATACGTATTATTTTATATTCTTCAGTATTTCATAATGATAGAAATTTACAGCATTTATTGGTTTGGCTTTGGAGATAAACAATTATCATATTTTGTTACCGTTATAGAAAATGCAAATCGGTTGGTGACATCACCGACTGAAAATTTATCTATATTTAATTTATCTAATTTATCTATAAGTCGAGCTAAAACTGAAAATGAATAAATTGGCGCTCCAGCTAAAAAGGTTGACAATCACTGTTCTACACGATCAAGTAGTAATGCAACGGATAAGGGTGAAGTAGGTTTCCTTTATCTCAGTGAGCTTTCATCTATATTATTAATCTATTACTTATGTTGTTAAGTACCTACTCGTACACTTATTGTGAGCCCTAATATTATGACGATCAGTGGATCTATTTCCAAACCCAATTTGTAATTATTTGTTCTAAATTATTCGCTCGTGTTCCGTGAAGTACATGTTTGAAATGAGTTTATAATTTACAAAAATTATCAAATAACTCTACTTAATAATTCTATAAAAATATCTAATAATAATTATTATTTTTTCAAAAGAAGCAAACACATTGTGACTTGACATTTTAAATAAATGAAAAGAAAACACTTTGTTTTAAGTCACTTTATTTTTATTTCTCGTCTACCGGTTTCGGTACCTCCGTACCATCATCAGGACTGTTACAAAATAATGTCTAAAAATACATAAGTACTCATATATATACATAAGTTGTGAACGAGAGGGACAGTATACTAGAGTGGGACAGGGCATCAGTTGTTGGAGGGAGGAGGGGAATGGGGGATGAGTGAAGACACGGGGAACATACTTAAAATTGGACTGAAGGTTAAATTTAGCTGATTATTAATAATTTCTTCTTTTGAATTTACTGATTTTTTTTTATTTCTAAAGCTTCCAAATTGTTAAGTCTTAAACCTATACCGCTCTTATGTAGGACTTTAATTCCCGAATCGTGGTTAAAAGTATGATCTTTATCAATTAAATGATCTGCGAATTCTGAAAAACCTGAACTGTCCCTCTCGTTCACAACTTATGTATATATATGTGTACTTATGTATTTTTAGACATTATTTTGTAACAGTCCTGATGATGGTACGGAGGTACCGAAACCGGTAGATGAGAAATAAAAATAAAGTGACTTAAAACAAAGTGTTTTCTTTTCATTTATTTAATAATTATTATTCTACAATAATCCCTAAAAGTACAAAATAATAATAATTTAACCCTCACAAATTAAAGGTTCATATTATTATAGGTAACTCGACGAGAATTGAAACAAACAACACATGTTTACCATTGTAATTGTTCAAACAACCTTCTTTTTATTTATTACACAAGAGTCCCAACTGCACCCGTCTGGAGCAAGTGAGACTATGGCATCCTCAATTGGGGTATGTTGTGAGGCTGAAGGTAATCAGGGAAGGGATGATGATGGAGAGGAGGAAGGAGGGGAATTACCTGGCGATTCAGCTCTGGTCACTAACCACGGCTAAGGTAATTTCAAGCAACGTTTCAATACTGAAAGGTGGTCTTATACCAGGGCGATTCTGAGAGTATCTTCCACACGTGTCGCAAATATACCATATATTATTTTTAATGAATTAATTGTGAAATAACACAAATTAATCAAATAAATTTTATTTGCGAACGCCGGGTTCCAACCCGCGACCTTCAGAATGGGAGTCCAAAGCCTTGCCCCTGGACTACGCCAGCCGTCATTAGTTTTTTGGTTACATTCTACAAGGTACAAGCGATAATTACAATAAAATATCAGTGGCTTTTAAAAAGCTCTAATTCTACAAAAATTCGGTAATTTCAGGAAAGAGAAAAACATGTATTTAATAAATTAATATGTTAAACAGAGTAAATTAATCTCATGATGTAAGTTCTGTTAGAAGGCTTGATTTAGTTTATAATGGGTGAAGTATTAATTAAAAAGTTAATATTATAATTTTCTCTGTTTTATTTTTCAAATGCGAATTAAGTAAACATACATTAGTAATTCATTAAAAAATCAATATAACTGTCCCAGCAATAAAAATAGCAAAAAACATTTATTTTAATGATTTCTTTTCCTTGCCATATGTTTTATATACCTATATTATTTTTATTATTAAATAATCAGTTTACGAAGTAAAATAATGTTGAAAACAAGAATAATTTACAAAAGAAGTTTTCACAGAGTTTTAGATTTTTGTATGTTTTTCTTCTATAGAAGCTGGCGCTTGTATTGAAAGAGGAGTGAGCACCAGGATGAAACATTTTTAATTAATATTTTAGTTATAAAAAATACCATTGCGGAATTCATAAAATTGTTCCCTTAGGTAAAACCGGACCGTTTCCAAAAATGAGCAGACGAAGTTTTTTTATTTATTTTTTTATTTCTTTTCAATAATATTATTATTCAATTTGTATAAAAACAGTTTATTATAAACAACATAACGTAACATATGAAGTTTATAATCATAATATTTATTAGTACGTATTTAGATCACATATGAACATTGAAAAAATACTTAACATAAAAAATACTAATGTAAAAAAAATAAGTTGGTACCTATTCATAATTTTCGTCTCCATATTGTTACTCTCAGCGAAAAACTTTAGACTGAAAACAATTTCAAAGATTTTTTTTCTGATTCACTGTTCAAGCACAAAGGGAATATTATCATTTGCTTTTCATTGTATATTTATCTAACATGTCCTTAAAGAAACACGGTTAAAACGAAAACAATTCCTTCTGACTTTAATATCTTCAAATATTTACATTAACTGTTCTCCATAGGAAATTGTGAACTCAACTTACCCTTCCCTCCCACAATCTGCCATCGTAAAACTTCTACGAGATGTTCTATCGACGCCCACGTCATTCCTGAATATTCTTTTACATATTTTTTTTATTTACTGGCGTTCCGAGGAATGCTCAGTGATAGGAGATGAATATTAGAACTTCAGCTATAGAGAGTGCCTTCCTTGATCTGGATCGAATTAAATATATCTGAAGGCTTTACGTTAGCTTTGAATTGTCTTGAAATTTTCGCTTTTTGCGTTACTGATATCATTACGTTGGGCTTTCTAGTTCATCAAGCCACTCAAGATTTAGCAAATGAATTTAGATGCAAAATTTATGTAGAAAATTGAGTTGAAAATCCTCATCATCAAAATCAATTCATCGAAAGCAAACTCATCGACATCGAGAGGTTAGGTTAGGTTTGGTTAGGTTAAGTTGGATTAGGTTGAACTCGTTTTCGATGAACTCGCCGGGAACCGTTGCAAACACTTATTTTAGGATGTTTCAATGTCAACCAACTCAATTAAATGTTATTAATGTTTTTTCTCACTTCTAAATAATGTTTTATTTATATTATTATTTTGTATTATTTTTACGCCATCTAAAATTTTAATATTATTTTTGTTGGTTTCTTATTATTTTTTCTTGCTCCTTTCTTTTCTTGAAATTATATTATATACATTTAAATGCAACTCCATACCTATCTACTATAGTTTAATAAATATTACAATATTTTTTTGTTTGATTTCTTTTAATACTATTACCATGTCATTGTAATGGTAGAAACCTTTTATTATCAGAACCGATGAGTATCTTTTCTAATCAGTGGAGAAAAATCTTTAAAATAACATAACACAGATAGGTACCCACATAAAAAAAATTATACGTACTTAAAAATGTTAATGTTACAACATAAATATTGGTTTTAAAATGGAACAAAAATTACATATAATAAATTTAAGCCGTAATTAACCCAAACTAAAAATGTGGTCGTCTATGTGATATCCAATATAGTCTACATCATATAATAAATAATAAATATATATACATAATAAATAATATAGATATAATCATTATATATTATAGGAAGCATCAAAGATCCAAATCAAATTGATGATTTATGTAGAAAATGTATGGCTTTTCCGGAAACTATAGAACACATCAGGATGTTCTATATTAGCGCCGTCTAAACTATTGATAGTTTATTAAAGAAAAAGAATAAAAAAATTACATTAGCAATCATGTCACAAGGCCTCGTAAATAAAAATGAAATCACAAAACAATGGTTTAAAATTCCTTATATTGGCGAAATATCCACAAAAATATCTCGACTAACTAATAACGATAAATGTAGAACAGCATTTTATAATGTAAATTCTCTAGGGAGAATTTTAATTAATAATAAAGATAAGAGAGAAAAACTGGAAAACTCAGGCGTTTACCAAGTGAACTGCTCTAATTGCCCGTCATATTATATAGGCCAAACGGGAAGATCATTCAAAACCCGTATAAAAGAACATTTCACAAATTGGGTGAATGATAAAGGTGAATTGTCGAATGTAGCGTCACACCTATTAGAAAACCAACATTCGTTTGATAAAGACAGAGATATTAAAGTCCTCCACACTTGTAATAAGGGTCATAAACTTGATAAACTAGAATCATTAGAAATAACCCGCCTAACAAAAAAAGTAGACCCTATATTTGTAATGAATAAGAAATTAGAATCATATGCAAAATCTCCACTATTGTATCCATTGTAATTTTCTATCATATATGTTCCAAGTAAAATATGTACTTTGTTTGTATTAGGTCCATTATAAGAATAATCCTACTCCAACGTATCCCCCTTTATAAAATCAATTGTTTAATCAAAAAATTCCATAACATCATAAATATAATAAAGATTGTAATTAATAATAGACTTGACAACAATAAAATTAGGTGCTAATAATTCACATTACTTGTAAGGTATTTCCCAAACAATACTAAAGTATGTAAGCTACCAACCCTATGTAATTAGCCTACTGGGAATAACCAAAAAAATAATTAGATAGTTGGACACTCAAGACCACTTAACAACAAATGTAATAAAATCCATAATTGAATAAAATCCCTGTAGACCACCCCTCCCTCCCCCCGCCCCCTCCTCCCCCTCCCTAATATGTTTTGTATAAAATCCCTACGTTAAGAATATTTTTCACCAGTCTGAAGATGGCTTTGACAAGCTGAAACCGGTTACGGTCATTAAATTAAAAGTGGAAAAAGTTTTAAATTTGTTTTATTATACTAGACCTGATATAGTTTTACATGACAAAATTAAAAAAATAACTTATATTATTGATGTAGCTATTCCAAATTCCTGTAATATTCAAAAATCTGTTTCTGAAAAAATAAGAAAGTATACAGATTTAGGAAATGAAATTAAAAGAATTTGGCATTCTCAGACTATAAAAATATTACCTTTTGTTATTTCGGCTACTGGCATTATACCTAGCTCTCTTATTAAAAATTTAGGCATATTAGATTTGTCAAAGAATTTGTATATAAAAATGCAAAAATCAGTCATTTTAAATACATGTAGAATTACGAAAGATTTTTTAAATATTTATATTGAGGGATCAGTAGGATTTATCGGTCAAATTAGGAATTCCACAGAGTCGAACCCTCTGATATGAAAATATCTGGAGACGGTGAATTATATTCCCATTTAATAGTTTGGTAGATTAACGTGTTGTTCTTGTTTTGTATTAATTATACTATTGTTTTGTATTAATTATACTTACATACATATATAATATTGTTTTGTATTAATTATACTTACATACATATATAATACACTTGCATAACGTGGATTTACTGGATGATCATTTATATGGAAAAGTGTATGAAAGGGTTTATTTTTTCCTATGGGAAAAACTAAACCCGTTCCTGTAAATCTGGTGAAAAAAAAAAAAAATCAATAACATTGTTTAGATCATTTGATGTAAAAAAAACGCCGACCCACTGTTTGGAAGGAAATAATGCCGACAATTGCGACGTATTTTAAGAACGGTGGCATAATAAATTCATTATCGTAAATAAAAAGAAGAAAACTATTATGTATTCTCTAATAATTATAGATTGTTACTGTTAAGAGGGTATTACCAGAGAATATCGGAAATTAGTCCTTTTTAAATCAAATTCTAGAAGTATTGACTCTTTTTTACAAAAAAAGCATACATTGATTTTGAAAGATTGTTATTTTATCTGGTAAACGCATTTTTAAAATTTTGAAAAACTAAGTTTATTTTTAATATACTAAGGTTAAACCGTTGGTCGTTGGCAGATTTGTTCAATTTTCAATATATTTCAACATATGTATTATACAACACAAATTTCAAATCACATAATTAATTATACAACAAAATTAATTCATAATCTAGTAAACACAATTTTCGAAATTTTAGTTTTAGTTAAATTAAACTCATTAAAAAATAAATCCGAGAATGTGTTTTGTGTCGAAAATTCTTCAGTTTTTCTATTTATTTAAGGTCTTACAAATATAATAATTCAAAATTTTTTACACACTCATTTCCCTTAGACATTATTGAAAAATCATAAATACTTATGATAAAAAAATACATACAAGAAGTTACCTACACGATTTTGAATAATTTATCATCGTACGTTTTGAGCATTTTTATTGCTTACTTGAATGTAGGTATATATTAAAGCATGTTTTGAATGAAATAAATGGACATTAAATTCTTAATTTAAAAAAATTGATACGAGGAATCTTTCTCCGTTATTTATTCTCCCAGCGACAAAATTATCACGAACATTGAATCAAATGTTTGTGCAAACAAGAAACATGGTGGCAGGGCTACAATGATTTTGTTTTCCATGGCCGAATGAAAACAAAAACAAAAAAACGTCGTGACCCGACACAATGTTTGTGTTTTAGTTTAATATTTTGAAAGCATTTGGTCGCATTTACGTACGCACCACTGACATTATATTAATTTTAATAATTATGCCACATCACAAAGTATCTGCTTCATGAAAATAGTATATGGTATCTCATACCATAATATTATTAAATACTTCTTGAATTTAAATTCGCGGAAATGAAAACCGTGTTAGAAGAGTACTTACGGCACCACGAAGCTCCGGGGAAGTTTAACCAAATAGCGGGTACTCGTTACAAGATGAAACTAGTTTGGAAAGGTGGTCCCGCGGGAGACAGGTACGTGGCAATAGTTACACACGGTTAAGTGTTATTTGGGTCCGGCAGGGGGTCTGTGGAGTGGCGGGAGGAGAAAGAGGAGGTGGGGAGACAAATTTCTTCCGCTTAATTGTGGGGGTGTTGTCAGTGTCTAATACTGTCTAACCTCTTTGGATATTCGTTCTCTAAGAACACGAGCAAAAAACTTCAAATGTTTTGTTTTCTTAAGAGTAATTGGTGGAACTGTTTTTTATAGTACTAGCCGAATGCCTCGTTGTTTCCCGAGTTTAAATAGAGTTTTTCAAAATATATCTAGACATTGTAGACATGTATCAAAATACTGTTTTTAGGAGTGGGAAAAGGATGTGAGCCAGTTTTTTATGTAGACAATTATTTTTCTCCTATTTTGGATTTCAAGTATGCAAATATCATTAGTCTTTCAATAAATCCTTAGATTTGATTAAAAAAACCAACCCACACCGGGATACTCTTCGTAAATTATATACAGTTAGATTATTGATTATTATTTATTTACTAGGCACAATTATATTCATTTATTATTTATAGTGATAAAATATAACACAAGTGATTGTTTAATATCTGTTTCACTAGGAAATTTCTATGTGGGCCTTGCTAGCAAATTTCAGTAATTCTGTAGAGAAGTATTTTTTTTTTTTACTTATTCAACATTATTTGTTGACTTTGGTATTACCAAAATAATTCGATTAGATACAATTTATTTGGGATCCGCCATTTAGCATGTTAATTTGCAATTTTCCGTCGCTCCCAAAGCTCCTCCACAATAATTATTCCATATGCGCTCTTCGTCAGCGATTCGAAAATTTAAATTGTACGCGGTATTTCAGTAAAGTTTGTAAAGCGGATGGTAATCAACGTGTGTTTTCGGTGACACGGAGCCAAATTAAACATAATATTTAAATTGTGTTTGCTAATATCAAGAGATATTATTATTCGAATTGCCGGAATTAGTGCAACGCAATTCTCTGGTGAGGTAAAGGAAGCGTATACTTATGTTTGATGTTGGCGTATTGAATGCAGTCAGAGTGCTAAGTGTTCTTTTTTTACATTGATTTTCAAAGTCAAGAGGAGTCAGCCGCGTTTTTCAGAATTTCGTCACTGGAAAGCCGTAGAATTTCCGCAGACGTACTATTTTTACAAAAAATAGCCACATCTGTAATAGATTAAACATCCCTTAACGCAACCTCCACTCCAAATAAAATACATTCACTCTACGCATTTGGAACATTTTTGACATTTCATAAGCGAATTCGATTTATTCAGCACCTCACAACTTCAAGCCTAAAATCATTAAATAACATTCACACAATACACATTACTCTAAGATATTCAGCAGGGTTAGCAAATGCTATGTCATCACTCTCGTCGTTGTTACACAGTCGTTGATTTAGTTATTATAGATATAGCACTGGCTGAGGTTGCCGATTGCCCCTATCATCGCGGTTTAACCCCTCGGGTCCTTCTCCTGGGGCACAGAAAAATAGACCCAGAATGGGTACTTGTAGCATAAATCGCTGGCGGGGCGAGGTTGATTGATTTAAAATAGACAGTTACTAAAAATTGATTGTTTATAGATTGAATTAAAACAAATAAATTTGTTTAAACCACTAATGTAATATTTTTTAATTTTTTTTTTGTTATTTAATGTCATTACTACCCTGACGAAGAAACCATCGGTTTTGAAACATGTAGGTAATTGTGATTATATTAGTGGTTTAAACAAAGTAATTTGTTTTAATTTAATTCAAAATGACGCCACAAAGTGATTTTGCGAAGTTTGAAGAAATGTCTATAGATTGGTTCTTCTTCTACAAGATTAGCACCAATCGGAGATTCTTTAGTTAAATTTGTAATTTATGAGAAGTTTAAACCATAAAAATATCCCAGAAAACAAAGTCCCCGTTATGAAAGAAAACAGAATCTTTAAATTATGTAAGAACTAGATATCTTTGTTTATTAAAGAAATAAATGTCTTCTCGGTAGTTATAAATGTCGTAGCTACCGAGATGACAGAAGCATTGGCGTTTATTTAAACATAAATGATTAAATTCAGGTTCCCACGCATCACAAGCCTGGTTTAAAAAGAACCCTTTTCACCGAGCCCTGAAAGTATGATATTTGTTCAACATACCTCACTTTGCGTTTTAGAACAAATATTTATTTCAGTTAGAGCAGTTCAGGTAGGTCTTGGGAAGGGCAAATAATAATATTATACAACAACAATCTAGCTTATTACGAAAAAGCTTGACGCGTGTTTAATTTATAAAGGACCCGACGTCTGCGACCATTTTCAAAAGTGGGTTATTATTAAGTTACCTCTACCGGTCTCGGGCATAATCTCATGGTCACCCTACCCATTTTGTAAATACGAGAAGATTTGACTAGTCAGGACTTAAAGTCCCACATTTATAAAACAATAACGACCCTTAATAAATTATGATTTTATGTTCTGAATAATGTATTCTATATATTTGGAATGTTCACAATTTTATAGTACTTATTTGATTTTTTCTATTTTATTTCTTGATTTCATTATTTTTTAAACTAAATTAAATATAAAACTGCCTTTGTATTTTCTCAGATTCATAACCTTGTTATTTTTGCCATTTGCGGTAAGATATTAACGTTTCTCGATGTAAAGATGACCAATCATTTTATTTATCTTCTTTCTTGTTTTCCTTCGACAGTTAGTCGCTGCGATATAGTAATTAATCCCTATAATATAGTTTTTACTATCGATCACCAAAATATGGGCATGAGTTTGGAAAATCCTCAAATTTTGTAATGAACAATTCAAAGAATAAAGAAGCCAAAATGTCGAAGAAACATCTGCCTACAAATAATAATACTTAGGTTTGTAAAATTTGTTTTTTAAACTAAAGATATGAATCCAAAAATTTTTTTTTTGTTAGAAGTGCGATGATCATTATTATTTAAATTTCTTCAAACTTCGCAAAATCACTTTATGGCGTCATTTTGAATTAAATTAAACAAATAACTTTGTATTAAACCACTATTATATAATCACAATTACCTAAATTTTTCGAAACCGATGGTTTCTTCGTCATGGTAGTAATGACATTAAATAACAAAAGAAACAAACAAGTATAGACTAAAAAGAACTATGGACAAAATATTATAGAGAGAGGTGATTAATTAATTAAAAATATCGTAAAAAACAATTATTTTAAATTAAATATAAAAATTATTTTAGAATATGAAAAATTACATTATATAAATTATCAAAACATAATAAAGATGTTTAAACAACAAAAATAAATTATTTTAAATATAATTATTAATAAGAAAATAAATTTAAGATGTGGCTATTTAAAAGAAAAATGGTTATTAATAATATTAATAGTATAAATTTGAAGCGTTAACACTTAACATTAAGTTATTAAATTCTGGGAAAAATGATGTTTCTCGGAGATTTCAAGAAGAATGACTACTCGACTCTACTATAGAGTAGAACTCTGCTTATAGAACAAATTCTCCTTCGGCGAAACTCCGGCGTCATCAAATATAAGAAAAGGGAATTGGCTTGACTTTCTAAGTAAATGCGATATATGTTTTCAGAATCAAACAACATGTGACATATGAGCTAAGGGGTTTTAAATGATAAAAAGGTGTAAAAAAACACATGATCGATTTTTACTTTTTTTTAATCAAATATCTCAAAAATATTTATATATACAATATACAAATTTTAATACAGAAAATAGTAATAAAAATGTTGAACTCGGGCCTAACTGGATAGTTAGTAATTTGTTTGTAATGCTTAATTAGATGTACCTTGATTTTTATTTTTTTTTTTGCTTTTGGGTGAATTGTGTGTAATGTTGATTTGGATGTAATTTGTTAGTAAAAAAAACAACAACATGTAAAAGCCCAGAAGGGCGTTAAATACAAATAAATAAATAAATATTTAATTAAACTTACTACTCACGGACGACAACCTTCACATGGAGAAAAATGTTATTCTAAAATACGATAATTTTATTTGTAAAAACGGTTAAAAACGGGACTGAAGTTCTTACGAACAAATTGACAGTGTTTCATTTTTTTTTGGCGGGAAATGTAAGAATAAACATTAAAACCCTGTTAATTTGTTCGTAAGAACTTCAGTCCCGTTTTTAACCGTTTTTTCGAATAAAATGATCGTATTTTAGAATAACATTTTTTTTCCGTGTGCTAACAACCGCTCGAACGATTTATATAGGTAAAGTTTTGGATTTGGCCATTCGATTTAATTAATAAATTTCCTAAAAATATTAATGTGGAAACATACCTATAAACTGTTTACTGCGGTTTAAAGCTAATGAATCGCCCTAGATTTCACCGTTTACCCATATTTGTAGGTTTGTTAGATCGTTCCAGAGGATAAAGATATTATATAATTTACTTTTCAGCTTTAATCGGTATAAGATGTGCTTCAATGTCTTTGAATAAATACTTAAATCGAGCTGTACATTTTGAAATACCTACATCTATTTGAATTTGAATTTTATTTGTTTTGCGCGGAATCTTGTAAGTGCTTACACAATTCATTGTGTAAGCACTTCCTAAAATTCAATCGAGCTCAAACTCGGCAAATAGACTCGCTGTTGGTGACAATGCATTCTTTCAAGTACTTGTGGTAATTACCGATAAACACACAGACTTATATACATGTTTCATTAATTCGAAGAATTTCAAGCACTTAATATAGGTGATAAATGTCGGATTTAAAATTCAGAATTGAGTAAGATTGGTATTGCAGTTGATTCCGATCACTGAGAAGGAAGGTTCTATATAATTATCGTAATAGGAACCTCGATTTGAAAATAGATGTACTAGTGCCTCCGCTGACGAGGCAACTGAAAAAAAAAAACATTTTGTAACTATACTCGCTATCTTGTGTATGTCAATTTGATGGTCCGCACGCTACACAACTTCTCAAAAACCCGTTGTCAATGGCAACGCAAGCAGGGACGCTATTTGCAACGATGACAGCTCATTGTTCTTCGTTACGGTTAAACAAGATAATAAACTGAAATCGTGAAATTGAATAGCGTTTGCGAGTAGCGTTTAATAGAAGTTAGGAAACCACATCAACCAGGCAGTTTTACTTTGGTTTCAGTTTCTCCAGTGAGCGGATCGCCTTACAGTAAAAAAAAACTTTGTCTTTAAAGGTCGATTTTTTTAAAAATTAAATTTTTAAAATTACGAAAGCTATATATTATTAAAATAAAAACAATATATTTTTAAAATAAACCAAAAGTGGAGTAGGTACATTTTATTGCAGAGTTATCGTCGGGCCTAACAAAATAAATAAGATATCGAATAAGAGCTTCGGTAATTCGAATATTTTATAGGGTTTCCAGTGAAGAGAAAATATCCCAATGTGTGTCGCAGTAATAATAATAATTATTATTACAAAATATAAGTGGTCCGAAATGGAAGCTCCTGTCAATAAATCTCCAAATTGGTCCTCGATTTCAAGGAAACCAAACAAATAATAAGGTTATATTAGATTGAAAACGTGTCTTGACAAAGGTATCAAATTGTAAAAATATTATTTCGTCCTTCGGCAATATCATATTTTCGTTTGATATTTTCAATAATCGCATTTTGGAAATGTAAATTATATGACAGAAAACTTATAAAAATAATTATGTTTTTTTATGCAACATTAACACCATTTTTTACCTTATTTTTTTAAATATTAAAGACATCCATAGATAACCCAGATTTTGTAAAAAAAAAACAAAGGTCCTGCGAAGCTTTCATATGGCTGCTTGTTTGCAGATTCTCGCATATAAACTTTGTCTTAAGAGTAAGGAGAATAAAGAGTAAGGATCATAATTGTATGTATAATACATCCATAAAAATGTGTACTAATTTACATACCAACATTATTGGTCTTATAACAGATGTCAACATAAACTGGTCAAACCTCAAAGAAAATACACACAGAGTCCAAGATTCTTGATTTTATATTGTTACCAAAAATATTTATGTATAAATTGTACTTTATCGATAAGGCATTAGTGAAATCAATTATTTTTGATGCATCACCTTATCTTGGTTTAGTGATATAAAAAACCATGTTTAGTTATTTAAAAAGCAAGGGTTAGTGACATGAAAAGCAAGGTTTAGTGATAAGAAAAACCTTTTACATTATCTTATCATTCCCTACCCGATCCTCACAACACCCCCCTAAAAGAGGAAGCTATTGTTCAATTGGAATTATTACAACGACAAATAAAAGTGTTTGTCATGAACAATCTTTAAAACTGTTAGTAACGATAAATATTGCACAGAAAGGGGTGACAAGGTGGATTTATGGAAAGGAGAGTTATAAAAATAAGGTTAAAGAAAAATTTTGAATATGATAAAGACTGCTCTTTTTATAAACAAATGTGTTGATACTTTTGCAAAAGATCCCGTTACCAGACAAAAAATAATTCTAATAGCTATCTAATAATCTCGACGGTGAAAGAATTATTTTCAAAGGCTCTTACGTATACCAATCCATATATGCTTTCTAACCATAAAACTAAAAAATAAAAATGTCGCAGACTTAATAGTTATGAAGAATTTGGTTCCGGACTTGACACAAAATTACAAATATAAGGTTATGATATTGAATTTTAATACAGCTATGAGAGTTGTATTAAGTCCTAATGTGTCACTTCAAGGATATTAAAAAGGTAGTATCAAATCCTCTTTGAAGAAGAAGAAAAATCGTGAAGAAGAACGAAACTATTCAGAACTCAGAAAACAACCGCATAAAACGTGATATAAAAAAATATATATATATATAAATCAACTGTCTAAAAAGATTAAGGAAAATAATAGACACCCAATACTTTCGATTTTTACATACGAAATAAAATCATTTAACCCACCCACCAACCCACGAAAATGTTTTTAGACTTTTATGACATACGAAAAGAGAGTAGTAGCGGATTTCAGGCCTCATTCACATAGACGTATAAAAATAATACTGTAATAACACCATTATACCAAGAAATGGCGTCCCTAAAAACAAAAGTATGTGATATCCACTGCCCTCAACGAATACGTGATGCAAAGCAAACATTAACCGATTCCAGAAAGTATCAGCGGAAGCGGAAGGGCACATTCCGAATAAAAACAGAATATCTCAATATATTTTAGATTTCACTACATTTAGATTGAAGTATTATATTTGCGTATAAGTTTTTTTTCTCCATAATATGACATGCGACAACCGTAGAAATTTGATAGATAGTAAATATTATGTATGTTTTTAAGCGTGGCAAATCAAACAGATAATATTAGTGGTGGGAAAAAGTTTTGTATACCTATCTAAGTGACACATTTACATACTTACCTAGATATATTATAAAAAAACCTAATAGATGAAAAAATTTCTTACAAAGTTGGTAGTGGGAACGATTGAAATATGAGAATACATCAAAACCATGGATTCTGCGTGCAGAAATGGGTGATCCGTTTGAAAGATCCTCAAGAGAATAAAAGTTTAAAAATGCTTTCAACTGTACAGGGAAGTTCCAGTGAGAAAGATCGACTATTCCCCGCATCAAATTTTTTAAATTAAAAATTTAATATCGATTTATGTCATTCAAAACTTGCTTTAATATATACCTAAATTCAGGTAAGCAATAAAAATACTCATAACGCACGATGATAAATTATTCAATATCGTGTACTTCTTGTAAGTATTTTTTGATCATAAGTATTTATATTTTTTTCAATAATGTCTTAATAAAATAAGTGTGTAAAATAATTTTGAACTATTTTAGTTTTTAATACTTAAATAAATAGAAAAACGGAGGTATTTTCTTCACAAAACACGTTCTCGGATTTATTTTTAAATGATTTTAATTTAACTAAAATTAAAAATATGAAAACTGTGATTACTAATTATGTATTTATTTATTTTGTTGTATTATATTTGAAATTTGAGTTTTTTAATAGAATCTATCGTTTGAAAATTGAACAAATCAGTTAACGACCAACGGTGTAACCTTATATATTAAAAATAAACTATAGTTTTTCAAAATTTTAAAACTGCGTGTATCAGATACAATAACAATCTTTCAAAATCAATTTATGTTTTTTGTAAAAAAGAGTCAATACGTCTAGAATTTTATTTTAAATGGAAAAATTTCCGGTATTCTCTGGTAATACCCCCTAAACAAACGGCTTTCAATCTTTAGAGTACAGGTGTCACGTCGGGATGGAATGCTATCCTTGTTCTATTGGTATTTCAATATAACTAGCGTCATTGATCCCCTGGTCACCGGTACATAATCGGGAAATACGCTAAACGCACGCTAACATATACATAGTTGACAAACGTCAATCGTGTATATAAGCGCGAACTCGAGAACCAACGTCGTGTCACAGTCGTACGACTGTGGAACGATTTGCCGGCCTCTGTGTTTCCTTTTTCCTACAACCTGGATCTTATGAAGACTCATGTTCACTCCTTCATTTTTTTTTAAATATCTTCCACATAGCATCTTCAAAAATGACATAGGTCCTGAGGGAAAATATTGACCTCAATATCTCCTGTGTGGAGTTTAAAATTTTAATTTTTTATACATTCATTTTATAAAAATATAGAAAATTGTAATTAGCACAATTTATAAACAAATATAATAATCAGTATTAATTTGTCATTGAAGAAGAAGATAACAATAATAATCTTTTTTTTTAAAATATGAAAATGAACAAGACACAGAAAAATAATAAAAGATAACGGTAATATAATAATAATGCTACTGCGATATATGATGAGACTGTCGTAATTGTCAACTTCATATTTCAAATTTCAGAATTAACAATATTATCTTCGACTAATGTTTTTTTCCATATTATTATTCGAAATTACGTATACCAACAAATTATTCTTACATGTTCCCGCCAATAAACATTGAAACCCGGTTAATTTGTTCGTTAGAACTTCAGTCCTGTTTGTACTATTAAAATGATCGTTTTTTCGAATAACATTTTTCTCCGTGTAACTCCTAAGCATTATATGACCACAAATTTTTTTTTAAATTTTAAAGTTCATAATAAGCGTGTCCTTTTTTTATAAATATTTACCTTATTCTATTATAACCTTCAAAAATACTACGATAACCCCCTTGTTTGGAAGAAAAAAAAGTCCACTGTTGCTCGATTTACGCCCGACTTCAGACCTACAAGGGACCGTACAGATTTTGTACATTTTATTTTTCCCCATTGACTGCATAAATAACTATTTGCTAGTTGGGAACGGCTGTAGTGCGTTTCATGGAGTGTCTGGACGAAACTATTCATCAGTCAACGTTCCCGTAAATCCGCAAATCAAATTCACATTCGTATTCCATATTGCCACACTGACATTAAAATATCGTTCGCTGAAAATGTCATTAAAAATCTGTGTCTCTCTTCGTTTATTCAACTTATTTTACAAATAATACAATGATGCCGGCAAAATATTTTATTAAAAAAGAAAACATTTTAAATTGAACATATTGAAGCAATGATTATTATGTAGTTACCCAGTAACTTGTTAGAATGTGTATTTTAGTGTATCATAAATATGTACATCTGGGGCACGTAAAAAACTCCACACTTGGTGGGTTTTATACCCTCAAAAATATTGATTAATGAGTTTACTCGCTGACGGACAAAAATATCACAAAATGGCAATCAGCAATTTTACTAAATGTACAATAAAGATGATAAATATACAATAAGGACTTATAGAGCTATCGTCTGCTGCGTAGACGGCCTTTACATAGATGATTTCCAAACGTTATAATCACCTATACCCAATAGTCAATTTAATAATATCTTGTTTCAGAAAACAGTTTAGGTCCTTGATACAATTTGATCCGGCAAGAGCAAAATCCACACAATGATTGAGTTTTATGATTTGCAGATTTGATATTTTCGTGTCGCAATAACATTATTTTAATTTTTTTTGTTTTATTCAAAAGGACACTAGAACGCCATTAGTGGCCAATTTGTGGTCCACCCGCAGTTCAACGAGAACAATATATTTAATTCTCCTTGAAAATACATAGAGACCGCTAAACAACCATTTTGATGATAAAAATTATGTTTAAATCAATACAAATACATATTATGATACCTAAACATTTAAAATATATTGTCCACTAATCTGATCAAATGCAAATCAAAATATTATTGGTACTTATTTTCAAGGTAATGTTAATCCTAAAATATCATATTATTAGAAAGGCAAATATTACCGTTTACTTTAGAAATTGTGTGGTTTTTCGAGTTATTTAGTATATTTAAAGACCTTTTTCAGTCGAATGTTGATATTATGCAAAAGCATATACTGTTTTCATAACATGCTAAATGTAATAAATTGAAGCGGGTATAAAGAAACACAACGAGCATCCGACTTTTTTAAGGGTTGATGTACCTAAGATTTTTTATGAACTTTACCAACTTATTTTTGACTAAAATATTTTTTGTTATTTATTTATAAATGCTAAATATGAGTGCGAGTCTTTGTGACCAAATACTACACAATATATTGTAATTTCCTTCGTTTTTCCCCATTTAATGATAATCTAATAATGGCAGGTTGTTTGTTTTTAATTATAATCATAGAGTTTTCGAAAATATTACACTGTAAACATAAATTATGGGCAAAAAAAATATATAACCAAGTCGTCGCCATTGGTATACTACCAGATTAATTTTAAATGTCTCTGAACGCCGAAACAGTAGCAACTAATTAAAAAAATATATAATAGGTAGGTAGGAACTTATAGAACATATTAATTTTATGATTAAATTTGATTTACTGAAATAAAAAAAAAATCTACTTGGACGAATTAAACTCAATAAAAAATATGTTACCAAAACTTTTAAATTTTGTTAACACAAAATAATCTTTACTAATAAATATTAATAATATATGTGTATGGATACGTAACATTCTAAAATTCAAAAATATATAATAATTCTTATTTGTAGTTTTCAGTCAATATCATGAATTTATGGCGCCATTCTTATAATATTTAGTGGTGTAATTGTCAGCATAGTTGCCTTCCAAACAGTTGATCGGAGTTATTTTTTTTTTATATATTTACATTTAATATATAGGTACACAACCTTATACATATTATTTTAATTTAAAAAAAAAAAATTCACATGTTCTCAATTTATGTCCTGAATAGAGTACGCACTCAAAATTCAGTACCAAATCCAAAGTACTGCCAAAATTAATGATCATTTTAATTCAAGTATAACTCATTGTTCAACAATACCTGGCTTCTGTAATTGTCATTAAATTGATAAAATACTTAAGTTTACTAAATTATTAAAGTATATTGAATCACATAGGTACATAAGTAGTACGGTGTAGAAAGGGGAGTTAGAGAACAACTCCTCCACCAGATTTTCCAAACCAGTGGCGCCGCGTGGGAAACGAAACACTCAACCCCGCAAAGATTAGGGGACACCACTGAGGTGGTTCACGTGGACACATTCGACAATGTTTGTCTTTAAAATATAACCCGCCACACCCGTGAGTTTACTACTAAATTATTATGCTAAAAATTGAAAAAGTAAAAATATATTCCTATATTATATTCAAAGCAACTCAATCGATTTTTCACCTCTTTGTGTTCATAACTGAACAAATCATACGTGTTTATTTTTGGGATGTTATGCCGTGTTATGCTAACCCCTTACTCAATCGATTTTTCACCTCTTTGTGTTCATAACTAAACAAATTATGCGTGTTTATTTTTGGGATGTTATACCGTGTTACGTTAACTCCTTCCTAAACAGACGTTTCGGACAACGTTACAGTGTCCATTATCAGGACAGATGTGTTTTAATTTTTATAAAACACATCTGCCCTGATGATGGACATTGTAAAGTTGTACGAAACGTCGTCTAAAGATGGAATTAGCATATCACGGCACAAGATCCCAAAAATAAACAACAAAAATACTTTTGGCAGTGAAAATCTTAAACCATATTTAAATCACACGTGCTTATATGTTATAAAAATATGCGTATATTGTATATATCTATAAGGATATACAGGTTGTAACATCGTGTAGTTAAAAGGATTTTTACGAGCGATTCCTTGAGCATATTTGAAGCTAAAAAAGTACATCTCATTTTGCTGACCGATGATATTTTTTTCACACGTCGCCTCTGATCACACTTCTACACATCGCGACGGAATCACATGATATTTCTTGTTTTACCGTGCTACTGGAACGAGAAGGAGTGCTTATCATGGAGCCTGCTAGGCTATACCCGACTAGTCAGTTGTGACTAGCCGGATATAAGTGTGACGTAGAATTTTTTTAAATATTTTTAATTGAAATAAAATATTATCGTACAGCAAAACTACTTTTTTACACCGAATGTGATCAGGAAAATCTGGTTAAAATCTTTCGGTTACGTGTTGTTACATCATGTAAAAATATGGAGCAACTTATTTAATTGCCTTCCAGGCAACATTAAAAACAAAAATAGACTGTATAGTTTTAAAAACAATCATTCATTTTAATTCTTAAGGGCCAGTAGTATCCGCCCAAAAAGAATAAGAAGGAAAGATAGGAGAATACGAATGTTGGAGCGAGCGCTCTAATAATAAAAACGAAAACATTCAAACGAATATTGGGAAAATGTTTAATAAAACACGACTCGTTTACAATAGAGCCAAAATCTCTCTTCAACCCCTTAAGTAGCATTTAATGACACTGTGAATTTTTTCATACATATAACATGTAAAATAACAGAAACAAACGTGTCAATAATATTTTTTGGAGTGTACTTTGCGATTTTTTTATATCGAGGGAATTTTATGTAATTAACGTTTCGGCTCTATAAATCTTCAGATATTATCTTAAAAAATAACATTTATAGTATTTAAGTACTTAGAAACTCACAGTGTTTAAGGGACATATTATCGGTAGAAAATCGGAATTCCGGCCAAAACAAAATGGTGAAACAGAATAATATTGTACTAACTATAGAGTAATGTAAAATGTATTTAGTTAAAAATCAAGTTAAATGTGTTTCTAGTCAAATAAGTGAAAATCTTATTTTCTTCTTTCTGGTATAAAAACTTTAAAATAAAAATATAATATATTATATTTACATTACTCCTACCACTGTAGGCACATTTGTTTATTTGTAAAACGTTCTTATTGTTGCTTGTAGAATCCATTATACAGATTATACTTTATACTTTGCTTGCATGGGACTATATGTAATACATTTGGGAGCAAACCCAATTATATTATATTCACATTACTCCTACCACTGTAGGCACATTTGTTTATTTGTAAAACGTTCTTATTGTTGCTTGTAGAATGCATTATACAGATTATACTTTGCTTGCATGGGACTATATGTAATACATTTGGGAGAAAACCCAACACTTGGACCACTTGGCTATAAAAACGGTTTAGTTACACAAACAATATGAGTCAACTTAATTTATTTTTTTAATGAGAAAATCAAATAAATCTACAAAAATATTATTTTTAACGCTGGCAAAAACAGTTATGTAACATTGGCCATTATTGCTTTTTAAAATATCGGTTTTCTCTTGTATTCAATACATTATTCATCTGCTTTTACTCGAATAAGCAACGACACAATTTTACAGCGCGTCTAATCTTTTCAAAGCTACGTAGGTAAATTAAATTTGCATGCAAAACGGGGGAGAATTTTCAATATGAACCGAAAAAACGTATTTCAATTTTACCTAATCTAACTATAGAAAATTGAAATTAATATTTTTTTGGAACCTAAATCGAAATGAGATTTTAATTAGATTGCGCTATCCGAATATTATCGTTTCAGACTCAATTTAGCAACAGGTACAACGGATGGAAAATTTTCCATTCCGATCAACGATTACATTAAATTTCCACTTACTGATTGAAGAGATCCCATTCTATTATCATTATAATCCAATTAATTATTTTATTTAAGTCATGAATATTAATGTGATAGGTAATTGGTAAAAATACATTTTCATGCAAAGGAATTTGTGTTATTAAAAAGCCTACAATTAAAATACCACGGGATTATATAATTGCAGAATTTTTGAAGCTGAAAGTAATTATAAAGGGACCTATCAATTGACAAAGTTACAGAATGGTAGAGAAAAAGAATTCACAAAAATTTATTAATTTATAGGTAGGTAGGATACTTTAGGCTTGTCTGAATTCTGCACACAATAAGTTACAATTTTGATCATGTTACTTATGTTCAAAAATTGATGTTTTATATTAGCTTTTTGTGTTCAAAGCAAATCCGAGTTCCAAAGTTCATTAAACTAGACACACGACAGACACACAACCGATATTAGTTGATGACGAAACATATTAAAAAAACAATATGTGAGTGTAATCAATGTGCGACTAGTGAGGGCGACAACAATATATGTAAATATAAAGTGTTGAGTGTTAAAGTGTCCAGCATAACTTCGTTATCATTATAGTGTGTGAATTGCAGTCTGTTGGCTATTATTCCGCCGTTCCTTTGTCTCGTACGAATGTGAAAATAACATTCATACATTGTTTCAAACGCTTCTGTTTCTGTTTTTTGACATAACCCGACTGAAGTATAAATAAAATTATAAGTTTTTAAATAAAATATATGTGTACACATAAGTATCGTCTTAGTCATTGGAAACCAATTGTTGTAAGTTGGTTGTAGTTGGTTGCAAAATAATACTCATGGTTTTTTGGATCATTGCACTAACAGTAAAACTCTTTTTTGAGGCATATTTTTTTTAAATTTGCCTTAACCTTTTTATTGGCTGATTGAAGAATAAAAGTTTAAAAATGTATGCAACTGTACAGGGAGGTTCCAATGAGAAAGATCGATTATTCCCCGTATCAAATTTTTTAAATTAAAAATTTAATACCAATAAGATTCTTGAAAGCATTTTTGTATCATAAGTATTTATAATTTTTCCATAATGCCTACAAAAAATAAGTGTGTAAAATTTTTTTTAAATATTTTAGTTAAATAAATAGAAAAACTGAGGTATTTTTGTCACAAAACACGTTCTCGGATTTATTTTTTCAATGATTTTAATTCAACTAAAATTAAAATTCTCAAAACTGTGTTGACTAGATAATGTATTGATTTATTTTGTTGTATGATTATATGATTTGAAATTTGTGTTGTTTAATAGAATCTATCGTCTGAAAATTGCACAAATCTGCCAACGACCAATGGTATAAACGTTTGTATATTAAAAATTCACTTAGTTTTTCAACATTTAAAACTGCGTGTACCAGATAAAATAACAATCTTTCAAAATCAATTTACGTTTTTTTTTTTAAAAAGAGTCAATACGTCTAGAATTTGATTTTAAAAGTACTAATTTCCGGAATTCTCTGGTAATACCCTCTTAACATCCACCTTAAAATCCCTTATTCTGAGGACATTTCAGAAATTAAAAATTTCACTGCCGCTGTTGTACTTTTACTTGTACACTTTGATCTAAGATAATGAATGGGCAGTAATGATAGTGGTATCCAATGATGTATATTATTATTTGTTTGCATAGTGGCTAGCCTTATGTGGTGAAGATCACACTGCGGATAAAACGTTAATGACTCAAAGTAATTACTTAATATTTTGAATAGGCTGGTGCTCCGGCTCATTTCCTAACAACAGACACATCCGAGTCCCATCTCCCGTTATCCACATCTAAAATTCTTCCCGAAATTACTCACTCTGTATTACACGAAACGGTGAGCTCAATCTGCCAGCAATTAGCCTTCATGAATAGCGAATCAGCGCAGGGAGAAGCCTCGCTCATAGAACTGTTAAGCTGTCGATGCGCACTTCAGATTCAAATAAACTAAAATATTTCAGGTATTATATTAAATAAGTGAAAAGAAAATACTTTGTTTTAAGCCACTTTATTTTTATTTAACTTCTACCGGTTTCAGTACCTCCGTACCATGATCAGGACTGTTACAAAAATAATGTCTACAAATACAGAAGTACACGTATATATACATAACAAGTTTAAGACTTAACAATTTGGATGATTTAGAAATAACTAAAAAATCAGTAAATTCAAAGGAAGAAATAATTATTTTTATTTTTATTTTTAACTTTTTAACTTAAAGAGTTAAACCTCAAATTATAATATTTTATAATATTCTGTTTCGGATTTTCGATTGACTTTCGCTAATATTATCTTCATTAATTAGAAGAAATAATTAATAACCAACTAAATTTAACCTTAGTCCAATTTTAGGTATGTTAACATTATGTACCTACATAAATGTGTACTTCTGTATTTGTAGACATTATTTTTGTAACAGTCCTGATGATGGTACGGAGGTATTGAAACCGGTAGACGTTAAATAAAAATAAAGTGGCTTAAAACAAAGTATTTTCTTTACGGGTATGATGTAATATAGAAATATGAGCTGCGAAGGATCTTTTCATTCACTAAATAACTTCGCCATTTATAGAAACGTAAATATAAGTAGGTAATGATATACATACGTGATTTTAGAGAACGGGGAGGGCAAGAAGAGCGAAACGCCAGGAGCTGTCGGCTGGTGGCTGTGAAGCTAGCCGCCGACAATTAACAATTAACTGTTAGTTAATTCTAGTTGTTTATTTAAATTTTTTTTTTTTAACAAACAACTAGAATTAACCAACAGTCCAATTTTAAAGTTGTTCCCTTACTCATTATGTAACCCTACCCTTCCTTTACCCCGCCCCCTACCCCTCCACCAACCAGTCTATGATGTTTTCTCCCTCTCACATATATTGCTTTCTCTCTCTATTTTGTTTACCTGATATTGTTTCTCTGTATTATGATTTAGTTTATTTTATTATTATATTATATTAATAGTGAAAAAATAAATTTAAAAAAATATTCTCTCGAAATAACGAAAAACCATTTCTCTAATGTTCTTCAATCCTTGCTTTGTACCTATTATGTATTAGGAAACCTACATATTTCGAGAATCTATGTAGTGGCTCTGATGGAGGCTCAATGCTGGAGGTTGTGTGGTGTAGTAGTGGATCTTGGTAGTAGTTTAAATGGTTAATAGTACACTTTGCGCCGTAATAACTTCGCTTAATTTTAACTCTTAATTAAGAAATTATGCACTGCGAAAGGTTTAATATTAAGTGCATAATTTTGTGGAGGTGTTTATTAAACTTTCATTCGATTCAATTCTAGTTTATAAAAATCAAATCTTGCAACAATTAATAATCACCTAATGATGAAGCGTGATTAAGTAGGTAGTAAGTCGGTGTTTTTGTATCTTTGAAGAGAAAACAATAATAATAAAAATAAAAAAAATAATTAGAAAATGAACAAGACACAGAAAAATTATAAAAGACAATGGTCGAAACTGGGACTCGAACCTATAACCTCACGTCTAACCTGTAAAACCGTTAGAATTGAAATATGAAGTTTGACAAATAAGACAGTCGCATAAATAGGACGCTGAATTGGATAAAGCGCATGTTTTGGTTAGACGTGAGGTTCTGGGTTCGAGTCCAGTTGTAACCATTATCTTTTATTATTTTTCTGTATCTTGTTCATTTTCATGTTTAAAAAAAATTAATTATTGTTATCTTCTTCTTCGGGATATATTACATTGAAGGGAATAACCTTCAAAAGTAAAAATAGAGTTTTTCTTATAAAAATTCGGTGTTTTTATCTTCCCTTCTGGCATTCGTCATTTGGCCTTAGTTCTAAATTGTCCAAACGACTATATTAGTTGTTCAGATACGTTTTTAGATTTTCACGGCCAAAAGCATTTTCGTTGTTTGTTTTTGGGGTGTTATGCCGTGTTGTGCTAACGGATCTGCCGGATCTGCCCTGATGATGGACACTGCAACGCTGTCCGAAACGTCGGCTAAAGAAGGAGGTAGCACAACACGGCATAACACCCCAAAAACAAACAACGAAAATATTAGTTGTTGTTCAATCTTCATTTTAAAAATAAAAATAAAGCATCAAAAACGATAATTAATCAGTCTAGTAGGCGGCTGGGCGGTGGCAAAATGAAGAAATCCAAGTTGAAAATTCGCAAAAACATCATTCGGAGGAATTGAGGTTTGAAGTTTAGAATTGATTCGTTATTACAAAAACATATCATTTCTAAACTTCAAACTTCAATATCTCTGAATGATGTTTTTGCGGATTCGTGACTTGGAATTCTTTGTTTTGCCACCGCTTAGCCGCCTCCTATAATCACTTTACTAAGAAATATTAAAACTGATGAGACCTTTACCGTTACGAAAATAGCTTCACCTTACACCTATCATAATGTTTCATTGAAATTATGAAAGAAACCCCTCCCTCCTGTAAAATATGCTAATGTTCGACAATTTCGACAATTCAGAACTAAGGCGAAAATGGGCCTGCCTCTTCTAGGCAGTTCATCTAACTCCAGCAGTTCCCTTTAACTGATAACTGAGCGATCTCTGTTTCTTTTTCCCAAACAAAAAACCACGTGCCCAAAACAGACCAACAAAATCAATACATTGTAAGAGTAATTCTAGTCACCTTTGATTTGCTGCTAATCCACTAGGAGTTTTTCTTTCTCGCATTTGTTGTCTTGACTTATGAATTTTATGATCAGAATTCAATATGGCCTCTGACAAATAGCTCACCTGTAGAGGGTTATTTTCAACTACATTGTTAAGCTGCAGCACCATAAGACACAAGTAGGTACCGAATCTAACATAAATCATAACCATTGGCATTTTATTGTCTAAGGACAATTAACTTCCAAGAAATTTTAATAAAAAATATAAATTTATTAATAATACGAACAAAGGAACATAATAAAGATTCAAGATGATATTTTCAATATGAATTATTTTTCGACAAACAGAATTTCTCTTCCAAAAGGGCCTTGGGGTGAAAACGTACCAAATTAATTGGTAATTAAATCCTTCATGAGAGATAATATCAAACAACTTTATGGAATAATATAGTACTTCCAAACACACGAAATCGAATGTTATTGTTTAATTTTATCAATCAAAACCGAGCGTTCAGGGAAATAATGTAGGTATAATGTTAAATGTATTTTATATTTTAATGAGCAATTTCACGAAACTGTTACACGGTATACCTATTTTGTGTGTAAGGATTGAGTTGTTCTTAATTAATATTATGTAAGTAAATTTATAAAATATTTTCTACCGAAGGAAAAGAACCACAAAATGATGATTATTATTTATTGAACCATATGAAAATGAGGTAATCAAAAATATTGATTTATATTGCGTTCTAAACTTAAATCTCGTAGATATTTTTGAACCCTAAAATACTTGATTCACCTACTTGACCGTGAAATGACGTCAGTTCATCAAATAAACAAACTCTTTCATATCGATTGCCACTTGACAACAAAAAGAGGAAACGTAATATGCTGAAGCTGTTTTACTGGTATTTCAACTAATCATTTTTGGCGGAACTTGTCTCTTGCAAAACTATTATGGAAAAAAAGTATATAATTTTTTGTCCTAAGAGCCTCTTGTGTGAAAATATTATTTTTATATAAGTTCCATCATTTGTCCAGGTATAAGTAAGAATCTTTGAACACCCGCTCACAGTTGATATATATGCAGCTTAGACGAGTACATCGAAAATCAATTCATCGAAAGAAAATTTACAAAAGCAAATTTATAAAATACACAAAAAAAGGTTAGGTTAGGTTAGGTTGAATTTTAGTTAGTTGAACTCGTTTTCGATGAACTCGCCGTAAACCGCTCAGGAACGAACCATTTCTTTCACTTTTATGAAAAATGAAAATTATTTGGAATGAGTTGCTGACTTTATACCGCAGATATTCTTAAAGTGATGCCGTCGAAAATTTTAATTAAACCTATAATATCTTGCTCCTTAGCCAACTTTCATACCCTTAGTTCCTTCGGTTGTAGAGAGTACAATTAGGGATCTGTTTTGTTATACCTAGAAATACGGTCACTCACTCGAAAACAAAAATAAAAACTCGAAATGACGATATCGTAAATTACTGCAAAGAACATTTAAATTTAAAAAAAAAACCTCAGCTTGATATCACAGACGCAAACCTGTCACCTTCTTTACAAAACTAATTTTGTCTTTCTGAGATCATCTATAAACAGTTACCTAATTAAAATGAAAAAAAAATATCTTAAAAACATTTGCTGGATAGGAGATACGAATTTATCAATTTTATGAACCGCTTAGGCAAATAAGCTTGTTTTCACGACAATTTAACGTAGGTAGACATAGGAATGACGTATGCCCCGTACCTGAGTTATTAAATAAAAATGATCCGAAAAGTAAGGTTGTTTCACGGATCTTATGAGCACCATAAAAGAACCTACGATAATCAACTTCAACCAAAATAATTATTTTCCTACCTACACATTTATTGACCATAAAAACACAAACATCGTACTAATTCGTTATCTATCATAACAATCTTAGAACTGTAAATACACTTATCCTGAAAATAAACAATACAATCGATTATATCGACAAAAATATACAATAAACTGATATTTCAAAACTAAAAGACCGCTACACGATAAATAAATTAAGGTTGTCCTCCACAACATAGATCAATTCCCAGTGTGAAGGGCAACAATTAATATCTTCGTAATATTAATACAATGAATAAAAAAAGTATGTATCAAAATAAAAACATTATCAGCAAAGTTTTACAAAAAATATAACTTAAGTCAACTGCTTAGTTGCATATCGATGAAAAAAATCAAAATAAAAGGCGCCTCAGTAGTCTTAAAAATATGTCCTTTACCCTTCGAAAAAAAAATAGGTTCGATTTCGCAAGTATAAAATTTATAACTAATCAGAAATCCCAAATAATTACTCGCGCATTTCCGCAACTTACTACTTAACTTCCACTCTGGACTATTGCTAGCTTCCCCGTTCCTCGCTTTATTGCACACATTACAACACCCCACTTGTTTCATTCCCGAAACATTATTTGAAACAAACATTTTCGTTAATAACAAGCGAAAAACTTCAGGAAATGAAAAGCGCTGCAAGAATTGTTGGCCAAGTCCTGTTTCTCAGTTTCAAAGATACTGTTTGGTATGTTAGTTTTTTTGTAACTTTCAACGGTATAATTTTATACAAGGTATTCCAGGAAAATTTGAATAATTTGTAATTTGAATGAAAACAATCTTTGCAGATTGTAAGATAACCTTTCGAGTGGGATTGTTTACATTGTTTTTGGGTTTTTAAAGTACCTATGTTTTTGATCAATTTTAAACTCTAAAGATGTTTCATTGGTGCTTTTTGAGTTACCAGGACAAAGTACGTAAATAATTCATTTTACTGAGGCCCTGAAGAAAACCATTTCCCTCGGGACCTTGTTATATTTAGGGATCCTAGAGTGTATTTTTAGAGATATACAGTTCTGGAAAGGAAAACGTATGATAAGTGGGTCGGAATCTGGGTGTCAATATGTCCAGGTGTGACGAATGAAAGAATCCATCCCTCCCACTGTGATACAAGACGATGATGTGTCGATAGAGTCCAGCTGGAGAAAAGGTCTCCATTATCCAGTCTCTCCTGATCCGGCCCGCCGCGCAGTAGGAGGATAAACGCATATACCTCCATGACCTGGACAAACCTCACTCCATGAACCCGGGTACCTCTGCTAAGTAACCAAAAGTAGCGGACCACTTAGGGTGACCTATGGCAAAGATGTTGCTTATCCAATAATGGTTGAATATATCTTATGTAATATGGAAGATTAGGATTGCGCTATCCTCCCAGTCTTATTCGATTAAATATATAAAAAATATAAATGTCTAATTAAAAAACATCAGCGAAAATCTATTATTGATTCAGTTATTATCTTTATCTTTATATATATAAATCTCACGTCACAATGTTCGTCCAAGGTAAACTCCGAAACTACCTTACCGATTTTGATTAAATTTGGGTTACTGTGTGTATTTGGTCCAACTTAAAAGATAGGATAGTTTTTTATCTCGATTAATAACCTCAATATTTATTATTGCGAATTAAATGTTTGTTATGGAACAATGATTTGAAATTATTTGTAAGTTTCATAAGTTTCTGACAGATGGCGGTGTGAGTTAATTTATTGACACAACACTTGAATATCTAAGTTAGGTACTCATCCAGTAGATGGCGTTGTGTTTAGTTAGTCAGAGGAACGTGTGGGCGGGTCACCTAATATTATTTATTTTACCAGACATTTTAATATAGTAGAATGTTGGTTTTCCAAAAAGATGAGTAATATTTTTTTAATAATTATATAAAAACATTTTTTTTTTCACTTTAATTTATTTGTGACCGTAATAGGTTTCAGCCTGTTAAGGTCATCTTCAGACCGGTACAAATTATTCTTAATCTATGGTTTATATACATTGTAACATATGGGGGGAGGGGGAGAGAGGTGGTCCACAAGGATTCTATTAAATTATATGGGTTTTCTTATATTTGTTACTAAGTCATCTCTTACTGTTGCATACATAATTATTTGGTTATTCCCGGTAGGTTTAAATTACCTCGGGTTTGTAGATTACATTTATATTGTTTGGGGAATGCCTTATAAGTAATAAGAATCATTTAAAACCCATTATTGTTGTCATGTCTATTGACAAATTGTCATGTCTATTGTCAAATTGTCATGTCAATTATTGTCATGTCTATAGACAAAGTATTATGCCTTATATTGTGATGTCCATTGGCAAATTGTCATGAGTATTGTTTTCATATCTATTGACAAATTGTAATGTCTATTGTTGTCATGTCTAATGGCAAATTGTCATGTCTTTTGGTGTCATGACAAATTGTCATACATATTATTGTCGTATTATCTATTGTTGTCAAGTCTATTGTAGGTTTCAAAAATAGTAGGTAATATTATTTTTACTAAAGTGTTTTATTCGCATTTTTGTAGTTTACTAAATTACTCGTACAATGGCGTTAACTGACTTTCTGAACCGCCTATAAAGTAATTTATTTTTCCCTTTTGTCAGAGTAACGTCTATGAAAACACATTTCGAAACGAAAATGAGAAGATTTTATGTTCGGTGAAATCTGCTTCGTAAGTTATACGCGTCATTATCACAAGTAATGTGCAAAACTCGGAGATCCTCTTATGAGAACAAATCGTTTTATTGTCACTTCTGGGGGGATTTTTATACTTCCTCAATAGGATCATTACAACACTTTGCGGATGATAAACAGCTTAACAAATAAGGCTTTTTTATAACAGAAAGAGTAATGAAATATAAAATAAAATAAAAATTTCCCATAGACTTTGTTATTTTGTTGACCATTGTACGTTGTACAGATTTGTTTCAATTTTGAAAGGAAATTCAAATCTTACGTGAAAGAAATGTATCAAGTTCGATTTAATGCCTTGGTTTGCTTTTAAAATATAAATACCTAATCAATCAATAAATACCTAAACATATTCGGTGACAGAATTTACATTATCTTTCAAAATAATTTATATTATTTAAGTTTGGTTGACCTCGTAATTTTAGAAAACGAAATAATAATAAAAAATTCAGGTATTGGGCAATTAGGGGCGGAGTTAGGGGTTGGTTAATCAACCAACGATTTGTGGAAGATTTTTTTTTTGTTTGATTTTGAACAGAAAAAATTTATAAAAGAAGACAATGTAATATACTTTTTACAAATAATGTCAGGAATCACTGGTTAAAGTAAGTCAATTACATCCCTAACAACCTGTACAGGGATGTTATTTTTATTTGTTAATTAGCTGTACACAGGAGGCCCTGAGAAAAATATTTCCCCTTATTTTTGGCCTGTACCATCTTTGTGGAAGCGGTGTTAAGGGTCTTTTTAGAAATGGAAGGAGAGAAACGTCTGGGAAGGATAAAATTCAGGAGTGACGGACGTATGAATCCATCCCTCCCAGCAAGGTGACGTTCCGACGGCCCGCCACACAGTAGGTGAGCAAACGTATCTGCCGCCAAGACATAGACAAAGCCTCACCCCATTAACCCGGGCACCCTTGTTAAGAGACCAAACATATCGAACTATAGATATATAGTATAGGCTATCAGATTAAATTGTTCCCGATGCGATTTATCTGATTGTTAATTATGATAATATTTTTCCTACGAATATTTATATAAATCGAAATCATATTAGTAACATAACAGTTTGATAATAAGAAAGTAAAAAGGTGCATGAAAATATTAAAAGGTGCATGAAAATGCAAAGACAGCAAAAAAACCTACAGATGCCTTCATTCGTACATAAATAACTGAAAAATACATTGGTTATTGATCAAATCAGATATTTATATTTGTTTACTCCACAAAAAATATACCCTTTTCTTTCTCAACAGGAACTCACAGAAAAATCCAGCATTGGATTTGAACACCATATGCTTCAATTCTGAATTCAATTGGAGACAGTCGAGGACTAAAGGCAGTACCCACGGCAAGTGAATTTTTCGAAACAAGATGACAATTCCCCAATAATGTATGCGCTGCTGAAGGACGTAGCGCCAATTCAATGCAGGAGCCTGTTTGAAGTGAAAGCCCTCACTGCACCTGAGATCTTCCGCTTCTTTATTTATCTTTTCATTCAACCAAAATTCGCTTCACAACTTTAAAAAAAATGCTTTTTACAATTCCACGAGAATCAAAGTAGGTATCTTTTTTTAAATATTTATAAAAACATTAATAATAATTGTTTTAATCTTTGCAGAATTTCTTTGTGGCATCATTTTAATTAAATGAAACAAATTACTTTGTGTAAACCACTATAATACCATGTTATAATATCAACATGTTTCAAAACCGATGGTTTCTTCGTCGGAATAATAACGTGAATACAAATAAAAAAGAAACAAACAAGTATAGACAAAAAAGAACAATGGACAAAATGTTGCAGGGAGAGGTAATTAATTACCTAAAAATATAATAAAGTTTGGAATAATTTGACGTTTTTAATACTCGCGTAAATACTTAATGATTAATTTCTTGTAAATATTTTTTTTTTTTTTTTTTTATTCTTCATTTGAACACCCGCTAAACTGCCAAAGCAGTTTGTCAGCAGGTCAATTTAACAATAATATAATGATTAAGTACACATATTAACATGTTATTATAGTGGTTAACACAAAGTAATTTGTTTCATTTAAATATTAATAATGTTTTAACTTCTCAGACCTCGTGAATATTATGTCAGAAGGTCAAACATTTTCCGCTCTGCAATAAAATCTAAAACCATCCAATGCATTCGAGAACTAAAAACGTTTTTAGAAAGGTGATGAAATGCACTTAAAAATTCAAAATAAACATAAAAAAATTAATGTAAGGTGATGAAATGCACTTAAAAATTAAAAATAAACATAAAAAAATTAATGTACACATAAAAAAAGTTTTAAAAAGCCTCAACTTATTTTTCTAACTATAATCGGAAAATGAAAAAAAATAACAACAAACACTTATTTTATTAGATATATGTATTATAAACGTTACCCTCACCTTGGGAACTGTTTTATCTTAAATCATTTAGTGTAATTTAAAAAAATACACGAGGTTTAATTTTGTTTTCATATTGCTGTCGCAAACTTTGGTTTCATAAAGGTGTAGGTACGTTTTATTTATTTGGTGGTTAATTTGTAGATTAGAATATAAAGCGTGGTGTTTTCATTTTCTAATACCGTTTAAACCATATTTCTCACCATGATAATATGGAAATACAACGATTTCTGTCAGAATTAAAATTAGCCTGAGGAATTAATTCCTTTTTTCGTAGATTTTGGAGATAATAATTACCTCACTGCAATCTCCCGTGTTGACAATACAATACGAAATTTAATCAGCGATTTCAGTTTTCATCTCCTGACGTGCTTTACCGTGACCAAGCGTATATTTCGACAATTCTCACGTAAGAGAGTACTTACGGTAACAGGTATGCGCTTCAAAACATTGTTAGTTCTTTAGGTCTGATGCTAAAGAAAAAAAGTTGAGTGCGTCTAACGGTAGAAGAAAAACTTTTTTGACTGTTGTGGCAGGTATTTCTATATTTATTTATTTAAACGCACATTGCGCTTTTACATACAGCGCGGTACATATTTATTTTAACCGCTCGAGCGATGGGTCTTCGGTTTTCGATTTGGCCATTAGATTTAATTGATACAATTCCTTACATATTAGTATGCAAACATATTAAGTGTTTACTGCGGTTTAAAGCCAATAAAAATACCTAGATTTCACAGTTTAACCCACATTTTTAGGTTTGTTAAATGTGGTCCAATTTTGGACCAATATCATTTACTCGCAAATAGTTGTCGAAGTTGCCTCTAAAATCAGAAAATGTTAAAATCTTTAATAGCCTTTTATTTATAATTTAAAGCAAAAATAAATCAAATCGCTCCTGCCCGAGCTAGATATTTGACATAATTACAAAAAATATTTTTCAGTTTGATTGGGTATGTTCGCCTCGAATCCAAA
Source organism: Limnephilus auricula (assembly GCA_951813805.1). Taxonomy (NCBI): domain Eukaryota; kingdom Metazoa; phylum Arthropoda; class Insecta; order Trichoptera; family Limnephilidae; genus Limnephilus; species Limnephilus auricula. The sequence continues at coordinate 20,290,016 of OX638404.1, forward strand.
ATTACGTTTTATATGAAACCGGCCGCACAGGCGTTTCTCAAGCGCGATTGACCAGCGGCTGAGAATAAAAGTTTAATAATGCTTGCAACTGTACAGAGAGGTTCCGATGAGAAAGAAAAAAAAATCGATTATTCATTGTATCAAATTTTTTTTTAATTAAAAATTTAATATCGATTTATTTCATTAAAAAACTTGCTTTAATATATACCTGCATTACTGATGCAAATGCTCAAAATACACGATGATAAATTATTAAATATCGTGTACTTTTTGTTAGTATTTTTTGATCAAAAGTATTTACGATTTTTCAATAATGTCTAAACTCTAAACATAATAAGGGCGTAAAAAAAATTGAAACATTTTAGTTTGTAAGACCTTAAATAAATAGAAAAACTGAGGTATTTTTGTCACAAAACAAGTTCTCGGTTTTTTTTTAATGGTTTTAATTTAACTAAAATTAAAATTCTTAAAACTGTGTTGACTAGGTTATGTATTGATTTATTTTGTTGTATAATTATATGATTTAAAGTTTGTGTTGTTTAATGGAAACTATCATTTGAAAATTGAAAAAACCTGCCTATGACCAACGGTATAACCTTAGTATATTAAAAATAAACTTAGCTTTTCAATATTTTAAAACTGCGTGTACCAGATAAAATAACAATCTTTCAAAATCTAAAAGGACTAATTTCTGGTATTCTCTGGTAATACCCTCTTAATGCAAATTACTGTGCCCCCCGAGTACACTTTTTAACAGTTGTTACAAAATATATTAGTTTCGGAGTGGTAGATACCAAATATCGCCCTGAAGATAGGCCATAATTTTAAATCAAAATACTTAACAAGGTCTGAATATGTAGGTACTTCCCCGCCATCTTCTACTCTAATTTCTATAAATAGTTGACGGCCTCTATGGTCTAGGAGTAAGGCTTTCGACTCGCAATACGGAGGTCGCGGGTTCAAACCCCGGCCTGCGCAACTACATTTTATTTAATTAATTTATATTATTTCACAATTTATTCATTAAAAATAATATGTAGTATAATTTGAGTCACGTTCAGTAGTGGAAGTTACTCTCAGTATCGCCCTGGTGTAAGAACACCATTCAGAATTGAAGCGTTGCTTGAATTTGTTGAAGTTGCTTCTATTTCCCCTCTCCACTACCTTCAGCCTCACAACATACCCCACTTTGGGATGCCATAGTATCACTGGCTCCACACGGTTGGGAGTAGACGAGACTCTTGTGCTTCACATAAAAAAATAATAAAGGTTTAAACTGCAGTAATTCCATTTGCATTCGAAACGTGATCCGCAAATCCATTAATTTAATTAAACATTCCATTGACACAATACTTCAGTAATTTCAGAATCCGCGCCGATTCTTGCCGCCATTGTTCCCTGAAACTATTCGTGAATATTCTGAAACTACATATAAAAGTTAATTCGCCCTATTGTTTCCAATCCTACTGGCATAGCGGTAACAAATCAAACAAACTGGATGTAAACTGACCTTTTGGCATCGCCTCGCTAACAAAGTAAACCGCTTTCCGTTCTATTCATTCTCCTGATTCTTAGAGAAAGTGGGGTAAGTTGAATAACGATTGTCACTTAAGGTTTAGTAGTAAGCGTTCAAAAAAAAGAACTAGATGGTTTTGAATATAAGAGGGAGCGAATATTAAAAATGACTATAATTAATCGAAAATTTTAATATTACAAACGTGAAAGTTTGTATGGATGTATGTGTGTTTGTTACTCTTTCACGCAAAATTTACTGAATGGATGTTAATGAAACATAACAATAATATAGATCATACATCAGAATAACATATAGGCTATAATTTATAATAATTATTGTTTAATAGAAAATGTCAAACTTTGAGAATGACATTTTGAAAAACAATGATTGTTAAATCAAAATTCTATTTTAGAAGATATTTAAATTAATGAATTTTTTTGAAGTACTCAGATGATACTTTGAATCAAATGAAGAATTATAGATATTTTAAATAAATAGGTTATGAATTTTGGTATAAACGTAGATGGGTCCTATGAAAAGAAAATAGATTACTTGAAGTACTAATACTACGCAGACGAAGTCGCGAGCAGAAGCTAGTATTTAATAAAACACTACTCGTTTAAAATAGAGCAAAAATCTCTCGACAAATGTTTAAAGGGACGCATAAAATTCGACTACCATAATACGGACGTGTGTCTAGTGTGGTAGTCGAAAAGCATGTAAAAAAAACTGTATAAAAAATATATTACGAATAAAGAAAATAAATAAATAAAGAAGCTCTGTAAATTTTTTCATACTTGTAATATAACAGAACATATTGTGTTTTTAATACTTTTTGGAGCTTAACTGACGATTTTTTTCTAACGAGGGAATTCCATGTACGTATTGCTTTGACTCAGCAAATATATTGATGTTATCTTCTAAATAAGAATAATCTGATTGTATGTCGCCTGTTGTATGCTGATGGTGCGGTGCTGATTGCTAACAGAATAGAATATCTGCAGTCTCTCGTATCTAGGATGAACGAAGTATGTATGAAGAATGAATTAATGATGAATGTAAGTACTTAAGTCTAAAGTCATGGTGTTTGAAAGAGAGAGTACGAAAACAGTGTGCAACATAGTTGTGAATGATGAATACTTGGAGTAGGTAGATGAGTTTGTTATGGGAAGGCTGATAGGTATATTGAAAGAAGGGTAAATGAAGGTAACTCCATTAATGGAGGACTGAACGCCGTTGGAGCCAACAAAAATCTGTCCACAGAATCGAAGTTAGCAGTCCACAATGGAGTGCCGGTACCTATCCTGATGTAAAGCAGTGAAGCATAGAACTGGCAGAGAAAAAATGAAAATAGACTGAATGCTGTATAAATGAGATCCATCAGGCGTATGTGCGGTAAAACCATGTATGATCGTTTGAGGAATGTGGAGATCCGAAAAGAATGCATGGCTGACGTGAGCGTAATAAGTAATAAAGAAAGGGACGCGTAGAAGGTTTAGGCATGTTGAGCAAATGAATGAAGAAAGGAGTGTAAAGAGAATTTATGACGCGAATGTGAATGGTAGAAGATGTCGAGGACGCCCAAGGAAGTCGTCGCACGATCAAGTGAATCAGATACTTGAGTCGGGCCATATCAAGAGAATAAATCATTTTATAGCTAAAAGAAGAGTATAAATCATTTTTTGCCAAACATCAAAATGTGAGATAAACTTGTTTTCAGCCGTCACCCATTGGTAATAAAAGATTAAAAAATACTTCACCTACCTACATAAATAAATAGCGCCATTTGTGGTACGATGAAATTTATAAATTTTGAGAAGTATTTTTATTTCCTTTATTGTTATTTTTCAAAATTTCTGTCCACATGTGTACGAAAAATATTTAACAACCAAATTATCGGTTTTGAAGTTTGTTTAACTGCAGCTTGTTTGTTTTACTTTCAAAACTGAAAATAAAGAAAAAAAGCAAAAAAAAATTTTTTTTAAATCAGTCCAGAATAGTTTGTACTTATTTATAATAAAATTAGCTTTCAATATACACGAACATAAGCATAATAATAACTTTTATTAACAGTTATCTCACGCACACCGTCACCCTATCTTACGAGTCAAGTTCGCCCTTAAATTATGAGTCAGACAATTGATTCCGATGGGATTCCAGTCTGAGGCTGGGGTAAGCTTGTAATGGAGCAGTCTTCATTGGAGGTGATAGTTATCTACTAGCACAACCCCACTTCCCCCGCTCTACCCCATTGGTGTCGGGGGTATAAAGTGACCCCGCCAGGCAGGTGCTCAGTGTTCAGAGGTGCAATGCTGAATGATAAAGTAGATATTTTCACGCTGATATATTTACATCGGATTGGAAGAGATGTTAGGAATCGCTTTAGGAACTTCATTTAATGGTTATTTCAACTTGTTGGTCAGCGATAAAACACAACCTCTCATTGAAAACACACAAAAATAATCAATTAAAATATGTTAATGAAACGCATAATGTACATATTGGTTTGGCATTTACACAGCTACTCTTACATACGAACCTGTACACATACATGAATTGCTGTACTTGTAGCCAGTATTGTCACATTTCCTTCCTACCCTTCCTTATAAACCTGTCACTTTTTCCTATTACCCACAATCAGTCAATAATCGACCATCAACCTGTATACATCCGCATTTCTTTTCCGCATCTCTAGCTACTCACCGCACTAAGAATAAATATTACCGCAACATAGTGCATAGTTAAAACCGGCCAAAAACATATAGAAGAAAGTACTTCAAGTCGCGAAGTGAGTAATTCTCTCCTTTTCCTTATGTGCTTACTTTCTACTTGTGCAGTGGTTAAAACACATAAAACATACACATTTCAAGGTCTTTCGACATTCAAAATTACACAAAACACGCATCACATATTAATATAACTAAACATTGTTAAATACCTTGTTATGATCTATCAATTGACCATTAATATAGGTTATAAATTTTATTTAACTATTGTATTCATTAGCTCCACACAGAAGGCCCCGATGTACACAATTTATTCAGGCCCTATGTCATCTTTCGGATTGTTGTGTGGACGGTATTTTTAAGGTAAGGAACTTCTAGAAAAGAAAATATATGAGGGGTGAGTAGGAATTCGGGGTACAGTGTATCTAGGAGTAACGGACGTATGAATCCATCCATCCCTCTACGTTTCAAATCAATGGGTCAAGAAAGGCGACCTGGAGAGGTCAATAAATCTCCATCAACCAGTCTCTCCCAATCCGACTCGCAGCGCCGTAGGTGGGCAGTCGTACCCGCCTCTAAGACCTACACGGAAAAAAATGTTATTAGAAAAAACGATCATTTTAATAGTAAAAACGTTTAAAAACGGGACTGGAGTTCTTACGAACAAATTAACAGGGTTTCAATGTTTATTGGCGGGAACATGTAAGAATAATTTGTTGGTACCTATACGTAATTTCGTACGTATACCAACACATTATTCTTCCTTTTTCCCGCTAATAAACATTGAAACACTGCTAATTTGTTCGTAAGAACTTCAGCCCCGTTTTTAACCGTTTCTACAATTAAAATGATCGTTTTTTCTAATAACATTTTTCTCCGTGTATAAATCAACACTTCTAATAAATCAACAAAGTCTCTAAACCAAACTTGGGGTGATCTGTGGCAGAGGTGTTAAATATCCAATAAATGGTACCCGGGGTGGCGTTATGCATTTCCACCTTCCAAATTACTAATTAACTTCCGTCATGAATATAATAATTCCTTTTTATAAAATTCTTGACTCTACTTTGCGGTGTACATTTATCTTACAAACTCCGCTCTCATACCTATATAACGTTTTCTTTTACATAAATGGTAAAATATTACACGTATTAATTATGTCTGCAAACAGCTCTTGTTCCTAGATAAGGACCCATCACCTACAAACTACCCACCTCTCCTCTTTCCTACTTCCCTTCTAACCAGGTTCCAACTATGGACAAGTTTACGAACTACAATAACTCTCCGGCCATTTATTATTACCGGATAAGGAAGTAAATCCCCTTCGATTGGCAACCGATACCACCAGCCACAGTGCATTATAATATTATTATGTCATAGGAAATGTGACTTTTATAAGCCCGGATTTATTGTTCATTATGAAACAACATACATGTTTACAGGATGTAAACAATTTGAATTTGTTGCTTATGTGTAAGCCTTATTGCGAGCTTTATTTTAAAGCCTTTCAAGGAACTTTCAAGGAATTTTTCAAGAAACCGAAAAACAAGAGTTTGATTCCATTCGTTAGAGATGGCAACATAAATGTATTCGATGGCCGGCGTAGTCCAGAGGCAAGGTTTTGGACTCCCATTCCGAAGGTCGCGGGTTCGAACCCGGCGTGCGCAAATATATTTTATTTGATTAATTTATGTTATTTCACAATTAATTAATTAAAAATAATAAATACTATATTTGCGGCACGTTCCAGATTGGAAGATACTCTCAGTATCGCCCTGGTGTTAGACCACCATTCAGAATCGAAACTTGCTTGAAATGGCTTTAGCCGTGTTCAGTGATTAGATATGAATAGCCAGGTACATCCCCACCTTCCTCTTCCCCATCTCCTCCCCTTCCCTGCTTACCTTCAGCCTCACAACATACCCCAATTTGGGATGCCATAGTTTCACTGGCTCCAAGCGGGAGCAGTTGGGACTCTTGTGAAGTGTTCATTATAAAAAAAAAATATTAAAAAAATTCAAAAATACTTTCCAGCTAAAATTAAAATCTGAAGAAATAGAGAAAAACGGTTTTGTATTTTTAAAATTGCAGTTTCCGAAGAATAAACTGATTTCAGACAACCTTCCACAAGAGACGGCTTGAGACAAGCCATCTGATATCAGGCTGACCAATATATAAACAGCGTTCAAGCCAATGTGTGGACTGGTTTTATAGAAAGTTGTGACTGGCGAGGCTAGAATAGAACAATTGTTGTGAATAAAAGCATTTGAAAATTGCTAGAGTATTATAAAGCATAAATGTTCACCTTGCTACCACGGTAGACTAATCTCTTTAAGAGGGTATTACCAGAGAATACTGGAAATTAGTCCTTTTTAAATCAAATTCTAGAAATATTGATTCTTTTTGCAATAAAAAAATAATTTTGAAAGATTGTTATTTTACCTGGTACACGCAGTATTAAAATTTAAAAAAATTAAGTGTATTTTTAATATGCTAAGGTTATTATACCGTTGGCCCTTGGCAGATTTGTTCAATTTTCCAACGATAGATTCTATTAAACAACACAAATTTCAAAACATATAATCATTCAACAAAATGAAGCAATACATAATCTAGTCAACGCAGTTTTCAGAATTTTAATTTTAGATGAAATAAAATCGTTAAAAAATAAATCCCAGAACGTGTTTTGTGACAAAAATACCTCACTTTTTTCTATTTATTTAAGGCCTTACAAACTAAAATATTTAAAATATTTTTTTAGACACCTGTTTTGTTTAGACGTTATTAAAAAACCATAAATACTTATGACAAAAAATACTTACAGGAAGTATACGATATTTAATAATTTATCATCGTGAGTTATTAGTATTTTTGTGGCTTACTTGATTGTAGGTATATATTAAAGTAAGTTTTGAGTGAAATAAATCCATATTAAATGTTTAATTTAAAAAATTTGATACCTCCCTGTACAGTTGCAATCATTTTTAAACTTTTATTCTCAGCCGCTGGTCAATCGCTCTTAATGAAATTTTCTTTAGTTGTTATCAAGTGTTCTTGATTTCAAAATGTTGCACCCCAGCTTACTTTCATCGAGAATCAGAAAAAATAATTGTTTCATAAACAATTTGTCAGAATGCCAGAATATTTGTGATGTCTGGATGAGGAAAAGTTATTATTTAAAGGATTTAATTAGTTTGCCAGTATTCGAATCACCACCAACCTAAAACAAGAAGTTTGCGATTACGAAACTGAATAACGCGTGATAAAGTTTAATCATTACTCTCTACTGGAAAAACTCAAAGAACTCTGATACTATTGTTCCCCCTTCATTAATACAGCTGGAACAAAGCCTTCCTGGACGAGGCTACCACCTCCCTCCCTCTTTCTCCCCTTCAACAAACCAACATCAATTATTTCACACACCCGCTGACCCTCATAATGTATTTCGGATTCATTGTTGCTGAGAATCCATGAATCTTGTAGGATGTCTTAAGGAGACCAGATAACGTGGAGTGATGGTGAAAAATGAGGATCTGTTGATGGTTGGTGAGGTGTGGATAACATAAGGGTGAAGAGAGAAGACAGCCTTTCAATGGGGATGATATTCAATGCGTACTTAACCTTTGTTTCTTTAAATATAAGAAACTGCCATGAAATTAATGACAACCATCATTTCAGTTGAGAAATTATAGCTAAGATTTGTAAAACTACGGTATCGTATACTGGTATGGCGCATTGTGAACCAAAGCCAATGTGAGTTTCTACTCGAGACAATATGTTTACTCTACTCGTTATTCGAAAAAAGGTGGGACGATAGAGCCTTAGTTTTATATTTTCATTAATAAAGTCAAATGGATTGTGTCTCTAAATAGATGGCCACTAAACTTTAATCTATTTGAGCTGAATAACCCTTGACTAAATCGTATGTACCTACAAGTAACACCTAGGGACGCAGACGCGCTGAGTTTGTTTTAAAAATATTAAAAAGGAGTCTGCTAACGGGTACCAGCACCATTTGCACCCTGTGGTACGGTGCGCAAAAGAGGGCTTTATAATTCCGAAAAATTATCTATATTACGATTTATCTACCATAACTGTTAAACATCTTACTAATATTATAAAGGCGAAAGTTTGTATGGATGTATGTGTGTTTGTTATTCTTTCACGCAAAAACCACTGAATGAACTTTAATTAAACTTTACAATAATATAGCTCATACATCAGAATAACATATAGGCTATAATTTATACCCAAAGGTTGCTATTTTTCATGTATTACCAATAATAATTATTGTTTAATAGTAAATGTCAAAATTTGAGAATGACATATTGAAAAACAATGATTTTAAAACAAAAATTCTATTTCAGAAAATATTTAAATTAGTGAATTTATTTTAAGTACTCACCCTGGAATCGAATCAAGAATTATAGATATTTTAAATAAAAAAGGTTAAGAATTTTGGTATAAACATAGATAGGACCAACGAAAAGAAAATAGGCTAATCGAAGTACTAATCCTGCGCAGATGAAGTCGCGGGCAGAAGCTAGTGATAAATAAATGATAAGCATAATTACTTGTGAATTGATCATAAAAAGTAGCCGCCTTAATAGGAGAACAAAAAAAAACTAAGATTAAAAAAATTCCATAAGAAAAAATATTTGCATTCACTACGGATTGTTGAGTATGTACTTGCACATTCAGTGATGTTTATTTTATTACTAGTTAATAAATAAACATACTACATAATACATCAAAAGTTCCTCTGAAATCATCGATTTGAAAGTAAGTACTTAAATAATCTGGCTACATAATTAAAAACCACATATTTATATATATTGCAGTGTCTCATTTTTTTAATTTCAAATAAGGAATTATACAATTTGTCCAATAATACCTCACTATCTCAAAGTAAATCCTATTTTTTTAAATAAATTTCAGACAAGTAGGTACCTACATAATATTGGTATTGGAAACGTAATGTACAGACATATGAAATGCCAAATGAAAGAGGTCGAGTTAAAGCAGGATTTAGCTACGCCCAGTCAATAAATTCAGCAAATACAACATGTAGATCATAGGTGTAGATTACATAACTCGCGCCGAACCATGAAAAACCACAGGATAATAAATATAATTGTAGGTTTTGTCAAGCTCAAAGCTTTTAAAAAATATTTTTTATCGGGATCACGTTGCCTTTAAAAAACAGATAATGACAATTTTGTTTATGTTTTTATTGTTAAATTAGAGAGACGTCCGAAATTAACCTTTCGAATGAATAACTTATGTAAACTTGAAAAAATATCTGTCATAATTTTACACAAAAGGAATTAAGAAAGAAATTAAAAAATAAAAATTACGCAAGAATTTTCTCATTACAGACAACCGAAATAATTATGTTTAATAGTTACGCAGTTGAAAATTCGGGTGTACGTGTGTCTAAAGCATTACTTTAAAACAAACAAAGAATGTTTATTTATTTATTTATTTCCTTCTATACTCTTACATACAGTTTATAAATGCATAGGTGAAAGTAAAACAAAAAAATATCCTTAATATAAAACATAGTAGGTAGTAGAGTGAAGTATGTTCGGCAACTGCATGTAAATGGTTAAAACTAATGTGGTTATGTTTTGTGAACACCTCACTAGGAGAACCTGTGCTGAGGTGTTCGCATGTATTATTATGCCGTCATAAGTGATAGCACAGTATCCCCCTCTCAAGGAAGACTCTCCTAGTTCTACCCATGGTGGCTGTATTGTACATATAGTAGGTGTAGGTAGCTGTTTTGAGATAGTCATCATAATATTATACAGACACAATGTAGTAAGTTGAGGTAAGTTAAGCATCATATCATTTATTTATTCATTTACATAAATGCTTTAGTAGTAGGAGTAAGTAAGGCAAATAGACGACTCAGCTTTGATATCACCTTATTGAAGTAATTTGTGCCAGAACAGCGCACAATGCATGCGAGTATACGAGAGCGCGAGGTGCCCCCACCCCGTGTAGTTTTTCCTCCGCGTAGGCATTGTTTCTTTCCGCGATGGATGGCGCACATTACTTCATCTGTCGCTTCCGCTCCTTTTTCCTATCTCGTATACTCCCTTCTTCCGCTTTCCTTCCTCCTTCTTCCCTCCTCACTTCCGGCCTGCGAGGGGATTCCATTTGACGGGGATTAAAGTGGGGGGGAGGGTGCTCAGCTGTTGAGCTCAACTGTGGATTTTTAGGATTATAATTATGTGTTATAAATAATTATTAAGCTCTTAGAAGATTCTTGTTTCACCGATGTAATTCGAGCGATTACAATAATGTCTTCAATCTTTTCAAAATTACTTTGTGGCATCATTTTAATTAAATGAAACAAATTACTTTAATTACAATAATGTTAGGCTGAAAATTTTTAATATGCTGCAAATTATGTGCTTATTAGAGGTTGAAAACCAATATTTCTTTTACATGATTTTAATGGGCGTACTTGATTTTCTTTAACCAGTGATTCCTGACATTATTTGGAGTAAAAAATTTAATTTTGGTCTCCGGTAACACATTTTCAATTTAAAACATTAAAACTCAGTAGATATTGAACAGATAGGGTCGGGGAGAGAGATTGGATGATTAATCAGTTGGGTGACCAGTTATTACAAGTGGATGATTTTTTATGAATTAATCATTGTTTTGAAATGCATTATTAGTACTTTACATTATTATTGAATTAGAAGTATTGGGAAACAATTAAATTATTTGAGAATTTTGTAGGAGTTTCTTCTCGCATTTAGTTGTTTAATCTTTAACATTTATTAATGTTAAAATAATGTTAATTCTTAACACTTGTGAATGTTTTCTATGGCAGCTAACAAGTCATTATGGTTTGTATTCAAGTATTTTTTTTAAATTGCAAACATTTTTATCATAATATTATTGAGATTACCATAAAGTCGGGGGCATTTCCATAAGCTGTGGCATTTGAAGCAGTGTGTTTGACAAGTAATTTAAATGATTAACTGACTGATTTAAATAATTCGCGGAATTTTATAAAATTTAAAACGATTGACAAAATAACGCGAAGGCCAAATTGCATAAAAATAAATCAAATGGAAAACCACCTGATTTTTTTTTATCTTCAAGTATCTTAGACAATATACGTACCTACAATTAGTATCAAGTGTCACGGGTCCTAGAACACTTGATTGACAAGGTTCCCTAGCATGACTGCAAACCGCTAACGTAAAAACAACAGTTGATGTCGAATATATTAAGGAAACTTGTCATTGTGAACTGTCACTTATTCGTTGGACTTCTGCAGTCATGTTTGGGAACGATGAGAAGTTATTCTGTCAATCCTCGATCAAGTGTTCTAGGAGGCCTGGTTGTCTTTGCTTATGTTTGTATCTTGAAAATTTAATGGAAATCTAAGTAAGCAATAAAATACGACCAAATATCAAACAAAATGATACAAGTAATCATCTCACAAATTAAAAAATATTGATTTTTTAAAAATGATTCAACCCATCTAAATAGGAAGTAACTCTAATAATATCTCATCCCCTCCCTTATTCCTTATGCGTCATAAGTTGACGCTGACTACGGAAAGTTCGGATGCTTGTTGCGGTGTTCACATAAAAAATCATATATCTCTATATATAAAAATGAACCCCTGTTTCCCTTGGTCACGCCATATCTTCAGAAAGACTTTACCTATTTCATTCATCTTTTTTTTTTAAGTTTAATAATAATTTTTAGAAGGTTCTTACGGAAAGAAAAATTAAGAAAATTGCGCAAAAAAATTGATAATTTCAGAAAACTTAACGACTGTTTTACCTTCAGAAGGCTGTCCCCGGGAGAGGGGAGGGAGAACGCGGGGAAGATGAAAGAGAATGCGGGAGGGGAAGGGGACGAGGTTGGTAAAGAGTTGGCGGAAGGGGAACGGGGACGAATGGGAAAGGACACGCAGGGAGAAACAATTTATTTATTTAAGTGGCATTGCAACGCATTCCGGGAATCAGCTAGTTATACATAAAAATTACAACTTTAGGAGTACAGCATTTTTGTGAGTTAATAAACAAAAACGAGAGCACTTTTTTATTTCATTTCACCTGACCAAACAAACGGTGAAACAAAAATAAAACCTTTATAGTAATAAGTTGGTAAGAGCAAAAATCTAAAACCAAATAACGCTAAAATGCCTTACCCAACCACAATATTTCAAACGTTCAAGTGGGTTCGGCTGGAGTAAAAACAATAAATAAAGCTTACCAATCGACGTGCAGTTGTCGAGCCTTTACCTGTAAAAATGGCGTGTAAAGGGAACTTTTCTGCACTGCTGGTCGGCCACCTGTTGCACATTTTCAACTGCACGGTTAATAAATTTAAATAGCGTTAGAATCTAGCTGCTGGATTTTGTGAAACTATTCCATAGCTACATAGAGGATCTACTCCAATGAAAAATATAATAAAAATATAAAGGTATTCGTATTATATTATTTAGATGAACAAACGCCGATTCTGACCATTTAATTTGTTTAAATATAAAATTATACTTACAATTAATAAATCCATTTCTAAACGATTCTTCTGCCTAGAATTAATAAACCGTAATTTTAAAGTTAGTAAAACATCATACCATCAAAACGCCCTGCTAGGTTGGAATCATTGCATCGGCCTCTTCTGGTGTCACGGCGAATCTTAGCTCGAAATTTATTGAAACCAAGTTTATCTTTCAGAACTTTATTTGCGGCCTAAGTGGTCGAGTGCAAGTTTTTGTATTTGTGTCGTTTCACAATTTAAAATTTTAAATAATACAGAGCATATTTGCGGCACGTTCCAAAGTGGAAGATACTCTCAGTATCGCCCTGGTGTAAGACCACTATTCAGAATCAAAACGTTGCTTGAAATGGCTTTAGCTTCTCCAACCACCCCTTCCCCACCTCCTTCCCCTCCATACCAGTGGTGAGATAATTGATATACCTTTTAATTAGAAAAATAATTTTTCAGTTTGGTTGGGGAATTTTGGCCTGAAATCCAAAATTTGGATTTGAATGAACGCGGGCTCAACCGGTCTACGCATACGTTCCTCTTAAGGCTCATATCTTTTACCTTTATCACTACCTCAAATCATTGCTTAGCGTGTATTTACTGCGCCCGGTAAAATGTACATAATCACTCATACTCACCAGATATTTCGTGGACCATCATTGTTACCGATCCCTGTAATAATTTATTGTAAAATGTTTACCACTTATTTGTGTATTATTTATTTAAAAAAAAAAATATATATATTTAAGCCTTTTTTCTTGATATTAAAAAGTAAACAAAAAACTGCAATAATCTGCTATTTTAAATTGGTATTATCGTCTGCAAACGAAAAATGTTTGGAATGTGAAAAATTGTGCCACTTGTGAAAGTCGAATAACCTTCCCCTCGTCGTGTAAATAATGTAAGTAGAAAGTAAGAACGTCACTAAATAGCCTCTTAATACGGTAAGAAGGCCTTGACGGGATACAAACGTAAATGGTTATGGCGAGGAGAGGGGAGAGGCGGAGGTGACTCGAGTGCGTCGTATTTTTAAGAAATAAAGGATACTCAGCTGTGAGAGAATACTGCAATGAAAAATATTATTATTAAATTTATTTTAGCACGATTTTCATGCTGTCTGTGATAAAACTGAAAGGCATAAAATAAATTTGTGAAATTGGAGTTCGTAAAAACCGGGAAAAATGACATGTTCAATGTCATTTATCTTAAAATGACATGTTCAATGTTATTTATCTTAAAATGACATGTTCAATGTTATTTATCTTAAAATGACATGTTCAATGATATTTATCTTAAAATGACATGTTCAATGTTATTTATCTTAAAATGACATGTTCAATGTTATTTATCTTAAAATGACATGTTCAATTTTATTTATCTTAAAATATACACGATTAAACTAAAATAAATAATTGTTTTATTTTTATTTTTTTACTTTTTTACTTAATGAGTTAAACCTCAAACTATAATATTTTAATTAATGAAGATAATATTAACGAAACTCAACTGAAAATCTGAAACTCTGCCATAGGTCACTCCAAGAGGTCGATACGTTTGGTGACTTAGCAGGGATGCCCGGATTAATGGATTGAGGTTTGTCCAGGTCTTGGCGGCGGATGCGTCTGCCCACCAATTGCGTGGCAGGCCAGATCGGGAGAGACTGGTTGAGGGAGGCAAAATGTCGTACTTCTATAAAACTTCTTTTAAAATATTATTACTAGCATATTTTTGTTTGACGTAAAACTTCTACTGAAAAAGTCGTATTATATTGTTTAAAATTTATGTATTTTCAGTAAAATTTGTGTTTTTTTTTCAACAAATTATCTCTGTATGGTAGCTAGGTTAAATTTCTGCGGGATACCATACAGTTCAAGTATCTATATATTGTAGAATATCTATTCATAGTCTAAAAGTCTAAAGTCTGAGAATGAAGACGTAAATTACCATAAGCGTGATTGAAGTTTAGTACTCGCTTAAAAATGATTTATAATAACTTTCCAACTTTAAAATAGATGCCTCTGAAATACAAGAAGAAAGACTATTAAAGTGAATTGACTACGAGAAAAAAAAAAGATAAATAACCACATCTCATAAAATTTAAAGCTCTGCATTATGTAGCGGCCTTAATAAATCATTGCACAGGTCATAAATTAGTTCATCGCAACGTTCAGACATACAATGGCTTTCTTTATTCAATATTCCGGGAGTGGCTCGTCGGGTTCTCCACAAGTGTGGTTGAAAAAACAACCCCAGTGTTAGGGATGCCCTCAAATTGCTGGGCATCGATGCGTTGTATTTTGCGATGCGATGTGCCTATTACATTAGATGTGAAACCATTTTATAGTTAATTAAAAACATCGGCAAAATAATTACCGACTAATAGCATTTAAAAGTATGTATTAAATTCGCATATGACTGCTTCAGCTAAGTGAAATGAAAAAAAAAAAAATAGGGAAAATGTAAATGTTTTAACGTTTTAACGAACATGACATATCTACATAGTTCTTAATGTAAATAGCGGTAGGAGCTTAAAAAAATTGCGTTCATGAGATTAGAAGCTAAGCATTTTTTTTGTGATATGGAGTAAATTTTCTGCTTCCGACTTTTCAAGATAGTTCATAAGAAGACCTCATGTTTATACAGGTTGTCCGGGGGTGAAGTGCATTAACTGCGGGAGGTGATTCTTTTTTTTTTTTTTTTTTACATTAGGTCCACACAGGAGGCCCTGAGAAAAATAATTTCCCTCAGGGCCTATGTCATCTTTGGGGATGCTGTGTGAAGGGTATTTTTAAGGAAAGGAAGGAGAAGACGTTCCGGGAAGGAAAAAGGTATGAGGGTTGGGTAGGAATCTGGGGTTCGATGTGTCTAGATCATCTGCCGCCAAGACCTAGATAAACCTTACCCCATGAACCCATTCTACGTGATAGTATAAGTAAAAAAGATAAATTTTTTTTTTCGAAATTCCAACTTCTAGGGGTACTTTTTTGGTAAAAAGATAAAATTACTACGGCGTGTACAGCCAACACTATTATTTTCCGGTATTACGATGCGTAACATTCACAACCGCCACAGTCGGGCCCGAATGACTAACGGCAAATTTATTGGGCAAGTTTGTACCTTAAGTCTTTTTGTATGGGAAAAAAGTTAGAATTTCGGAAAAAGTTATTTTTTTTTTTACTCCTACTACCATGTAGAATCACCTCCCGAAGTTAATGCACTTCACCCCCGGACACTATGTACATAGCTGGAAAAGTAAATCTAGAGTAAACATTTTTTAAATGATTTTATTTACACTGATTTCTTTACGAATAAAACAACCTCCGTCACAACAGTTAAACTAACGATGCTAAATGATGAATAATCATTTTCAAAATTTTATTTTTTTATTTTTGTACCCCAAATCACCCTAGCGGGTTGCATTAAGTATGTTAACAAAATATTGTATTATCAATTATTGAGGTCAAAGCATCACTTGTTAGGTAATAAGTAAAATAAAAACATTTTTTCTTCAATATTTGCAAAATTACTTTGTGGCATCATTTTAATTAAATGAAACAAAATACTTTGAGTAAACCACTAATCACATGTTATAATATCTACATGTTTCAAGCCGATGGTTTCTTTGTCAGGATAATAACATGAATAAAAATAACAAAAGAAACAAACAAGTATAGACAAAAAAAACAATAGAAAATATATTATTAAAGAGAGAGGTGATTAATTATCTAAAAATATCGTAAAAAAACAATTATATAAAATTATTTTAGAATAAATTTACATTACATTATAAATTAAAAAAGATATTAATATATTAATATTAATTTCTTTTATTCATATATTTTGTTTTTTTAATATTATTAATAATTATTAAAATGAAACCAATTTAAAATTCCTCTTGTATATTTTATCAGAACAAACTGGTTTTGAACAATTTCTTCATTATGGTATTCTTTTAACTTTGCAAAAATGTACCAATCTGAAAATGAACGTGATAGTGGAGTGTGACACGGTCCGGTCTGAAAAATAAAATAAGTTAAATGAAGATTAAAATTGATTTCATTGACTGAGCGTACCGAAGTTCTGTATTCACTCGACCATTTGGCATAATCTCATCTGACTGTAAATTTATTTTTTACGTTCTATTTCCGGTTCAAGATGGCGGCTGTGATGCTACATTTTTATCCCGCCATCGTAGTTCCTACTACAAGCTGTAAAATATGAATATTTATAAAGTACTTATGATTTTTAATGTATCATATTTGTTTGGTTTATGATAAAGTAGGTAGGTATTGAAGTATCTACTCACAAATCTTATAATTTTAGGGGAAATTTTGGTTCTTTTGGATGCGATACATACTTCTTTAATCTTCGCAAAATCACTTTGTGGCGTCATATTTAATTAAAAGAAACAAATAACTTTGTGTACACCACTATACAGGGTGTAAAGCATCGTACTTGACTTACTTTAACCAGTGATTGATTCCTGACATTATTTTAAGTAGAAAATTTAAATAAAATTTTTGTCTCCGGTGACATTTTTTTTGTTTGTAAAAACATAAAAATCAGTAGGTATTAGGAAGTTAGGGGCGGGGTGAGGATTTGGTTGGTTACTAGGCTTAGAGACTAGTGACGACATGTCGACGCGACATGTGGAAAAAAAATTCTTTGATTTTGAAGAAAAAGTTTTTGAAAAAAAAAAAATCTCCTCAAAAAAGTAACCGAGACCAAAATTTCGTTAACATTTTTTGCTCCAAATAATGTCAGGAATCACTGGTTAAACTAACTCAAGTACGATGCTTAACACCCTATGTAATAATAATTATCGACATGTTTTAAAACCAGGATAATAAGAATATATTATCCTGACGAAGAAACCTAAAAAATTATACTCATTACTATGGAATTCCACCAAGAAGTGGCAGTTCTAAAAATAGATATTACCTAAAACAGTTTTTATGATCTAGACTTTAGGATGAAACGTCGTTTTAGGTAAGCTAGACATCTAAACGACACGTGTCGTTGATATTTTGGAAACGAAACATCGATGCTCCAAATGACAATGTCTTGTTTGTTGCATTCCTGCCAACCGCCCTTGTAATGAGCCGAGACACGACAAGGAGAATGGTCGTTAATCACTGTAGGGCAACCGAGAACTTTAGTGGTAAGAAGTACTTGCGGTACTTAAGGGTAGTGGAAGAAGATGTAATGGACAATAATACCGATGTTTAGTGTTCCAAATCTTAAATGCTTGTATAGTTTCTTTGCTTTGTTCGTTCGGGAAATGAATAGATCTCTTTCATTTCCATTGATGTTTTTGTGTTAAATTTAGAAGTATCCCCTAACTATTTAAATAGATAATATACTAAAATTTATAACTGATCTGTCATTTTAATTACTACTGCTGCAATATGTTATTTCGTATTCATGTGAATTGTGTACAAATAGTTTCATTTAAAAAACACATATAACAATGTACTGAATACAACCCACAAAACATTAATTAGGATCATGTTCAAAAAACCTTATCTGCATCCAACGGAAAACCTCCTTATTACACATAAAATATAATATATTAGGAAACTATACATTAAAAAGATAATTCATAACAATTGCATAAAATCCTCACCATGCCATATAACTCACACACAAAATACAAGAGCAAAATCACACAATCAATTCCAAGTGCCTACAATTAAATCAACTTTTGCCAAAAACCACAAATCCTACCTCTCATCTCTAATATTCAACCCCTTTAAAAAGAAACCACTTACTCCATCACTGATAAAAATCTAAAATGGCTATATAAACAATGCAACATTTGGCTACTACACAAAAAAGAGAATGCATCATAAAGTTAATGCTAATCTCTTCCTAATCGATAATTCCTCATCCTTTATTTACACATTTTTTATTTCCAATTATAGAGATTTATTCTTTCTTCTTATTGATTTATTATTCTTGCAACTTGTATTTTCATGTTTATTTTCTGACTATTTTCCTGTTTTTATCTTTTTAAATGTTCTAATTATTACCTTTTTTCTGTTTTTTTTCTGTTTATTTTCTGTTTATTTTCTGACTATTTTCCTGTACACCTTTATCTTTTTTAATGTTTTAATTATTACCCGTCTCAGAACAGACAACGTCTAGTGAGGCGGGTAACTTAATAGTTATAAAATACTGTATTACCTCAATAAACGCCCGGGTTGCCGGCAATTAAATTGAAATTGAATTGAATGTTCCGTGGGCACAAATTATGAGTAGGCGGGATGGGTTCTGAGCAAATTTTACTAACAATTATAATTTATACTCTCTAGTTAGAGATGCTTTCTTTGAACTCTTTACAAAACCGTACAAACTCTTCTATTAGTAAAATTCTACAGCAAATTTAGACGGTAATTGCAGTAGTGTTAAAAAATGCTTAAGTTTAATTAGTAAATAATTATTGTAAAAGGCTTTAAGTGATATAAAATTAGCAAGAGAAGCGCTTAATCTTAACGATTTTTTTAAAAATATTTTTGACTATATGAAACTATGATTCGCATTTGAATGTTTTTTTTTTGATAGTGTGATAATGTGAGAGAAATTCGTTGGGTCTTTGACCAGATTTACCATGCTTACCACATATCGAAAATGCTGAATACAATAGCAGCCAAGCATTATTGTATATGTTTTAGGATAATGGTAGGCATATCCACCGATAGATCACGGAGATAATAATTATTATTTTAGTATAACACACAAGGTTAGTAATAAATGATTAACATTATAAATGCTCCTTATATCAAACTGTAATCCTATACGACTTTAAATTCGGTGCTATTCCTACAGCACGGGTACTAACTTCAACCGTACACGCCATCCGTACTTTTCACAAATACCCCGTGATAAATTGAATATCATTTTGATATAAATGGTGCAGATATATCATTGGACTGAAAAGTTTCCCGGCCGGAACGTTAAGGGTAGGTGAGGCGGGGTAGGTCTCGGGCTGCGGGAACGCATTTGCATAAAGGAATAAGGGTGGATTCCCGAAACCAGGCAAGAACCTACAGATATGTTTTAGATTCGCGATCGACTTTGCAAATTAGATTATAAGTAATCGGACTTGATAAATTGGTTCATTCCATTTTAAGACTGAATTATTGCGGTGAAGAGGGCAAAGAGAAAAGAGATAAAATTTTGACCCGGATTGATGAAACGCTCAATCAATATTTAATCACTTTAGCCATAGAAATATATTTTTGAGACGCTGAAATGTTTAAAACATTAAAATTCATTAGGCAACACTAATTTTAATTAATAGCTCGACAACGGTTAAGAACTTTGCAATCATTCTAAAGATAGCAGAATAATGTCAGCAGGTAATTCATAAAATTTTATATTATTAGATTGATTACCAAATTATTAGAAATTTCCGAATTCAATTGGATATCAGTAGCTGAATTGGCAGTATAGGTCGGTAAGGCAAGAGGATCTGAGTTGGAGTCCCAGTGGCGATCATAACTGAACGCAATTTTTTTTTTGAAACATATCGTCGTTGCGTATTTAATATGAACAATGTGACGATTTTGACGAAAATTAGTTAAATATACAGTTACTTTTCTTTTTTCTCCATCTTGTACAATATAAGCCATGTAAAAATGTCAAATAATTAAGAAAATATCAAATAATTAAGAAAATATCAAATAATTAAAAATAAATTATGCGAGGACAAACAAAATAGTACACAATAAAAAAATAAAATAATAGTCATACCCTCTGTATACCACTAAACAATTCAATTGCCTTGGTATGTACATAATATTAACATCATTTTGTGATGCCTAGCTATCGAATTTTATAAATTTAAATGAAATATTTTGACATTATTATGGTATTTCAATTATGACGAAAACTGTGTATGTGATTTGAACCATGTGAGAAAAACTATGCATATAATATGAAGCATGTGAGAAAAAACGCGTTAAAATTCAATTTTCTGGCATAAAATAATTAATGTTTGCCACACATATTTTCTTATAATGAACGAAATATATTTTTCCTACTTTGTCCATAAATTGAATTGTTATTTTCCGTTTCGTAATTTTTTAAACAGTTTTTAATGGTTTTCTCAGTATGTACTCAGTCTCACAAGATTCATATTCAATATGCAATCTATATATATATTATGAAAACTCTTCAAATACTTTTACTATATATTCCTACAGCAATTCCAGTAAAATGTCACATGGTTCATATTCTATATGCAATGACGATTTGTGATGTGTTTGTTAAAATTATAAAATGGGAAAATAACACTTTTTCTGGATAAAATCAAGATACTAAACAATAACTACCCCAATTTTTTTTAATAAAATACAACGAATTAAAAATAATGGATGCTCAAAATTGAATGATGACATGTTATGACAACAGTAATTATTGTGAAAAAAATATTAATTACCATCATTACCATTGTTTTTTCTGATTTTCAATGCATTTTAGCGAGCTAATAACCATTTTTAAAACAATAAGTTTGTACGCAGTTCTCATTTTCTTTGTAAGATGCAACTTTTGAGATATAGGCATTTCTGAATTCAAAAGTTGAAATAATTGACAAACCCTACTATGTATATACTGAAAAACAATGAATTTTCTATTGAATAATTTGTAAAATAACTTTTAACCAATTTAATATATTAGATAAGCACTTACTTCTAGATAAG
This sequence comes from Limnephilus auricula, assembly GCA_951813805.1. Classification (NCBI taxonomy): domain Eukaryota; kingdom Metazoa; phylum Arthropoda; class Insecta; order Trichoptera; family Limnephilidae; genus Limnephilus; species Limnephilus auricula. Next base: position 20,311,495 of record OX638404.1, read on the forward strand.
GTTGCATTATAAATCATAATTTACAAGAAAACTTAAACGATCCATAAAATTCGATAATATCTGTAACATGGAAACTAACAAGAAATCTTTCTTTGTCAAAATATGTCGAAGTTTTTTTGCAAAAAATTACCTGAGCAAATGAAAAACTGATTTAAGCAATTGATCATTCGAGTAATGGGGGTTGACAGTCACATATATTTATATCTGAAGTTCAATATTTTAGACACATATTTCTGTATTTGGAGTGACACTTTTCTGGATAGCGTAATGATTTGAAAGGAACAAAGTGAGATGTTTGGTTAACACTACATAACACAGAATCTCACACTTACATGTGCCAGAAAGATTACTCATGGCTCATCTCATCGCGTAATCAAAGAGAAAAACATGTTTTCCCTTTCTTTCATTCACGTACGTGCCTTCCTTTTATGTTGAGATTTTCATTTCGCATTGAATGCTTATTTAATTCTGATATCTTATGTTGATACTACTTTGTCTTTAAAGTTCTTAAAGGTCACTTTCTACGTCAGAGAACATCAGCTGTTCGTTCAAGAGCTTCGAATTTATATTATTGAATTTGATGTGACATTTGTATTGAAGAACTTTAATAACAACAAAATGTAGTCTCTCAGAGCCGCCACATAATCATTTTGTTGGGAAATTGAATTAAATTTAATTTTACGACGATTTTTTTATCTTTCTCTGGTCAATCTTTTATTCTTCTACTGATTGGATATATGTATTTGATTAATTAATTAATTACAAGGCTAGATATTCACTAAAATCACATCTTTAAAGTTTTTGCTGCTGATATTTTGCTCTATATTTTTTTTCATGTTTTTCTTGCGGATATTTTAATCTGTTTCTGAACTTCAAATAGTTTGGCTCAAGGAACTAGAAAAATCTTTTTAGAGACGTCTTGATATCCAATTTAACAATACTATTCATGTATGTAGTAACACTACGCATCTTTTGATTGAAGAATAAGTGAGAGCTTTACCATGTGTGAATGAATATGTTCTTTGTCGTCAACTGAAATCAAATACATATCAATATTGTTATGAAGACATCTACAAGCCTCTACCCATACTAGCACTACCATTGAACCTTCATGGAATGGCCAAACAAAGGGATGCCTTAGAAATAAAGACAAGTGAACAAGAAGATATGATGAAAAAAATGCGCGAAAAGGAAGAATATGGCGGAGGGCGATAGAAAGCCAGTGAAAGCTCTCTCGCCCCATTGGTCCTCGGAGCTGACTAATGCCATCTCATTCTTTATCACTTGTCGGGGTATTTCCCTCTCTGTTCCCGGATCAGGCGGGAAGCGGAACTTCCTTTGAAAGCCAGCTATGCGTACGCGGAATTTTTTTTTTTTCAAAAAGCCATAAAATCACGGAGTGAAAGCTGAAAGGGCGAATCAAATAAATCAGCTTAAATACATTAAATATTAATTATCGTTCTGCTTTACTTTTAAGTGAATTTCTAACTCATAGCTCTATCCAAATAAAACCGATAAAAAAACAACGGAACATTGGCAAATTTTACATCAATTTATAGAATATAATAACATTCCTCAATAACAATAAACAATGTAAGTAATCACCGACTAATCTTCTGCATGAGTTGTACATATATAATTTTATTGACATATTTTACGTCATGATTACTGTTTCACAGAATTATTATTTATATCACATGTTTATAAAAGCCTCAGGCAGGCTGAGGGGATTTGATAAAATAAATTAACAAAAGTAAAAAACAACAAAGCTATACTTATTGACTACCCTTTATTTTTCAATGTTTTCAATAAGAAAACAATGGACTCTATTTGCAACCCTATACTCTAGAAACTACCTCCTAAGCCACGGTTCAAGTAACAAACCCTGTTTTTCACCCTCAGAACATAGGAACTGAAAACACACATGAATGCATTCTTGAAATCTATAATAATGTTCGAGAAATATTTATACTTAAGAGAATGAGAAATAAGTAGACTGGGAAGTAACAGAATCTGTCATTATAATCAGATCTGCACCCCTAGCATGGTCGATCGATATGAAGTTACCGACCGATTGTCGGTAACTTCTCATCGTTCTATAGGACACTGCAGATCGCAAACCAATAGGTGACAGTTCACAATGACTAAGTGTCCTTAATATATTCGATATCAACTGTCGTTTGTACGTTAGCGATCTGTAGTTGTCCTAGGGAACAATGAGAAGTTACCGACGATCGGTCGGAACGGATTGCCGACGATCGGTCGGTAACTTCATATCGATCGACCATGCTAGCACACCCGGTCATTAAATAATAAAGGTGAATATCTACCACTCTGGAAGAAGTTTATTAAATTTTCAAAGAATGCATGATTTTCAGCTTACGGAATTTATTAGGTAGGTATATATGTGAATCTCATCGGTTTTTGATTCCATGAACTCCGGATCCGGAAGGAAGAACCTTACCACTCTTCCACAGCGACCGTTAAACCCGTCTGTACCTACATATTTTGATCGAATTGGATGCATTCATATAATCCACAACATTATATCTATATTACGTATGTCGTTGTGAATTCTTAGAGAATTCTTAGGAACAGAAATTATCCTAATGGATGTTATATTATTTAAAAATACTCTTTTGTGTAACGAAAAATGTTTCAAATCACACGTCTTAAGTAATGCCTATGTTTCTGTTTCCTGCAATGCTAAATGAAAAGGTTCCTCGTTTTTGGGCTGTACAAACGATTTTTTTATCACATCGAAACAAAAGTGAAAGGAATCAAAGAAATAATGTTTTTTCCTTTGGTTCCCGGTGCTTTGTTACATGATATCTTTAGAAATATAGTGAATGAATGCTCAGAATTTTTCCTCCTTTAAGGAAAATAAAAGGCGTGCGAGTTTAGAAAGGTATTTATCTATCTGTATCGTAGATTCATAACTTTTAAAAAATCATAATACCATACAGAAAGAGAATTTCTCAGCACTGAACTAATAGTATCTTTGATCATTATTTTATCTGAATAACAACCAAGCTGCATCTGTGTTGTTTAGTGAATTGTCCTGTAGGTACGTAGAAAGCATTTGATTTACAAGGCTTATTATACTCCTGTTATTCTGATCCATAAATAAAAAAATAAGTATCGACTAATTTGACAAGATAATAATTGGTAACCAGCTTATTCCTGGAGGACTACTTGATCTGGGGGTTAGTTATTCTGTCAAAATCTAAGCATAATGAACCAAAAGTCCATAAATGTTGTAATTGATAATTTTTAGATCACCTTAACTCCGTTAAAAACAGGTATCTATAAAATTATCTAAAATCTGGTAGATTTATCTACAGGCAGGAATACTGTGTTTCTTCTTACTCTATTTTAAAGGTTAGTGCTCCGAAGAAACATCGGCATTCAGTCGGGAGATACGCCAAACGCGTGACTGGACAACAATCAAATAAGATTCGCATTAATTTTGTGCACGAGAATGGATTGTTTTTACGACTCGTTCACCTGTTTAACAGCTTGACCCAGAAATTAATTAACGGGTTTTGTATTTTGTCCTGCATAGGTCAATCTCTCACCAACACTCCAACCATCCCAGACCCAGGTTCACTAAACTTCTTCTCTCTCTTAAAAATGACTATTCTCAATGCATCTCCAAGAAATACTTCAAGTCTAAATAAACAAACACATATTAAGATATAAAATTAAACAATTTTTTCACTTTTTTCCACTTGTTTATTTACATCAGGACCGGTTTCGTCCTACTACGGACATTTTCAGACAGGTAGTTGGAATTCTTATGCTACGGAATTTATACAAACATAGGCAAGGGTACACAACATTGTCTCTATATGATAAATGTTTATATTTTATTAATTTAAGTTATTATAAGTTATTTTGTTAAGTTAACGTACATATAGGTAATAATAAAGTTTATTATTAAAATTATGAATGACGATATATAGCAAAAAGATATTTATAATTTTTACTATATATCATCATTCATAATTTTAATAATAAACTTTATAATTACCTATATGTACCTTAACTTAACAAAATAACTTATAATACTGGTTGGGCATTTACACAGCTACACTTACATACATACATCTATACAAACCTATACACATACATGAACTGCTGTACTTGTAGCTAGTATTGTCACATTTCCTTCCTACCCTTCCCTATAAACTTGTCACTTTTTCCTGTTACCCACATCAGTCAATAATCGAACCTCTTACCGCAAACACCTCTGCATTTTTAATTTCGCATCCGCATCCGCTCTTCAGCTATCCACCGCTCTAAGAAGAAATATTAACACAGTGCAAAGTTAAAACCGGCCAAAAGAAGAATGTGCTATAAATCCCGCAGTGAGTAATTCTCTCCTTTCCTTATGTGCTTACTTCTACTTAAGCAATAGTCAAAACATACCCATTTCAAGGTCCTTCGTTTACAAAATAACACAAAACACGCATCAAATACCTTAAATTAACAAAATAGAAACATTCATCATATAGAGACAATGTTGTGTACCCCTGCCTAAGTTTGTATAAATTCCGTAGCCTAAGAATTCCAAGTACCAGTTTGAAAATGTCTGTAGTAGGACGAAACCGGTCCTGGTTTAAATAAACAAGTGGAACAAAGTGAAAAACATTGTTTAATTTCATATCAAATACAATGGAATTCCACCATGAATTAACAATTAAAAAAACTAGACTCAATAACACATTTATAATACTTTATTATCTTTCGCTGAGATATAATTGTAAATTATACTTCTAAAGATCATGCATTAAATTTCTCTGTCCACCACCGCGAAAAAGAAACTTGTTCGCATATAATTTCCATGAAATCCCTCTGCCATTTTCACAGACAATAATTTCAAAGTGCCCCATCGTTGGAAAATCATAAAATGAAATGAGGAAAGCATTCAGCTTTATTTTTTAGGCACTCACAATCAGGCTTTCGATGACCTTCCTCTATAGTAGTTAGCAATCTGCCTGCAGGTTTTCATAAAGCAAGATATACTTTTTTTTTAAATACATAAACAGGAATTGTAATCCACAGAACTTAAACAGGACTTAATAATATTTCCATTTTCATAATAATATGTCATATTCGAAATGATTAACGAAATATCTATACTATTTATTAGGATTATTGCAACATTTAAAAGAATATTATACGTAAAATACAATCACATAATAAACATGAAAACATATGTTTACAATTCCCCTAACATAACACTTTAAATGTAAGACATTGTGTACGGGCCGAGATGCAGAATAACAGAGGTATGCACACACTATACGTATGAGACTAACTAACTAACTAACTAACCATCACGCCGTTTCCCCGCAGGGGTAGGCAGAGAGGACGGACCGCCAAACAACTCGGTCTTGGCACACACTCCTTGCCTCATTCACATTCATACATCTTATAAGTATACATACTATATATATACTCATATAAGTATCTGATTTACTTGATCGTACCACGTCTTCCTTAGGCGTCCTCGGCTTCTTCTACCATTCACATTCGCGTTATAAATTCTCCTTACACTTTCTTCATTCATTCGCTCAACATGCCCAAACCATATAAGCGTTCCTTTCTTAATCTTATTTATTACGCTCACATCAGCCTTGCGTTCTTTTCGGATCTCCACATTCCTCACACGATCATACACGGTTTTACCACACATACGCCTCAGGGATCTCATTTCTACAGCATTCAGTCTGACGTATGAGACAATATATGAAATTCTAATGAAACAATAAGGATGTACCAAAACAGAATTATATGGCGGTCAATCCTCTTGGCACATATGTATGGTAAAATGTCGTGATGGTTAGTCAGTTAATATATAATAATAATACTGTAAGGGTGCAGTTTTTTATAAATTTTAAATGAGCTTTATTTTTCGTATTCCTTTCATTCTTACCAGCATCGTCAAGTTAAAACTTTACAAGTTCCCTTCTTTATTATGCCTTCTAATTCGTATTTTACCGGTCCCCGAAGAGCAATTGTTTCGCGGTGCTGTTAGCATTATATTTCCTCGGAAGACTTATTCTGTATCGCAATCCTACATGAGTTTGTGGCTTTGGGAATGTATTTCCTTACATTTGCATAAGGTGCTTTTTCTTTCGAAGTTGCTTAACGTAAAAGCCGACAGAGCGACACCCTACACTAACTTGTTAATTATGTCAAGTTTTTTTTAATCAATTTAAATAGGTACGGGAGACTTGTGTAAAACCGTATACCTTAGGTAGAGGCTCTATAGTTTAGTAAATTAAAATAAAATTTGGTTTATAATAATTGTTTTTATTAATGAATTTACTAAGGAACAAAACACAATAGAAACATGTCAGAAAATCTTATTCATATCTCAATAATAATCTCAATCCCTATATCATCTTTGGGGATGCTGTGATGAGGGTCTTTTAAAGGAAATAAAGTTCTGGGAACGTAAAAAGGTATGAGGGGTGGATAGGAATCTGGGGTTCAGTGGGTCCAAGAGCGACGGACGTATGAATCCATCCACAGCTGTGCAAGGCGATGGGTCGGGAGAGTCCTGCTGGCCAAGTGGTCTTCCTCAACCAGTTTCTCCCCATACATGCTGTACGACCATAGACGCATCCGCCGCCAAGACCTAGACAACTTCAACCCATGAACCCGGCCATCCCTGCTAAGTCAGCAAGCGTAGGGAACCACTTGAGGTGGTATAGTAGGGGTGTTGGCTATCCAATAAATCGTCTCTCGGAACTTATACTCGCCTCCCAAATTGATTTCGGAACCATTGCTTTCGAAAGATGTTGATAACTAACTAACCATCACGACATTTCCCGCAGGGGTAGGCAGAGGGGACGGACCACCAAACAACTCGGTCTTGGCACACACTCCTTGCCTCATTCACATTCATACATCTTCTTATACATACTTTTTATTATTCTGACTCTTGACATGGCCCGACTCAAGTATCTGATTTATTTGATCGTGCCACTTCTTCCTGATGATGATGTTGATCATTTTGATGAAATAAGTGGTGTGTATATAGTGGTTCGTTTATTAAGGTTTATTTTCGTTAATTTATAATACCATTTTATTTCATTGAAACCTTAGTAATAACACGAGTACAACACTATCGGTGCATTTGCGGTTTAAAAAATCAAAAGAAAACATTACTGCAGCACCCAAATTTAATATAATGCAGGTACACCGTAATATTACTTTAGCCTGAAGGCAATTGAGGCGTCTCCCAAAATTTAAACATGTAGTTAAAAAGAAAAACCTCGCTTATAAGTTGGTAAGAATATTAAGGTCTCGGCATAATGGGCGATATGAATTATGGAAGGTGCTAGAACATGAACCTATGTATTATTAATGAGGTTTCGTGTAGAATTTACGTACTAACTGACTGACGTAACGTAATAATTTAGCTTTATAGGCGAACTTTAGAAGAAGTGGGATTAGCTAAAGCTTTGTGCTCTCTTTATGCTAAACTTAGAAATGTAATTAATTTCATATTTATAAAGGAAGGCCTTAGACTGTGAAAGTAATTCGAGAGATACTTTACAAAATGTTCACTTAGTGTTAGGTGAGATGACTTTTAAGATCGGTGCTTGGCTAATTTCCATAGCGGCAGTTTTGCGAAATATCAGTTCAAGGTAGATTAACAAATACCTAACATAAAACATTAGCATCTAATATTACTTTTACTATCAGATTTATATACCTAATGTGATATCCGCGCAACAGTTCCATCATTGATTAAGTTATTGTATTAATTAATTATGTTGTTTTATTTCACTTTTTTCCATCTAAGATAAAATATAGTATACTAGCTGACCCGGCAAACTTCGTACCGCCTCAGAATCAATAAATGTTGTGTTTAATTTATTAGCTGAAATAAATTAAGTTTTTATTAAGTTAAAATAAATAGGTACCTACTCTAAGTTCAAAAAATGAAATCGAGCTGTTGACTAAGCACGAAATGTTCGGCACACTACATCATTGACAGTTCGAATTGATTCAAATTATGTCGACCAACGCACATTATTTGAAAAGCCGTTCCATACAAGATATATGAACAAAATAATTTTCTTCATAATTATTTTTCCCGTGATTTTTTCCGATGTTTTAATTAATTATTCTGTTAATCGGGACGGAGACAAATCCAACAAATCAAAGATCATAAAAATCGGTTCAGCCGTTCTGAGTTTTAAAAGGTGTAGTTACAACCCGACTTTGTTTTATATATTAAGAAGATATGCACCTTCCAGAGTGGAATATACTCTCAGTATTGCCCTAGTGTAAGCCCCAATTCGGAATTGAAATGCTTGAAATGGCTTTTGCCGTATTTGGTGGCCGGGTATGAATAGACAAGTAGTACCATGGCAATTCCAATCGGTGATGGTTGTGAAGCTGAAATAACTGTGAAGTACGTGCCCAAATTGTGGGCTCCTGGCCTTCAAGTGTGAAAGCCATCTACCCACTTTGTAGGCGCCTAGTGCTCCAGTGGGTAGCTTATATATCCACAACTCAGTACCTAGGTTTTGGTTGGTATTCACTCAGACCTTTTTTATATTTTGGTGTAAAATGGTTAGGTTACGTTGGGCATTTTATTTAATTCAAAATTGACAGACGAAAAAAAAATCATTTTTATTGGATTCGTCAGATCCATGTGTCAAGGCGTTTGGCTCAGGTCAAAGGCTGTACTCCTCCGCATCGTCTGCTCAAAAGCCTCTGCAAAACATACATCAAAGGTCTGCCCTCATTTCGGAAGCCGGAAGCGGGTATCTGCCCAATTATGGGGGGCAACGTGAGGGCTTAATTTTCAATTTAACTTTCGACACACGGTGAAAGCAGCTCTGTTTGGCGCAAACTTTCATCAGCCGCTAGTCAGGCACATGTGCGAAGTGTGGAGTACCCTCGCCAAATGGAAATCCGTACACAAATGTATTGTCGCAAACTGTTGCAAGTTATAAATGGAGACGGGTTGATGCCGGGGCTGACGAAATCAGTGGTGTCTGGAACAGAATTCATCTGCCAAAAACACTACCCATGTATATTATGCATGCAAACAAAGGCATTACCTGATATGACTTGAGATTTTCAGGGCCAACATTAAGACAAGATTTTTTAGGCATAGCACAAAGGGTAACAATTATTATAAGCAATAATTATTAGCCTGAAACACTCATCCATATTATTATTTTGTGTTTTTTGAAGTATTATTTTTGTTTTTCCTTTTGTGTTATTTTGTTACTTTAAGTAAATAATTGTTAACCTCAACACAGGCTTGTCCTAGTGAGGTTAAAAATTGTATTTTAAACTGTTATACCTAAAATGTGAAGAAGAAACAATAAAACAATATTGAAAAAACCTCCCGAGAAAAGATACATGTCGCAGTTGGTTGTTTGCAGGTAAAAAAATGCAATAAGCGATAATTGTTGAATGAAACACTAGTATATATTGAATAATTTGGCGGGTAACAGATGAGGCGAAGTAGCTTAATGGTAGAGCTCTCGACCGGCAATCGAAGAGGTGCGGGTTCGAGTCCCGTCGGCGACATGTATCTTTTCCTTTTTATAACTTTTGAAGGTTATTCCCATCAATGTAATGGTGACCGGATAACTCTGATAACTGAATTCAACTCAACACCTCTTTTGAAAAGTCACTAAAAGTGAAAGAAAAAATTGTCAAATAGCTTACGTTAGGTTAGGGTTTGAGATATTTTTCTTTTTTTTATAGCGTTTAATGACTTTTCAAAGAGGTGTTGAGTTGACTTGATTCTGAGTTATCGTGGAACCCAGTGTAATATATAATTGAAGAAGAAGATTATTAATTATAAAATTTTAAAATCTTTTATTTTACTGTGTCTTGTTCATTTTAATATTTTAATTTAGATTATTAGTGTTATCTCCTTCCTTGATGATATTAGTATAATGATTTATTTTTGGGTTATTGTGACGTGTTGTGCTGCTTCATTCTTTAGAAAAAGTTTCAGAACACATAATGGTGTCCATCAATAGGACAGGTGTGTAATCCGCATCTGTCCTGATGATGGACACCGTATGGCTGTCCGCGGCTAAAGAATGAGATAGCGCAAAATACGAAAATACATTACCTGATCAAGTTCAGGTATTCGTTGAATACAAAACTGTTGAGTTAATTTTACATGCTATTTACAGATAATCACACGGCGTCCATGATTGTAGACCAGAAGCAGAGGTCGTTGCAAAAATAAGATGGGCAGACGGTTTGACAAGAACTACTAAAGTCAATGGGTGAATGCTGTCTGGAATCGGATAATATGGATAGTTTTATGGTGACATATTTATTTCCAAATCAGGACGCAAGAAGGCTCATGAAGGATGTAGTTGTAGGTACTTACCTGCTTACCTTATTATTATTATATTATTAGACGACCGTCCGTGGTCTAGTGGTAAGGCACTTGACTCCCATTCGGAAGGTCGCGGGTTCGAACCCGGCGTGCGCAAATAAAGTTTATTTGATTAATTTGTGTTATTTCACAATTAATTAATAAAAATAATATATGTTATATTTGCGGCACGTTCCAGAGTGGAAGATACTCTTAGTATCGCCCTGGTGTAAGACCACCATTCAGAATTGAAACGTTGCTTAATAATGGCTTTAGCCGTGTTTAGTGACTAGATCTGAATAGCCAGGTACTTTCCCACCTTCCTCTTCCCTATCTCCTTCCCTACCCCACTTACCTTCAGCTTCACAACATACTCCAATTGGGGATGCCATAGTCTCACTGGCTCCAGAGGGGAGCAGTTGGGACTCTTGTGAGGTTTCTCTATTAAAAAAAATACATTAAATAAAACCGCCAAGAAAGTTTGAAAGTCGAAGCAAAGATATAATAGTTCAAAATTTTTATCCAATTGCGGGTATGTATGTTTTTGCAACTTTTTTAATGATTCAGGTTTGTTTAAACAGTTTATGAATAAAAACAAGTGGTACACGGAGAAAAATGTTATTCTAAAATACGATAATTTTATTCGTAAAACGGGACTAAAGCTCTTACGAACAAATTAATAGGGTTTCAATGTTTATTGGCGGGAAAATGTAAGAATAAATTATTATTATTAATTATTAGAACAAATTTCGTACGTATACCAACAAATTATTCTTACATTTTCCCGCCAATAAATATTGAAACCCTGTTAATTTGTTCGTAACAACTTCAGTCCCGTTTTTAACCGTTTTTACGATTAAAATGATCGTATTTTAGAATACATTTTTTCTCCATGTATACGTAGCGGCTCCCGATTATAATTTTTATCTGCACTAATCTTTAGACAGTTGCAAGACTGAAGTTGGGGAAAGAACAGAGAAAGGAAACTAGAGAGGATAATTCCCACCTACTAAGATGCTGTCACTAATTCAATATAGAAAGGGCACTTCAAGCTCGATTCAATTCGATAACATAATATCAAACGAAGATTTTTCGACTTTCAAAATTATTCATTTTAGCAGTCTGAAATCACCCACCTATAAATGTGTAGAAATATAATTTCACGCAAATGGCACAGCGCGTAAATAATAAACCAAAGAAAACGCTAAACAAATTACTTTTCCAAGAAAATATATTCATAAAATTGAGGCATCCTTTTGGATTTGTTGAAGAACTCGTGTAACATTTTGTAAAAAAAAAAAAAGCTTATTTACAAAAACAAAGTGCACACGAGAGGAAAAGAGTAAAAGAGGGATACAATTTACAAATAAACTATCTTAGACGAATAGCAAAGTAAATGAATTTCTCTGAACATGATAATAACACGAATGGTTAATGAATAAATTATTAAGAACGAATTTAGTGATTGACAGATAATAGCTATTTTTATAGTGCGCATATGCGAGTATGTAGATATAGATACCTTATACATCTAAGGATGATTTAATTCTTTTTTTACATGACTTAAATAACTGGTACTATTCCATTGATGACTATCAATGTAGCTCTTTAAAATTACTTACATCGTTGAAAATGTATCTGAGAGACATTAAGGATATGCTTTTTTTTATTTTCTTTAGAAACATTATAACAAAATTTTTGTCGATATGAAAACGTTTTGACATTATATTTCGACTTCTTTTACCATCATGTATTCAATTCTAGCAGACAATTGTTAAAATGCATATTTATTGTTATCAAGTTTGTTGAACTCCATTTTTTTTTTAAAATATATATAAAAATTAAAAGTTTTAAGTTCGAAAACATTTAACGACAACTATAATATCCAAACTACATTATCCAAATACTAGCACGGACTTTAGAAAACAAATACTAAAAGTAGAAGATAATACATAAATACATAAGTTTAACTGCCTGGAATCTAATTTGAACCTGCATTAATGCTACATATTATATGAAATCACATAGCACTCTTCTTAGGGTAAATTTCCTTATACACAAAAATTATATGAAATGATAACTAAATTTTAACAGTTTATATTAGATTTTTATAAGAAAAACTATTTATAACTTTTAAAGGTAGAAGAAGATATCAATAATAATCTCAATTAAAAATATGAAAATGAACAAGACACAGAAAAATAACACATAATGGTCCCAGTGTCTGTTTTAATTTAGATTATTAGTGTTATCTTCTTCTTCAATGATAGTTTCTATTAGATTCCAAATTTAGGTTGTTCCCTACTTTGTACTAATAACTAATATTTTCCAAACAAGATGTTAGGTATGATACACGCGATGTTTTCCTACACTTTACGTGCTTATAAAAGCATATATATATATTAATGCTCTAAACGACCATATTTTAAGACAAGCCCTGCAGGCGAAAAACGACCACTCTCCCCCTTAAGTTTAACCGACCCGAAAGCTGATTATAGCGAGACAGGGACCGTGGATGAAATCACATACGATTTTTTCAGACCTGATTTGTATGGGAAAAATTCAGCCAGAAGTTTTACCAATTGCAAATTTTCATATAAAAAAACGGATACAAAAAAAATAAACTACTAATAAAACTGATGTATGAAAACCTAGCGGCGTAAACTAGAAGCGCTCATTATTCGACGAAGAAATTCAAAGTTATATTGCCAGCCGCCTCTGGTTATATTGAGTCTTTCGGAATGCTGTGTGGAGGGTAATTTTTAGGAAGGGAAGGAGAGGATGTTCTGAGAAGGAAAAGGGTATGAGGGGTGGGTAGGAATCTGGGGATCAGGGCGTCCCCTCAACCAGTCTCTCCCGATCTGGCCTGCCACGCAATTGGTGGGCAGACGCATCCACCGCCAAGACTCGGACAAACCTCACCCTGTGAACCCGGGCACCACTGCTAAATCACCAAACATAGCGAACCACTTGGAGTGACCTATTGCCAAGGTGTTGGTTATCCAATAAATGGTTCCCGGGCGGCTGCACTTCTTGCTTCATCCACATTCAAACACATCCACATTCAAACATCATATTTGCATTTAAGAATTGTTTTTGAAGACTTTTCTTAGGTTAGTCATGCGACATATCGATTCTGACCGAACCGACCTGAAAGCTGATTTTCGCAAGACAGTACGAAATTTTCAGACCAAATTTGTATGGGAAAAATTCAGTGCGGATAATTTTACCAATTGCAAATTTTCATATAAAAAAACTGATGCAAAAAAAAAACTGATTCACCTTCACCCAAGCGGCGAAATCTAGAAGCACTCATTATTCGACGAACAAATTCACTAAAAGTTATATTTCCAGCCGACAGATTCGCCCGTCAAAAAGAAAATATTTAGCGTAAAACCTTCAGGACAAATTTCACTACAAAACAGTAGCAGTACTGAAATCGTAAGGTGTATATTTTTTTTAATATAAGGCATCCTCACTTCAAAATTTTGCATTTCGACGAGCCTCATGTAAATCGAAATTGCGGCTTAAAAAAGATTGTCGGCTTACATGTTTTTGTATTATTTCGACTACGACAGGTTTCGGAACATTGATAATATATTATATTTTTGACTTTCCATGGAAATTATCTCAGGATACGTTATTAAACTTCGGTAAATTTTGACGTTTATGAAAAATTGCCAAAAATAAAACGTTTAAAATATTGGCAGCCAGCTAGCTACCTAACGGTGATTTTAAATACTGGGTAGGTACTTTATAACTTGCGGCTAACTTCACGGCTAAACACAGCGAGCATAGTAACACGGCCGATATCAACAACCCGTAGCATTTTCCTTATAGGTTTTGTATGAAAATGTTTTTTAAAAAGATGGCGGATTTCGATTTTCGGGCTTTGATTTAAGGGGTTTGTGCTAATGTTTGTGTTCAGTCTTGCCATTATAAAAAAATATGGAGAAGCTTATCACTGGGTAGGTACTGTATGTATGTACTGTAGGTAAAACTTTTTTTCACGTATTTCAAATTAATGATATGAAATAAAAAAGGCACCAAAGATGGTAGGTACTTTCTTCCATCGTATTACAAATTAATGATATGAAATTTTCAAAAATTACCAAAGATGGTAGCATATTTTGCCAATACATAATTGTTGGTTTTTTTATAGACATTTATTTTTTTAACCGGTTTTTAAAAGTTTTTTTTCGGTAATTTTTTATTGCAAGTAAATTTATTTTCATATAATATTTTTTGTTCAGTAATAAAAATTTGTAGAGTGCCGTTTCTGTGTAAAATCCTCGATGCCAGGGATGGTTTCTACATATGATATTGAGATTTGGAATTATTTGATATACTATTCATCCGATTGAGATGAAACTTTGGTAATTTGCACATATAATGGTAAGCTCTGGCGTCATGAAATTATTTCCAATGCTATTCATCTGATTGCGACAAAACTTTTGGGATTTGATGTGTCCATGCCCGGGATAATTGTTATGCATAATAGTAAGCTTAGGCATTATGAAATTATTTCCTATACTTTTCATCCGATTGAGATGAAACTTTGGGAATTCGATGTTGGCATGCTCGGGATGGTTTCTATATAAAAGAGTAAGCTCTGGCATTATAAAATTATTTCCAATACTATTCATCCGATTGTGATAAATTTTGGGGATATGATGTGTGCATGTTCGAAATGGTTTTTAAATATAATAATAAGCTCTAGCGTAATGAATTTATTTACAATAATATTCATCCGATTGCGATGAAACTTTGGTGAGTTATTGTGCGCACGCCCGTGAATTTTTCTTTATATAATGGAGAGCTTTGGCGTTATCAAATTTTTACAAAAAATTTCAATAGGTGTAACGGGCGTTATTAGAAAAGTGAGTGTATATCATATAATTTAGAAACAATTTATTAGTGAAAAAATTGAGCGGTAAAATTCTAGGCCCCTTTTTGCGAGAAAAGGCCCATACTGAACGCCTTAACCAGGGCGACCAAAGTGGCTAAGTAGCGGGTGTACAAAATAGAGCGATTAACTTACAGTACTCTTGCTTCATCCACATTCAAACATCGATTATTTATCTTCAAATATTTAATTTTTCAAAAAATGTAGACACACACTTCTTGCTTCATCCACATTCAAACGTCAAATCGCTTAGTGCTTTAACCAATTAGTTGCCTTGCAACGGGCAAAAGCTAGTGGATATTATTGTAAATAGAATATTTTACTAAAATGAAAATTTCATTAAAAGTTCTTCATCTTTCTTGCCTCGTCAAACTGTACCAACATTCATTCTAATTTTTTTTATTTATTTACATCTGTTGAGGCTTTTACATACATATAACAATTTTTACAAAATTATACTCGTAAGTAGTGCAGGAAACGACTGTTTAAAACACCTACACAAAAATAAATATAAACTTATATAAACCTAAACCTAAACCTATATTTTGTTAACATCTTTGTGTCAAAATAATATCATACATAGATAACTATCATATATTTACAAGATTTTTTATTAAAATGATGATAATTATTGTCCCCTAAGTGTATATGGATGTATGTTAAATATATAGATATTTTAGGTTGTTGGATTTTATAGGATTACTATGCTCGAAAAGCATTACGAACACACAACATTTTTTGTAAAGTACGTAAATTCTTAATTAGGCACTCCTTCAAACATGTAAATCATTCAATTACAACGAGTAAAAATCATTAATTATCTATAGCAAGGCTGCTTATTAAGGAAACAAATTATTAGCTCCAGTTTAACCTTCATTAATAAATTCACAAAATATTCCGAATTGTTTTAATTAATCGAGAGTTATCGATAGTTGGAAAGGCTCTAATGATTAAATATTTAAGTTTTTGCGACGGAGCCACCCTCCACCCTCACAGCGGGACCAGGGGCTAATATTTCAACTGGGGTGGTAAATCCAGGGGGATGGTGGACGGTGTGGTTTTATTCAATACCATCGATTGTGTAACTAATGCGATGCCTTTGGAGAGATTGGTTTGATGGTGGTAGGTTATAGGCAATGAGGTGCGTGAAACAATTTTGTTTATTAAAATGACCAGTTAGATAAGAAAGCTGGTAAGCAGGAACATTACATTATTTAGTTCATTATAATTTACATGTGATTAATCTAATTTAAAGTGTAAGTATTACTTTTTTTTGGAAAGGCAAATATCACGATAATGAAATACCTAGTACATTGCGTAGCCTTAAAATGCTTTTTTAGATGAATAACTCATAAAGATTCCGTCTGGAGCCAGTGGAATATGGGACTACGGCATCCCCATTTTAGATATGTTGTAAAGCTGAAAGAAGTGGAAAAAATGAAGGTTGTGAAATATCTTGCTATTGCTACGGTATATTTAGGAATGGAAGGAGAGGAACTCCTGGAAAGGAATAAGATATGAGGGACGGGTAGAAATCTGGAGGTAAATGTGTTCAATAGGGATGGACGTGTGAATCCATCCTTCCCACCCTCAAGGTGCTGATTTCCACATATCATTTTTTAAGTTACTTTCCCTATTCCGTATGCATGTAGGTAATGAGAATCTTGATCGACAGAGTATTCACATACATATATACTTTAAAAAATATATATAACCCGTACGTATTTAATTGTAACTAGTATTTAATTGGCGTAATAGATCTGTGATATATTTGGGCATGTATTTTGTTTACTGAGCCTCTATTTTTTAACATATTAGGTACTTATAGACCCGAACAACTTAACTCAATTCTAAAAATGTTAAGCTATGTGTGTTTCTGCCACGGTTTACTTATGGTTTTAATGTAAATATTTTTTTAACATTAATGTAAAAAACCTTAACCTTTAGTACACATTTTGTAGTCACCCTATATAAAACGAAGCGATATGTGTACCCAGGCCTTACATTGGTTCCTTACGGTAGGTGCGAATGTGCGGTCCCAAAGAGTTTACACGCTGAATGTTTCATGTAATACTCAAACCTAAATTATGGTCAGCCCAACGGAAAGGTCTCCACTAGACCTGGGGCTTGGCTTTTATTTAAATATTGTTTTCTTATATTGCGCTAATAGAATACGAGAGTATGAAAAGTTCTATATCCATTTTCATTCTTCATTATTTTAAGAGATTATATTTTGTTGTTGAGGTTTCCTTTATTCTTAATTACTTATACTGAAAATATAAATGCCTGATCATACTATAAACCAGAACAGAAAATGCAATGTGCTTAGGTATATTTTCTTATAAATGAAAAACATAAAATTTTGGTTGACCATAATTTTTTTTATTTTATGTTTTTTTTTTTTTTTTTTTGAGATATTTGGCAGTGTTCAGTGTTGTGTTGTCTTATTTAATATTTAACTTCATGTTTTCGTATTTATCATTTCAAAATTAACTTAATTTTTTCTAACTTCGATGTGTTGACTAACGTGTGTAGCTCTCCATTGAGAGAAATAAAATTGCCTTATTTTTGAACGGCTTGGGTCTCAAAAGTTGCGTATGATCTGTAGCTATTCGAAAACGTAAAAATAAATGAAATTGGTGTTCACTATTTAGCTCGCTAAAATGGCCGGAAGTTTTGAAAACAAATAGTTTTCGTGATTCGGGAATAAAATAAATAACGGGTCCATATTTTATATTTTGTAGCAAACTTTACTTTTATTCCATAACTGTCGTTCAAAGAACACAATAATTTTTTTAATCATATGTAATGTGTTTGTTAAAAATATAAAAAGAGAAAATAACTCTATTTCTGGATAAAATCAAGATACTGAACAATAACTGCACCATCATTTTTTAACAAAATACTACGATTAAAAATTATGGATGCTCAAAATTGAATGATAACACGTTATGACAACAGTAATTATTGTGAAAAAAATATTAATTACCATAATTTGAAAATACAGATTTTAAAGGTTTTTCTGATTTTTAATGCAATTTAGCGAGCTAATAACCATTAAAAAATATATATATAAGCAGTTCTCATTTTCTTTATAAGACACAACTTTTGAGATACCAGGCGTTTCTGAATTCAAAAGTTGAAATAATTGACTCCTTTACATTAATTTCGCGTCTGTGTATCACCTCTCATTAAATCTTTTTTATTCAATCGCCAAATTATGCTACTTTTTATCTATGGGTTATTATGTCAAATCACGGGATTGGTTTATTTATGCAAATCACCATCACATTATTGTCCTTATATTTTATCGAATTTTACCTTTTTTTCCCACATTTAGAAGCGTCAGAGCTCGGAAGTAGAATCAAAACTATCGTAATTTCAATTCATCTGAATTACCAGGCAATAAACTAAAATCCAGTACAAAACACAAGTGTTTTTATTTCGATGATAACCTCAATATCTATCAAATTATGTAAGCGTTTCAGCGTGTGGAGAACGAAGGAATTCAGAGAAGCAGCTAGCCTTACAAACTACACCAGAGTTCCCGGAAACCATCACGCCAGGACAGTCCAGACAGAAAATCTTATATTATATAATCGTACTATGATAAATTAGTTCATTATGCCAATTATGAACTTGCCAGCGTGTTTGAAAATAAAATGCATCGCTACAGGATTCGAACCGGTTACCCTTTCACGAACGAATGGGTAGGCCATTAATTTACAGGTGCCATTAAATATGTAGATACTTAAGATAATAACTAAAGAGTTACAAAAATTCTTGCTTACAAAAATAAATCGATTTCTAATTATGTCTAAGTCATTTACCTTAATTTCCAAATTAATATCCAATCACTTTAAAAACTCAAACATAATAGCGGGCACCGTAAATTGTATGTGGTCTAATGAAATAAAACACGAAAAACAAATATTTGGCATCCCCCGCAAACTCACCTTTCGCTGACTTATTACAGTTGTAAAAATTTACCGCTTTTTGTATTATTTATACATAGATATTCAATAAATTTAAGGTTCCGGGTTAAAATATGAAAAGGTTTGGATTGTACCCTGGGGAATCGAAAGATAGGGGAGGGGAAAGGGATATTTCCCGGAAAATTTACCAAATAGCCTCGCTAGCATAGCACAAAGGGTCCTGTAGGTTTATGTATGCATTATGATTGCTATCCCGAACTTCCCATAAGAATTTATTCCAAGGGTTGAACAACATATAATAATGGATTTAACAACTTAGTTTGTGATTTTTCGAGCGATCGTTGGCGAATCCTTTCAGGTTTTTTGGGCGATTTAATCGAAAACACTGATAAAAGAGTATTATGAGCAGATTTTTATGCGATGTTAATGTTTGAGCTATCCGAATATTACATATGTGTAATTATTTTTTTTTACGAATAAAAGGAGAAGAATAAATATGTTTACATCTACTTACAACTAAAATACTGGAGTCCAAATAATCCATAAAAAATAAAATAGGAATACAACTGAATAATTTAGAAGCTTTAAAAATTTCAAAATCAAATAAAAATAATTGCCAAATTTTAAACAAACACCTAGAATAAACCATCAGTCCGATTTTAAAGTTGTTCTCTTACTCCCTATGTAACCCCCAACTTCCTTTACCCCACCCCCTACCCCTCCACCAATCAGTCTATGATGTTCTCTCCCTCTCCCTCTCCCATATAATGCTTTCTCTCTCTACTTTGTTTATTTGATATTGTTTCTCTGTATTATTATTTAGTTTATATTTAATTGTCCTGATGAAGATTGAGTGCAATCGAAACGAATCGACAAATATAAATAAAAATAAAGTGGTTTAAAACTAAGTATTTGTTTCATTTGGTATAATGTCAGGCCACAAAGTTCCTTTCTTCGATAATAAAATAACTTTTTTTAATTTTCTGTTTTGAATGAATCTCTTAGATGAATGAATCAATTAAATATTATGAATGATTGATAAAGTTATTTTATAATGTTTTTTAATGAAATCTGTGGTATAATATAATTAACCATTTTAAATACTGCTACTTTACAAATCTGGACCAAATGACAGCCCACGGTTTGAATATGCAAAAAAAATCTCCTTTTTTGCTGTTTAGGATAAGCCAGAGAAAAATAAATTCAATTACTTTACGACGATTGCATTTTGGTTTGTTTTTATTTAATTTAACGCTGTCCTGAATCAGGCACGGTTCAAAAATGGGAAAAATAAAATATCCACGAATATTTTTAACTATCTCCTCTTCAGCCATCCATACATATTCAAAAATTCCCGGTAAAAGAATCTCAATTGGCAAGAGGTTTCAATTTTGGAAAAGATGCGAGGTGAATGAAGCGAATGACCGATACAAACAAAATGAACGAACGGTTCCAGAACTTATCTTCGGAAAGTTTTTGATATCACAAGTCATACATTTTCTACATGTTCGTAATACGCATTAACTTTGTGGCTCGCCATAATTTACAATAAAATATATATTTTATCATAAATTTTCTGCTTTCCAGATAAGATGTAAATAACAACATTATTCAAAAATTGTAAAATGGTTCTAATAACTGAACCGTTCCTTAAAATCTCTTCATTAAAGTTGAAAAACTAAGTTAGGTACTTTATTGTTAATTGTATTTTCGTTAGTCTTTAGGGACAAATGGAGACACGTAAAGAAATCATAAACGTTTAGAGACTTTGGGGATATCTAAAAATTCCCTTCGAAGAAATAGAAAACCATCTGGCATCACCGCAGGGTCCAACTAAAGTCAGGAAATACCCCCACGGGGTTAAATTTACTCTCGTGGGTGTAAAAGAAGCCACCAGAGAGGGCAAAAGGAGCCCCTATGGAGGCAAAATCAACCCGAACACGGGAGGAAGGGTACCTCACTGGGTTAAAATATTCCTTGGGGTGTGGGTCCTTCCCGAGTCAGTGGGGTGAAATATACCCCCGGGGTTGATAAATCGTTAACAGTAAGGCCCAGGGATGAGTTATTGGGCACCAGAGGTCAACGAGCGCGTTTTGTCTTGATCATTTTTCGAAAGGGTTGAATCAGAGATGTTAGAAGGAAAGTGAAAAACTTCGTCTTAAAATACAGTACCTAGTTCTATATACGGTTTTTGCGGGTTTCTGCAGGTGGAGATCTATTTTTTTCAGAATTTTAAAGATGAATACAGTCATTGTTTTGAGAGGAAAACACATTATTGCATTAGGTACATCATCTATTTGAAGGTTAGCCATTTAAAATATCTAGTGGCAACTGGCAACTATTCTCTTTTCACCGTCGGGTCTTACTGATTACCATATTGTAAAAATAAAATTTAAAAAAATTTAAAAAAATAATTAGATACCGCTGGGAATTTAACCCGAATCGCAATATATGGTTGCCGTGTTCCCTATTACATTTCATTACATTAAGTGAAATACAAATTTACTGATTGAAATTTTTTTTTAATAAAATTTTTAGATATCTTATAAAATAAAAATTACATCGTAATTACAATTGATTATACAATTAAAAAAAAATTTAAAACATAGTTTTGTAAAAATTGGTATTTTTTTAAATACGAAAAATATGCTGGTGCTGCAATACAAGCGGACTCCATGGTATCGCAATCCCGTAGGGTGAATATGTGGAAACCATAGCATCAGGCGATATTTGAGATGCAGACGGGCCTCATAAATTCGGAACGTATTTCGGCTGCTCGAATTTTTAAATCGTGAGCATTTCTGGTTCTTCAGAGTGTATGGAATAAAGTTAGCAATGGGAATACTAACTGAATTCGACCAAATAAATATCGGCATTTACTCGGCTTTACTAACAAAAATATATCTTATTAGATTGGAAGCTAGTCATTGCACTTGCAAACGTCGGCAATAAAAGCTTCTATTCGTATCCGGCTCGAAGGATCAAATTTTAAAAGGTGCTATACGTCTCCAGCTCAAAGGACCAAATGTTGACGTTACTTTGAAAAAACTCATTAGATTCATAACTTTCTTATAAATGCTAGATCTCAAAATAACATCGTTCTGCAGTAAATAAATACGAGTTCTGAAAAATTCACAACATGTACTTGAGCAGTGAGCACCTAAATACTATTATATTTAGTGCATTTAACTGTATATTATTTAACTGTAGATAACATCAAAAATCATAATTTATATTTCTAAAACTTAAACAATTATCTTTTTGGTATGCTAGTATGAATTACATTGCATTGCACAACCCCAGTATGTTTAATTTGACCGGTTAGTGACTGTGCTGATCCCGCCGAGGCGTCGTGAGTTCAATTTCTCAGATACTTCTATTTTCTAGGTTATTCGTAACCGGGAATTTCTGTCATCCAAAAAAATATAAATATATCCCTGAGGAAAATAATTATTATTATGAATTCACATAGCACAAAGGGTAACAATTATTATAAGCAATATTTATCAGCCTGAAACACTCATCCATATTGAAAATCGAGAAAAGATACATGCCGCCGACGGGACTCGAACCCATGTCTCTCTGATTACCGGACAGGAGCTCTAACCACTAAGCTCTTGCCCGCCAAATAATTAAATATATACTAATGTTTCATTCAACAATTACCGTTTATTACATTTTTTTACCTGCAAACAACCAACTTTATTTTTATACGAGATAGGCATTGTAAGTGCTTAATTTCTCACTAGGTGCCGTCGAGACATATGATATCTATATTTTTTGGTGAAATACTTAAATAATAAAATAATAAATAGAGCTCCTGACCGGCAATCAGAAACTGGTTCGAGTCCCGTCGGCGGCATTATCTTTTCACGGGAGGTTTTTTTTCATTATGTATGAGTGTTTCTGGCTGATAATTATTACTTATAATAATTGTTACCCTTTGTGCTATGCGTAAAAATATCTTGTCTTAAACATTAGTTTATCAATTAAAAATAATAATTAATATTTGAAAAGTTTAAAGTATTTCACCAAAAAATGTAGATATCATACGTCTCGTCGCCACCTAGTGAGAAATTTAGCACTTACAATGCCTTTCTCATACAAAAATAAAGTTGGTTGTTTGCAGATGAAAACATGTAATAAACGGTAATTGTTGAATGAAATATTAGTATATATTGAATTATTTGGCGGGCAAGAGATAAGCCGCCGTAGCTTGGTGGTTAGAGCTCCTGACCGGCAATCAGACAGATCGAGTCCCGTCGGCGGCATGCATCTTTTCTCGGGAGGTTTTTTCAATATGGATGAGTGTTTCAGGCTGATAATTAATGAATTCACATACTCGTGGTAATAGCAGTCACTATCGATATTTTGACTAATGCAAGTATAGTTGAGGAATTATTATGATTTTTATAACAATACGTCCAAAAATATTGTACTTCGTGGAAAAAACAGAAAACGGTCGTCAAGACTTTTACGCATTATAACACATGACATGTAAAGAATAAGCTAATTTATATTTCTGCACTACATAAGTTGGTAAAATATTTGGTAAAAACTTACCCCTCTATACCAGGAGAATTTATCCGGCGCAGGACTTGCCTCCGTGTTGCAGAGCAGCTGTACGTCCCCGCCCTCCTTCAGGGAGCCCGGATCCTCGCTAGAACCAACGCTGATGGTCACCCGCGGTGGAACTGCAAGGATTAAGGATTAGTATGTATTTTACATTGCTGATAATTGTGAAATTGTCGTTTTTTTTCTTCATTTTTTTGCAGATAATCACTAGACAATACATTGCCTGTTCTGTTAAGGGTAGTTAGAATCTTTAGTAGTGATATATTTAGTTAGTTCGTTAATAATGTTTATTTTATGATTCATTATAAAGTTTAAACGGTCAGGTTAATTTGTTCGCTTTTCGGAACAACCCAAATAGTTCTTATATAAATATTTTTGTCTCCTTTACTTTATAAGTAAGAAATATGATATAAACGGTATTAAAAAGATAAAACACCACGCTCTATATTCAAAAATAAAAAAATAACCGCAAAATAAGTAAATGTAGACTTTTATGAAACCGAATTTTCAAAGCGAAATATGAAAAAAATTTATGAAATTTTTGGATTTTTTTATTAATTAGTAGCTGATATCCGGCACGCGTAGCAATGCAACTTAAATAAAGATTTTTTCCCATTCATCCCCGTTCCCTTCTGCCTCCTCTTCCCTCCCGCGTCTCCTTCCCCTCCCGCGTTCCCCTTTTACCTTCCCTGTGTTCTTAGTCCTCTCTACCGTTGTCCCTCTTCTGGAAACCTACCCAAACACTTCCCCTTTCACACTTTATCCACCTTTCCCTCTCCCTCGTCCCCCCTCCCGCAAACCCCCCTCCTTATTTCATCTCCCGGACTCCTTTCCTTTTTTCCCTGCCGCTAAACTCCATAAATATTTTTAACATAATACCCATTTTTCAAACAACTCGCTTGTAACCTATTGATTTTTTTTTTGTAAATTTCATAACGCCAAAGCTCACCAATATATAGAAACGATCAAAGTTTCTGATGAACGGTATAGCAGCGCATAAAATACGAACAAACAAACAAATATTAATTTTGTACATAAGATTTTTACATAGAAGAATGTGAGTTGACAATAATTTATTTTTATTTTTAATTACTATTATTTAAAATTTATTTATTTAATTCAAATTTTATAATGTTATTATTAGGATCTGGAAATATTTTAGTTTTTATTATAGTGACAGTTGTTTTGGCCTACAAGGCCGTTTTCAAACAGTGGTTGTACCAGATACGACTTATTTATACGATTTTAAATGTCAATAAAACACCTTCAAAATTGACCAAAGTAGCTTAAAAATGGCCTTGTACGCCGAAACAGCTGTCACAATAATAAAATAGTAAAATGAGCCAATTTTGGCTAAAGAAGGTAACACGGCTTAACATCCCAAAAATCCATTGTTTTATTAAAAAAATTGTGCATTGATTTTTTTGTTGTAACAACTAATATGTTTCTGTATTGGTGAATAAATATCATGTAAGAAAAAATATTTTGTAGATTTTTTTGGAACATCCGATTTTGTTGACGTTTGTGGGATGCTGTGTGTCCGGCTAGTGTGTTTGTTGAAATTTAAAAATTCGCTCTGGTGTGTGATTTCTCGATGGTGTAACAACGTGCCCCCGTAACGACATGCCCCGCCTCCCCCTAAGTGTAAAATTTGGCTCCGAATATTTTATTCACCTATCTTTGAATTAGTAAATAAAATATAATTTTTCACTGAATGGTGATTAGTTTGCTTTTCTTTCTAATATTAACAAAGCATTTTTCCTCTCGGTCATTCCTGAAGGTTTAAAATGTATTTTGATATATAACATTAAATTATGTCCACGTAATTTTATATTAATTTCCTGGCACGAAGTTTGATGAATGTCAAAAAAAGTTTTGCTTTTTTACTTGAATCCATTTTACGTTCGGCAAATGTATTTTAAAATTACTTTGTCTTTTGTTTTAAAGTTCGAAAGGTATTTAATATTTTCTTAATATTCCAAACACAATTTTTACCTCTATGAAACATATTTTAATAATCAATTAGTCAGCACTTCCCTTATTTTTTCTGATACATTCAAAGAGTTAAGTCGCAGTAGGTAGATGCAAAACTGAGAAATACTTTTAAAAAATATTAATAAACACGATTTAAAAACTAACATCAAGGACCGCATTTGAAGTTTGAACTTATTAAATAAAAAAAATGAATTTAGTTTTTAACAAACAACTCTTATAATAATAAGTTTTATTTTACCACGCTGAGTAAACATTTTGCTACAAAGGGGCACATTTTCACGAAAAACAAAGATAAGTATTATTCACACCGATTTAAATTAAAAGATAGAAGGTCATCACTTTAAATGTATTTAGATAGGTTTATTTATTTTTTCTGGAAGCAATCTTTACAACATTCTGACATCCGTTAAAAATTTCCAAAAAAGAAAAGCAATAAAAGAAATCCAATCCGAATTCAATTCATATTTTCATGCTCGGAAAAGTGTCAGATTTGCGCAAAGGAAATAGTTTATGATTTTTTTATTCAAACGTAACAAACAGATACAATTCATCTTTCAATATTTTCTAGTGTTTGATCACATATAAAGCCTTTGAAAGGATTGCTAAGGATTCCCCAATGATTAAATGAAAGCTTTTGATGCAGGAGGATACAAATTTTCAAATTAATTTCACTGATCTTATGTATATTTTTGAATAAATGTCAAATTGATATCTTTATACCAATCTCTTTGTTATAAAATCCTCATAATATGGGAAAAACTTTTCATTAATGTTGGCATAACAAAAGAAAAACCTCCCTCCAGCTCTAGGACAACTCTTCTTCAAAAAAATATGTATAGTGTTAAAGTAAATTATTTTTTTATTCATTTTGTTTTGAAGAGTTTTAATTTTCAATGTACTATCGTTACTTAAATTTTAATTTTTATTAATTTTAACGTTATAATTAATTTTAACATTATAAAACAAATAGGCCTAAACAATGGTTATAAACCTGAAATAATTAATCGCTTTGTTAATAAGAAACAAACAAAATTTTTAACAAAAAAATACATTTATAGTGGCAATAATAACAACGAACCTGGTAAAAACTTAATATATAAAAAACTTCTTTTTACAGGCGACTTATCTTTAAAAATATCCCGCATATTACCAGATCACATTTCTCCAGCCTTCTATACTAATTCTAAAATAAAAAAAATTAATTAATAACAAGGATGTTTCTAAGAAATTCGAAAAAAACGGGATATACACTTTAGAATGTAATGATTGCGACGCCCAGTACGTAGGAATGACTACTAGAAATTTTAGAACTAGAATCAGGGAACATGAACTCTGTTTACGAAATAATAACTATTCTGAATTCGCCAATCATTTAATAGAGACAGGCCATAGCTTCAACAAGGAAAAAACCAAATTTAAACATATAAATATAAATTCATACTTTAACTTGTGCGCTTTAGAAACTTTAGAAATAAACAAAAAAATTAAATCAAAAATTAATTTAGTTAACAAAATAATAGCACCCTGCAAATCTCCCCTTCTGACTATGTTCCCGTGTGATATTGACCCCGCCCACTGTTCTCCCCTTCCCCCAAAATCACCCCTCCCACCACCCCCACCTAATAACATCTAATTAATTTCTGTACCTACTTGTTTTAAATTTTAAGTTTAGTTTTAAGTTTGCTAGTGAATGGCACGGATGTGTCGAAACCGGTAGCATAAAAATTAAAATTTAAGTAACGATAGTACATTGAAAATTAAAACTCTTCAAAACAAAATGTCTAGAAATTGCTACATAGTTAATGCCCAAGAAATACAAAAAAAATTTTTTTTTTTTTTTTGTATTTCTTGGGCATTAACTATTACTTTTTTTTATTATTTATTTATCCATGGATGTTTTCACATCGTAAGGGTTTCAGAAATTTTGTTTGGTTTTCAGTGTTTTCAGGTGTGAATAGAAAAACTGTACAAATATAATTATTTACCGGATATAATCATCAATGTTGCTTACCGTAGACTGTGCGAGCTGTGAAAAATAATTAATACGAAATAATTATTCGTGGAATTCTACGTCCGTCAGTTATTTCGATGTGATTAAAACCAGGAATCATTAATAATTTATTAAATCCGAAACAATATCTGCGGCCAGTGACAGGATAATGATGAACAGGATTAACAACTAGTTTGATTGGCAAAATTAAATTTTCGGGGGAGGTACCATCTTCCTTTCACGATAATTGTATTTGTGATTAATAATTAGGGAGTAAAATATAGAAACAATTTTCAGCCTAAAAAACTGTCAACTAGATCTAGATCTAAGAGTATGGATATTAAAGAGACGGCATGTGAAGTGTGCCCGCGCGCTCCAAGTGTGCCTTTTCGAGAATTTTACCCAAACGGCTTACATTGGCTGCTGGTTTTTGGTCGTTTAATACGTTCCGACAGCAGCCATTTTACATGGTGACAGCCAATGTCAGCCGTGTGGGTAGAATTCTCGAAAAGGCACACTTGGAGCGCGCGGGCACACTTCACATGCCGTCTCTCTAATATCAATACTCTTAGATCTAGATAGATCTCGAATCATTTAATTTGAAAGTATTGTTGCAATGTAAGTGTTCTTTCATTTTATAAATGTTTGTAGGTCTAGTTTTACATGCACTTTCACTAAACTGAAATCGTATTAAGTTTCACATATTAGATGCGACATGGTGTCCGAAAACTCGTGGTTCAAGCGGAAAACTAGTAAATCTGCATTTAAATGCAGGGCAAAAAGCGAAAATATCCTGGTTACTCCCAGTTTGAACACATCTTTTGGACAGAGAAATAATAAATTCCATGCTATGAAATTGTTCAATGCTCTACGAAATCAAACCAAAAAATAAAGGAAATGACTATATTTAAAACAAAAGTCAAAACATGGCAGAGAGATCAAAGTAATAATCAACTTACAAACATTATGAAGACGATGTAAAGACAATTCAAAACTAAATACAAAATTATTTCTTCAAACTACGTAAAATCACTTTGTGGCGTCATTTTGAAAAATACTTTCACTAAATACAAAAGTTTAAAAAAACTACAGGTCGCCTCAGAACTGGAAACCCTAGTGAGGAGGACTGTGAAAAAAGACAAAAAATGTATACTTATATTATACTTTATATCTACATAATGTACAAACTTTGCTATTGAAACTAATAAAGAAAAAAAAATATAGTCGATTTCGTTTAATAACTTTTTTATTTGAGCTTATAGTTTTCGAGTAAATCAAGTCCAAAACTGGATTTTTTTAGGTCAAATTTGAAAAAATCGATTTTGGGGATCAGTAGAGCTGTCTACTATATTTTAAAAGGTGTCGAATTTTAACCCCGGCTTAAAAAGATATTTAACTCTTTAGTTGCCGAAAAATCGACTGTGCTCTTCCAATACACTAAACAATGCAAAATCTTTTGTATCGAAGGAATAAAACGTCTTGAATTTATTTATTTCTATGATGAGCTATTGAAATTTCGTTTCAACTTTCAAGAAATTCCGTTGTTTCCTGCATATTTTTCAAAAATTACCATTCAATAAGAATCAAGAAAAAAACTCAAACTTAAAGCGCGAAACCTGTTTGAATGTCATTATCACCTAAAATTTGATTTATCACCTCTAAGATATGTGAAGATTCAAAATCGTGACTCAAACATCCAACATTATTACCATGCACTACGAAAAAAAAGAGAATATTATGTATCCCATAGAATCTGAGAGCTGAGACAACTATCCAGCGGAAGAGCTAAAGTAAAGAAGATAAGGATTGTTGGGGGAAGAGTGACCAAACGCAAACACCGATGAAGTATTGGCTCAAGAATGGTCATTGGGAGATCGGGTCAAGTGCGTTTATTGGCTATAGATATCACGGTCTCGTGGGGAAAATCGCGGCTTACTACGTTGAAAGGGCTTCTTTTGAGTAAAATTATGAGAATTTTTTGTAGATTCTAATGAATCTGTTTATTTGATGGGTCGGAAGAGTTTTTTTCTTTGTGAATAGATATTATTTGTTTACCTAGTAGTTTAATTGTACAAGAAATTCAATAATCGAAGAATGAGCATAAACTTATTTCTTTTGGAGGTAATAACATTATTTTTTCATCGTTATGATCTTTTGTACGTACTCGTAGTAGCAATACAATTTTATACATACTCAGGTAAATCAAGAAAAAATCTTAACCGGTTAAATGTTATTAATATACGTGAAACTAGATACAATTAATTAATTATTTATCAAAAGAAAATAGTGTTAAAACAGTATTCATATTTTATTTTCTATAATGTTCAATAATATTATAATATTTTTTTCTTTTTATTTCTGTATAATATACAGTATTCACATAAAGTTATTAATATTTATACATAATAATATAATTTATGAACTTTTTATTATGTTGTGTGTAAGGTAGGTTTGTGAAGGTGAAACTGTAGTTAGGTAATGTTGTATGTTTCGTGAACACCTCACTAGGAGAACCTGTGCTGAAGTGTTAACGTGGTTATTTTTAAGTGTGACAAGTATTTATGTATTCTAGCAGAAAGTTTCTTCTTTATTTATTTTTAAAATTATTTTTAATTAGATTTTAAACAGTTTGTTTTTAAACAAATTCTGCTATGTAAAACACGTGATAGCAGTTTCGCCCTATGGAGACATTATCAAACTATCACAAAACTAATAATATTATTGAAAATAATAAAAATTATGTTAACTGTTTAACATTAAAAAATCTATTTCTGAAAAAATAAGAAAATATACAGATTTGTATATTTTCTTATTTTAGGAAATGAGATTAAAAGAATATGGCATTCTAAGACTATAAAAATATCACCATTTATTATTTCGGCTACTGGCATTATACCTAGTTCTTTCATTCAAAATTTAGGCTTATTAGATTTGTCAAAGAATTTATACATAAAAATGCAAAAATCAGTCATTTTAGATACGTGTAGGATTACGAAAGAATTTTCAAATATTTATATTGAGGGATCAGTAGGATTTATCAATCCAGTTAGGAGTTCTACCGAGCCGAACCCTCTGATATGAAAATATCTGGACTCGGTGAATTATTTTCCCATTTGGTCTCTGGTGGGTTGACGTATTGTTCTTGTATTGTTTTATATTTATTATATTTAAATAGTACAATTGCATAGCATGGATCGACTAGATTTGTAGAAAATTGTGTGAAAGGGTTTAGTTTTTCCTGTGGGGAAGATTTTACCCGGGCATAAAGTCGTAAGACAATACAAACTGTTTTATTTATTTATTTATACCGGGTTTTACCGATGTTCTTACTTGCGTGAGAACAATCCAATACATTATATATTATTATATACATATATAGGTGTTGCTTCTCCTAAAACACTGGTGAACCATAGACTAGACTACTAGCATCACCGCCTAGTAACAACTAAACCTTGATTACGCATGCTGTGAACATTTTTAATTGGAGTGTTAATATCTGTGCACATTCCAACGCAATAATATTAATGTAATACTTGTTAAGACTCTGTAAATGTTTCAAACAATAAATAAATAAATTAATAGAAGAAAAATATGTGTTATTCCTAGGGTTTCAAACAAAATATTTATGAAACATCGATTTACTTTGATCTAATACCAGGAAGTTATTAATATCAATATTTCTGAATTCGAAATAAGTAATTAACATTACGTATTTCCAGAGTATTCCGAAGGTTTGTCAGTAGGTGTTCATTAGAGCATTTAGCGAGAAACATTCAGATGGTTTCATTACGTGGGATTTTGGAATGTTTCGAAATAAATGCAGCGAAACACATACCTCTCTTTCCACATGAGTGCTGAAGTATCAATACGTGCGATGAAGTGACTTTAATATAGCTGTAACACTTCTGTGAAGCTTTCAGGCGCCCTTTGGCTGTTTGAGCTTTTCAAGAGCTTTTCGCCAGTCAATAAACAGAGAAATATTGCATAGCAAGTGTTTGACTTGCAATTTTGCCCCGCATAGCCAACGAATAGCAATTTCCAATTTATTTTGAAAAGAAACAATGCTTAGAGTTTTAATTACTTTTCTAAGAATGGTGATAATGTAAAAAATTGCCAACAGACTTTTATAGCAAAGTTTTGACATAGCATGGTCGATAATTATTGACAAATTTGTCTTATATCTTTAATGAACCTTTTATGATAAATTAATCTAATGATTTTCGGTCAGGAAGGTTTTTCTAGCATGTAAAAATATCATAATATTTTCTATGGGGAAGGATATCGTGCATTTATACCTAAATAGATATTACGAAAAAAATAGCTGCCTTCTGAAAGATTACTATATAACCATAAACTATCACTTAGAGGCATTCTGAATAATTTTAAATTACACCTTTCTTACACCACCTGGTGGATGTTTAAAGCATTTTCTGATATTTTCGTTTGTCAAGAATTTGTTTTTTAGCATCCCCTCGTTGGCACACATTATCTGCTAGACGTTATGATTTTTTTAATTAATGTTTTTTATTAGGTATTTTTACAGCATGCACTAAATTGTTAAATTTCTTGTCCACACCAGAATCAGGGTAGCGATGTTCTCCTCGGGTTATTTCGATCAATGTATTGCGGAAGTGAATGTACCTGGACCTTCATTTGTTAACATGTTCGTTGTATAGGTACTCGAGATTTTTATGAACCAGTTTTAAGCAAATTGTGAAGAAAGCAAACTTACAAGCAACGCTTATGGTCCTTGTCTCTTCCATGACCCCTCCAGGAAACCAGGGGTTTGTGGCTCTACAGGTGAGGTCTTTACCATCGTCTGCTGCCGACAGAATAAGGGTGGCAATACTGGAAGTATTGTTGCCAGTCGTGGTAACCTGCTGATACCAAAAGAGGACATTCCAATTATGCTGCTAATGTAATGTGTTTCTGTTTCTCTGTTTTTTTCAATTCTTCCATAGGTACCACACAATTCCTGGTGAAAGACATTGATAAAATTCTAATCATAAAGTTAATTAAAATAAAGTTTAGTGATTCACCATATATGTTATGTATCAATTAATATTTTTTTAAGGACCAATTTTCCTTAGAATATAACGTCAAATGAATGAAAAACTCAGATGACAGGAAAAGGAGAGCACATATACGTGAATAAAGTAATGATTATTGAAGGCACTCTCAAATGAAAATTGAAACAGAAAAATCAGAAAATATTCGGTCGCATCTAGGAATAAAAACCAGGATCTTTGTCTTGCCAGGCAGAGCTCCAGCGACTTAGCATACTTAGTTCCCTTTCCTATCAAAGGTTGGTTATCACCGGGAAAATCTTCACCATGCAAGCTGCAGTCCGAAAAAACTCCGTGGAACTGGACTCGAACCATTCACTGGTGCCCATGAAAGTAGTTAATTTTACTTAAGTATTTTTTAAAGTTGTAAGTACTTGCATAAGTTCTCACCGTGACAGGGTGCGATCGGATGACCTCTCCATCCAGGAGCCAGGAGAGTCTGGCAGCGGGGTAAGATCCCGTAGTCTCGCACCTCATTGCTTGCGGCTTTCCGGCGGACAGGAGGTCGTTCGGGGTCACAATGTGGACCATAACAGGCTTAACTGTAACAAAATAAAACCCAATCATTTTACGTCTTTTTTATTATTGTCTGGTTAAAAATATTTCCATCCAAGAATCAAGGAGAAGAATCCCTTAAGAGGGTATAACCAGAGAATACCAGAAATTAGTCCTTTTTAAATCAAATTCTAGATGTATTGACTCTTTTTTTATAAAAAAACATAAATTGATTTTAAAAGATTATTATTATATCTGGTACACGCAGTTTTTAAATTTTGAAAAACTAAGTGTATTTTAAATATACTAAGGTTATACCGTTGGTCGTTGGCAGATTTGTTCAATTTTCAAACGATAGATTCTATTAAACATCACAAATTTCAAAACATATAATCATACAACAAAACAAATCAATACATAACCTAGTCAACTGAGTTATAAAAAATTTAATTTTAGTTAAATTAGAAGATTTTATTCTATTTATTTAAGGTACAAACTAAATATTAAAAAAAAATTTTACACACTTATTTTTTTTAGACATTATTGAAAAATTATACATACTAATGATCAAAAAATACTTACAAAAAGTACACTTGAATGTAGGTATATATTAAAGCAAGTTTTGAATGAAATAAATCGATATTAATTTTTTAATTTAAAAAAATTGATAGGTGCAATACTCGATCTTTATCATTGGAACCTTCCTGTACGGTTACAAGCATTTTTAAACTTTTATTCTCAGCGGCTGGTCAATCGCTCTTAAGTGAATAATGCTCACTGTAATACTTTAGACTCTAAACCACAACATTACGATCCGAAAAATATGGTTCAATCTGTAAATATAAAGAGTTTTGCTGTAAAAATGTATGTAATTACTGATCCAAAGTTACTGGAGCTGATGGTACTATGGAATCCCCAAGTGAGGTAAACCGTGAGGACGAAGGAAGTAAGGAGGGAAGAAGACGTGGTAGAGAATAGCTGGTGCTAATCAGATATGGTCACTGAGACATTTCTAGAAACGTTTCGATTCTGAATAGCGGTCTTTCACCGGGTAGATACTAAAATAATCAAGCACTCAGAAACCTGTCGCAAATACACTATTAATTATTTATCATGAAACAACACGTAGAAAATAAAAATATATTTCGCCCTCGGTAGATGTAATTTAATTGTTGGAATTAATCATCGCATCAAGAGAGATATAATAACATTATGTGTAGGTGTGAATTTTATTAAATTACAGACGTTAGAAGAAGTGTCTTTCTTCGTTCTTTATCATATTGTTTAAATTTAAAACAATAATTCCAAGTAACAATACCTAAAAAGTAACACTAAAGTATAAACAAGATAATATAACCGTCAAAGATAAAATTAACATTAATTTATCAAAAAGTTTTTGAGTAACGACTACAGGTACGTTCAGCCAGGCTTCATTTATGCCTGTTTCGAGTTTACAACTTTTCGGCTTCTCAGGGCTTTCTAGATTAAACTGAGATAGGGTAGGCACGGCCTACAGCCTCCCTTATACTTTATTAACTTCATCTCATCGTGGACTATAGCTAATCGAGAGTAAAGTTAGGATATTATTAAAAAATGAAAAAAATAAGCGAAGGTGTACGTAATTCCGAACGAGGCCAGCCGTTTTCTTTACCCTTGTAATTAGTTTTCTCTTAAGTTCTGTTGGTGAGATACTCGTAGGTACTGAGAAATTTTTCAGGGTATTAAACATTTTCCTAAGATCTACTTTTATTTTTTTTCAAGAAAGATATCACTTGGATATCTTGTTTCTATGCCAGTTATATATAACTACAATAGGAACAAACGTTTGGAAAGATTGCACCTGAAAAAGGTGTGTATGCAATCTGCATAGCAAATATGTTAACAAGGAGTACTGAGTTAGAAGTAAAACGGAATTTTCAGTCCGACATTGCAAAATATCCTTTTTTTAATTTTTTTATTAGTTTCAATAGCAAAGTTTGTACATTATATAGGTATAAAGTATAATATAAGTATATTTTTTGTGTGTTTTCACAGTCCTTCACTAGGGTTTCCTGTTCTGAGGCGGCCTGTACTTTTTTTAAACTTTTGTATTTAGTTGCGAATTATCTTTACATCGTCTTCATAATGTTTGTAAGTTGATTATTGCTTTGATCTCTCAGCCATGTTTTGACTTTTGTTTTAAATTTAGTCATTTCCTTTATTTTTTTTGGAAATTTGGTAGAGCATTTTTATTATATAATATATAAATAAACTATAACAGTTTATTTTTTATAATGACATTTTTGATACGCCGCTAAAACGACACGTTCGTGCGGATTGCGTTTGTGACATCACACCAGTTAATATTTTCAATCAGGTGCTATAAAAGGTGAACCTTTTAGGAATTTGCGATTTTTATAATGATAATGATAAAATTTTATTTTTTTAGTGCGCCGATCAGTACCAGAAAAATATGTTTTTTTAAATTCCACTTGTTAAAGTACGTTATTTTCTACCAACAAGCCAATATTGTTTTAAATTAATATTCATAAATGCGAGATCAACATAATGGTTTTGAGGAACGATGCTATCTGATACAGTTAACAACTTTACTGAATTGACTGAACTATCAACAACATAACCTAAGTTCTTACGGCGCGTTAAAAACTGTAGTCCCGTAGGCACGTAACGATGTTACCCTAAGTAACAGACTTACGAACAATTCACTTGCACACGAAGCAAGTTTCAACACAAGTTTAAAGTTGTGTGATGCGTGCGGTGCTCCCGTTAAGAGAAGTGTCACATGTTAACCTGAAATTTCATTACTGAACAAACCAAACGGAATGAA
This sequence comes from Limnephilus auricula, assembly GCA_951813805.1. Lineage (NCBI taxonomy): Eukaryota > Metazoa > Arthropoda > Insecta > Trichoptera > Limnephilidae > Limnephilus > Limnephilus auricula. The sequence goes on from OX638404.1 coordinate 20,347,665, forward strand.
GAGATGTGGAGTATCGAGAAATCTGGTGTAGGCAGTCACGCTTACAGAAATTTCATTACTAAACAAACTACGACCAATGAAGAATGAAGAGATACCTATCACCTTCCCACTTTTGTGGGAGTATTAACACCCATGAAAATATATCTATAGCGAAAATTTTAAATGTTGAAAAGGACATTAAAACCAAAAATATGTCATTATTCCCCGTTTTTTTTCTCTTTCGATCTGCATCGTCAAAATTGTGCATTTTAAGTATTTTTTTCAGAAAATTTTAAAATTAACTAAATACTGTTATTAAAAAAATTTACCAAATCGACCCTTTAGAATAACATGGTTCCATCTGTTGCTTTAACGTCATGCGATAATGAACTCTTAGGTAGCTTACCATAGATCCCATAACCGCATGACGTTTCTGCAACAGATAGAACCTTGTTATTCCAAAGGGTCATGTATTGTTTCATAGTGCTTTCACACAAACTAAGTATTGAATTCCGTAAATCTAAACTTAAACTTCAGGGCGCACAGTTTACACCGCGTGCAAGCGGGTTTCCTACAAGGCATCGGACCATCCCATCGATCGAAATGTTAATTAATAATGCTGAATAATTTACAAAGTTTTTTTAAAATAAAAAAATCTTAATTATTATTGGTCAAAAACAGGAGTTGTGATTTTATGAAAAAATAAACAACTTTCTTTTCGCTCTCCTGAACAATTAACATTTTGCCCTTTACTAAATTTCAAATTTTCGAGATCAGGGAGGTATTTGATTGAACTTTAAAATTATATATTATGTAAATCGATGAAGAATTATGGCTTTTCCGTTGCATTGGCAAACGAAATTAAATACCTATCTGAACATTTCACTAATATAAAAAAACTAAACGGCGATGATATCCTTATAAATAAACACGATAAATATGTGTAAGAACAGTGCTTTGAACAGCAGATACTTATATAAAAAAATATGGATTATTCCTTACGGTAAACTTGTAGCAGTACTTCCTTAACTGTGGGCGGGGTCAGGCTGGATACCTCCGCCCTGCACTGGAGCCTCGCGGCGTACAGGTGTCTGGTGACGGTGCCGATGAAGAGCTGGCTGCTGACAGTTCCAGTGGGGCTGGTGGGGTCAGAGATGCTGTCCAGCTGCTCATCGCCGTGCCACCAACTCACTTTTGGGGGCGGCCGACCTGAATGAAAGGGATGTTTGATGACAAGGATTCAATTTCCTGAACTTTTTTAAATCAGTTCTCACGCCAAGACTCTACTTTTTTATTGAAGCTACTATTAAAAGATTCTATGGGGGATAATGGTTAGCGTGAATGGTGATAAAACTCAAATAAGCCTTTAACTGTACTTACAAGTTTATTGAAACAATTTACATCCAAACCGGCCACACCGGCCAAAATTTATTATTTATAATTAAATACGTAAATGAAAGTGGTAGCGAACTAGAAACGATTTACGTAGCTGTTGATTCTTCGGAAGTTTATATCAGAATTGTTCTGTTACAGTTGTAATAGTAGATGATGATTTATACAAATGTTGAGTGGTCGCTATATTGGCGTGTCAATAGGAAATCGCTGATGGTTCGCTTTGCCACAATTCTAAAGGATCATAACATGGCTAAAATAAATAGTTCCTTATCATTTCATAATATTTCGTCGACTTTCGGGGGTGGGTTTAAAAGTAGGCGATTACAAACTTAAATAAATAAAATTTGTGTTCGTTTTTAAGGCCTTTACCATATTACATGGAACTTAAATAACTTAAAAATGATATTATGCATGTGAATCTTACTGGGTGCAAAATATGAATCTGTTGAAAAAACACCTAAAAATAGAAACCTTACTTAAAATATTTGACCTGAGATATTTCAATTGCCTTGCCAGGTGCTTCCTAAACATTCTCTTCCTCTCCTGTTACTCAGTCGAATATTTAATATTCCCAAATGTGAGAAAACGTCGGTGCGAATTCTGCCATCCACGCTGTATTCCAAATCAATTCGTGTCATAGTTTTATTTCCAAAAAAATTAATCAGTGATTATGGAAATTTGACAATTTTATGATAATATAAAACAATCGTTTCATCTTCAGTGTGAACATGACATACAATGTGGTTAATTAAAATAAAATAGATAAAATTACCTCCAGCAACTTGGCAAGCTAAATACAGATCATATCCTTCCCTGAATGGGCCAGCTACTCCAGCGATTTCTCTCCCTTGTCCATCGAAAATTCTTGGCTCATTTGGCATCACTGAAAGAAACCACATATTATTTTCATTATTGTACCAACATTTAACGGTAAAACAAAGATGGAAATAGTATCTTCGTATTTATTCGTAAAACTGTATATTTTTGTTAAGTTCAATGGTTTGGCATACTGAAGTACGGTTTATTTGTTAGAATCCAATTCCGCGTGATGGAAACTCAGGATTCTAAAAATATTAATGTTATTGGCTACTTCATTACATTTCCAGAGTAGTAAATGCTAATAAGTCAACAACAATGATGAGGAAATCATGATCAACACCATACAACAACCTGCAGTCCACCTCAGAACAGGAATACCTAGTGAGGAGGAATGAGGATAAAATACTTCACTTTGTGTTCTTAATTTACTTAATATTGTATTTTAATTTTAATTTGTATTGTCATTAAATAAAAAAAAATAGGTTCAATAAAATTGATAGATAAATATATTTATTTTAGGGTACGCAAAGCTGCATTTCGCCAAGTACAGCATAAAAGACCAACATATAAAACCGAAAATTTTATTAATTTGACTTTAGCCATGTTTGGTGACCAGATCTAAGCCATTTAAATACTTCTCCACCTTCCCCCTCCGTATTTCCCTTTCTTCTACTCTCCCTTAAGCCTCACAATACGGCCAATGAGACTCGTTTAAAAAATGTTAAACGAATGAAAATTTTACATGCATATTATATATCATAAAAGCACAGCTGCATTTTAGATATTGGCGATTAATAATTTTGTTTTTTAATTGAATAAAAGCGTTCAAAAGGAAGAAAAAGATGGTTTGAATGGCTGATATGCAAATACGAATAAAAAAAACTCCACTTATTTAAAATAGTGCAAAAATCTCTCGACAAATGGCTTAATTAGAACAGCTGTGCGGCCTTTTTCATACAACATTTAAATTTGGATTTGAGGCCAAATTACCCAAAAAAAAAAGGTATGGCAAATAGCTATATAGATATATTATTTATTTGTGTGTTAAATTATAGGTCACTAGCTTCTGCCCGCAACATCTTCTGCGCAGGATTTTCGATTAGCCTATTTTCTTTTCGTAGGTCCCATCTATGTTTATAAAAAAATTCTTAACCTATTTATTTAAAATATCTATAATTCTTGATTCGATTCAAGGGTGAGTACTTCTAATAAATTCACTAATTTAAATATTTTTTTAAAGATAAGATAAGATTATAGTAGTCAAAGTTGCACGATTTTAAAGATAAATTAGACTTTCTTTTGAGTTATTTGTACTTTCTAAAAATAATCTCGTCCTGTAATTATATGAAATTTTTTTTTTATTAAATATTTAACTTCGCAAAAAAACCTTTTTTAGAGTAGAAAATTTAATTAAAATTCGACATATTTGTGTAATTAAATTTACGCCCATAAAAATGTTTTTTTTTATGAATTTTATTTTTTAAAGAGGCAAATATTCGAACTAGATATTGGTTTAAACTAATTTTTCATTTTGCTTGGGTATTTTGCCGTTCCCCTTGTAGCATTAATTTAAAGAAACATTGTAGTTTTTGTCATTTCTATAACATGCCAAGTATCAAATCAGTTGTGTGTGTTTATAATTAATTATCGGATAATACTTTTCCATTTTTTTTTCTATCGAGGGAATTTTATATAATTACTATATGACCTTCCCATTTCTTACAATTTTATTTTGACCTTTTCAAATTAGAGTTAAAAAAAAATATGAATATTTTGCAGCTTAAAAACATAAAGCTTTCGTGGGATATTTGTTAGGTATAATGCGTTAGAAACATATAATGCGGTAGAAATAAGAAATTCGTAATGCGGGTTCTTAACAATTTTACTTACCGACTAATAAAAGGTTAACTTTGAAGTTCCTAGTCGGAGAGTCGAAGAAATCCACCCTGCACCTGAAGACGCCCTCGTCAGCTAGCGAGACCCCCTTGATGGCCAGATGCGCAGCCTGAGGCTTGCCCTCGTCCAGGATGAAGTGGGTCCTCGCGCCAAGGTCGTCGGTCGTGGCCCAGTGCACCAAGGGGCCGCTTCGGAAGTCCAGGCTGGGGGAGAGTAATCAAAAATAGTATAATTAATGCGTCAAATGAATAGTACATCTATCTGTTGCTGTGGAAAGGAGGTAGAAGAAGTAAAGCTATATGTATTCACTTTTCATAAAAAAAATATTAGGGAAATTGAGGAAGCACTTTTCAATAAGCCTATTTTTCATACTTTTTCTTTTTTTTTTTCTTTTTTTTTTCCAATTATATCAATATATAAGTAATTTTACATAATGTATAAATACAGTAAGATGTAAAGCATAAGGTACAGGTAATGTAAAAGTTAGCAATAGGTAAGTATATGATTAATTATATAATAGACAAACGTAGGTAATGGGAACCCACTAAGGCACTGCCTGTGTGTGGGTAATATAAACAAAATTGCTTTATTACATCAATAAGTACAAGTAAAAAATGTTTTTTTTAAGTAAAGGATTAGAAATATACGTATCTGTGAAAATATTGTAATAAAACAGAGAAACATAGAAATAAATTTGAGTAAATTTTTAAGTTAAGATTCAGTTTTTTAACTGACATTCGTGGTGGAATTCCATTATAATAATTTATTAAAACAGTTTTAAAGTCTTTTCCACTTTATTTATTTGTGACCCTAACCGGTTTCAGCCTGTTAAGGCCATCTTCAGACTGGCACAGTCGTATCTTAAACTGTGGTTTGGATGGGAGAGGGGGAAGGGGGTTAACTGGGTGGTTTACTTAGTTTAAGTTTTACTAGTCGTAGTTTAAGAAAAATTGTACCAGTCTAAAGATGGACTTAACGAGCTAAACCCTGTTACGGTCACAAATAAATTAAGTGGAAAAAAGTTTCAAATTGTATTAATATGTTACTAAATTGAGAAGCGTTTTCACAAAGAGAAATTTCTTCACCAAAACGTTTTTTTTCTTATTCTTCATATTTTATTATTATCTCTACGATTACAACTAAATGATCCTTAATCGCTGACCACACTTAAAAATCTATTTTGATTTTATTATACCGTGGTAGTTTATCAATTCTCCAACTACTATTAACTTTATAGAAATTCCCTGACAAAGCGTCACTGCTCGGTGATAATTCCAGGATTACGCTGACGTATGATCTCATTTCATATCCCGGAGAGCAGAAGTCACGGCGGATTGGGGATTACTCATGGGATCCGGAGCAAGTGTGGGGTGAGTCCTTTCCGCGAGGAATTTACGCCTGCAGCGAATAAAGCCGTAATTTGCATCCAGTGCTCTTCGTCTCCGGAAGTGAGAGTTTCTCAAACTGGGGACGAAATTATTCGGTGAATGTTATCTTATACGAGGCGAGGAACGTTCTTATTTTTATGGGTTTCGGGTGGTTTCGAGTTGACGATGAATTTAAAATAACAAACACCTCATGATGCATTAAAACACTATCTTATTTGTTGATGATCTAGGTTACACAGAGGTAAGAGGTAACCCATTCATTTAAAAATAAAAGTGATCGTAAAAAAAAGTTTATCACCTTGTTAAGCATTTTATTCCAGAGTAAAAAAGAATAGTAACTTAGAATCGAAACAATGTATGAATTGATTTATCTGTACCTTCATATTTCTCTGATTCTGCTCATTTCTCATTTTCATTTATCTCGTAATTCTTATAACATGTATGTAAAGGAATAAAAGTACCTACCTAGAATGTCTAGGATTCCTTTATGTTTATTTACCTACCTACCTACCTAGTATTTAAGTACCTACCTAGAAATATCTAGGATTCCTTAATATTTGAATTATGAATTTTATTTTATTCTATTGTTTTATTTCAAATGTCATTACTTTGGCTACACTATGTTATGTGGTTGATATTTTTAAAATATTATAAAAACAATCTCTATATGACAAATAAACTTTAATTGTCGTTTCTTTATACTCCAGAGCAACACATTGTTTTATTTGTCATTTAAAACCTAAAGACAACAAACAGTCTTATATGTAAATAAATTAAATCTGGTTATTCATAGTCATTCTTCCTCCTTCAGCTCGCGTGGTACGACGTCAATAAAAATTCTTGAGGCTGTTTAAAATGTCGATGTACATGACACTCACAAAAATGCTGCAGGTAGATATTCTTAACATTACACGCAATATTGTAATAATTCAAATACCTTTCGTAAATAAATATCTATGCAACTTTTTTAGTTGGACCAAAAACTTCTATTTGATATTCTAGAACTCTTCGTGATTTTCCCCAGCCAAAAGTAATCGTGTATGACTTCGTATTTAAACGTTTAACTTTCACTAACTTGTAATATTTGAGCTGTAAGACATTAAGTGGTAGAACTCAAGATTTTCTGAGATAATTGCGTTTTGCGTCGAGATCAAATGATGAAAAATGGATGATGTTCTTTATCTACCAGCACTTTCAATTTTATTCGTTTCTCCTTTTTACTTAGAATAAAAATTTGAATACCGAAATTGCTTAGCTCATCCAAAAAATATTTCTAAAACCCGACGGTGGTAAAAGTTTAAATTTATTGAAGCGCTTCTTGGTAGGGAAGGAAAATGAACTTTCGACTCCTAGAATCTTTTATATAAAATACTATTATTAATTTGTATCAGTAAATCGACCACCACAACACGGGCTTTCGCAAAGTATGGTGGTCGAAAAACCCTCAAATAATGTAATTAACAATTCATGAAAACAATAAAAAATTTAAAAGTCTTTTTCAATTGCTCTGAAATAGAAACACACTTGCTGTGTTATATTTCTTATCGCGCAGTTCTTGCTTTATTTTTTTGTGTTTTATTTGGAATTATTGGATTAATTGGGATTTTTAGAATGTATATGATTATTACTATGCTCGCTTATAGGCCTCGCATCCTTGTTGCAGTTACAAAAAAGCGAAACGAAACCATGCTTTTATAATTTTTTTTTTAAATAAAATATCGTGTTAAAAATTGTTCTTTTTACATTAGCTCCACTCAGGAGGTCCTAAAGATAAAAATACCTCAGGGCCTTTGTCATCTTTGGAAATGCTGTGTGTAGGGTCTTTTTAGGGAAAGGAAAGAGAGGAAGTTCTGAAAAGGAACATATATGAGTTTGGTTTGGGTAGAAAGGGGGTCAACGTGTCCAGCAGTGACGGACATATATATGGTCCCGACCCTCCAAATGCGGTTCAATGCAATAGGTTGAGAGAGTCCACCTCGGGAGGTCTAGGCTATGTCTCCCTCAACCAGTCTCTCCCAATCCGACCGGTAACGCAGTTTGTGGGCAAACGCATTTTCCGCCTAGACCTAGAAAAACCCTATGTAACTAGGCACACCTGCTAAGTTATCAAACGTAGAAAACCACTTGGGGTGACCAATAGAAGGGGTGTTATTTATCCAATAAATGGTTCCCGGGGCGGCGGTACCTATACATGCCTCCCAAATATAAAATTGTCCATTACTAGTAGTAACGTATTACTCCGAAGATATCTATAACCATATTTCCATGAACGAGACGATATAAAGAAATAAAAGTAAAGTGGGGATATGTGAGCCAGGTAGAAGTGCATACTGTTCGCATGCATGTTCTAGGTACACTCAGCTGCACGTAGCAAATTCCAATTTTCGCTTGCCACTTTCAGGCAAATTTAGTACTTACACATGCAGCCTTCTTTAGCGCATTTCCTGGAAATACATATGGCGTCAATTCAAATTACATAATTTTTCATTTTTATATTATTTACCTGCATCACTCACAAAATTTTTTGCAATGATTAAATATACAAAGAAAAAGTAGATCATATACATTTGTCTGATTCAATATACAAAGAAAAAGTAGATCATACACATGGCGCAAGAGTTAGTAAAAATGAGGGTATGTCCATTCCGAAAATTATAAATAAATACGGACAGCGGACTTTTTCTTATCTTGTGCCTACCATATTTAATAAGATTCCATTGCACATACAAGATCAATCAAATTGCACCACCGAATTAAAAACCAAAATTAAAAAATGGTTAATAGATCAAGCTTTTTTATATTGATAGTTTTTGTAATCTTATCTTATGTATAAATATAAATATGAGTAATTTGCTTGTGTTAAAACTGTCTGTCTGAATATTTTATGTCGTATTGTAGTTGCTTAAAAGTAATTGTAAGTAATTCCTCTGTATCTATTTTCCATACACCTTTGTATTGTTATTACACCATAAGTTATTCTTCTTATTTTGCATATGTGGTTATTTTTTATAAAAGTATTTTTCTTGTAATATGTGTGCTTTAGCATTATATTATAATTATTGTTAAATTGACCTGCTGAGAAACTGCTTTGGCAGTTTAGCGGGTGTTCAAAATGAAGAATAAAAATAAATAAATAAAAATAAAATGTGTTGAAATTCATTGTTTTACATTTTAAATTGTTTATGCAAGTATTGTATATCGTATTGTAAAAAAACATGGAAATAATCTAATTAAAAGTTAAGTTGGAGAAAAATCGTTCACCTATCAAATTACATTACGCAAGTAAAAATATTTGCTATTGGATTGCGTGCTTGTAGGTTTATTCTAATATTTATGTATTTAAATTTTGGAAATATTTCTATTTTATTTTTCGATTGATCAATAAGAAAAGAAAAGGAATGAATGCGTGGAGAATTGTCGCTAATTTCTGTGAAATTATATAACTAATTGTTCAGGAAACTGATGATGATTTCTTTTTTCATATTATAGAAAATGTGGGATTATATTGCATAAAAATTAAATTGATTAAAAACAATTTTTTAACATTTTGTTGTTTTAACGTATCTTTCACCAAACATTATTTTTTTAATATGAACAAAAATATATTATTTGTGAATAAATCACTTTGTACACACCACTTATTTACTTATCAACATTTTTCGAAACCAATGGTTCCTTCGTCAGGACAAAATAAAAAATAAAATAAAATATATACATATATATAGTTATGCATACGTTTACAAGTTTTTTACAAGAAATTTTGATCTTCGGTGACAGTTTGGTGATTTTTTTTAAAGTAAAACTTCTTAAGGCGCGATATGACGAGTAATTCAGATGTTTTTCGGAAATGACGTTCGAATATCGGTACAATTACTGTCATCTGTGTTTGTTTTTATTTTTAAAGATTTCTCGCCATCTGTAAAATATTTTAATCAAAAATCAAGAGCGAATCTATCTATATTCGTGTATTTTATGGAGTTTAACGGCAGGGAAAAATGCTGGAGGTTAAGGGGTATGCGGGAGAGGCGGGGGAATTAAGGAGGGAGATTTAGCGGAAGGGGAGAGCAGGGAGGGAGGAAGGTAGAAAAAGGTGGACGGGGAAAGCTTGAGAGCAGGGTTCACGAGACGGGTGAAAGCGGGAGAGGGGATGGGGAACGCAGTCAAGGTGAAAGAAACGCGGGAGGGGAAGGGGACGCAAGAGAGGAAGAGGAGACAGAAGGGGAACGGGGAAGAATGGGAAAGGACACAAAGGGAAAAACAATTTATTTATTTAAGTTCGAACGCATGCCGGGTATCAGCTTTATATTATAAAATAATGAATTTTCTTGTAAAGTTTTTTTTTTTTAAACCTATGTATCTAATCATGATGTCATATATTTCTAATTATGATATCTTATATGTCAAAACACTTGTTAACTTATTTCCTTCTCCAATATGACAGGTATTTTAAACCTTTAACACAATGCTTAATTTTTTCCATAATCTCTCGCAACACGCTCGCATACGTTGTTCTGTCGCACTGTCGCTCTCAACACTCGAGTAGGACGTAGTACGTACGTTTAGAAGTACAAGCAACTGGGAGTAGCTACTTGGAACCGTTATGTACGAGTATCTTAGTACTCCAAGTACGTACTCATAACCGAGGAATACTTTAGTAAGGTACAGTAGTTCGCTTCACAGCTCCCAGGAGAACCCTGCCCCAATAAAAGTCTAACTTGTCGAGTATCATTTCCACTTGATAGTATAGTTGATTCCACTTGCGTATAAAGTTCGCGAAGGAAAACAATGTAGGGATTGGAAAAGAGACAGTTTTAGAGTTATGTGCTGGTGGGAAGTGGGAAGTGTATCACGACAAACGAAAATACAATCAATCATTTTCGTACTTTTGAACACTGAACCAATGAGCAAGAGGCGTGTTTTATCGACACACTCGAACCGTACTTGAAATCGTAGTAATAGAGTAGTTTTATAAGACAATTTTCCACTTTAACGTAGAGTTTTAGTGTGAGTTATGTTTAATTTATAAGGTCTTTAAAAAAAAAATACTCCGGTTTAAAATAAGTATTTGAAATTTTATTCACGAAGTTCTTTTTAACATGACTTGATATTTTTGGAATATTATCTACACGGCCAGGTCCCTGGTAGTCTAAGACACTTCGAAGTTATTTGGGTTAATTATGGACAAAGAAAAGGATTAAAGAATCCCATCGTATTTATAAGGAAGACTAACACAATGAAAACAAAACAATATACAGTTGTCAAGTCGACATGGCAGTATAGGTTAGAAATCTGTATTATGATTAGTTTTTAAAATCAATACCAGTGGTGTTCAGTTAAGTGCTGAACCAGCTAATTATATTTTATTCCACAGAGGTCAATGATACTAGTTATTGATTTCAACAAGTTACGTAGAAAATTATAGAAGGAAGATGTCCGATAGACTGATCCAGTCATAGCTGGTAAAACAAGAGCAGAAGCTTTCCGATGAGAGAGTTGGCCTGCAATAGATTAAAGATTTTGGAACGTATCACAACTCGAGTAGTGTTTCACATTTATCAGTCGTATAATAGAAAGCACCATTTTATTATTATCATCTTATATTCATTTTATTAGTCATTATTTATAATCATACTATGATACATATTTATGGTCTAATTAATATATTGTTACTATTCATTATACCCATCTGGCCACTAATGTAATATTTTATTTCTTTCTTTCTCTATGTAATATTTTTGTGTTTTGTATTTGGTGGTTTAACAAATGATTTTTAACTCAAATGTATAAATGTTAACCTCAATACGGGCTTTTAGTCCTAGTGAGGTTAATTTTTTTGTGTAAAAAAATATATATAATAACATGTACGGTGAGAAATTATATAAATAAAAATACCATTAGTCAATTTATAACTTTTGCGTCATGTTATAGATATTCCCATTTCCCATGTCTCTTTTCAACCATCTGCGCTTCCATTTCTTAATTCTGGTGATTACTCTTCCATCGGTCTCGCTTTATTTTCGTATTTTATTTAAGAATAATAAAATAAAAAATTATCGCTTGTTCCTTTGGGAGGGATGTTCTTTTGTATTTTTTTTTCTTGGTACACTTAATTTAAGACTTTATTTCAATCTTTCTCAATATCAAAAGCAATATAAGAAAATATTACATAAAAGACACACAATCTTGTTGGTTTTAGAGACATTAAAGACAGGGAGGAAGAGGCGTATTATATAATAAAATTTATTATTTTTATTTTATTTTATTTTATTTTGCAGAAACAAACAGTACATAATTACATGGAATAAACTAGTTACAAAGTTATAGAAAATAATACAATAATAGGTACCAATGACATGTCGCTGTTATATATATATGATATATTATACCTAAATTAAGATAGTATATTATGGAAGGAGTGGGGGAATAGTGTTTGTGTGTGTGTGTTGTGTGTGTGTGTGTGTGTGTGTGTGTGTGTGTGTGTGTGTGTGTGTGTGTGTGTGTGTGGATTTGTGTGTTGTGTGTGTGAATTCAGTATGCTAGAAAAGTTTTTCTTAAATACGGGTAGGGAATCAAAAAATATATCGGTATTTTTGCCTTTTTGAATTGTGTTGAATGTTTGAAGGATGCGGGAAATTGGGGAGTTGGCTGCAGCGTTTGTTTTATTACTAGCTGTGTAGAAAAGGTTGGTGGATCGAGTTGTTTTAAATGGGATGTTAAAATTTATTTGTTTTATTACTAGCTGTGTAGAAAAGGTTGGTGGATCGAGTTGTTTTAAATGGGATGTTAAAATTTATTTGTTTTATTACTAGCTGTGTAGAAAAGGTTGGTGGATCGAGTTGTTTTAAATAGGATGTTAAAATTTATTTGTTTTATTACTAGCTGTGTAGAAAAGGTTGGTGGATCGAGTTGTTTTAAATGGGATGTTAAAATTTATTTGTTTTATTACTAGCTGTGTAGAAAAGGTTGGTGGATCGAGTTGTTTTAAATGGGATGTTAAAATTTATTTGTTTTATTACTAGCTGTGTAGAAAAGGTTGGTGGATCGAGTTGTTTTAAATGGGATGTTAAAATTTATTTGTGATAGAAGTTCTGTGCAGTCTATCTCGTTGTGTATTATTTTATGGAGAAATGTCATGTCAACTACCGTTCGCCTAGATTTCAGGAATTTCAGGATTATAAAGAACTTTACAAAAATAAAGGTAATCAGAAAAATTCCATAAAGCATTTATATTACAAATGAAGAGATGTGAAAACATTATTGCATATCGAAAGTGGTCCAAGTAAACAAGATAAAGAATGAGACGCTTAGATGATTTGGATAATTTTTGAACGAGTGGAAGAAGTTAGTGGGTGGAAGAAAGTTGGGGACTATGAAAGATGTTATAAAATATTAAATATTTCATTTCTTAGTAACGTGTGAGTTCCAGAGTATTATATATACCTAGCGAAAGACTCATTCAGGATCGAAACGTTAATTTTTGGTGACCTTTAACTTCCTTACCCTAAACTCCTTTATCCTAATAACTTATGCCGATTGGTAATCTAAAATGCCATAATCCCACAGGCTCCGGTTGGTAAGGAGCACGTGCGACTCTTGTGCTGTATTCACAAAAAATTGGTCATGACAAGAGTCGAAATAACAAAATAATTTGTTTGTGATGGTCGGATGGTCAAGACTTGTAGAGCTACCTCTGAGGAAATATCGTGTTAACAATCAAATAAGTAAAAATCTAAAAGCGAAACTCTTCCCAAAGGATCTCTCGCGCGCCTTAAACAAAATCTTATTTTATTTCTCCGCTGAATTACAAGTAATGCGAAAATTTCTCACAAATAAAATGTTTTCACCGGACTCCTTGAAATTACTTTCGCAAAACTAAAAATGTTATGAATATGATTTCCGCCACATTAAGCAGATTAGTCGTCATAAAACAAAAGGGGCATTTCAAAGTCGAAGACAAGGTAGAAGAACTCTCCTCGTAAAAGTCAGGCGATATCATTCGCAGCTGTGATTTATAACTTTTTTAACCTGAGCCGTTAATACTTAGGCGACTCACCGCGAGATAGCGAGTTCATGGGATTTCTGCTTTATCGACCACGACATGGAAGACTATTAGAAAGTTACCCCATTGTGATGCCTTACCCCCTTTTACTAAGGACGACTTGCCAGAAGTGATTCGGTCGCTGAATCATGTTAAACTCAGGGGTTTTAACGTATTTCTGAAAACGGGAAAAAAATAAGTTCTTAATATTGTTTTTGGGTAACTTGTCACTTTGATAAACTGTATTTTTCATACCGATATATATATATAGCTACTATGCTTAAACAGAAAACAAACAATCCCTATGAACCCGGCGTGCGCAAATATATTTAATTTGATTTATTTGTGTTATTACACAAATAATTAAATAAAAATAATATATAGTACACTTGCGGTAAGTTCCAGAGTGGAAAAAAAATCTCAGTATCGCCCTGGTGTAAGACCACCATTCAGAATTGAAACGTTGCTTGAAATGGCTTTAGCCGTGTTTGGTGACCAGATCTGAATAGCCAGGTACTTCCCCACCTTACTCTTCCTCATCTCCTTTCCCTCCCCACAACCTTCAGCCTCACAACATACGCCAATTGGGGATACCATAGTCTCACTGGCACAAAAAAACGTAGGTATGTGGTAGATACCCCTATTATCGCCCATAAAAGATAGGATGTACATTTAAATTATAACAGAAATAACAACAGAACAGTTACTCATTTCATGACTGCAAAGCTTTCTTTTACGGGCTTTTTGTATTATTTATTCAGCTCGCAATTATAAATCTCTACAATTGATATTAATTTATAGTAGTTATTACACAGTATCACATAAAAAATAGTCCGTTCAACCAAGAATTTTGTTTATAATTTATATCGCATTAATCTACTTTGAAAAAGACAGAAAAGCGTATGTAGCGTAAAGGTATTTTAAATTGAACCTTAGTTAACTCCGGGCTTTGAATATTATTATCTGATTTTTACAGGAATAAGTACTTCTATGGGTTCCTTCGTACACTCAGTGAATAAATTTATAATTATTAACTTATTATTATTTTTTACATTGTAGCGAAATATAAAATTAAGATGGTGTCTGTTGAAATCCCCTGAAAAATATGAAATTTTCCTTCCCGTATGAATTCCTCACAGCAACAAACTTTCAGATGCCTTTTTTCATCGCCTGAATTTCAAACGTTCTGAAAGTTGGCAAAAGTGTTTTATTTCAGTGTTTGTTGTTCCGAGGTGATGTAGCGAGACCTTTCCAGGGAAAATTGTGAATTGGGTTAAATACGAAAAAGTCTTGAGAACTCTTTTGCGAAATTTATGTTCCGTTTGCTGAACTGCTTGGAACCAGAAAAGTTGTTGTTTTATTGAGCCATTCGGTAAACGAAAAGAATTTATTTTCTTTTCGCATTTATGAATACAATGATTATGACGCGTAACATATTTTTCCGTTAACTTTGACGTTTGAAAAACTGGAGTGACAAAAATATTAAATATTTTAAATATCTGTTGTTAAGAATCTGTAATCACTGACTTTAGTCGACAAACTACATCAAAAAAAATCATGATAAGGGTTAACACGATAATCCAGCAGTTACAGCAGTAGCCCTGAAAGCAGAAGATCCCAATTTTAAAATATCGGAGGCTAATTAAACATTTTTTGTGAAGTGTCACTATGCAATTATTATATATTATACATGGAATTTTAATATTTTCGTTTATTGAAACCGCATTTTAATTAAGATGTAAAACTCTCTATTTGTGTATTTATCACTGCGAACGCAAAACATTTATTTATGATGAATATCACGATTTATCATCACTTAACATTATTGTACATGGGACTCATAAAATATAGTTTGTATAAACCATATTTCCCTTAGTAACTTAAACGTATTATTTGTCAGAACCAAACATTAGTTTGGTTAAATAATATCAACTATTTAACCACAAAGCAGAAATTCTAAGCTAAGTTTGTTCATAATTATGATTGTTGTAATTACAGTAAGATATAATTTATTGAAGCTGCAAGAAAGCGGATAGACGCCCTCGAAATGTGGTGCTGGAGAAAAATGTTTTCCTGGGCAGTCAGACGCACAATTTCATTCTGGAAGAGTCATCCAAAATCGGCTCTCAACTATCTGCCTACAACGTATTTTGACATAATTTGGACATGTTGCTCGCCAAACTGAGGACTTCAACATGGAGAAACTCATAGTCACTGCCAAAGTGGAAGGCAGAAAAAACAGAACTACGTCACCAATGCCCTGGAGTGACCAAGCAACACTGGCGACCGGTATGTCGATGTTCGCAGCTCTCCACACAGCGCAGAAACGAGAGGAGTGGAGGAGTCTTGTCCACCATGAAAATCGAATTAATGGTCAGGATCCTCAGCTACGAGGAACCGACTTAAGAAGAAACCATTATTGTATGTAGAGTGTAGAGTATTGGAATATTATTTGTTTAAGTATTATTTATGAATGTAATATATCATTGAAGAAGAAGATAACAATAATAATCCTTTTTTAAATATGAAAATAAACAAGACACAGAAAAATAACAAAATATAATGGCCGTAACTGGGACAAAATAAATAAAATGAAAAATATGAAATATGATGTTGACAAATACGACAGTGTCATAATAGGGTGCAATAGCAAAATTGGTTAACGCGTATGTCCCGGTAAGACGTGAGGTTCTGGGTTCGTGTCTTGTATATTTTCATATTAAATTTTTTTTGATTATTATTGTTATTGTTATCTTCTTCTTCAATGATATATTACATTGATGGGAATAACTTTCAATAGTTAAGAAGAGAGTTTTTCTTATAAAAAAATATTTTTTATTATTTGAAACGGGTTTAGTGTTATACTATTTACAAGATAATATAAAATTTCAATAATAAAGCAGACAATAAAGCAGATGCTTGTGCTTAGGAGAGGACAACTATATATTTTTACATCTTTTCAAATTTGAATATTATTACAAAAATTATTAGTAATTTTATAAAGTTAAGTAATAAAAGATAGGTGAATTATAAATGATACAAAAGAATAATAAGCAGAAACATAATATCAAACAATGAGAAAAGTCATGAGGTGGTATTAGAGAATATCAATTTAATTAATTTTTGTAATTGTCATAGTTTTCCTCCGATCTTATATATCTAGGGGTAATTTATTCAATAATTTTATACTCTTAAATACATAGTGATGCTGGGCAGTTGCAATCGGTAATAGTTGGATGGTTAGTCCCCCGACAGAAATAATTCATTTGCTAATATTTAATTGTGGAATATTATTTTTATCAAAGAATTCTTAATTGAAGTGGAGCAATTTTGTCATAAATTGATGAGAGAGGGGGGGGACTGGGAAATCTTGGAAATCTTTTACAGTTAGATAGTAAGTAATAAGGCATTTTTAAGATAATTTTTTGAATTGTCTCAAGTGGAAGTATAGATGATTTAAATGCACCCTCCAAGCAACGATTCCAGATTGTAGCACAGAATGTGCAAGCGCAAAACAGATTTTTTAGTATTTTTAATGATACAGTATTTCTAAGTCTAAAATATATACATATTAGTTTTCTCATTCCGTCTACTGTGGAGTTTATTTGACTTCTCCATTTTATGTTATTATCGATAATTATTTCAAGATAGTTTATTTTTTCTTTACATATATATACTTTATACTTTAAAGTATATTATAAGTATAAGCATATACTAATGTGTTTTACAGTTATAAATATGTATAAGCATATACTAATGTGTAAACAAAATGTATAAGAAAGTAACTTTTAACAGTCCTCCTCAATAGTTTTTCCTGTGCACTTCACTAGTTAGTTGTTTCCGTTGGCGGCCTGTATTAGTTTTCATATTTATGTAATAATTATCTATGGTAGGGTTAGGCGCAAAATTGAGTAATCTGAAAGAAAGTTGCCTGTTGTATGCTGATGATGCCGTGCTGATTTCTAACAGTACGGAAGATCTACAGTCACTCGTGTATAAGATGAACGAAGTATGTATGAAGAATGAGATAAAATGATGAATGTAAGTAAGTCTAAAGTCATGGAGTTTGGAAGAGAAAGTACGAAAATAGCGTGAGATATAGTTGTGAACAATGAATACTTGGAGTTTTTGTATCTGGATAGTATGTTTACGAGAGATGGAAATATTAAAAGAAGGGTAAATGCAGGTAACTCCATCAATGGAGGACCGAATGCCGTTGGCGTTAACAAAAATCTGTCCAAAGAGGTGAGGTAGCAGTCCACAGTGAAGTGCTAGTACCTACCCTGATGATATGGCAGTGAGGCATGGAACGGGCAGAGAAAGGATGAAAGCAGACTGAATGCTGTTGAAATGAGATATTTGTGGCATATGTGTGGTAAAACCATGTGTGATCATGTGATAAGTGTGGAAATCCGCAAAGAATGCAAGGCTGATGTAAGCGTAATGAGTAAAATTAAAAAAGGGACGCTCAGATGGTTTGGGCATGTAGAGCGAATGAACGAAGAAAGGGAGCGTAAGGAGAATACATGACGCAAGTGTGCATGGTATAAGAAGTAGGGGACGTCCTAGGAAGACGTGGCACGATCAAGTGAATCAGATACTTGAGTCGGGCCATGTCAAGAGTCAGAAAAATAGAAGAGTATGCATCAGACGATGTATGAATGTGGATAAGTCAAAGAGTGTGTGCCAAGAACGAGTTGTTTTTCGGTCCGTCTTATCTTCCTACCCCTGCGGGGAAACGGCGTGGTGGTTAGTTAGTTAGTTAGTTAGTTATTATCTATATTTTTATTTATTTATCTTCCTAAAATATTAACAAAACAGATTCTTCAATGTCTGCCTCGATAGGAAATTCCTGCATCAAGACAGACGTGCACGGAGAAAATTTTTATTCTAAAATACGATCATTTTATTCGTAAAACGGTTAAAAACGGGACTGAAGTTTTACGAACAAATTAACAGGGTTTCAATGTTTATTGGAGGGAAAATGTAAGAATAATTTGTTGGTATACGTAATTTCGTACGTATACCAACAAATTATTCTTACATTTTCCCGTCAATAAACATTAAAATAGTGTTAATTTTTACGTAAGAACTTCAGTCCCGTTTTTACGAATAAAATTATCGTATTTTAGATTTAACATTTTTCTCCGTGTAGGTATACTAAATGTTTTTATAGTGTTTGCAAGATGATTATCACTCAGTTCTCTCGGATATTTCATAATAATGTTTCTTATATTTGTACGGTAAATGAAAAAATATTATATCACTATTCACGACGGATTTAAATAATAGGTGAACGTGACAAACTTCAGAAGTTTGAGATGTTCAGTTCATCCGCATCTGCAAAAGTTGAAAGTTCAAGTGCTACATAACTGCTGGAATGTTTCAGCTGGCAAATATCAGAATCTACATTTTCACCATCCCTAATAATCTTGTTAACTTTGAAAGTTTGATGCAAATCCACCCTGCACGATGGATTATGACGTCACTAACACGGGGACTAGTGTAAATTGGGGTTGAAGCTCGGGGCTGTCGGTAGGTTCCCGGTTCCAGGGGCGGGCAACACGCTTTCCTGTTGGTTGAATGATTATGCACGTGAATTAAACAAGGAGTGTGTATCAACCATAGAGTACTCACCCGAACAACTCAACGGGGCTCTGGTGGGCGCCGTTTACTAGGCCAGTATTGTTGCAGCACTCGGTTTGAGTAGATTGTGCTTTAATCAATATATTTCTAGTATATATATATATATAGTCCCGTCGGCGGCATGTATCTTTTCTCGGGAGTTTTTTTCAATATGGACTAGTGTTTCAGGCTAATAATTATTGCTTATAATAATATATTTCTGCATAATGTTGAGGGTAAAGTGTCCATCTGACAACAACAGTGTTAATTTTTTTCTGTCTTTATGATATCACTCATTTTATTGTTCTATTTTTTGTATTTTACTTTGTGCTTACATTTGTATAACAGGATTTCGTTGCCTAGGTTTAGTTAGTTCACTTGCGGACTTTACATATAAGTATGCCGTAACCTCCCCTAAGAGAAGGATTGATCTTTGTACCATTTAAGGTGATTTTCTTTCTCCTTGCCCCTTCTCTCTTTTATATAATTACAATTGATGGCTTTTAATTTGCATTTATCTTTTTAGATTTAATATGTTTTACAGTAAGGTTTCCTTTTCTCTTTTATCAAAATTTCGCTCCACTTACACCTTCGCCTTGCTCAACTGTATACCAATACTAACCCCTCATTCATGAAGATGCTATTAATATCGAGACTTGTGGATCTAGAGTCGTTTTACATAAATTACCTTCGTTTAGTAAAAAAATGAAGTGTTGTGAGAGCCTTGATAGGAGGAAATTTTTGTTTCGTAAAACAGGGTGGGAGAACAGGTGTCTGCGAAGTTAACAACACAACTCTCATAGGAAGTGTATGACCACCTTCGCTCCCCTCTATCCTCCTATGTGTCAACACAGAGCTGTGCCGCGGTCTATCCTCTCAGTTTGTTACTGCGGAAAAAAGGGGTGATGGTTAGTTAGTTAAATTTATCGGCTGGCTAAGTTCTCCATCACGACAAAAGTAACACTTTTCCTCTTACTATGATGATAGTAAGAGATTTTCAAATATCTTCTTAGGATATTCGTTACCCGGTAATGTTTGTCTGTCTATTATTTTTTTTTTCTTTAAATAAATAAAATAAATTGAAAGATGTTTCTGTTTCCGCCGAAAACATTTAACATGTTTTCAATAATGATTATCAATTATTACAGCACTATAATTTGAATGACTATTGATATTCCCAATCTGAGGAACGTTGTATGGAAAAATGAATAAAGTAGGGAAGAGAAGGGAGATGGAAAAATAAAAATCTCAGGAAAGACCCGGTTATTCGGGTGTGGTCACTAAGCACGGCAAATCTCTTCGGACAACATGTACATCGGATATCATTTTCATTCTGGATGAAGTTCTTTCAGCAAGGCGATACTGCAATAAATAGGTTTTTCTCTCCTTTTTTCTCTCCACCTTGTACACCTCTCCTCTCCTTGCAAACTCACCATTTACCCCAACGAGGAATGTCACTGTCAAACTGACTCCGGGCAGTTCGAATACTTGTGCAGCATTAAAATGTTTTTCAATATTTTTTAATTTATTAAAAGGCACGCCCCTGTTATTCATCCGTGTTTTTGTAATCTGAGAAGGCACGGTGAGGATCAAGAGTTAAGTGCACCTGCATACAGCCGCTGCCAACTATGTTCGGACTTTTAAACCACCCCTAATGCTAAAACGGATGGAAAGGGTGGTTAATTTACAATACCTATAAGCTACAACACATTTCATATCAAAGGGCTCTTCCCTGTATTATGTTGTGTTCATAATTTGTTGAAGAAGGAGTTGAAGGATTTTAAACTTCACACACTGTAGAGTTTTCAAGTCACATAAAGAAGTTGTGACGATACAACTTAAAGATCTTTCTAGGATAACAAATAATGATAGAAAAACGTTGACGAACTTATACAGCGCTATTTTTGGACTCCTGAAAAACTTGGAAAGTAACAATTTACTTCACAATTCTAAGCTACCCACTTACTGGGCAGCAAGAGGAATATTTCGCACGTTGCGAGCTGCGAAAATGATAAAATAAATTAGATTTATAGAAATTATTCATTATTATAATTAAAATAAAACAAATTATTTTTGCGTACGTAAACCACTGTAATACATATTTTTCTCCCTGGAATATTTAGATTAATGCAGTTTCCGCGTTTCACATTTCTTGCTCCAGTTTAACAATCCATATCTAATACCAGTAGTAAATTTAGAAAATTACTAGACTAGACTTCATAATTGATGTGAAGGAGTTTCTTAAATGTGTGGTATAAAAAGCACAAGGAGAAAGCGTAATTTAAAAAAAATATATTGAAACATACGCCGACGTAATTTAATCTTACAATCAAACTGATTGATCAGTTTCGTAAGATTTGTAAAATAAAATATTGTAAAATTAAAACTGAATAAACATATTTAAAAAAAAAAAAAAAACATCGAAAAACGCCACTATAGTAGGAAATCTCAACTACAATATATTGTATACAGGGTGTAAAGAGAAGTGCTTGCCTTACTTTTACCAGTGGTCCTGACTAAAATTTCATGTACTCTTTTTACTCCAAATAATATCAGGAATCACTGATTAATAAGTAAGTCTAGTACGTCCCTTAACACCCTGCATTTATTTCATCTAGTTTTTTTAAAACTCTTCTATAATTACTTACTCAATCAACTCCCCACATACATACATGGACGAATAAGAAAAAAAGTACAAATACAACTCATCAACTTAAATTGTTACTCATTTTTCTCAGGGTTCTTTCCATGAAAACCAACGTAAATGCCTCTCTTAAATGCACAAAATACAGCCTATTTCACACAGGATATTCATCTGGGTAAGTATACATTTGCCATTGTGTGATGCGGGGTTTTCAAATGTGTTTAATTAAAAAAGGGTAGACTTCGCTTATGTGGGAAAAATCCAAACGAACAAAGACAATGTATCGAACCCGGTTGACCCAGGCTCCCACAATTTTAATGAAAATACCCTGCTTCACGGTGATGTGGGATTGACATATTTTTTAATCAACCCCTCTTTATTGGCTGAATTTTTCAGTAGATGAATTTCAATACACACAGATACCCCAGGGGACTGAAAGTAAATTAAATTCGCTTCCCTTAAATTTTAAGCAAATCGAAGGCAACGGAAAACGGGGAGAAAAAATTTTATTGGGAAAAAAATCAATTTAGAATTTTCGTTTAAAATAAAACAATAACATTTTAAACAAAGATAAATTACAGTATAACGAATAACCTGACAACATTTGAAAATCTCCTACTACTAAATTTTGCTTGTGACATGATAAAACACGCGATGCCTGGGTGAGACCCAAACGCGATGCCAACCCAGCCACCGACCGGACTAACTTTGTAAAATCACTTTTATTTCTGCACTTATTGCCGATCGGATTTTTCTACTACCGTATAGTTTCTTCGGTGAACAAAAATAAAAGTGATGTAGGCAAAATTCCGTTTATTTTAAACTAGCTGATACCCGGCATGCGTTGCAATGCCAATTAAATAACTAAATTGTTTCTCCCTTCGTGTCAATTCCCCTCCCGCCTTCCCTTTTCACCTTCCCGCGTTCCCCCTCCCCTCTTCCGTTCTCCCCTTTCTCGCGAATCCCCCCTTCTCACGCATTACGCTACCACCTTCTTCGCCTTCCCCTCTCCCTCGTCACCCCTTCCCACAAAGCCCCCCTCCTTAATTCCCCAACCGACCGTCCCGCATACCCCTCCCCCAGCCTTTTTCCCGCCCCCTAACTCTATAAAATACACCCATTTTTTTAACAACTCGCGTGACCTATTTTTTTTTTTCAAATTTCATAATGCCAGAGCTCACCAGTATATATTCACGGGCATGTTCACAACAATTCAAATAAAAATTAATCGCATTCGGATGAATACTAAAGGAAATATTTCATAACGCTAGAGCTCACTGTCATATAACCATAGCGGACATGCGCACATCATATCTTTGAACAAAATAATAGCAAACTGATGAAATTTTAAACGCAATCGTATGAATAGTATAGGAAATATTTTCATAACGCCATAACGCACATCCTATAACCATCCCGAATATGCGTTCATCATATTCCTAAAGTTTCATCGCAATCGGATAAACGATATGGACGCGCATAAGATACGAACAAACAAACAAACAAAAATTAATTTTTATATTATAAATTGTAATATCCCACCACGAAATGTCTGCATTAAGTGGAAAAAAAATTTGATTTGCTAGCACCGAAGGAATAGTAAAAAAATATAGTTTAATTTAAGTATCGTCGGCTTAAGGACACTTGAAATGGGCAAGTTTTTAGAAGGGTAGAGTGGTGTACCATCTCTAAGTATGGCCATGATCAAAAAACCACAGTTTAGCATATACAAGTTTCTTGAAACGGCAATAGTTGTGTTTCGTGATCAGATCTGTCAAGCATTTCCTCACCTTTCTCTTATCCATCTTCTTTCTTTCCCCACTCCCTTTAGCCACTTAGCCTCACAATATACCCCGATTAAGAATACCATAGTCCCACTAGCTCTTAATAGTTGTAACTAATGTGAGGTATTGACATGGTCTTTGCTGACCTAGCACCTAACTTTCGGTAACTTATCATCGTTCCATGGGACAAGTGCAGATCGCCAACATACAAAAAACAGTTGATGTCGAATATATTCAGGACACTTAGTCATTATGAACAGTCACTTATTCGTTGGCGATCTGCATTCATGCTAGGGAACGATGAGAAGTTACCGAAGTTGTCCTATCAGTTATTATCGATCGAGTGCGTCCAGTGTCCATCATCAGGGCAGATGTGTCTGCACTGCCAATGACACATCTGCCCTGATGATAGACACTGTAACGTTGTCCGAAACGTCGGCTAAAGAAATAGTTATAATACGGCATAACATCCCAAAAATAAAGAATAAAAATACTTTTGGCCGTGAAAATCTTAAATCATATTTAAAATAGCTAAATTAATACAGCTGTAAAAAATGCACATGAAAAAAGGATGAATGATATAAGTAGGTAAAATACAAATATTTAGTTACATTAGAATGGAAAGTTGTACAAATGAGTTCAATGAGTTTATAATATGATAGTACTGCACGTTCAGAAAGTAAGTGTACTAGATTTTTGTATATTTTTTTTAGAAAAAGTGTTAAAAAAGAGTACAATAAAGTATGTAGGTAAAGTAAATGTGTTATTACTATTATTATAAAAATATATACGAAAAGTTAGTTTTAAAGCATGTTTATAATTAGCCATCTTTAGGTTAACCTTTTAATTTCAAAAGTTCTTGAAATTCATACATATTTACTATATTTTATTAATAGGAAATATAAGTATATCATTGAAGAAGAAGATAACAATAATAATATATTTTATTATATGCAGCCATTATATTTTATAATTTTTCTGTGTCTTGTTCATTTTCATATTTTAAAACATTAGATTATTATTGTTATCTCCTTCTTCAATGATATATTACAATGATGGAAATAACCTTCAAAAGTTAAAAAGATAGTTTTCTTATAAAAAAGTGGAAATATAAGTATTAATTTACTAAAATTTATTTTCATCAATTCCTATATTGTTTCCAATAAATCATGAGTTGGCAATAATAATAAATCGAATGTAAATCAGTTTTTCCTTCTAATGGGATGAAAATAACTTAATTTGAGATGGGCCAGCGTCCAACAACCAATGACACTCAGAGATCCCCCCTACGAACATACGTAGTTGACGCGTAGGATTCTCAGAACTAATTCAGGAAAAGGAAATAAAAATATCTGACCAAGCAAGTAAATTAATATACGATAATGGTATATAAGTCATGTTAAAAGAAATGGCTGCGCGGCCTTTTTATATTCAAAACTTAATTTTGGATTTGAGACCAAAATTCCCAAAGAAATTAGTCTAATACTTGAGTCGGATCATGTTAAGAGTCAAACGTGGATGACGCAAGAAGTGTGTGCAAAGTACGAGATGTGTGGCGGACTATCCTCATTGCGAACTCCGCCTAGGAAATGGAGTGATGGAAAGATAGATAGATTAAATGTAATGAAATTTTTTTTTTAAATTACAAGGAAAAAACTAAAAGTGCAGACAGAAGGAGGCCGCCAAATCACCTGATATGAGCACTCATTAATGAACTCTATGAATAAATAGATCATGTTATACGCATGTAAGAAAAAACAGCCATTTTTAATTGCTTAGAATATTTTTCACCTCCAAGCCGTCGTGATTTTATGAAAATCTCAAACAGGTCGACCGTCCTATTTATATTGGTTGAACTTATTTTGGAAGTTTCCGTTTTCGGGAGGTTTTGGAGAGGCGCCAAAAAATTCTGTTTCCGGATCTCTTTTTAAGGTGCTGTGAGAATATGTAGATGCGTGGTGGTATTGGTATGCCGCATTTGTAGTCGACCATGAAACTTAAACCCACACACATAAATAAATTACGATACCCTAAGTAAACCACTTATAATATAAAGGTACACACAGAACACAAGCAGAAATCTCTAGTTAAAATGTTGTATCTGCAATGTTGGTCAAAAATTAGTTGAGTACCTACTGAAATATACCGAACGCAGTATTTTTTTTTTTTAGTTCAAATATTTTGTCTTGTAAACCTACCGTCCCATAAAAATATTAAAATATAAAGTTAATCCACAAAATAAAGTGTTTATGAGAATATATATTTGGACTTCTTAACAATATCCAATGCCAAAACATTGTACTTCCATGAGATACAGAAACCATAATCTGATTTTTATATCACAATATGTAATTATTCAATGTTTGCAAACTTTCATTCAAATTTTTTTCTCAGATATTTTTACTATACCTATCATGATGTATTATTTAATAGCAGTTAAAAAATGTATCGCGTTAGGCGCATATAATAAAACCGAAAAATCATAAATCTTAATAAAAATATATAAATTTGTTTTAGACCACTACAAATTTTAATTAAACTCTACCGGTTTCGGAAGAACCCTTAAAACTGTTTGAGTTTTTCCGAAGCCGGTAGAGTTTAATTAAAATTTAAAGTGGTCTAAAACAAATTTATATATTTTTATTGTAAAATATGGCGAGCCACAAAGTTAATGCTTATTAAGAATATATGAAATTATAAATCGTTAAAATGCTTAAATGCAAGATTATTACATTTTTTAGAAATTAATGCGAATTCTTTATGGTGGTAAGTACAAAAGAGACATAGATAAATAATTAATCTATTTTTATGGCTTAATTTTTTTATTTTCGAATACGGAAATTTATCCGGCTTTTACATGATACGTTTTAAGCTTAAACGCATGAAAAATGCTCTTTTTTAATTCCAGAACCACCGATACTCGAAGTGTCCTGCATCTATTTTCCGTTACATGCATCCGCTTGCAGCTAATAAAAATAATAAATAATATTTTAATCCACCGCTGCGAGCCAGTTTATGCAGCAAATCGCGGCAAACTGTGGTGCAAAAAATATACATTCCGAATACGTTATACGGTAACGGTTCGGAATAAAACTTGCAAGAAAAACCGATGGAATAAAGGCTAGATCTTAATCCATTAGAAATGTAAATTTTTATTTACGAGACAGAAGGAACAATTTGGAATTGGCTCAGCTTAAACCCGAGCGCTCTGGTAATCCTAACTTTGTGATTTAGAATTTCGAAGATCGAATTCCAATAAAGGGGTTCAGTTTTATCGACCATAAAAAAACAACTTAGAATACCTAAAATCCATTCGAGGCTTTTGTTTGTTACTTCTCCTACAATGTGTAGGAAATTATTTTGAATCAGTTATTATTGATTTTACACATACGTGATGTGATACGTTTGTAACATCCTAACCAGTAGTAGGAGTACTTCTTAGTTGTTGCAATAGGGGAATTATATTCGGGGTTTGTAGAAACTTCTGTTTGGGTGGGAAGGTAGGAGTTAATAATAGTTTGAATTGAAGACGGAACCTATAGGTGTCTAACATATAGTGACTTTGTGCCAATAAAGGATTGTTGGTCTTTTTATTTTTATTCATTTTTTTTGTCCTACCTACCACATAAATCAAACTACTTAGTCGGAATAATGAACAAACCTATTATTTATTCAATTGTTTATTACTATACTTTGTGTGGTAATAAACTTAGTATTTTTCGAAATTACCTGTCAAATCATTAAAAAAATTGACAATTAGTTTTGGCGTGCCTCAGGGAAGCATTTTAGGTCCCACATTATTCTTAATTTATAAAATGTGTAGTCTGCCTTTATATGTTATTACTCGTACACTCATTTCTCAATTCTCTTCTTCAAATCAATTAACTGGAATGATGTTTAAAGATTATTGTTAAAAAAAGGTCAGACAATAAAATGCTAACAAATGCTAATGTATGTGATTGTTCTTACTTAGAACTGTTGACTAAAATCAAATACTTACTAGGTATTCATTTTGACAGTAATTTAAAGCAGCAAACAAACATAAAAGTCAAAATACTTCCTTAGACATACTCGCCACATTCTGAACTTGAATTTATTCAAACAATATACTATACACTATGGCAAATTTTTAATCGTGAATGGTTTTATAGCCTGAGGAGGAGCATAAGCTGCCGCCATTGATCTGATTTTTAAACTCAGATGGTGCGAAGGCCTCCGTGGTCGACGGCAAAGCTCCGGTCGCTTAATCTGGAGACGCTGGTTCAAATCCCTCTGTGCCCAAATATTTTTTATGTGATTAATTTCTGTTATTTCACCATTTTATTCTATAAAAATTATATAGCATATTTGCGGCACGTTCCAGAGTGGAAGAAACCCGCAGTATCGCCCTGGTGTAAAAAATGGTGGTCATTCATAATTGAAACGTTGCGGAGAAAATTATTCTACATATATATGCAGTAAGTGTTGACGAAGCCCATATGATAAATGACCCAATGAAAAAGGGGTATTTATTCACAATATGTGCTCCTTCGTAAACTTTCGTACATACCCAAGGATATTTTTTCCTGATATTTATTTTATCATTTTTAAACGGATGTATTTTTAATCACGTACCAAACGTTATTTCAGAGTCGTGCGGAGGAAAAACGGTTAAATGAATGAAGTCTTCAGCTTAGAGCGACGTTTTCATTAAGTTCTTCCGACAAACGCAGTGGCGGAGGAAAGATATATTGATGATAAATAAGACAGAAATATATTTTCTACATCTCCGTCAATTGTTTTTTGGAATGCTTCTGATTTTAAATGTTGTTAGATGAGGATAGGTAATAAGATATATAAAATAATGGCTTTTCCCTGAATTTTAATCTTATTATTTACAATTCTCCTTCCTCTCCCGTGAACTATCCTTAAAATTGAGTATGTTCGAGTCAGCGATGCACTATAGAGTATCCATATAAAAAAAAATACGCAATGTAAGTATGTATTATTAAAGACCTTCTTTATTTTCATTATAAATTTTATTTTTAAACTCCAAACTGATCGAAGCCATTACATTTTTCCCTTTATAAAAAAGTATGAGTTTTGTGAAAACCCGTGTTGTGAAACACAACAACACAAAAAGCTGGTAAACTATTCAGCACAAAAAAGAGGCAGTCTATCGTATCTAATTCCATAATCGGAAGAACATTTTACAATCCATCCACTTGTTCATCTCAATTTATGGAAATGATATTTAATATTTTTTTAAAAATGGATACATCTAATCCAACTACATACTTGGATATCTCATCACGCGACCTCGGTAAATACAGGCTATACAGCCTTCAGAGCTCGATAAACAAAAATTATGCGAAAGACAAGAAAAAACTCAAATTTATGAGTATCGCCTACAAATTGATTCCCGCCACTTTGGGGTAATTTTGGCCGCTTTCGCGGGAACCGCCGCCTGCGGACTTGTTGATAGCAACACACAAATGAATTGTCTTGTTTCCCGCCAAATTACTTCCAAATGACAAATGGCACCGCTTGAGGTCTGACACAATACCCCGTCACACAATATCCCCCTCTCCCTCACCCCGTCTCCCCGCAATTAGGGGTGGGTGGATCGGTGGGGCCAACGGGGTAAGATCGCTAAGGGGTTAGAGGGTTCAAGTGACCAGCTCTTGTTTGCTCGGTTGGGAAAAGCCATAAAAATATATTGCAGTCTTGGACAAGTACAACAAATATTGTTTGGTGGATAACCACACCTTATTGTGCGCTACATAATGCAGAAAACATACAAAGTAAAATTGATATGATATGCAATACTATTAGAACATATTGGACGTGCCATGTGACTCGTGAATATGTATCAATTAAAAATGTCTTGTGAATGTAAAAATTGGTGGAAAACCGTGTTAAAAAACTGTAAATTTAAATCCTCATCCAGCTCGAACTTACTAAAATCAAATACAACATAATTATCCTGACAGAATGTTGGCTAACACCTTCTTATACCCCCAAAAACATCCTCAATTACACCCACCACCAAACCACAAAACACCACAGACAAAACGACGGTATAGTAGTATACACATTAAATGACACTCATAACTCGTATAATGTCAAAGAAATTACATAATATTTTTACATTATTAAAGAAAATACATATTATATTTCTATCCATTTATTCCATTTCCAATTCATTTTACTATAATATCATTTTAATATATATATGTAATATCATGTATATTTCTATCAATTTATTCCATTTCCAATTCATTTTACTGTAATATCATTTTAATATATGTATGTAATAAATGTTTAATAACCTTTCCTGTGATTTGTAAGATCAAACTCTTTAGAGAATTAATTCACTCTTCCAATCAACTGCCTTTTATTGTATTAAACCTAAAATGTAATTAACCTTCATATTCAAATAACCATATTTGTATACAATTTATGTAACTCTACGTTTGTCTCGACACAGGTTTACCCTAGTGAGACAGGCATTGAAAAAAATAACATGTTATTATAATATATGTATAGATTAAATAATAATAAAAAAAAATGTATATATATATATATTTTCCGAATAAAGAATAATTAAAAAAATAATTACATTTTTTAAATTATTAATTCTGTCATATTTTTAATGGTATAAGGAAGGGAGATAAGCAGTCCGCAGGAAAGTTTTGATACTAACCCTGATGAATAGAAATTGAAAATGTGAATGATACATAAAGTATGAAGGAAGAATGATTATCTTATTAGAGAAGTATAATATATTTTTTAAATAGAGTTCTTGTTGAAGACATCAAGATATGATATTTGACGAAGAAAATGTGAGGCGGAATTGGATGATAGAAAAATTTGGGAACTCCCAAGCAAGAAATGTTAATATGAAAAGACTGAAACAGTCATTTGATATAAACATCTGGTTTAGCAGAATTTTTTATCTACATAAAAGCAAGGATAAAGTACTCGTATGTGGCATTTAAACCTATCTGCCTATCCCTGAATGAGCAATCTATCTGAATCTCGAAATGACATGGTTGTTGGTGGGTTAGCCTAATAATACTCCAATCATGGTCAGCTTTCAAAATCTTTGTTAGAGGAATGTTTTCGTTGTAATAATTTTAAGGAAAACCCCCCTTATCTCTGTTCAGAAATGTTAACATTTTCCCGCTAGTTATGGATGTTAATTTAAAGCGCTCATAAAAGAAGAGTTACAAATAAAATCTTAGGGCCTTACTAATAAACGTGTTTTAAATTTTACACAAATGATAAACAACTGTTAATTTATGGTAAATGGTTGTTTAAAATTTAAAACACGATTACTACTAGAAGGTTATAACATAACCTTCTAGTAGTAATCGTGTTTTAAATTTTAAACAACCATTTACCATAAATTAACAGTTGTTTATCATTTGTGTAAAATTTAAAACACGTTTATTAGTAAGGCCCTTATTGTTTATAAGTTCTGCCCCACCCATTTAGATAACCAAAAAAAACAGTGCAGGAAGAACAAAGAAGGAGACAGACAATGATGCTGGGAAGAAGAAAAGGAGGGAGGCAAACAAAAGCAATTTGATGGATGAATTGTTGAGTAAAGTACCAGGGGTACAAAAATATCCATTAGCAGTCCAATTATCATTGTTCAAAGGAAAAATGTCACCGTTGTCTTATTCGGCAGAACAGAAAAGGCGAAGTGTCTAATTTTGATTGGGCATCCAATACCTATTCTTTATAAAGATGGAAGAATTTTCCACATTAATACGGGAAACAAAATTATGTTATTTTTGTTATTTATTTATTTATTTATACGCCTATTAGGCTTTTACATACATAGTTTTAAAAAATATTCATAAGATTGTAAGTTCACAGTTACAGTAGTAATACATAGTATAATCTATCTATTTAACATATTATAACAGCAAGTAACTAGTAATGCATACGATGATTATTTGTAGGTATAAACTTGTTGTACAAAAATAAGAATTTGCCTACTCCTAAGGTTAACAAACGTAATTTAGCTATAAAGAAATGTAAAGTTTATATGTACATAGTAGACAGTGAGAGCAGTAACATGGTATAATACGACATAATAATATAGTGTTTAATATGAGGCCTTTGAATTAGAGAGTTTACGAAATAATTGTTGGCGGTATTGTTAACATAATATACCTAGATCGTTATATTATGTTAACAATATTATGTTTGGGATGTTATGCCGTGTCACGGAACCTCCTTATTTAGCCAACGTTTCGGACAACCTTACAGTGTCCATCATCAGGGCAGATGTGTTAGATAAAGAAGGAGGTAGCGTAACACGGCAAAACATCCCAAAAATACTTTTGGCCGTAAAAATCTTAAATCATATCAAAATTATTTTAGTTCACAATTTTTGAGACAATATTTATAGGATTGTGGGTAGTTTTTTAAGGGAGTCTAATATAATAATATTAATAATATATTAAATGATTCTTCTTGAAAAAAAAATCTTTCTGTTACATTTTTTTACGAAAGACAAACAGTATTTGAATTTCTCCTACTACCAACAAAAGAAATGGAAAATGTTGCTTGTGTAAATGACGGGGGACTCATCATTATTGATCAGGGCGTAAAGTTATGTCAGAATATGGTTGCACCTTTATATGGATTATATTTATGTCATGAATATCTTCTTCGATGGCGCTACAGCCCATATTGAGCTTTGGCCTCCCGCAACATTCGCCTCCAACTCCTCCTGTCCTCAGCGGCTAACTTCCGGTTTGTTACCCGGAGAAGCTGTGCTGCATCCCCTCTTACCTCGTCTTCCCACCTAAGTCTGGGTCTTCCCACTTTTATCTTTCCACCTGGGTGTCCAGCCATAATTCTTTTTGGGACGCATGCGTCCTGCATTCTCTGTACATGCCCAGCCCATCTCCATGAATATAACTTTTCAAATTAATATCCAAATTGGCAGAGATGTTGAGGTTCCGATTTTGAATCTCAGTCGCGATTCAATTTATTTTTTTTACTTTCTTCTACTTTTTTTCTGTTTTTTCTATTTTAGACTATTAAATTTGCTAATATTGTCTTCATTAATTAAAATATTAATTAAGTACTCAACGCAGGATGAAAACATATTGTGAACGGATTATGCTTCTTATGGTACCTATGTATTATTTGTTACCACTCTGTTAAATGTTCCTAACAAACAATAAATAAATTGCATTTATAATAAATTATGAAAATACCATATTATGTTAACGATTTAATTAATGAACCCATTTCACGTTATCACCATGAATTCAACGACACGTATTATTGGACTAATTTACATTTATTCCTATTATACTTCCTGTACCACCGAGGGTGACCACTGTTTTAGAATATGATTTTGAATAAAATACTCTACGCTTCACTTTTTTCGATCTTTTTCAACGTATTTTTGGAGAGCTTTTTACACCACTTTTAACAGACAGGAAAGTCCTTGGCTTCACAAAGCTTTTCCTATCTTTAGAATCAGGATTTCAGAATGAATTTGGAATTTACGTACGAATATCTTGTTGCAATAATAATAAGAATATGTTTCCGAGAGTAATGCGGCACGGTTCAACTGGTATTTCTAGTCCACTTTGGATTGTGATCCAGTTGTTCATAGTATTATATTAGATATTATCTGTATCCACTGGAGCGACAGTGCAATTAAAATATTTTTTCTCGGATTGCTAGAGGAAATTTTTCCGCCCACATTATAAAAATCATACCTCCGAATTTGAATATGGAGACATACAAACTGATTATAGTTCTATGTAGCCAATGAATTCCCCCATATTTTTTCTATTATCACATGTTTTTAGGATTTATAAAAAATATATAATTAAATCTTTAACCTTAAAACATTTTAAAGAATCTAGAGAATATTTTTTTGTTTTATTTTGAGTGTTCAATATATTATATAGTCGTTTAAAAAATATATTAATTTGCCACATTTTGGCAACAAAGCAATCCGAGGTTTTGTAAATAGTGCCATAATGTGGCAAAAAGCGCTCGAGTGGGTATAGTAGGTATGTATATTTCATTATGTTATTATACTGTTGTTTTGGTTACTTGTGATCTCAAACCCGGTGTAGCCATTACCAACTGTTTTCAACCGTGGAAGAAATTTTATTGTACTTGTTTTACGAGTTTACGTAAAGCACATGGGGGGAGAGGAAAACGTCAAAAATTATTTTTATGCACTTCGGTAATATCGGTCGCCTACCGTTACCTATAAATACATTTGTCGTGTTATAATTACCTATAAATACCTACGTACGACCTGTCAGTAGCTCAGTTGGAATCGCGTCTGGGCGTCGTGAGCTCATTAACTCGGCAGGCTAAGTCCTTCATCACTATTCAAGCAGCATTTCGGCTTACTGTGATGGTAGTAGGAGAATTTCAAAGGTTTTTCGTAACCTGAAAAGCCTTACTTGTAATATATAAAAGAGAGTGAAGTAGATGGTAGAAAAAGTTGGGGACGCCCAAGGAGGATATGGCACGGTCAAATAATTATTGCGATAATATGAGGCATATGAGATGAACGAAGAAAGGGGTGTAAGCAGTATATATGAGGAAATTGTAGACTAAGTCGTGGTCGCCCGAGGAAGACATGAAACAAATCTGTGGCAAAGTGAGGCGTATATATAAAGCTTATTTATGTAAGTGAGATGGATACGATTAAGAAAGGTATACCGAGATTATTTGGACATAGAGAGGTGGTGAACGAAGAAAAGCAACAACGGGTTCTATTCAGCTAGTTTGTAATAAAATTTTAAAATGCCTACACGCCGACATTCGATGTAAGTCTCACGATTTGAAGTAAGTCATGCTTTCTTTTCACCGTGGAATACAAATCTCGAAAATTTGTACATCTAGTAATTAGTCTGCAGAGTTTACGTAAGTTTAATAAAATCCTTATTTCACCTCTTGCTCAAAAAACACCTAAAACATCCTTAATAGGTTAAATTTTCAAGATGATCGTGCAATATGATGATGCCATAAAGCGTTTCGAAAACAATCTCCTCACGTAGTACACAATACGGGCACCTTATCCCACGTCGCATTTCAAGACAATTCCGAATACATTTGGACCCAGTCTCTGTCAGGTTTATTGCAACGAATGCACTTTTGTCCGGAATGCGGAATTGGAATTCGACAAAGCCGGTTGGCAACCCTATCTAACAGTCGGGGCGCGTACAAACACTGGAAGACGGCCAGCTAGCCAAGAGGACGAGATATGGACATTGCGGCATTAAAGTTGACAAACAGGGTTGCCACTAATTACAACACTAATAATTAAATACACGTTTTTAATCATCACCCTAGCTTAAGAGTTTTAATCAGAATTCGATTATCCACATTTAAAATCAACTATTGATAAAGGAATATTAACCTCTCGGGTAGCATGGCCGTACAAGTACGGCCAGAATAAAAAAGTCTCCAAAGAGCATGGCCGTACTATTACGGCCGGGTCCTATTTCGGCCGGGTGTCTAACGCGTGCCCGAATAAAAAATATGGCCAGAATGAAAAATACTCCAAGGAGTATGGCCGTAATATTAAGGCCGTGTGCCTAACGCATGCCCAATGCAATTTTTTCATGAAATGTGAAGTGTACTGCAATCAGTTTGCAAGGATGTTTAGAACATTTGTAACATTTGACTTATTTACCGATGTTGCTCACTCACGGGACACGGTTTTGTTTGAAAAACCTCACT
This sequence comes from Limnephilus auricula, assembly GCA_951813805.1. Lineage (NCBI taxonomy): Eukaryota > Metazoa > Arthropoda > Insecta > Trichoptera > Limnephilidae > Limnephilus > Limnephilus auricula. The sequence continues at coordinate 20,382,957 of OX638404.1, forward strand.
CCCGAGAGGTTAATAGTTAAATAAATGTTTTTGTTAGAAAAAAAAGTAAAATAATAAACGATTTACCACGAGCAAGCATCTACACTCTTTACAGGGAGCATAGTCAATACATTAAAAAAAAATTAAATAAGAAATAATTTTATTTCTGAAAAATTTTATCCAAAATTAATTTATGGTCTTAGTGGTAGATTCAAAGTTTCACAATTAATTGATGACTATTAAATTAACGATCAGCCTAGCTTTTGCCTACTATTAATTTAAAATGTATGTACGCTCTTATTAATTCCCTGGTTACCCTGCATAATTTTGATGATGAAGTTTACCCATAAGTGCTGATAAGTCCTATAGTCTTACCACTTGATAGAACCGGTTAGAACACATAATATTGGGTTTAATGCAAATAACAAATATAATCAATAAATGGACAAAATATGTTTAAAACTTTGAAGAACTAAACCCCAGACTAGAAACAGTACTTGGTGAACGTAATAATAAAACTACATAATATAACGTATGTTTTATTGTTTTTGCGATTTGTCTAGATCCCGAGATCCTTCCTTAAGCGAGTTACTAGACTGGATGATCAATATACAGCAGTTATTTTTTTTAAATATCATCCTCGCAGAAGTCTCAAAAGCTGCGTTTGTCTTTTACGTCTTGCTTCCAACTTATGACACCCCTTCTGCTTGTAATTTATGGAATTGAAAAACACTTCATCCTTGTAACTTAAAATTGTTTATAAACGAATAAGTTATGCCACTTATCGAAAGATTAAAACTCCCGAACCAATATATTATTTTGGCACGGTAATAAAGATATTAAAAGTTCAGTGTGCCAACAGGTTTGGTAAAACTTTTGATCATCGCGTACTGTATTTTGTCGAAAGCTAAGAGTTTGGCGCAGCCCTACTCCGAAAAGCTTCCATAAAAGGGGCGGAGTCGGGCTTGGGTGAAAAGAAGGGGCCCAAACTTATGTTTGCGATATGAGAAATACAAATCATTCTAAATTCTTGTTTGAATGTTATATCGGTCTGAATATTTCACTCTGCATTGGCGACGAATCGATTCGATACTTTTTTAAACTTGGGAGCATAAAACTGAAATTTATTTTTGTAGTACACTCACAAACCGTGGATTAAAAGTTTTTCTCCACAGAACGTAGTGTTGTACGTGAACGTATGTAATACTGCGCTAGGTACATTTTGTTTGTGTTTTATAAAATATTATTAATCATTCCAGGCTTATTGTAATACATCTATTTTGAATTTACGGGATATCTCTTAGGCGGCCGGTTAGTAGTCAATAAGAAATTGCGTATGAGCGCATGTATTATGCTTGAGTGTAACCAAAAAATGATAAAATGCATTGTTATCACCAACGGTCTATTTGTCGAATTTCAGCTCGATCGCAGAAGTGCATTATTTTCCACTTCCAAGATTCGCATTCATTCATTTCAGAAAAAGAAATGAAATTCAAATAGATGTTTTAAAAAATAAAATCAAAAATATGACGAAAATTATCAGAAAAAAATATTAATTTATCCACATAAAAACCTAGTTACCTAGTAAAAAGACAGAAATATTAATAGCCTTACCTTCATCAAAGTATGAGAGATACATTTAGCTATGAAAGTTTACATAATTTTGCAGTGAAATAGCAAGGATAATGGAATAGAAGCATAGCAAATAATTTAGAGTAATAATACCGGTCAGTGGTTGTGTGGGCGTCGCGTTTGGGTCCCACACAGGCGTTCCGTGTTCGATTCCTGGTCTTTCTAAGTCCTTCATCACAACACAAGCAACATCTTCAGCTTAGTGTGGTGGTAGTAAGAGATTTTCAAATATTGTTGGATTATTCGTAACCCGGGAATGTTTGTCTTTCTTTTTAAAAAGAAAATTTAAACTTTCAAGTTCACCAGACAAAGAAGGAAAAATAATAGTTACAGTGTAATTACGTTTGGATACTGCGAATTTGTACTTTTACTATCAATATTTGCAATGGAAGTATGTCTTAAAAATTTTAATACATTATTACTAATATTACCTACAAATAAATACTGTTACATACCCTCAACCCATCAGTTTCTGAACAATAGACACTGTGTTTCAATAAACGAACTGTTCAGTCGGATACTCGTACACAATGACACGGATAAAATAATAGAAAATACAAACAGAACTCAAAATACTGAGAAATCGATAGCGGGATTTAATGTCTCAGTACAAGGAAGCAATGTCCAAGATTTTGTACAGATAGTATTACACAACACCTCATTAAAAAGCTTTTACGGACGTTATTACCTGTGTCTACCTACGTCACGTTTAATTGATCCGAAACTAGAGCCTAATGATCATTTTAGTAAATATTTAATCCGTACCATGACAATGGTTTTTATGAAATCACTGATTTTATAAATTGGTAAATAATTAATATTATGACTCGTGCTTGGTATGAAATATAAAATTTATAAGGTGACAGCCCCCAAAGTTTCACTTTTCAAGTTATTTTTAAGGTTGTACGCGTGTTATGATTAGATATATTAGGAAGGAACATTTACTTTCAATAACTAATTACATCTTTGTAAATGAGTACTTTTTTCTAAAAATAAACTGCTTTATTTCGATTAATACTTTGACATGGTACAAATAAAATTGCGTTCCTTTTTTTAAGTATGTTTGTAAATTAATTTGAATATCACGTCATGTTTTGCGATGATTTCCTCAATATAAAAGTAACTTGAATATCACATCATGTTATGCGATGATTCCCTCATGAGTCCCTCAATATAAAATTAATTTGAATTTCACATCATGTTACGCGATGATTCCCGAAAATAAAATGAACTTGAATATCACATCATGTTATGCGATGATTCCCTCATGAGTCCGTCAATATAAAATTAATTTGAATTTCACATCATGTTACGCGATGATTCCCTAAAATAAAATGAACTTGAATATCACATCATGTTATGCGATGATTCCCTCATGAGTCCCTCAATATAAAATTAATTTGAATTTCACATCATGTTACGTGATGATTCCCTAAAATAAAATGAACTTGAATATCACATCATGTTATGCGATGATTCCCTCAATATAAAATTAACTTGAATACCACGTCAAACACGAGAAATGTTTTCTCTATTGAATTGGGTAGTTTCGTTAAAAATAAACTACTTTACCGTAATAAGTCTTTAAGAACCGTATGTTTTTTGTATAAATCTGTCATATGTATATATTAAATAAAAAATTAAAATTAAATAATTTTGTGCGATGATTACTTCATTATCAAATTCATCCCACAAAATACAAAATGTATTCTCGACAGATTTCTGCGAATCATAAACAACAAACTTCACATCTATAAAATTAAAATCAATGGTTAGTGGTTCTCAGTCGAAGTATGATACAGTTAAATTTGACCGAATCGGAAAGGGATACATTGGAGCAGTGGTTAGCGCAGTGGCGCGGAAGGCCGAAGGTCTTGGGTTAGAGTCCCAGATATATCCGCATCTTTTTCTGATTTTTCTGTTTCAGATTTTTGATTGAATTTCATCTTCAATCTTCATTAATTAAAAAAATTACCTATTAGTTTAATAGTTAGTTTTTGTATGATGACTTTCAGGAAATTTCAGTTTGGCAGTGCACTGAACACAAATTTCCTAAAAATCTTCAACATAAACCAAAATTTCGAAAAGAAAAATTCAATAATTCCGTGTTTTTAATATTAGCACTCTAGCATTCTAAAAGTCATGAGCCGCCTCTGGTCAGAACTTGCCATTGCTGAAACTGTCTCAAACATTTGTTGTATATTATTAAGGATCTTCAATATTTATTCATCTACGCATTTTTGTTTGTCACGGGTATATCCTAGTGATACAGGCATAAAAAATCGCATGTAATTAAACTATATACGAATAGATAAATAAATAAATTATTTTAAAAAATGAATAGAAAGCTTTGCAAGTTTTGAGTATGCATGACAGTTGTTACAGCGGTTTAACCACAGTTGAAAAAAATCCGAAACAGCCATCACATGAAAGAAATTCTGTACGCAAAATAGTAGAAATTGCAAATATTTTTAAACGAAAGTTATTGATTATTTTTGAATCATTATGAACCACACAGGGAAATTTTGCTAATTCAATAAAAAACTATAAATACAGAAGCAGCGATTTTGCTATTTCTATTAGGGAAAGGCTGACCGACTATCAAACTGACCTACCTCTAGAAACTTTTAGAAAATATCTTATTTTTAATACATTGAAATTGTTCACTGAAAGTGCAGAGTAAAAATATAAAAAGTATACGTTGAATACAAAAATGATACTGAAATTCAAAAATGATGCAGAGCAAAAAGAATCAAAAGTATACGTTGAATACAAAAAGGATACTGAAATTCCTATCAAATGCACATCCCTTGTTTCGTCCCTTACGAAAAACCGGTATACGAAACAACAGAATTATAAAAAAAAATACCTTGACCCAACAAAATGACTTCAACAAATTAAAATCCGTCTACAAAAACAAGCGCACACGGAATAACCTAGCTAATACTTCCGTTCGCCACCCCGTTCACTGACAATCGAATCATGCAGGAATAAAACCGGCGCTTAACAACTGTTCACCAGCGAAGAAGTACTGTTATCGGCGGGCGCAGGTTTCGGTTTTCCCGATTTTCCGGTCTGTTGGTACCTCCACGCACACCCGACCGGAACCTGCAGACATATATTTAGTCCGCCATGCTTTTTTTCGGATTTCCGGCTGGGGAGCGTGCGCCGATGCGTGGAGTGCGGATGCGGACGGTTTGAAAAGGATTTGTACTCCTTGAATTGAGTACATTTATGAGCTTTTGATGGACTCTCGCTTTCTCGGAATGGCCACAGGAATAACTTATCATTTCTTGTGTAAGAAATCATTATTTAGTAGCCGGTAACTGGTATACATAGTAATAATTACTAATAGTAACATACAACAACAAATGCTATAAGAGAAACTTTATCATTCTATTAAATACCTCTGCAACTAATATGATTTTTTTAATAAAAAAAGTAGATACCTATTTCAAGTTTATAAAATAAAGTTAGTATCGTTATTATAAAATGCTTACGAAACGGACGCTTAGTTGGTTTGGAAATGTAAACTGGAAGAACGAAGATAGGAGTCCAAAGAGATTATATGGTATTTTTAATGTGTGTGGTAAAAGAAGTCGGGACGCCTGCACCCGAGGAAGACATGACTCTATCAAGAACTCAATATTTGAATCGGCTCATGACGTCGTCAAGAGTCAAAATATCAGATGAGTTGATGTTTTTTAGTTTTAATTTTTACCAAAAATGTATATAAAAAAAAATGTATGTGTTATTTGTTTGTTCATTTTCAGAATATATTTTTTAATTGATTGCGTTCTTTCAATGGATAAAATCGAGAGAACAGGAGTGATATGTGGCACTTTAAAATAAACAAAATACTTGAGTAGGGTTAAGAGTTAAGGGTCGGTAAATAAATAGTTTTTATGCGAATGGGTAAAGACATGAATGATACTGAAGTAGTGCGTGTCGAGGCAGAGTTGTACAGAATAAAAAAAAAAAAAATTTAATATTGTTATTATTAAGTCCTGCAAAAACATTATATAACTTTCCCACAGGAATAACTTATCATTTCTTGTGTAAGAAATCATTATTTAGTAGCCGGTAACTGGTATACATAGTAATAATTACTAATAGTAACATACAACAACAAATGCTATAAGAGAAACTTTATCATTCTATTAAATACCTCTGCAACTAATATGATTTTTTTAATAAAAAAAGTAGATACCTATTTCAAGTTTATAAAATAAAGTTAGTATCGTTATTATAAAATGCTTACGAAACGGACGCTTAGTTGGTTTGGAAATGTAAACTGGAAGAACGAAGATAGGAGTCCAAAGAGATTATATGGTATTTTTAATGTGTGTGGTAAAAGAAGTCGGGACGCCTGCACCCGAGGAAGACATGACTCTATCAAGAACTCAATATTTGAATCGGCTCATGACGTCGTCAAGAGTCAAAATATCAGATGAGTTGATGTTTTTTAGTTTTAATTTTTACCAAAAATGTATATAAAAAAAAATGTATGTGTTATTTGTTTGTTCATTTTCAGAATATATTTTTTAATTGATTGCGTTCTTTCAATGGATAAAATCGAGAGAACAGGAGTGATATGTGGCACTTTAAAATAAACAAAATACTTGAGTAGGGTTAAGAGTTAAGGGTCGGTAAATAAATAGTTTTTATGCGAATGGGTAAAGACATGAATGATACTGAAGTAGTGCGTGTCGAGGCAGAGTTGTACAGAATAAAAAAAAAAAAATTTAATATTGTTATTATTAAGTCCTGCAAAAACATTATATAACTTTTTTTTTATTCACCAGATTTACAGGAACGGGTTTAGTTTTTCCCATAGGAAAAACTAAACCCTTTCATACACTTTTCCATATAAATGATCATCTAGTAAATCCACGTTATGCAAGTGCATTATATAAGTATAATTAATACAAAACAATACAAGAACAACACGTTAATCTACCAAACTATTAAATGGGAATATAATTCACCGTCTCCAGATATTTTCATATCAGAGGGTTCGGCTCTGTGGAATTCCTAATTTGACCGATAAATCCTACTGATCCCTCAATATAAATATTTAAAAAATCTTTCGTAATTCTACATGTATTTAAAATGACTGATTTTTGCATTTTTATATACAAATTCTTTGACAAATCTAATATGCCTAAATTTTTAATAAGAGAGCTAGGTATAATGCCAGTAGCCGAAATAACAAAAGGTAATATTTTTATAGTCTGAGAATGCCAAATTCTTTTAATTTCATTTCCTAAATCTGTATACTTTCTTATTTTTTCAGAAACAGATGTTTGAATATTACAGGAATTTGGAATAAATTTAATAAATTTACATCAAATTATTATTTTTTAAAATTAAATGGAGTTCTACGAATTAAACACAAAACAACAAATAAGTTGTACGGAAATATTTATATATTTGTACAGTGCTATTGCCCAGCGGTGATTTTTTTAAAAAACGGCTATATTTAAGTCAGCCAAATATTATTATTATTATTATCCTAAATATGTCTTATCTGTACAGGGTATTAAGGGATGTACTTGACTTACTTTAACCAGTGATTCCTGATATCATTTAGGGTAAAAAATTAAACGAAATTTTTGTCTTCATCCCGGTTAAGTTAAGTCACTCCAGTAACAATTTCCAAATTTTTTTTCCAAATATTTTGTTTCAAAACCAAATTAAAAAATATTCTTCCACATGTTTTTACTGGTAATTCAGCCGTGTAACCGCCCAAACCCTCAGCCGACCCCAACTGTCCAATACATACTGTTTTTTGATGTTTTAAGTTTAAAAGAAAAACAAAAAAAACGTCACCAGAGACCAAACTTTCATTTTCATTTTTTATTCTAAACAATTTCAGGAATTGCTGGTTAAATAGGGTCAAGTATGTCCCTTATCAACTTTTATAGTGTCTAAGCGAAACAAATAATATCACGCAAATAACAAACCTCTAAAACCATTAACTTGAAGTAAACCAGCAGACCTTAAAGGATTTTCGTTTAAAAGTATTTATTTTTTATTGTAAACAAAAATATTATTTTACTAACCACAAAAGCGATATTCATCAAATTAATAACACACTACATAGGCATTCTGCACATTTTAATGTAGCAGATATTCTTAGAGAATTTTAGTAAACAAAATACCAGCGCAGAGTTAATATTCGAAAATCCTTGTTCTACTCTACACAGAGCGAGTGGTGAACATCGCTCGTAAAATAGCCATATGAAAAGATAATAGGCCAATGTGCTCGAGTGGGAAAAACCCTCACGCAAAAACAGCTCTTATACATTCACCTCATAGCGGCCAATTTCTCACAGCTCAACATGCGGTCAGTCCTATACAGAGTTTTTTTTATCAACGAAAATATTATTTTTTTACGAACTTCTATGGTTTTCTGTTGATACATTTATTTCTTACATTATATTTGGTGTGATTTATTTCTGTAAGTCCCACGCTTTGATTTATTGCTTTTCTTGCACTATGATACTTTTGGTATATTGTTGTGTGTAATCCTGTAAGAAGATTTTTGGGTTTCTCCCTTTTACGTAATCAAACGTTTCAGAAATTACAGTTATCCAAAATAAGATTAGAACCACCTTCAATATTAGTTGCAGGTGCTTAATTATTTATTTGTTTATTAAATCGACAGTTATTTCATCAATTTGTATTATAGCAAAAAAAAACTATTAAGAATTTTTCCCTTACGATTTTATCTATAGTCAGATAACATAATAAAAAAAATGAAAAATAATTTGTGTTCAATTTTTATAAGAAAAACTCTCTTTTCATAACTTTTTGAAGGTTATTCCCACAAAAAAAAAAGAAAAAACAATTCGAATATTATACTGTTAATTCTACAATTTGAAATATGAATTGAGGTTCTGGGTTCGAGTCCTAGTTGCAACCGTTATCTTTTTTTTATGTGTCCTGTTCATCTTCATATTTTAATTTAGATTATCGGTGTTATCTTCTTCTTCAATAATAATTTATGTATTCAATTATAAATAATGAAATTTAAAGAAAATTATATAACATATTCGTAATAAGCATTAGCTTTGTGGTTTGCCATAATTTACAATAAAATTATATAAATTGGTTTTAGACAACCTTAATTTTTTTTACCGGTTTCGGAAGAACCCATCCTTTGTCAGTAGAATATTAAAACTAACCTACGATACAAAATATTGACAGATATATACAAAAAAAAATTAATTTAGGTGTTTAAGTGGGGGGTTCACAAAAGGGGAGGGGTAATTGGGGGAATTCCGGCAATAACAGACCGGTTTATTGGAAATATTTCTAGAATGGGACTAAAGGATAAATTAATTTGGTTATTTAATATACTGGCGTTATTATTAAGGGATTTTTTTAATTTTTAAAACCAATTTATATGTTTTTTATTGAAAATTTTATATATAACCAAACGTGGCTCGTAAAGGTAAGAAAAACATGTATTTTGTATAGCTTATTCTGGTGTAGTTGAAGATGTCATCGTGAAACAAGATATTATTTTATTATAAAAAATTACATTGAAAGTAAAAAAATGAATTATATAAAACAATAACAAAAAACTCATTTATGATAATAATAATAATAATTCAGAATAACATTTTTATTCAGTGTACATACCCTTACTCACGTTGGTTATATATAGACAACTATAATAAGGCATGATGTACATAAAACAAATTTTTAACAGTTATGTACAAACAGCTTTACCAGTTGTGTAAAATTTAAAACACAGTGATGAGTGCAATTTGGTGAGATTTTTGACCTTTTCAGACTCTACTGAATCGTATATATTGCAATCGTAAATTTGCAGAAAGTATCGAGGTTTAATCACAAAGATATGGCGAAATGCATGGGTTTTAGGGATTGGCATATATTTTTCGGTGATTATTGGTGATTAGAATAATTTTCCTTTTCTGTAACGATGGTTCGCACATTGGTATTTTATCATTTCCTGGAGAAAAAATCAAAATCATGTTATACCAAATAAAAAATTTAGAAAACATGGTAAAGGCACAATTTGCCATTATTTTGGTTTTTTATACTATATCAAACAGATACACATCAAATTAAAAATATTTTGTTCATATTTCGTACTCCACTCGAATGCTTATCGAAAATACGAATAAATCATCGCGTTATATAAATCGCGACCGTAAAAGTATTTCGTGTATCTTTTGTATGGTGAGATTCTACTCGTTCCAACACTGTGTTTTACTTTTGTTGTTTTTTTTTACAGTTGTAGTTTGCTGCCAAAATAATATCAGCCAGGGGCAAAAGGTCTAATAAACAAGTCACCAAATGCAATTCCCTCGACACCAGAGAATAACTCGCAGTAGGTGGAACTTGCTACCTTCCGCGAATACTGAATAATGTTATTCTAGTTTTACTTTAAATGTAGGGTATGGTGAATATTGTTCCAGAAAATATAAAAGAATAATGTTCTTGTTTTCTTAATAAAAATATTATTTTATATTCATTTTCAGTTAACTTTATGATTGTATTTGATTACGAAGAACTTATTATTAAAAAAAAAACAAGTATTAAAAAAATAAATTAATGTTGTAACTACGCTTAACTGCACGGGATATAGGTACGTGAAGGTTAAACTATCATATCTTTCCAACCAGTATTAATTATCATAAGTCTACTAATATGTTTTGTATCTCATATGGTTATGACTTTCTAGATCTTGTATTCATTTTATACTTCAGTATTAATTATCATAAGTCTACTAATATGTTTTGTATCTCACATATGGTTATATCTTTCTAGAGCTTATATTCATTTTATACTTTCATGAAATGACAATAATGATAATATTACATATTTTTTAACAAAAAAAAAAATCTTGACCCAACGTAAGAAATTTGTTTGTCTATTGTAAGAATATGTGTTATCTCATGAAACTAACAAGCGCCCGTCATTTCTAGCTATGGAGTTTTCAAATCCCAGACGTACTGAAAGCGGTAGTTCAACAGTTTTTTTTTCTCATTCAGTTTGTCTCTTTCTTTATATTGGAAAGAATTAGAATATTATAAATAAATAAAATATAAGAGTACTTTAAAGTTCCCGTCAGAGGATGGTTTTCAAATTAAATCAACCCCCTCCATCGCTCAAACGGTGGCGTAACATTATTTTCTGGGCGAACTATTTCTTTTGGCTTTTGGCCAAAACTCCACACAGTTCACAACTACTATGGGGGTGCACAAGAAAATTTATTTAAAGCGCGTTTTGATACATTGCTACAAGGTATTGTGGTGATTGCAGCAGAAATTGTAAATATTATTTATTCCTCCTGCCTACTGGTAAAACAGTGGTTGCCACCCTTAAAATATTGGTCCATGTCCCAAAATATGGTTTTGTAGCAAAATAAAATAAACCATTTTTTTATTCACACATAATTGAAGTTTAATAAATCAAAAAATTTAATCTATGATAATTAGTTTCTTCTATATTCATTTAAGATGGTATAACCAGACATTACCGGAATTTTGTCTTTTTTAAATCAAATTTTAGACGTTTTGACACTTTTTTACAAAAAAAAAACATAAATCGATTTCGAAAGATTGTTATTTATTTTGAAAAAATAAGTTTATTTTTAACATAGTATTTGTTAAATTTTCGAACGAAAGGTTGTTACACAACACACATTTCATATCATATAATCAAACAGTAAAATAAATCAATATATAAAGCCACTTTTCAGAATTTAAATTTTAGTTTAAATAATATCATTTTAAAAAAATCCGAGTGACGAAAATACCTCAAATTGTCTATTTTTTGTATTACAAACTATTTTTTTACATACTTATTTTACTTAGACATTATTGAATAAACATAAACACTTGTGATCAAAAAATATATATTTTTAAAATTATTTATTTGATTTTAATTAAAGTTAATACAACACGAATGTAAACTACTATAAACAAGATAATATTTCTTTTTGTAACTATAAATATTTTTACAATAAACATAACATTTCTATTTAAATAAATTAATTCTTCAGGCAGGCATTTCATCATACATCTCTAGTCCTCTGTACAATAGGCAGTTCTGTGATTTGGATTACTTACAAGAAGTACACGATATGAAAAAATTGATTATCACGCATGTGAGCGTTTTTATCGCTAACTTGAATGTAGGTATATATTAAAGCCAATTTTGAATGAAATAAAATCGATATTGAGTTAAATAACTCTTCTTCTAACTTCTCCGTGCCAAAATTTTAAACTAATATTAGTTTAAAATTTTGGTAAAATTTTGAATACCTTTCTCATCGAAACCTTCCTGTACAGTTGCAAGCGTTTTGGAATTTTATTTCTCAGCCTCTGGTTAATGGGCCTTAATATTTTAGGTAATGTTGAAGGTCATATTATGTAAAAATATTCTTTAATTTATTAAAAATGAAATGCTAAAATAAATAGTTTTTATTTTCAGTACCTTTAATTTATGCCGGTGTCTGTAAAACAGTTGATAGTGTAAAATGGTCAGCGTAGTTGCCTTCCAAACAGTTGATCAGGGGTTCGAATGTTTATTTTTTTAAATTTTTTCTGCCAAAATACTTTGTTTTTACTTTATTTTCAATTTTTTTACTATGTTTCCATGGGTTTTGACAGGTCTGTGCTGGATGTTTTAAAACAAGTTAACAAGATTTAAAGCTCCCTATCATGTTAATCTTAAAAGGTATTATAGTAATATAAGTATATATGTAATGGGATAGTATCTTAAGTGTAGGTAATATACTCAACAAAATGTTGTCTCAATTATTGTATAGTATATTATGTGTTATCAATGCTGTGTTTAACTTTTATTAGTGACAGTATCAAGAATTTTTTATAAACTCATTAAAAAAATAATATGTAAGGAATACTTTATTTTCTCGGAAATACAGTTTACCTATACTTAGTGTTTCACATTATACCAAAATTAATAGAAGAATAATCTACTGTTATGAATTATGAATTATTAATGTCGCTTTTCACATTTTTACTTTTACGAGACCTCTTGGTCAGAGAATCGGTTCTCTCCTGAAAATACGATTTAACTTATCATAGTTCATAGGTTATAAAAAAATTGTATCTACCCTTATTGAAAAAACACAATACAAAAACACATTAATTTGACACATTGTTGACAATATCATCGAAGAAAAATACGTTCCAACGGATGAATTGTGATAAAATGGTTTTCTCCAGATTCAGCAAAGTAAAAGTGACGAACAATAAAACAGGAACACAAATTGAAAAATCTAATGCCGCCTTTGAATAAATCGCAAAAGAAACACACACGCAACACGCGCCTTTTGACAATCGGCAAGGATAAGTTGAATGGCAGAAAATAGTACAGAAAAGGAGAAATGATTTCATTGAATTCAGAAGAATAGAGGATCATCTTTCACGGTAGTTGCAATCTCCACATTTCGAGCAATTCTCAGCAGTTATTCCACCATTTTATACCCATCCTTCTTACGTTTCTAGCTCGGAGGCTAAATGTGGAGATATTATATTGTAAACATTTTCCAATAAAGGAGAAAAAAATCTTATGTCAGATGTATTTTCTTCGAGAGATATACTTTCTTTTTATAAGGCGTTTGTAAGATTTTGTTTGAAAATCAGCGTGTTTTCGCGATGGATGCGTGCTATTTTCAAATTTGCCGGTAGAACATTTTAGATGGAATAGTTTTGTAGATGAAAAGGAAACCGCTCCAATTCACTAGTTTAACAAGGGAAAAAATTAAATAGATATGTTTTCACGGTTCCAAACCATAAAAACTAGTAGATACACGAAAACCTTTAAACTGAACCATAAAAGCCGCAATGAAAGGGAACCTCCAATACGAGATAAGCTGAAAGAAAAATTGGAAACTTTATTCCGGGGATCATTTTACAATTGAGCCACTTCTATGAAATAATAGCTTTGATTCGCTTTGGACCAATATTTTATCAGCGAGAATCTTCACATACAAGAGCGGATCATCCGGATTTTAACAGAAGTTGAAGAAATGACCACAGGTGGCAAAATAATTCAAAACCTTTCTTTATAAAAATCCTAGACACAAGCAGAAAATATGATCTTCGAATTTGTTTGTGATATAAAGTTGAACAAACTTTCTTACCTATATCATACGTAATGAAATAGGAACCTAATTTTTTTTTTTTTTTTTTACATTAGGTCCACACAGGAGGCCTTGAGGAAAATAATTTCCCTCAAGGCCTATGTCATCTTTGGGGATGCTGTGTGGAGGGTATTTTTAAGGAAAGGAAGGAGAGGAAGTTCTGGGAAGGAAAAATGAATGAAGGTTGGGTAGGAATCTGGGGTTCAGTGTGTCTAGATCATCCGCCGCCAAGACCTAGACAATAAACCACGTGAACCCGGGCACCCCTGCTAAGCCACCAAACGTAGCGAACCACTTGGGGTGACCTATGGCAGAGGTGTTGGTTATCCAATAAATGGTTCCCGGGGCGGCGGTACCCATTCCCGCCTCCCAAATTAAAAAATATAATAAATCAAAAATTGGGTAGACATCAAAACGCATATTTTTTAATTGGATTAACTGCAGCAAGAGGCAATGGAAATTTAAACTCGCGTACACTCGAAGGTTTTGATGTTATAATTTCATGCAATTAACATCAAGACTGCTCTTAATGCGTATAATATTGTAAAATAATGTTTATTTATTTGCCATATTTTTTTTTATCTACTTGATAATAATACTGTCTCCATCGATGTTCTAACCCATTATAGAAGATTTTCAATCACTCTCCCATAAATTTCGCTGTCCCTGTTGCCGCAATTAATAATGATTATGAAATACGATACGCTTGACAAATGGCGGCGAGGGGAGGTGGCAGCGAGAATAATTAATATCTGCAGCATCTCCAACAACATCACATCCCTGGGATTTATACGACGAGGTCTCGGGGCCAGGTTGAATTAAGACGAAGCATAAATAATAATAATTACTTATATTTTTTTCAAAGCACATGAAAAAACGCTTTGACATAGCTTTTAATTTTTATTGAAGACTTTATGGACCACATTTAGTGCTATAATTTGTGAACAAATGGCGCATTTCGTATAAATTATAAATACAAGCTCGCCCTGCATATTTTAGTGGAATATTGAAATTTTTATTTCCGTGCTCACACACGCACAATAAACTGGTAAATAATATATGATAGGTGCAAGTAATACAAAAATTATTCCGAAAGTAAAACATTGCAGTAGAGTGTAAATAAATTAGCAACTGTTTGAAAATGGATAGCAATCTTTTGTGAACACCTCTCCGGAGAATCATGTTTTAGAAAAAATGTTTTTTTTTGTATATTTTAGATTAGAAGCAGTTAAAGTAAAGCGAATTTATTTATTTATTCTGGGTTTTTACAGATGTTCGCACTTACTTCGCACTTAAAAGGGACATACAATTAAATACAGATACGCACAATTAGAAAAACAGAAACATCACAAATAAAAAATATACAACATTATATACTAGCTCGCTCAAGTAACACATATTACAATGAGAGCCAAGTGACATAAGGGAAAAATTCCTTCAGGGCCTATGTTATCTTTGAAGATGCTGTGTGGAGGGTTTTTTAAGGGAAAGGAATGAGAGGAAGTCCTAGGAAGGAAAAAGATTTGAGGGGTGGGTAGGAATCAGGCAAGTGACGTAAGGGAAAAATTCCCTCAGGGCCTATGTCATCTTTAAAGATGCTGTGTGGAGGGTTTTTAAGGGAAAGGAATGAGAGGAAGTCCTGGGAAGGAAAAAGGTTTGAGGGGTGGGTAGGAATCTGGGGATAAATATGGCCAGGAGTTATGGACGTGTGAAGCCATCCCTCCCATTGCGGTGCAAGGCAATGAATCGAGAGGGTCCGGCTGAAGACATCAAAAGGTCTCCCTCAACCAGTTTCTCCCGATTCGGCCTTAATTTTATCGGATTAATTTGTGTTATTTCACAATTAAAAATTATATATTTTATATTTGCCCCACATTCCAAAGTGGAAGATACACTCAGTATCGGCCTGGTGTAAGAACAATATTCAGAACTGAAACGTTGCTTGAAATGGCTTTAGCAGTGTTTGGTGACCGGATCTGAATAGCTAGGTATTTCCCTACCTTCCTCTTCTCTACCTCCTTCCTCTCCCTACTACATTCAGCCTCATAACATACCCCAATTGGGATGCCATAGTCTCACTGACTCCAGACGGGAGCAGTTGGGACTCTTGTAATGTAATTTTTTTTTAATATTTTCTATTTACATTATAATGTTTCTACTATATTTTTTCCTATTTTCAACATGTTTATATATTTAATCCATATGTTTAATAGGATGTCTTATTCTATTTTATTTTCATTTTACTGTTTTCTATTTTATATTTTCTAATTCTATTGTAATTTTTCTACTATAATTTTTCCCTATTTTCAACATATTTAATCCATTTGTTTACGCTAGACCCCACAAAGTAACTATATACCATTGGTCACCATGAAACAAGCAGTCGCCTAGTTTGGTGATCTAATGTATCATGTGTAAAGGTTATAATGTTTTATCATGTATTTTATAAATAAATAAAAAAATTAAAAAAACATATATATATTTTAAAAAACCATGCCATTTCTTTGTCAGTGTTCTGATATTACTGCCAGAGACAATATGAAGTTTTTGCCATATATCTGACATTATTATTCACAATATATTATAATAATAACGATAAAATAACTATGTTTTAATTACATTTTTTATATGTCTTTTACCAACCGGTTTTGGTTAGACCTGAACCATCATCAGGGGTGAATAAAATATATGTATAGCCCTGATGAAGGATCGGGTCGAACCGAAACCGGTTGAAATGATATATAAAAATGTTAATTATGTAATTAATTAAAACAAAGTTATTTAATTGTCATTATTATAATTATGTTTTCGCACAAAGTGTTTGCTACATGTGAAAAAATACAATATTATTACTTCTTTTCAATATAATTCTAGCTCTTGACATGAATTGACTTCAATACTAATTGATTCATTAGATTACCGTGTCTTCTGGGTGTTTCCGACATTCTCTTCCATCCACTTGCGTATCACATTTTCATCTGACATTCCTTTCTCTGGGGAATATTCCCTTTAAGAATCGTCAGAAATATTGAAATAAAACTTAGCAAAACAAGACAGAACAAGAAACATCGTGATCAGTGCAGTTATATTATGAATTCAATTTTCATTAAAAATCAATTTTCGTAAAAACAACTAAAGTTTTTTAGATGAATACCACCCAAGACTCCTAACTGCTTCCATCTGGGGCCAGTAACATCCCAAATTGGGGGATGTTGTGAGGCTGAAGGTAGTGGGGAGAAGGAGTTGGGGAGGAGATAAGTGGGGAAGTTCCTAGCTGTTCAGATCTGTTCACCAAACACGGCTAGAGCCACTTTAAGCAACGTTTCAATTCTGAATGGTTGTCTTACACCAGGGCGATACTGAGAGTATCTTCCACTCTGGAAGGCGCCGCAAATATACTCGTACTGTATATTATTTTTAACTAGCTGATACCCGACATGCGTTAAATGCAACTTAATAAAGATTTTATTTCTCCCTCCCCGTTTCCCTTCTGCATCCTCTTCCTCAACTGCGTCCCCTCCCCCTCCCTTACCCTTTCCCATTCGTCTCCGTCCCCCTTTTCGCGAACCCTCCCTCATGCATTCCCCTTTCACCTTCCCCCGTGACCCCCCTCCTTAAATACACTCCCCCCCTCCCGGACACCCCTTCCCCTACCGCCTTAATCCCTGCCGCTAAACTCCATAAAATATACCCATTTTTCATACAACTCGCATGTGACCTTTTTCAATTTTTTATGCAAATTCCAAAACGCCAGAGCTCACTAGTGTATTTAGAAACGTTAGCGGGCATGTTCACAACAATTAAAAAAATTAATCGCATTCGGATGAATACTAAAGGAAATAATTTCATAACGCTAGAGCTCACTATTTTACGATTACTCACTTTAAAGTTTTATTGCAATCGGATGAACGCTATAGCAGCGCATAAAATACGAACAAACAAACATTAATTTATATATATATAAGATTAATTAATTGTGAAATAACACATATTAATCAAATAAAATTTATTTGCCCACCCCGGGTTCAAACTCGCGACCCTTACCCCTCAACCACGGAAACCGTGATTATAACGAATCCTCCAGCAAAGAGGTGAAATAAAAAAAATATACGATGGTACCTAGATTCTCATAACAAACAAAAATTCGTTGTTAAGTGTTTGGAAGAAACAATTAAAAACAAAATAGAATGATTTTATTTATCTGGCCAGAGAACTCTTTCCTGTTTTTATTATCCCGTGTTCTCCTCATTAGCATTTTAAAGCAGGTAATATTTTTATTTACTCTGCTTATTTCGCAAACCTGCTCTTTCGTTTCCGTGGGAGAGATAACAGAGCAAAAATAAATCAAAAAAATTGTGGAAATATTATCCCCAAGCAGGAAAATTATAATTTTGTTTCATTTAGTTGCGTAAGAGCGATCCCAATACTCCTTCTTTCCACCCGTTATAAAACGTGAAATTATATTTGATAATTATTTACTAAGTCATGCGAAAAAATACATGATAAAAAAGTAAATTTGTGAGAACCTACCTAAATATAAAATTTTTTTTTTTTCAGAAAGCTTATATCATTTTTCATGTTAGTACCTACCTACATACTTAATACCACATTTCATAAAAACGTCATACATTATTATTTAAAATACTGCCCCGTCTACACATATCTTTAATTCAATATTTAACAAATTACCTCTAGATATAAGAACGGAGGAAAACTATGAGAATAACAAAAAAAAAAAATGAAAATTCTCTAATACCACCTCATAACTTTTCTTATTGTTTGATGATATTATGTTTTGCTTATTATTTCCTTGTATCGTTTATAACTTACCTTTTTATTACTTTTATTGTATTTTCTTGTCTTGTATCATTTTATAACTCACCTATGTTTTTATTACTTTCGATGAATTTTCTTATAAAATTACTAATAGTTTTTTTATAATAATTTTGTAATTTAAATAGATGTAAAAATATATAGTTATCCTCTCCTAAACACAAACAACTGCTTTATTAGAAGATTGATTCAAATGTTATATTTATATAAAGTTGTAAATATTGTATCCCAAAATATGTTTAGACAAATATATATATATATATATATATATATATATATATATATATATTTTAAATCTATCTGTATTATGTTCTTAATAATTAATTAATACTCACTTTGCAGTTCGAATAGTCTGATTCTCTTATTTTATATATGGGATGGTAAGGAAAGATTTTATAAGACCTTTCTTATAGAGGTCTTCTTACCTTCGCCCCCTTATTTGATGACATTACTTAATGAGCACGCATGAAGTGATGAATAATAACATGATGTTATGAACGAAATAGATATTTCGGCATATTAGTTTTTAATGCGCATTGGGACGACAGAAAATTTGATCAAAAAAAGTTTATTGTATTTTGTACCTAATCAACCTAATAATTATTATCAAATTTAAAAATAGCTCAAAGCACTGTCGAACCAAAATATAACCATCTTACTCGTAACAATGAAATATATTTACTAATATTGGCATAATATGCCTAGAAAAAATTTTCATTAGTTAGTTAAAAGTTTTGTTATTGTCAGCGAATTGTATCTAAAAATAATAAATTTACTATTTGTAATTATTTCGTTATATTATATTCTTGGTTAAATTATTTAAAAACGGTCATTACGTTTTTCAGAAGTGAATCTTATTTATTCTATGTTAATATACCTAGATTATAATATTATTATACTATACGTCCCATTTGAAAAAATTTCTTCCAAGTTAATTATTTCTATTTTTTATTTCTTTAATTTGTAAAGCGTTGTTTTTTTCGGTTTATTTTTAGAATTATGACATTCTTAGTATTATAATGTCCCTACAAATATGTACTATACAATTGTGTCCGCTCAAAATCCACTCAAAATGTACTGGATATACAATATTGCCATAGAAAAATGTTTTTACTAAAAATTTAAAGTACATTTTATAACATATTAAAAAAAAATAGTAAAAACTTTTATAGCTGATACTGTACATATCAATGAATCATTGTATCATTGAAGGATAAGAAGATGATATGAATAAATCTCAATGAAATACAAAAAGACACAGAAAATAAAAAGGTGACCGTCGCAACTGGGAATTGAAATCAGTTATTTTGTCTTACCGGGACTTCTCGTCACCGGGACTCAAATGAGCTAATGAGTCCTAGTTATACTTGGTTATGTTTAACGATACCATACTTCTTTTACGAATAAGAAGTAATATCTAACAGAAATACATAGAAAATATTTTATATTAATCACATACCTTTAAATCAGAAACAGGGTTTTAAATGTCTTCAAACTGTTCAATTCTTTTAGCAAATGTGTAAATATCTCTTTTCAAAAATAAATCAATACGATTTGGATACCTACCCAACTTCTTCGGTGGGGCGCTTATCAAGGAACCTTTCAAATCCAAGGTTCCCCGACCATTAAGTTTATGGAAAAGACGTTGTTAACATAATTTTTTTCGTAAAAAACTTATCAACCGATGAATCCAAAAAGCACTCAACTGCAAACAACAATAATTATTCAGGCAGTAATATTTTACGGCACATAACGAGTTACTTACTTGACGCCGTTAAAATGTACAGTTTTCTTGGCTGCGATAATCATTCGGCCGTAAAGAAGTATTTAAGTAGAATCATAAATTTGACTTAACGATATCAATTACTCGAGTAGAAGTAAATTTACTTTCGTACGGAACTCACGAGCCACCGTAAAAGTGAAAAGTTAAGTGAGTACCTACTACACCTTGACAAGACTCTGGCAAGTATGATCTCAGTAATGAGATAAAAACCAAATAAACATGAAAAAAATTAAAACTAGGAGTTTATCCCAGTAATCAGTATCGTGAGAAGATTATATCTTATCTTACTGATATTATAAACGCGAAAGTTTGTATGGATGTAAATAAAATAAAAAAATTTTCAAATCCTCAGACGGTGTTCTAGTTACACATTGAATAAACTCTGTAAAAGCTAAGATTTGGAAGAATAAAACATATGTTTAACTGGGCTTCAAATGCATTTCAGCAGTCTGATATGAATTTTCTGTCTTCAAAAAGTGATGTTATTTCGTTATGATATTTTTTAGCTGACTGTTACCGGAATAATATGAGAATTATGTTTTTTTAATAACATACATATTTTATGCATGCGAAGGTATGCACATAAATCGTAGAAATCAACGTTTATAAACGAATTAATTTCTAATTAAATTAAAACAAATAACTTTGTTTAAACCACTAATATAAATTGAATTAATTTCTTTCATTATTCTCCGTGTGAGTTGACGCGTTTGCTTTGGGTAAACTAAGGGATGAGAGAACAGGGTATTGATTCTTCCCTTTACCTAATGAACACCTATGATTTCCGATGCAAGATACCCTTTTAGATCATAATCCACGCATCATCTTCTTTCGTATGTTAATATGGGAAAATCCAAATAATTTTGTTTTAATTATTGTACACCACCCCTGTTAATCTCCCTCCTCCATATGTTATATATATATATATATATATATATATATATATGATTTTAGAATTAACAGTACGATTCTAAAAATAATCTTGATAGGTTGAAACCGGTTACGGTCAGAAATAAATTCAGTGGAAAAAATAATTAAATTGTTTTAATATATTATTGTAACGGATTTCCACCAGTATCAAAAATAAAATATTAATTTTATCTTGTTTTAAAATGGTATCATTTTTTAAGACATCTTCAAAAAAAAATGGCATATTTAAATTCTTGGAAAAAATTTACAGATAAACATAAATTAACAGTTAAACAACATCCTTTGGCTGGACAAACAATGCAGTCATCTTCCGAGAACTATTATTATTTGTCAGTTTCTATTTTACGTTTCTTTTAGTAAAATTTTCATATTCTCGGTTATTATCGATTGTATAAATTTTCTTAAAGTAAGGCCGTAAATGATTCATTGCATAGAGATTTTTGATAATATACCCTTTCAGACCGTCTGTATATATGAAAAAACATTATTTTTTTCCTCATCTATAAAAATTGACGGTTTTCGTTTTCTTATTACTGGTACATAAACGCATCTGCGTGCATTTTTGGAAGACATGAATTTCAGGAACTAGTTCTGGCGGTAGTCATTTTTATGTTTCGACAGATGAATTCTGTATTTAATCTCTATCTAATTTTTTCTCCCGATTTTTTTTTTGTAAGTTATTTTTCAATGTTTAATTTAAATATATTTTATAAAATTTTCTGTTTCTTAATACTCGATTTACTCGAAAATAATGCTCAAATCAAAAAAAAAAGTAATTCTACAAAATCGACACCAAATGTGATCTAGAATCACCAGTTTTCCGCTTGCACCTTTAGTTTCCGGACACCTTGTAGGTATGTACAGTTCTTAAGAGAAATATTGTCCATAAATAAAAATCAAGCCATTTTCCATCTGAGGTTAATCATCTAATTTGAACATAATCAAGAGTGGACGACGGTATCTGCCTACACAAAATTTCTGGTTTTTGCATATTTACGTAAGTTAAGAACAAGAATCCTGAAGCTAAAGAAGTTAATATTTTATCTGGCGATAAGTCCAAGTATTCCACTCGAAACTACTGCATTAAAGTTATCTTCGGCCCTCGGGGCACGGGATAGCTCTTTGGGTTTTTTAGAGCGGGCCAAACTTACACTGAAAAAGGGCTGTAAATTTCCTTTTGCATTATAAGCAAAGTTTGTCCATTTCATGCCCTTTGCCCCGGGGAAAGATTGCCTCGAAGCTTTCAAGGGATGAATCCTGATTTTCAAGCGAAAGTAACACGTGCCTTCGCTCTTTAAATAGACTGCGCTAAAGAGGTTTGTATTCCAATATTACACATAGAAACATACTCACATAACCTGACGTATTAACGATATAAATTCCTGGCTTTGTGTGAAAGCCATACCAACACTTAATGGATCAAAGGAAAGCTTCGACATTTCCTGTTTATAGCCTGTTGCTTTAAAGCTAATTTATTATTTACAAGAAATATTGGGAAATACCATCATAAACTTCCAGGCAGGTACTATAAATTTTATTTAATTAATCTATGGTTTAGTTATTCAACGAAGTTTCTTATTTGAATTTAATTTGAATTTAATCTGTATATTCATATATCTATCGAAGTCGGAAATTCATCCATATACGGTACTTTAGAATTATCTGGAATTATTTTGAAAAGCTAATGTGTTTGGGATTCCTTGTTTATTAAATTTCACAAATTGATTTTTTTTTTTTACATTAGGTCCACACAGGAGGCCTTGAGGAAAATAATTTCCCTCAAGGCCTATGTCATCTTTGGGGATGCTGTGTGGAGGGTATTTTTAAGGAAAGGAAGAAGAGGAAGTTATGGGAAGGAAAAATGTGTGAGGGTTGGGTAAGAATCTAGGGTTCAGTGTGTCTAGATCATCCGCCGCCAAGACCTAGACAATGAACCCCGTGAACCCGGGCACCCCTGCTAAGTCACCAAACGTAGCGAACCACTTGGGGTGACCTATGGCAGAGGTGTTGGTTATCCAATAAATGGTTCCCGGGGCGGCGGTACCCATTCCCGCCTCCCAAATCGATTCTGGATATAACATAAATAGGTAGATTGTTTCGGTCAATTCCCGACTTTTATCGAACAGTTTAGCGAGTATTTTGTTGACGTAGGCATTTATTTACTATTTGTATAATTTGGTAATCTAATAATGCTATTTTCAGCTTATTCAAATCGTATCTATTCCCAACTACTAATTACACAGTTCGCAGATTGATAAAGATAAACCAATCGTTCCACCTTCACTATTATATAGAAGCGTGATGGCTGATGATGTGACCTTGGTAGATGATTGATTTATTGACATAAGACTTGTGTAAAAATGATCCCATCCAACGAAGCCAGGCTAAAGGCAGTAACGCTTTATGGTGGCAGTATAAATTAGGCTAGGAGCGTGCTCGTGTTTAATTACTTCCCGCTATTCGAAAGCGCCGCCATTTTGAGTTCTCGCGGCCGCCACTGCCATTTTACGACCGAATGAACAGGGGCGTAACGTCAATTGGTAACTGAAGAGGGACTTATCAACTTGTATTGTTTTCAATGAAAGCAAACATTTTTTTTATAGAAAATAAAAGCCTGGAAGTAAGACTCCTTGTAGTCGCAAAAAAACTTTTTTTTATCGTGTCTTACCACTCGACCGTCCGTGGTCGAGTGGTAAGACACTTGCCTCCCATTCGGAAGGTCGCGGGTTCGAACTCGGCTGGCGCAAATAAATTTTATTTGATTAATTTGTGTTATTTCACAATTAATTAATAAAAATAAAATATATTATATTTGCGGCACGTTCCAGAGTGGAAGATACTCTCAGTATCGCCCTGGTGTAAGACCACCATTCAGAATTAAAACGTTGCTTAATAATGGCTTTAGCCGTGTTTAGTGACTAGATCTGAATAGACAGGTACTTTTCCACCTTCCTCTTCCCCATCTCCTTCCCTTCCCCACTTACCTTCAGCCTCACAACATACTCCAATTGGGGATGCCATAGTCTCACTAGCTCCAGAAGGGAGCAGTTGGGACTCTTGTGAGGTTTCTCTATAAAAAAAAAAAAAAAAAGCTATTTCGTTACCAGTCTCTTGCTACATTATTATAATAAATCTATACCAATTAGTAACGACTATATACGTAAAATTTCAGACCCTGCAGGACAGTGTTAGCAATTTAATATTATAATTTTCAAAACCTGCTAATTAAAAAATACCAACCTCACCTTATATTATATATAATAACGTGATTTGACAAAAATATGACTAACCTTATTTTTTGGGCTAATTGTTTAGGAAAAAAACAAATTTATAGAAAATACGCCATTCGTTTTTTTTTCTGAAACATTGAAAAGTGATATAAAGTTCTTCGCAAAAATTGCACTTACAAAATTATTTACATCGTTTAGTGTACTAGAATAGGTTAATTAAAAATATTGATAAAACACTGAAATCCATTGATCTTTTAATTTTAATTTTTAATTTTATTTAAAAAGATAGACAAACATTCCCGGGTTACGAATAACCCAACAACATTTGAAAATCTCCTACTACCACCACACTAAGCGGAAGATATTGCTTGTGTTGTGATGGAGGACTTAGCCAGCCGACGGATCGATCACGGAACGCCTGGGTGGGAGCCAAACGCGATGCCCACACAACCACTGACCGGTCTGATAATCTGATCTGTAGGAATTTATGTGATTTGCAGCACATAAAAATCACTTATAACTAAGATATTTATTGGAATCTATATAATTGTTGGCAGATTTCATAAACTACACAACTGAATATCAACCGTATATAAGTATGTTTAAGATTCATGTATATATTTGGCTCTCAATTTTTGCTCATTTAAGCCTCAAAAAATTTAAAATTAAATTAAAACAAATAACTTTGTTTAAACCACTAATATAATAAAAAATTTAAAAAATACAATAAATAATTTAAACCACTATTATATTAGTGGTTTAAACAAAGTTATTTGTTTTAATTTAATTCAAAATGACGCCACAAAGTGATTTTGCGAAGTTTGAAGAAATCAAAAAATTTACTTCAGAGCACAAAAATACATTAGGTAGGTGTTGAACCTACAAAAAAATTCAAAAAATTAAACGGTCATTTAAGCTTCACGAAAAACACAGCATATGTCCGTATCCATGATATGAAATACGAGCTTTTTTTTAAGTCGCCTTTGATAAAGACATCATGAAATGCGAGCGTCACACCACTGCCGTCACGTTCCCGAGGTGGCTACAGTAACATCACGCCCGCTTTTAGGGGATAATAAAAATCCACGTCTCGGCTATTCGGACGTCCGTGGCCATTATCCAACACCCCCGTATACAGATAAGGAGGGAGCTTCCGTTACGCCACCATTACCAGCAAACAAAATACTACCCCAATACGAAGCCCGTCACAATCGCAGGTTGCGAGGAATCACTGAATAACTGCCTACGTTGGTTGCCGGTGAACGGTTAGAGTACGTAATGCACCCACGACAATGTGTCTTCACAAGGGTTATGAATGGAGGGCGAGATTGTGTTTTTACAATGCAGCCAACAATAATCCAAACATTGTAAAAACTGTAGTAAATAGCAAAATTATATAGAATTCCAAGAACATACATAAAACAATAGTAATAAAATTTTAATATCTGCCTACTTATTTAGGTATCAACATATATATATATATACACAAAAAAAAAAAAAAAAATATATATATATACATATTTTTTTAATATTTTTTTTTATAAATAAACAGTTTAAAATAAGCACTAATTTAAAAAATAAATAAAGAAGAAATTTTTTACTACAACACATAAATACTTGTCACACTTAAACATAACCACGTAAACATCTCAGCACAGGTTCTCCTAGTGAGGTGTTGACGAAACAAACAACATTACCCAACCACAGTTTCACAGTCACTAACCTACCTTACACACAACGCAACAAAAAGTTCATAAATTATGTTATTAGCTATTATGTATAAATATTAATAACTTTATGTGAACGCTGTAATATTATATAGAAAAAAAAAAAAAAAAAAAAAAAACACTAAGTACGATAGTGATTTAAAAAAGCCTATTCGGCTTAAATGTGAATAGTTATAATAACCAATAAATGATCATCTGTGTTTTTAATCAGGTAATTAATCCACGCCAACTGATATCAACACACGACAGGCATAGACAAGCCATTGAAAGCAATAAAAAACTTCACAGAAATTTGACAGCCGTCGGATTTTGTATATATACGCAGAATTACACACATGTAATTTCAAGTTTTCCCCACTCCTATACCATCATAGAGTCTAAATGCAAAAACAAGCCAGACGCAGTTTTGGTACCCAAATCAACTGAAATATATGTTTTTAGTTCACCGTTTTGCCTCTCAACGGCGCGCGACGGCGCTGCAGTAGACGAGTGTATATTTTTTAGGATATACATTTTTACATTGACCCGACTATCGCAACTCCTACGTTTGGCAACATGGCTTTTTAATGGCGTTTCTTCCGTTGCCTAGAAATGAGAGAACAGTTCAATCATAATAAAACATCGCACATTGCAACATAAGATAACATTAAAATTCACAGAGAAAAACTCTAAACCAAAGTTTTTCTAGAAAAAGGGCAAATTGTCGAAGTTATTGATAGTAACGAATAAGTATATTTATACGTAGACATCAATCTAAAATGGTGCCAAATATGACTTCAATAAGATGCATCCTTTAGTTAAACATATGTAATAAATATGTCAAAGTCGTTAAAAAGATGTTGCGATAATATTTTCGTTGTTTACGCATTCAACTACAATACATCGCAGTAATCAAGTGTCGCAACCGTCAGAAGCCTGTGAAACTATTGCATCCGCATTTGTCGAGAGGCTAAGGTAGTGGGAGGGGAGGGAGATAATTTTGATGGCCTCCGTGGTCTAGTGTAAGGCTCTTGACTACCAATCTGAAGGTCGCAGGTTCGAACCCGGCGTCCACAAATAAATTTTATTTGAATACTTTGTGTAATTTTACATATAATTAATTAAAAATAATATATAGTATATTTGCGGCACGTTCCAGGGTGGAAAAAACTCTCAGTATCGCCCCACCATCATTCAGAATTGAAATGTTGCTTGAAATGGCTTTATCGGTGTTTGGTGCCCAGATCTGAATAAATAGCCAGGTACTTCCCCACCTTCCTCTTAATCGGAGTAATCAAGTGTCTGCCGTCCGAAGAGAATTGGGGTTTTAATCGCCATTAACCTGTTCCTTTTTTCGATGACCACTGCATAAAAGTCCCTACTGCTCCCAATCGTCTGAAGCCAGTGAGACTATGGCATCCACAATTGTCGAGAGGCTAAGGTAGTGGGAGGGGAAGGAGATAATTTTGACGGTTGAAGGGTAAGACTCTTGACTTCCAATACGAAGGTCGCGGGTTCGAACCCGGCTTGCGCAAATCATTTTTATTTGATTACTTTGTATAATTTCATAATTAATTAATAAAAAATAAAAAATGGTACCAATATTGGCACGTTCCAGAGTGGAAGCTACTCTCAGTATCGCCCCGGTGTAAGACCACCATTCAGAATTGAAACGTTGCTTGTAATGGATTTAGCCGTGTTTGGTTCCAGATCTGAATAGCCAGGTACTTCCCCACCTTCCTCTACCCTATCTCCTTCCCCTCCCCACTGCCTTTAGCCTAACAAAATATCCCAATTGGGGATGCCATAGTCTCACTGACCCCAGAAGGGAGCAGTTGGGACTCACTTACGGTATTCATTTTTTTTTTAAAGATGTGCAAGAGGAAAAAAGGGTACATTGAAGATCTGGTTACTAAACACAGCCAAAGCCATTTCAAGCTATGATTCAATTCTGAATGATGGTCTTACACCAAGGCGATATCGAGAGTATCTTCCAGTCTAGAACGTGCCGCAAATACACCTTATATTATTTGAAATCGTGAAAAAATACAAATTTAGAAAAGTAAATTTAAATGAAACAAATGGCTTTGAAAATAATTTTTATATAATTGTTTTTATGATATTTTTTAGTAATTAATCACCTTTCTCTATAATATTTTTGTCTTTTATTATTTCTGTCTATACTTGTTTGTTTCTTTTCTTATTTTTATTCATGATATTATCCTGACGAAGAAACCATCGTTTTTGAAACATGTGGATATTATAACATTGAATATAGTGGTTTACACAAAGTAATTTGTTTCATTTCAATATAACGATGCCACAAAGTGAATTTACAAAGATTGATATTTCTTTCGGTTTTCAATTTGGGTAGATATTATAACATTAATTATAGTGGTTTACACAAAGTAATTTGTTTCATTTCAATATAACGATGCCACAAAGTGAATTTACAAAGATTGATATTTCTATCGGTTTTCAATTTGGTTAGCGGGTATGGGTACCGCCGCCCCCGGGATACATTTATTGGATAACCGATACCTCTGCCATAGGTCAACCCCAGTGGTTTGCTACGTTTGAAGACTTAGCAGGGGTGCCCGAGTCCATGTGGGGTGAGGTTTGTCCGGGTCTTGGCGGTGTATGCATCAGCCCGCCATTTGCGTGGCAGGCTGGATCGGAAGAGACTGGTTGTGGGAAACCTTTTGATCTCTCCAGCCGGACTCTGCCAGAACCTCGCCTTGCGATGTGGCGGGTTGCGGTGTGATCGCCCAGTGGGAGATACTGACCCCAGATTCCTACACACTCCTCATACCTTTTTCCTTCCCAGAACTTCCTCTCCTTCTTTTTCTCAAAATACCCTCCACATAGCATACCCAAAGATGATATAGACCCTAAGGGGAATTATTTTCCTCGGGGCCTCCTGTATGGAGCTAGTGTAAAATGTACCTACTGCTGTGTAGTAAACGTCATCCTTACCCTTTTCACGGTCAACCTACCAAATGAATGAATCTTCTGTTACATAAAAGATGGCCTTGAAGCACACTAACCTATCATCGAATTCTTTGACCCACATTTCGAGTGTTTATAATATAATTTCATTATTTATTACAATCAAAAGTCTTTTCAAGTGTGGCTCTTGTTTAATTGAGTTTGTCTAAACCTTATGTGATGTTATTATTTATTCGTTATTTTGTTAATTTATTTCAGTCCACGTGAATGGTATTTCTCGGGCACTTTAAAATAGTAATTTGACATGCATTCGGCACCATATTATTGGCTGAATGTCTACTCCCTCCTATGAGAGTAGTTTCTTATCCTTATCACTTACATTATTTAGCGACAATGCGTTTTCAAACAAATAATAATTTGTAAAGCGGATACGGGTACCGCTGTCCCGAGAACCATTTATTGGATAATAAAATCTCTGCCATAGGTCACCGCAAGTGGTTAGCTACTTTTGGTGATTTAGCTTAGGTGCTCGGGTTCATAGGGGTGAGGTTTGTCCGGGTCTTGGCGCAGATGCGTCTGCCCACCAACTACGTGACAGGCCAGATCGGGAGAGACTGTGTGATGAAGATGTTTTCATTTCTCCAAAAGGACTTCCTCTCCTTACTTTCCAAAAAAAACCCTGTGTAAAGCTGATGTAAAAAACATGTGTAGGTATTAATTTTTATGAAGCTGCCGGACAGAGGTTGATGGGTAACTGCGGCTTTTCTAACGTCAATTACTCTGGCGGATCCTGAGGCCAGCGTGATATCTGCGGCTCACCTCAGGCAATATTGAGAGGGTTGTCTTCCAGACACCAGTTGTACTTTGTGCATTTAAGAAATTTATTCAACATTTTTATTTTTCTTAATTTTTATGAGGTTTCTGCTCAATGGTCGATAGTAACTGTAGAACTTCGCTCACAGTCCGAATTTCTCTAAAAGAAACAGAGGCGATAACAATGTTCAGTGATTATCGTCGAAATTAACCAAAATTAGCGCCAGATTTGGCTTCAATTAAGTTGCATATTTTAGTTGAACGTGTGCAATAAATATATCAACGTCTATAACAAATTGCAGCAATAATTTCTTCATTGTTTACGTACTAAAAATTAGATTATTTTGCTTATGTTCAGTCTGCCGAAGGTGCAAGTAATTGTAATAATTTGAAAGCTATGATTATTCTTCTTACTTGCAAAGTGGATTGAAATTTATTGTTAAATAATATTTAACAATCAGGGTAGTGATACTGCATCCCTGCTTATTTCTAATAATAAGAACGAAACAGCGTTAAGAGGCTAGACTTTGAACGACACGCGGAACACCCGCGACTGTCATTCTGTCCCGCTCACAATAAGCTAACGCACACTTACAATACATGCGAATGCGAAATGTGCGAATGAGACAACGCTCAAATTTACATACAGAAATCGCTCGAAAAGGGGTTTATGGAGAATACACTTTTCTACACCGAAACTTTAACGAAATTGAAATTTTAAAAAATATATATTTTTTAAAAAGAAGATGCTACGACGGAAGCTTTTTATAATTTAATAATTCTTTATGAGAGTTGAGTTAGCAGCACTTTTTCTTTAAATAATATTTTTTGATAAATCGTACAAGTTTGACAGTGAATTTTTACGTTAATACGAAACGCATCGAAAATTCGAAAACATACCGACATAGTTTTCACCCTCTAGAAGGCAGTATAAATATATTCATTTTGTGCAATTTTCGATGTAGAAAAGTGTTTTTTCCCGGGCGTCCTTTTTGTATGGGCCGAAAAGCGAAGTCTATCGTCTTAACTAATTTACTAGAAGAGGTATTTTTCCAAGTTATTCAGCTAAACCAAAAACATCCAGGAGAACTTAAGATAATTTTTGGGTGGGAAGAGAACTTTGAGGTGATTTTCATCAAAATATTATTATTATTCAGATACTACTGTTGCACATTTATGAAAAAGTCTTAGAAAAAAAGAATTAGACTGAATTTTTTTAAAAATGTAGTTAGTAATCAGAGGGAAAAAGAAGCCGATAGGACCCGTTTAGAGTTTATACGTGCAAGAAAACCCAAATTACATTTAATCAGGAACTTACAGCCCCCGTTGTCGAGGGGTACGGCTCTCGACTAGCAATCCGGAGATCGCGGTTTCAAATCCCGGCTCGCACAAGTAAAATTTTTATTTGATTTATATGTGTTATTAAATAATTTACTAATTAAAAATAATATTTAGTATACTTACGGCTTGTTCCAGAGTAGATCGCCCAGGTGTTAGACCACCATTCATGATTGAAACTTGCTTGAAATAGCTTTAGCCGTGTTTGAATTTTTAGTAAGTAACATTTAAATGTTGGGATCAAGTATCATAAATTAATATCAAGACCATGAATAAAAATATAATAACGTTCCCATGTAGGTATATTATTCGTAATTAAAAAAGGTTTTTTTTTTACAATAGCTCCACACAGGAGAGCCCGAAGAAAATAATTCCCCTCAGGGTCTATGTCATATTTGGGGATGCTGGGTAAAGGGTTTATTGAATTGTATGGGGGTTCTGGGAAGGAAAAAGGTATGAGGGGTGGGTAGGAATCTGGGGTTCAGCGTGTCCAGGAGTGAAGGACGAATGATTCCCTCCCTCTCACTGCGATACAAGGTGATGTTCCGAGAGAGGCCTGCTGGAGAAGTCAAAAGGTCTCCCTCAACCAGTCTCTCGAGATCTGGCTTGACACGCAATTGGTGGGCAGACGCAGACGCACCCGCCGCCAAGACCCGGACAAACCTCATCCTATGAACCCGGGCACCCCTGCTAAGTCACCAAACGTAGCGGGCACTTGGGGTGCACCCACAATTCTTCCTCCAGATTATGGTCCGACTCTCTGTAGGGAACTCGCTTGCACAGCACGGGTATAAACTGTGCGCCCTAAAGTTTAAGTTTAGACTTACGGAATTCAATGCTTCGTTTGTGTGGAAGCACTGTAAAACCATACACGATTTTACTTGAATGGCAAGCCAGAGATTTCACTGAGAAGTTTCGTTGGGAGGTGATGTTGACAATAATCCTTATCTTTTTACGGCACCAACCATCGACCAAGTATAATCGTACCAACCGATCATTAAAAGTAACAGGCAATGTTCCAGGAGGATGAATGAATCTCTTGCAACGGGCCGCCTTGAATGAACCCACATGTTTTGGGACATTCTCAGAATTTTTGTTTATAACATTCATAATTCATAACTCATAACAAACAAATCTTTCATTAGAGGTTCAGGTTAGTGAACCAATGTTATTGTTACTGCAATATGAATCCTGAAGATTATCACATTTAGTTTAAAAAATATATTTTGATAACTTTCAGTATTTCAATAACAATGTTGTAAAACAAAATAAGTTTTATGTAACCGACTTTAACACGCTCTGAATTCGAATTCCCAATTGCGAAATAATCATTAACTGTGTTTTTAAAAAAAAAATAAAAACCTGAAAGTTTTGCATCTGTGTTAGTACTGTGATGAAACTTTCTTAACTTGCTGGATCTATACCTATCTTCGAGATATTCACAGACTACCGTTGCGCATTTATGAAAAAGTCGAAATTAGAAAATTAAAAAACGTACCTATCAAGAATTTGGCGATATAAACCAATAAGTAGATATTGTTTTTTTATCGTAATGATGTAAGTTTATGTAGTAAGTAATCAGATGGAAAGGAAAGCCGATGTATCCCGGTTCTAGTTTTTATGTTTTTTTAATATGAATACCGCACCGCAAGAGTCCCAACTGCTTCCGTCTGGAGTCAGTAACACTAAAGCATTCCCAAATGGGGTGTGTTGTGATAGGGAGGAGAAGAAGATGGGGAAGAGGAAGGTAGGGAAGTACCTGGCTATTCAGATCAGGTCAAACACGGCTGAAGCCATTTCAAGCAACTTTTCAATACTGAATGGTGATCTTACACTAGAGTTAAAGATACTTGTGCCTTCCACAAGTATCTTCAACTTTGGAACGTACCGCAAATATACTAGGTATAGTATATTATTTTTTATTAATTAATTGTGAAAAAACACAAATTAATAAAATAAAATTTATTTGCGCACCCCGGGTTCGTGTTGTGATAGGGAGGAGAAGAAGATGGGGAAGAGGAAGGTAGGGAAGTACCTGGCTATTCAGATCAGGTCAAACACGGCTGAAGCCATTTCAAGCAACTTTTCAATACTGAATGGTGATCTTACACTAGAGTTAAAGATACTTGTGCCTTCCACAAGTATCTTCAACTTTGGAACGTACCGCAAATATACTAGGTATAGTATATTA
This sequence comes from Limnephilus auricula, assembly GCA_951813805.1. Taxonomy (NCBI): domain Eukaryota; kingdom Metazoa; phylum Arthropoda; class Insecta; order Trichoptera; family Limnephilidae; genus Limnephilus; species Limnephilus auricula. The sequence continues at coordinate 20,416,492 of OX638404.1, forward strand.
TTTTTTATTAATTAATTGTGAAAAAACACAAATTAATAAAATAAAATTTATTTGCGCACCCCGGGTTCTACAGAGTTCCCTACAGAGAGTCGGACCATAATCTGGAGGAAGAATTGTGGGTGCACCCCAAGTGCCCGCTACGTTTGGTGACTTAGCAGGGGTGCCCGGGTTCATAGGATGAGGTTTGTCCGGGTCTTGGCGGCGGGTGCGTCTGCGTCTGCCCACCAATTGCGTGTCAAGCCAGATCTCGAGAGACTGGTTGAGGGAGACCTTTTGACTTCTCCAGCAGGCCTCTCTCGGAACATCACCTTGTATCGCAGTGAGAGGGAGGGAATCATTCGTCCTTCACTCCTGGACACGCTGAACCCCAGATTCCTACCCACCCCTCATACCTGAATCGCGACCTTGCGGATTGCGGATCAAGAGTCTTACCCCTCGACCACAGAGACCGTCAGTTAGTTTAGACTTGAAAAAAACCGTCATCTTAAGTCGTCAATTATCAAGTCAGGGAATGATGACCTGCGTGGTCGATAGAGAGTCCCTGGTTCAAATCCCGAATTGCGGAAGCAATATTTTATTTGATTAATTTGTGTTATTTTGCAATTTATGAATTAAAAATAATTTGTAGTATATTTGCGGCTTGCAGCAGATTGGAAAATATTCTCAGTATCGCCCCGGTGTAAGACCACAATTCAGAATGGAATCGTTTGGGGACTAGATCTGAATTGCCAGGCATTCCCCACCTCCTTCCCTTCCCCCTTTACCTTCAGCCTCACAACACATCCCTATCGATGAAACTTGATTGGGGATGCCTAAGTCTCACTGGCTCAAGACGGTTGGTAGCAGTTGGGACTCTTGTGCGGTAATCACGTTAAAAAACGAACACGTTAATGGCCCCATATTATCTATTCGGACGACTGACACCTGAACATTCCAATTACTACTGTTACATTCTACAAAAACTTGCTAAAGCATAAAAAGCATGAAAACATGGTATAGATGTACACTTTGGAAGAATTTGAGGTCAACTTATAAGGTTCAATGATAATTGATTATTTATATGAAATCGCGTTTAGCTGATAGACTTCGCTTTTTAGCACATACAAAAAGGACGCCCGGGAAAAAACACTTTTCTACATCGAAAATTGCACAAAATTAAAATATATTTTTTTATACTGCCTTCTAGAGGGTGAAAACTATGTCGGTATGTTTTCGAATTTTCGATGCGTTTCGTATTAACGTAAACATTCACTGTCAAACATGTACGATTTATCAAAAAATATTATTTAAGGAAAAAGTGCTGCTAACTCAACTCTCATAAAGAATTATAAAATTATAAAAAGCACCGACCGCGACGTAGCTTCTTCTTTCTAAAAACCATATATTTATATTAATTTATTTATTTTTCCGACCGGTTTCGCTTTCCTCAACCAAGCCCTAATGATGCTAGAGCAAAGCGAAACCGGTCGGTAAAATAAATTAATTAAAGCTCGTGGTTTTACACAAAAAGTACCCCCCCCCCTGCCGTGGTGCCCGACACTACCGATATTTTAGAATGCGCTAAAAAGTTTGGCCATTCAGAATTAAAACGTTGCTTGAAATGGCTCTAGCCGTGTTTGATTATCCAGGTACATGTAGATTTGAATAGCGAGGTACTTCCCCACCTTCCTCTTCCCCATCTTATTACCTTCCCACTTACCTTCAACCTCACAAAATACCCTAATTGGGGATGACATGGTCTCACTGGACACAGGCGGTCGGGAACAGTTGGAACTTTTTTGCGGTTTTCACGTAAACAAAAAATCTGCCTTCCATATATTTTTTGTACGTTGCCATATATTATATTGGTTTGGAAGGTTGCTAGATTTATTTTATATAATTTTGTGAAAGATAGTACAAAATATTTCAGACAGCCTGTCATAGATTATTATTGTATTTATAATACGTGATCATGTGTGTCACGCCACTCTATTATTATTAATTAAGAGAAAAACAATGAACTTCACTAATTAGTTATTTGAAAACTTACTTACTTATACGTGTAAATAACTAAAATAAAACTATTTTCTCTTCAATTATGAGTATTTTCATAGTAAAAAAAATAAATGTGAGATATTGGAGATGTGAGTGTAATGAGAAATGAGTAAGAATTCTTAGAATTGGACGCTTAGATGGTTTGGGCAAGAAGAGCCAATGATCTATGAAAAGGTTGTGAGGAATATATATTTCACGAACTAATGACAATTGGTAGAAGAAGTCGGGGATGCCCGAGGAAGACATGGCATGATCAAGTAAACCAAATTCTTTAGTCATATCAAAAGACAGAATAACAAAACGGTGTGTGAATGTGAATGAGGCGAGGAAGGAGTGTCTGTCAATACCGAGTTGTTTGGCGGGTTTCTCTGCCTACTCTGTTGGTTAGTTATTATTAAATAATATTTATTTATTATTAAAGGCAAATTTTTTTTTCTCCCGCGAACAAAAATGCAATAGTTACCTATAACTCGAAAAAGTACCGAGCGCGTCAATAATGATAGATCTGATAAGCATTCATGCATTTTAATTAGATTTTTTTTTCTTTGACAAAATACTATATTTAATGCATTCTTTTTCATTAAATGATTAAAAAAAAAATCAACGCATGTGTTTTTTTTATGAATCACAAGATTCCCAACTGCTCCCGTCTGGAGCCAGTTAGACTGGCATTTCCAATTGGGGTATGTTTGTATGGGTATGAGGCTGAAGGTGGTGGGGAGGGGAAGGATGTGGGGAATAGAAAGGTGGGAATAGAAAATTAAAAAAGAAATAACACAAATTAACTTTAAAGAAATATTTTCGCATGTCGGAACCTCTTATTTTATTCAAATTTCCGTGAATCTCATCTTTTATAGACTACTAGCGAGTACCCAGCATGCATTGCAATGCCACTCAAAGAAAGTGTTTGTATTGATTCTGTTTATTGGAGCCCTTATAGATACACAATATTTTTTGTTTTTGTGCGTACACGAATAAATCAGAAGGTTTTCCGACCCTTGAGCAGGCAACATACGGCAGTCAGAAACATAAGCGGGTAAACTTTACAACCCAACCAAGTTTCATCAAAATCGGATGAAATGTATAAGAAATAATTTCATAATGCTAGAGCTCACTTGCACTATATATATGTATATATATGTCATGTACACGAAAAATCACAAAAGTTTCATCTGCTTTGCGAATGCTTTAGGTACCGCATAAGGGACAAACAGGGAAACATTCATTTTTATATTAAGATTCGCGTTTTTGGGTATCTACATTTATATATTTCATACGCTTTTAATGTAATTCTAATTTTTGTTTTATGTAAATAATTCAATTTTTTAATCTGGTTATACTGAACTAAAACTAATAAGATTTATTAAAATTCTAACAGCTATTGTTTCCCGTTTCAGAACAGAAATCGTATAGTTAGGCCGGTAACGTAATTGCATCTATCTATATAAATTGTCAATAAAAAAATTGTCGCAAACCAAAGATAAAAAAGCTAATACGCCGAGTTACCGTTTATGTGCTTCAATTATTTTTGTGTTTTCCAAAAACCTACAGAATAATTAAAGATATAACATCAGATTGCAAAAAAATACAAGAAATGGGTGACATATCTTTCTCTGAAGTCTACCATTTCTTTATAATTAATAGGTCATAATTATTTCTACTAATTAGCACTTATATCTAGAGTTCATAATTTAAAGCTAGCTTAAATGCTTTTTATAAGTATAAATAATAAATAAACTTAATATTTTTTTATATTATGAGAAAACCCAACATGCCATTGCCATGGTTCTAACCACCCGGAGATGGTGGGAACAATACACATCCAATTGGAGACTGTTGTGATGCCGAATGAAACCAGGGAGGAGAAGAGCAAGGATGGGAAGTTCCCACCAATACAGATCTAGTCACTAAACAAATCTGATCACACTTCAAGCAACGTTTCAATTCTGAATGATAAGTCTCAATAAATCTCATACCAATTTAATAAATTTTCAGTGCGCATCGCCGCTGGGTTGATTAGAGTCGGCGACGTATGCGCCAGTCATGTTGGCGCCTTCATATTTTATAAATACCTATAAAGTCGTCCAACCAAAAACATAAACAAATAAGCGGCAACGTTGTAGGACGTCGGTTTGTCGTCAACATGAAATTATATATATAATTGGACGCTACATTGTTTAATACATGAAAGAAAGTATACGCAGGATGCTGTACTGCATTTAATATAAAAGGAGTTCAGTTTGATGGGACGATAAAAGGCGTTTTTTTCGTTTTGTATATTTTCAAATTAATGTTTTTCAAAAATTTAAATACCTAGCTATAATCAAACACTTAAAAGATAGTATATACTTTAGTTAAAACTATGAAAAATCAAGTCCTTTAGGTAGACGCGGTAATGTCGATTAGATGAAAGGATGCAGAAATGATAGCGGGATGTATATATATATATATATATATATATATATGATGAAAGTACGACTTGGAATTATTACCCATTCAAATGCGCTTTGAAAATGTATTCTACAATTACTAAAATGTCAGATAATGACATTAAAAAATCATAAATAACGCCATATATTATTCTTAAAAATGTCAATTATGAAGACTTCATTAATCAAATGAAACAAATAAACCACTTATATATTCACAATTATCGACATGTTTCGAAACCAAAGGTTTTATTATTCAATTTATTTAAAAATGACGCCACGAAGTGAATTTGCACAGATTGAAGAAATAGTTAATCAATTTTGAATAATTTCTTCAATATACAATAAAATATATAAATTTGTTTTAGACCACTTTAATTTTAATTACACTCTACCGGTTTCGGAAGAACCCTTCCTTCGTCAGGAGAATATTAAAACTAATCTATGATACAAAATTCAAAGGTTAGTTTTAAAATTCTTTTGTATCATCGGTTAGTTTTAATATTCTCCTGACGAAGGAAGGGTTCTTCCGAAACCGGTAGAGTGTAATTAAAATTAAAGTGGTCTAAAACAAATTTATATATTTTATTGTAAATTATGGCGAGCCACAAAGTTAATGCTTATTACGAACATGTTATTTCTTCAATCTTCGAAAAATCACTTTGTGGCGCCGTTGTTAATTAAATTAAACAAATAACTTTGTATCAACCACTATTATATAATCACAATTACCTATATGTTTCGAAACCGATGGTTTCTTCGTCAGGGTAGTAATAACATTAGTAATATTATTACTACCCTGACGAAGAAACCATCGGTTTCGAAATATGTAGGTAATTGTGATTATATAATAGTGGTTGATACAAAGTTATTTGTTTCATTTAATTTTGAATAAATTTCAATGTTCAATTTTTACAATAAAAACTCTTTTTATATAACTTTTAATGGTTATTCCCATAAATTTTATATATCATTGTCCCGTTATCTTTTATTCTTTTTCTGTGTCTTGTTCATTTTCATATATCAATAGAGATTAGCAGTGTTATCTTCGTCAATGATAAATTTCAATGTATGAACGTTAACCAATTTAATAATGACACTCCGTAAATAACCATTTAACATACTATAAAAGACAATTAAAAGATTTTGTCAATATAGCTTGTTCTAATCGGCCGATTGTGAATTCGAGGCCCGGCTGGTACTTATATTCACAAATGTATACGCAACATTATAATACACTATCGTCGAATCCTTGCTTTCTTGTTCCCAATCATTTACCGCTAAAAACAAAGAAGCGAACTCACAACACTCCAGTATTAATGTATTCATTGTAGCATGACCACGAACAGTGAAAGTAGTCTAGGTAAGTTAGTTAGTTAACCTTTGATTATACTCCCCCCTCCTTCGACATGTCTTTACGATTTTAAAACAGATTTTAAAGTAATTGAATCGGGTCTTCTATAATCAAGGAGACTTCCGTATTCGCTTCCGTTTACTCACGTGAACGGGGGTAGGTAGTTAAGTATACCTATAACCTATAGCCTACAAGTATACATCGCTACTGGCCCGACGCGGACCTTAATAAGTAGAAAAGATCTAACCGGAGAGTCATGAAAGAAAAATGAAACTAAGAAATTTAACGAGGGTTTATGTTTCAGAAGGTACTTGTTCATAAAATCTTTATGATTGGCTGTTCTGAAAATCTGTACATAAATGGCGTAACTTTGGTAGGATTGGATAATCTTGATGTTAGTTGTTAATTACTATCTATAAACATTGAAAGGTATCTACACTGAACTAGATAGTCTATAGCAGGTGTGGCGAACCTAGATCACGCGTGCCCAAGGTGGCACGTTTGATAATTTGATATGTAAACAAAAATTAGTTGATTTAAGAAATGAATATTAAATAATTGAAAGCAATCGATACAGAGGAAAAAATAATGAGAACTTGGAACGCCATTCCAGAAATCTTTAGCGATTTAAAAAAAACTAGCGAGAGAAATATTATCAATCTTCTCTGCTATATATATGCTTGCGTGTCATTATTTTCAGAAATGAATTTCATAAAATATAGTTCAAGAACGAGAATGACTGATGAATCCAGTTGGTCGTGTGTATTACTAAATAAGGAGGGAAGGAGGAAACTGTTTCCTACCTACTTACCTACCTTCCTTATTCCCTTACCTACCCATCCTTTAATAACTTTTTCTCTCTCTTTTCTTTTTTGTATCTCTTTCTAGCACCAACAAGGTGTCTTCTCTTCCTTTCTATCTCTTTCACTTTTGATTTTATTTTCTTTTATATATATGTGTCTGTGTGTAATTTTCTTTAGTTGATATAATAAGCCCCGACGAAGCTTGAGTTAAGCGAAACCTGGTTGGCTGTTAAATATTAATTCAAAATAAAAGTGGTGTTTTACAAAGTGTGTTTTTTTCATTTACTAAAACAGATCTTGTTTATAAATTATTATTCGTTATTTTTAAGTTAGTATAAAGATGTTAATATTTGTTTGCTTTTCGTTAATCATAATTTATAATCAGGTAGTTTGTACATATCCTACGTGCTTGAAACTAAATATATGTAACACTAACACAAGATATTCAAACCTCAAAGCCATACACGAAGTTGGTCTGGACTGTGCTATGTGAAAAGTTAGTCCAGTATCTTCTTCCCGCGGTTACCGCTAAGGGTTAATACAATGTGCCAACTGGCAAGATGCATGCTTCCAATTAAACGTCAAGCGCAAGATAACCGCATTCGATTCTAGTACCTATTGACTTCCTGAATAATGGGAAATCCACCAGCGATGGAACTGTAGTTTTATCACGTTGATTCAACGCGCATTATATTGTCATTTTAATGTGCTTTTCTTCGTGGTCAGTTCGCAATGTAACCGATTTTTATGACCGGTGTTCGACAGCTTGACACATTGAGTGCAGTCAATTTAAGAGTACCTACTCCACTCACATAGTATAATTCACAAACAATATATGCAGGAAACTCGCCAATTCCTCGCTCCATATTTACAAATCATATCGACATTTTAAATGAAACAATTTCTAAAATATATCTAATCTTATTTTTCTGCTACCATTTTATTTTATTCAAATTTATTTAATTGTAAATTAAAGAATATAAAATGTAAGAAATTATTCTTATGAACGTATTGTTTATTGCTTACCTCTGTTTAAAAAAAATTAACATTATGTACCAAATGTAAAAGCTCCATTTGCGTAAAAAGAGTAAATAAATAAATATAGGTTTTCTGTTCGCTACGGGACGAAATAACGAATAATTGAAACATTTCTCAAATGTACAAACATTTTTGTTCATAAAATCTGCAATAGCGACGTTTCTGATTGCAAAGTTAAGTGTCGTAAGCTGTGTTTACATAAAATACTACGGTTTGTTTAAAAAAAATAAAAATCAAACAAATTTTTAAAGTTAATTTTCATGCAAGGATGCCTAAAATCCATTTGAGGATTTTGTTGGTTATTTCTCTTACAATGTGTAGGAATTTTTTTTGAATCAGTTATTATGGCTTTATAAATTTTACACATATGTAAATACGATTCAATTAGTTTTACATAACCCGGAGTAATTACTAAATTACTCTAACCAGGAGTCCTTCTGTCTTATCCTTTGCAATAGAGGAAACTATACATGGGGGTATGTAAAAAAAATTCTGAGGATAATTTGGGGATGCCATAGTCTCATTGGCTCCAGACGGGAACAGTTGGGACTCTTATGCGGTATGCTAATAAAAAATAAAAAAAATCATCGTATGGTAATGAAAATGAACGACTTATATACGGGTGAAATTAGTTAGTTACAATACGACTTTGTCACAGTTGAAAGTCACTGACAATTTTTTTTTTGACAACTACGAAACAAAGGCGTCGTATTTTATTTTATTTGTAATAAACCTGAAGTATTTCGCTCACTGTGAAAATTACGTCGTCAGCTGAAAAACATTGCGTTGATTTCCATAACTAAAAAAGCTGTTAAAATTTCATTACGAAGGTGCCCACATTATTAAGATACGTTTGGTGGGTTATACAAATCAACTGCTTTTGTAATACTTTCGTTGTATAACTTCAATAGTAAGCTCTAATAACAATGATACCCCAGCACAATAGGCATGTTCAACTATTTCCCCAGTTAGTGTCTGATTACTATGTATTATATAGGTTTGTTGGCACGTAGTTCTTTATTATTTACTTCTAGAGTACAGTGATGTTACAACGGTAATTTCTAGTTGAAAATACGAAAATTGTAAGTAGGTACCTACACATTAATATTAAATCTAGTTAAAGGGCTATTTTTGGGCTATAACCTTCAATTAGGCACCCTCGTCCTAACTAGCATTACTATTATTTACATTAACATCTATACTATTACCCGGACACCATCCCGCCAATTTTCCTTAAACAGTGCTCCTCTGTATTATGTAAACCACTAACCATTCTCTTTAACCAACTACTATCTTCTGGACATTTTCCCGACTACTGGAAATCCAGCTACATTATCCCAATATTTAAAAAAGGTGATGAGACTGACATTTCAAACTATCGACCAATATGTATACAGTCTGTATTACCCAAAATCTTTGAATCTCTAGTTCTTGATGAAATATATCCCTCATTAACAAAGGTAATAAATGACAAACAGCATGGCTTCGTTAGAGGTAGATCAACTACAACAAATTTATTACTTTTTCAAAATTATATATTGGAGGCTTTTTCTAAAAATAAACAAGTTGACTGTATATATACAGATTTCTCGAAGGCTTTTGATAAAGTGTCTCATAAAGTATTGATCCGTAAACTTCATGCTTTAGGTATCAGAGAAAATATGTTAAGATGGCTAAAAAGTTACATTTCTGGTAGAACTTTATTTGTTAAAATAAAATCTTATATATCGAAACCATTTTCCGCCACTAGTGGTGTACCGCAAGGTAGTCATCTTGGCCCAGTTTTATTTCTTGTTTTTATAAACGACATAGTCAACTGCTTTAAAGACGTCAAAGTATTGTTATTCGCCGATGACATTAAATTATATAAAGAAATAACTCTCTTTAATCACTGTGAAGTTCTTCAATATAATATAGACATGCTAAATAACTGGTGTTCACAAAATAATTTATATTTAAATGTAGATAAATGCAAAACTTTGACCTTCTCCAGAAAAAAATCATCACTATTGTTCGACTATTCTATAAAAGAAATAAATTTAGAACGAGTAACGGAAATGCGAGATCTTGGCGTAATAATGGATGAGAAACTAGATTTCACGGTCCACATTCAACAAACTGTAAATAAAGGTATGAAAATATTAGGATTTATTTTAAGAACAATTAAAAACTTTGAATCTTTACGAGTCGTAAAATTGTTGTACATATCCCTAGTACGAAGCCTAATCGAACATAACTCAATAGTCTAGTCGCCCTTCTACAAAATTCATATCCATAATATTGAAAGAATTCAAAGAAAATTTCTAAGATTTATAAATTTTAAACTTAACATCCCTTTAGAGCACATAAATTACTTATCATTAATGAATATTTTAAATATTCCAACTTTAGAAAACAGACGAAAAATAACTGACCTAACCTTTTTATTAAAATTATTAAACTCTAAATTTGATTGCTGTGAACTCTTGCATTTAATAAATCTACATGTACCTACACGAACTACTAGACAAACATTAACATTTTATATACACACATCTCATTCTAACTATAAATTGCATTCCCCAATACAACGATTACACAGTCTTGGTAACCAATATTTAAACAATATTGATGTATTTGACAATAATTTGAATTTGGCAAACTTTAAACGCCGGATGTGCGAACTATTTTTACTTAATTCATAAACTATTGTAAATACCAATTTTATACATTTTTATTAATACCTATTATTATTGATTTGGAGGATATTGTCAGGCTATCTATTTTTACTTTATTTATAACCGTATTACCTACATTTTGTCAAATCATATTTTATCTAACCTATATTATGTGTCTTTATATTTTCTGTTACTTACCTGTATTTTATTCACTTCTAACTCTTCACTGTAATTAATCGAAACATGTATTGCTTTATGTATGTAAAAGCCCTATGGGCGTTTAAATATGAATAAATAAATAAATAAATAAATATACTACAAGTAAATCGATATTTTCCACTTAATATTATTAAGTACCTAAATTTCCTGCACATCGTTCATCATATTATATTTTTTTGTTATGAAATAAGGACGTGCAATAAAATAAATCCTGACATCAAGTTTTTTTTTACATTTACTCCACACAGATGAAGAAAATAATTTCTCGCTTATTTTGGATTTTCTTTGGGGAAGCTGTGTGGATGGTATTTTTGAGGAGAGAAACTAGTGAATACGGGTCTTGAGACACCCGTGTTATAGTAAAGAGGAAACACAGACCGACAAATCGTTCCACAGCAGAGCTGCTAAGCTCAGAAACGACCTGTTCTCATGTGACAAATGTCAATAGTTTCAATAGTCTCGAAGAGACCCGTGCTACAGGAGGGAGGAAACATACAGACCGGCAAATGGTTCCACAGCCGAGCTGTTAAACTCAGAAATGTTTCTGTTCCGTTCTCATGTGACAAATGAACAGTTTCAATAGTTTACAAAAGTATTTTTCCAATCGCACAAACAGTTTTTTGGTGTGTATTTTTTAAATAGGTTAATCTGATCTGAATAACATTTTTACTGTTCAATACCTATAATTTATTCAATCATACAAATATTATTGAAAATCCCTTTTAATTGTGAACGATTTTTTTTTTACATTTGTAATAACAAATTATCCTGATAGCAAACCAAGCAACATGTGTAAATTCCGTGCCCACAAATAATATTCGGGCTTATTATACAAGATACATTTTTTGTAAATTGCTGAATACAAAGCGCATCGTTATTCTGCATGGCTTTATTAAAAAAAATCCGACATCACCATTTTGTAACTCACGTAAATAAAGCTATTAGTAAATTGGATTACGGTAAAACTTCATTTTGGATTTTCCATAACCCGGTTTTTCATAAAGATTTTATTATTTTCCAGCAATTAAAATAGATCGACACCATCACGTACAAAGTATTAACACCATGGGATACAACGTCATGGCCTATTTATAAATTCTGCTGTTCAAACTAAAAACGACGTCCAAAACATAATTATAAATATTCCTGTTCCAGTGATCAGAGTACAAACTAAAACCTTTTTGATATTTTTATTTATAAAAAGCAAGCTCATTCATAAAATTTAAGAGATTGGCAAATTAAATTATTGTTTTTAAATGTTATTAAATAATTCAGTTTGGGAGGCGGGTAGGTGTACGGCCGCACTGGGAACCATTTATTGAATAACCAACACCCCAGCCATAGGCCACCCCAAGTGGTTCGTTTGGTGACTTAGCCAGTTGCTTAGCTAGGAATGCCCGGGTTCATGGGATGAAGTTTGTCTAGGTCTTGACGGCACACCTATTGCTTGGCGAGCTGGATCGGGAGAGATTCCTACTCAATAAAGCCATTTTGGATTTTGTAGATAGATGTAGGCATATGTTTTAGTCGTGCAGTTTTCTGATTTTCAGTAAGTTCGCTAAATATATTTTTTTTTACCAAATTTTATTTCTTCTTTTTTTGCTTTTTTCTGTATATTTACTTCAAATACACTTTTTCTTGTATATTGGATTGATTTGATTGTATATTAGATACTTAGTTGATTGAAAATTGTTTAATACTTATATGAATCATCATATACCTACCTACCTACCTAATATGTACGTTACCTGTAAATTTGACTGTCCTAGAATGGGAGATCCACCTAGTTGGACAGTCAAAATGTCAATACAATGTAAATGTATTTTTGTTATAACAAATAAATAAATATATATATTCAAGACTTGCTACATTTCATTTAGACCGGGAAGCATATTGCAATCATGGCTGATATCATAAAGATATCAGCCGTGGTAGTTCTTAGTGGAAGTATGATAAAGTTACATATATATGGGGACATGGTCGAATCAGCTCAGTGTTTAGTCGGGGGCAAAGCCAAGGTCCTGGGTTCAATTCCAAGATGCATCCGAATCTTTTACTGATTTTTTCGTTTCAAATTTTCGCTTTGGAGTCGCTAATATTGTCTTCAACAAATAAATTTGAGGCTTTACACATTAATTTATTACAAAAATGAAAATTTAAAATTTTTTTTAGTTAAAATTTTATTTTTTAATTTTTTATTTAAGTTTATTTAGGAAACATACAGTTTTATAATTAATCATCGAACATAAAATAGTGAACATAATATAAACCAGTTAAGTTGAGATTACTGATTAGTAGTGATTTTTAATCATAACAATATTACTGAAATAAGTAGTTAATTAAAAGTTACAATAGTGTATTATAGTGTGAGCAAAAAATTATTAAAAAGAAAATAATAAATAATACAGAAGTAATGGTTTTGATTTAGGTACATTGTTGGGTTAACTTGACTTTAAATGATACAAGGGTACAGTGGAAGATGTCAATATCGCTTAACCTTTAATTGGCCGTTGCCCCACCGGTGGCCACCAATGAAAATTATTATTATTTTTTTTTTAAATTATTATTTGTTTACGAGTTTTTATTACAAAATAACATTATTAGTAAGAACAGTTGTATAAAGTACCAAAATCTGAAAGAATTGTTACTGTAAACTTATAAAATGCGACACAAAAAAATTCAGAAGTGAGGTTTGATTGTTTTTGAAAAAAAACCTGGCCTTATAAGCATTATAAGATTTGCATATACGCCCAAGTAAGGAGTTTTTTTGAAATATTGTATATAAAATACGGCATTCGATCTGGTATTGCGTTCAGGACAGCGAAATGCAATCTTTTCTAATAGGGCTGGGGAGTCAATAGGGCAGTCCACAACCTTGTACAGAAACAGAAGGTCAAAAATTTTTCTCCGTTTGTAAGGAGCATTAGGATTACATTGATGATTTTCAAAACGATACGACAGGTGTTTCAAGATTTTTCTTTGAATATTTTCAATTCGGTTAATATAAGTTTGGTATTGGGAATTTCAAATGACAGATGCAAATTCGAGATGAGATCTTACGTATGCCATATAAAGTAGTTCAAGTGTAAAAGGTTTATTAAATGGTTTTCTGACACGTAGAATGAAACCCATTTGTTTGTAGGCTTTTTATAAGATGTTAATGTTGATGGCTTGTTATCTTAAATTGGTGTAGTATCGGCATTATTACATATTTGAACAAAATTTGTTAATTGCCAAATGCAAGATTCTTATATTCATTTCGAAGATGTTCTCACAAAACTATTGTCGCTTTTCTAAAATAATCTTCACATGTTTATCTCATTCCTCTTATTATTGATGGGCAGTTTTATATTTGTAAAACTTGAAAATAAACGCGGGACAGTCCAAAAATAACCTAAAGTTGGGCTCAGTGCCAGCCTAGGTCGTGTTATCAAGGGAGCGTAGAGAATTCTTGAAAAAATCACGTTTTTGCTTTGTATAATATAAGACAATATTTTAAAATCAAATAATGAATGTCCAGTGGTCCGGCACCGCTTGTATCGAAGTTTAGAATGATCGCAATGCAATATATACGATGAGATTATAAATCGTTTAATGCGTAATGATTAAACACGTGCAAATTATTCGAAAAGCAGAAAAGTATGCAATGACGTAATAATTATCGTAAAACGAATGTACTTTTTATCGTGCATATTTTGGTGTGAAGTAAAAATTGTTGTAAATGTGTATTTAGTTTAGCCAACATCTCTACAGGATTACGTAATTTTACAAAGAAATATGCAGTTTAGTGTCAATAATGTTTAGTTAAAGGTCAAATTTAAAAATAATATATATTTACCATTTAAGACTAAATTATTACACTCAAAAGTTAGAACGGTACCTCCAAAAAATATAAATATACCGTTGTGATGAAAATTTAGAATATAAACAGAAACCTATTCACATTTTATAGTAACTGGTGTGCTAGCGGTCGATCGATATGAACTTACCGACCGATTGTCGGTAACTTCTCATTGTTCCCTAGGACAACTGCAAATCGCTAACGTACAAACGACAGTTGATATCGAATATATTAAGGACACTTTGTCATTGTGAACTGTCACCTATTCGTTTGCGATCTGCAGTTGTCCTATGGAACGATGAGAAGTTACCGACAATCGATCGGTAACTTCATATCGATCGACCATGCTAGGGGTGCTGGGTAGGTTATGGCCGCAAAAAATGACTTCCCTAAGTTAAGAAAAGGTCGTTTTCTGGAGTATTTCTAATTTGAAATCAAATGCATTAATTTAAAACCTTAAATTCGGCACAGAACATAATAAATTTACTTATGATTCTTTACATTGTGAAGATAAATTTATGTTGGGTTAGAATTAAAGTGAGTTTACGTGGAATTTCAATGTTCTACGAACATTTCTAAGCATCGATCGTTTCTCCGTGTTCGTATGTTCCACTGTTTCACTGCCCGAAGTTTATTGCACACCCAATTGGAGAATGTTATGAGGTGGAAGGAAATAGGACACGGGAAGGAAAGGGGCAAGAAGATGGTTGGGAGGAACGGTAGGTTCATATGAAATAATAATAAAAAATTAAAGATTTTGCGAAGATTAAAGAAGTCAATATATACCAAAGCAAAATATATATCAAATATAAAGCAATTCACCAGGTTTTGAATCAGTTTTTTTTCACATATAAGAGGTTAGTTAGCTATTATGAGGGCAAACTTAACCTTGCATTTTGTCATAGTCCAGAAGAAAACGGCGGAACTGCACTCATTCCACAAATTAGTTTTT
The DNA here is from genome assembly GCA_951813805.1 of Limnephilus auricula. NCBI lineage: Eukaryota > Metazoa > Arthropoda > Insecta > Trichoptera > Limnephilidae > Limnephilus > Limnephilus auricula. The sequence goes on from OX638404.1 coordinate 20,431,819, forward strand.
AAGCCATGATATTACCACAACAATATTTACATTATGATTTACCTGTATAATGGCATTCCAGTAGAGTCTTTGAACCATAGCACCATGCTCACTGCATCTCCCTCAACAGGGACGCTGACGTCACAGGGCAGGATAACATCCCCACCCGCTGTGGCCCACACTACATTTTCACCTGCAACAAAGGAACAACTCTATTAGTAAGTGTTTTTCACATTATTTTCAAATCGTCTCGGTTGGAAAACATTATAGGTACCTGCATGTATTTTCAAATATGCTTTTAACTTTAATGATATCAGGAGCGTGCACTCCATAGAAGCCCCAAGAAAATAAGAAAGAAAATGATTATAGAGAAGAAGGTGCATAGCTATAAGAGCGGTAATGCAAGAGACTGGTTGTATATAATTTCAGGTTAGCATTTTTTTAGATATATATGTCAAGTAGATGATGTTTAATGAAAAAAATAAAATCAGACAGAATATAAGTACTTTTGTAATCAACTATTCATCACCCATATACATAAGAAAATAGCGGTAGCATGTTTTAAAAACGAAAAATGGATGTTTCTGTAAATACGTGATTCATATAATTGATAACAATTATTTTAAGCAATAATTATCAGCCTGAAACACTCATCCACATTTAAACAATCTTCCGAGAAAAGATACATGCCGCCGACGGGACTCGAACCCGCGCCCTTCTGATGTCCGGTCAGGTGCTCTTAATCCACTGAGCTACGGCGGGTTACCTATTACCCGCCAAATGATTCAATATATACTAGTGTTTCATTCAACAACTACGGCTTATTACATTTTTTCGCCTGCAAACAACCAACTTTATTTTTATATGAGAAATGCATTGTAAGTGCTAACTTTCTCAATAGGTGGCATCGAGACATATCTCATGTCTACATGTGACAGGTGAAAAAATGTAATAAGCGGTAGTTGTTGAATGAAACACTAGCACATATTGAATCATTTGGCGGGTAAAAGGTAACCCGCCGTAGCTCAGTGACCTTTTTTTAAAGATATTTTATTTTATTTATGTTGTTAAATAAATGTAGACCATAAACTAATTCGAGAAACGAAAAACATTATCGAAATTCACAAAAAAAAAAACTGAACAGAAACGCTAAATGGCGACTTGAACCCTTCAAGAGTGGATGCAGTTCTATTTCCATGACGATGAGTAATTAGCTGCAAGCCATGTTCAACTTCACTGTACACTGTACCTTCGCCTACTGTTGGAGTACGGATGCAATTTAAAATGCAACAACAATGAAACACGTATGCAGTTTTCGCAAGTGTTAGGCTTGAGAGATTAGGCGCAGTATTCATTAAGCCCACATTTCACAAGGTTGCAATTTTTGTTGCTGTTTTAATTAATACTATGTGACTTGTGCGGTAAAAAACGCAACTAAACTTTTGGTCGAAATAATGTTTTTAATCAGTAGGAACACAAGAAAATTCAATACAATTGATGGTCGTCTGTATAAATTTTTATCATAAAGAAAACATTTTCGCTTACTAACATAATAAAACTTATAAATTTTATTTTCAACAATTCATACATAATGAAATGTACATTTTTACGCAGCGAAGCGTCATCATTGCTACAAAATTAATTGCAAGAAAATTCTGGGTTATTGATGTAAACAACCAATATAATATTACGTAGATGTGTGAAGCTTGCTACATTCAGTAATAACAGTGATCTCCACACACACTGAATGAAGCTCGCTACATACAGTATTAACAGTGATCTTCACACACACTGAATGAAGCTCGCTACATACAGTATTAACAGTGATCTTCACACACACTGAATGAAGCTCGCTACATACAGTATTAACAGTGATCTCCATACACACTGAATGAAGCTCGCTACATACAGTATTAACAGTGATTTTCACACACAATAACTCGGCCACCATAACACGGGCATGCGCCTGGTTTGGCGGCAATAAAATCCACAAATGTTGAATTTACCATTCTAAGAATTAACATTAAAAAAAGAGTGATCTTGATACACACTGAATAAAGCTTGCTACATTCAGTAATAACAGTGATCTTGACATAATGATGCTCGCTACATTCAGTAATAACAATGATCTTCACACACTGAATGATGCTTGCTACATTCAATAATAAGAGTGATCGTTACACACACTGAATGATGCTTGCTACATTCAGTAATAAGAGTGATCGTTACACACACTGAATGATGCTTGCTACATTCAGTAATAAGAGTGATCGTTACACACACTGAATGATGCTTGCTGCATTCAGTAATAAGAGTGATCGTTACACACACTGAATGATGCTTGCTACATTCAGTAATAAGAGTGATCGTTACACACACTGAATGATGCTTGCTACATTCAGTAATAAGAGTGATCGTTACACACACTGAATGATGCTTGCTACATTCAGTAATAAGAGTGATCGTTACACACACTGAATGATGCTTGCTGCATTCAGTAATAAGAGTGATCGTTACACACACTGAATGATGCTTGCTACATTCAGTAATAAGAGTGATCGTTACACACACTGAATGATGCTTGCTACATTCAGTAATAAGAGTGATCGTTACACACACTGAATGATGCTTGCTACATTCAGTAATAAGAGTGATCGTTACACACACTGAATGATGCTTGCTACATTCAGTAATAAGAGTGATCGTTACACACACTGAATGATGCTTGCTACATTCAGTAATAAGAGTGATCGTTACACACACTGAATGATGCTTGCTACATTCAGTAATAAGAGTGATCGTTACACACACTGAATGATGCTTGCTACATTCAGTAATAAGAGTGATCGTTACACACACTGAATGATGCTTGCTGCATTCAGTAATAAGAGTGATCGTTACACACACTGAATGGTGCTTGCTACATTCAGTAATTACAGTGATCGTTACACACACTGAATGATGCTTGCTACATTCAAGGTACCTACCAATATACCTATTTTATAGTCGGATTCAAAATAGTCTTTACTAACCGTTTAGTTAGACTGAAGCAGAAGCATTTTTAAACGATGAGCCCTGAAATCAGTAAATTTATACATGCTCTTTTCGGATTGTTTAGGTCATTGTATCTATTTCATGCTCAAAGTTTATTTCAAAAACAAATTTGTAACATTTAGAAGCTCTAATATAATACATTTTACGGTTGCTTTTTAACCAAATATATTCATAAAGTAAATTCTGACAAAAATTAGTGAAGATTTTGAATAACTTCTGATTCGTGTTTCACAGAGCTTGTACGTAAATTTCATCATTCGAATAAATTGAGAATGTGACCTAAGGGTAAAGGGTGCATGAATCCAGTTCTCTGACATAAGCTTTCGTATAATTACACTTTAATTGCAGCCCTTGATGATTTAATTAGAATACGAGTCCAAATGCAGCTCTTCACTTGCATATGCTGTGGTAACAATTCACGTTATTTCCTCGTAGCTTGCAATTAGAAATGCATTTAAGCGTACTAATTACTCTTATGTTGAAAACACACCCTGTTTTACTAGGTGCTTTTGGACAGCAAAAAAGTGCACTAATTTTAGGCAATATGAAAATAAATGCAAGCAAATACGTATCACTTATGCAGCAATTATTATTTTTGCAAATTGTGTGAATATAAAAATATACTCGCACATTAATCATGTCTATTTACTTACTTACTATATAGAATAGGTACATAAACAGCAAAAAAAGCATTAGGCACAATTTTCCATTTTATAATACTAATTTTACTTGCATAATAAGAAAATCGTAAAATGATCATATTTTATGGTTTACAAAATATTGATAAATTTCGTTCAAAATTTTTTTTTTTTTAATTGTATCCTTTTTTTAATGCTATTTATTCACTTATCGTATTCCATTAATTTTTGGTTTTCGCGTAATTTATATGCTGTGTGCGTATTTTTAGTTCTTTATAGAGAAATTAAATAAATAATTTCGTTTGTTTTCTTTTTTTTACAATAGCTCCACACAGGAGGCCCTGAAGAAAATACTTCCCCTCAGGGCCTATGTCATCTTTGGGGATGCTGTGTGGAGGGTTATTTTTTAGAAAAGGAAGGAGAGTATGTTCGGGGAAGGAAAAGGGTATGAGGGGTGGGTAGGAATCTGGGGGTCAATGTGTCCAGGAGTGATGGACGAATGATTACATCCCTCCCACTACGGTGCAAGGTGATATTCCGAGAGAGCCCTGCTAGAAGGCCTGCCTCAACCAGTCTCTTCTGATCTGGGCTGCCACGCAATTGGTGGGCAGACACATCCACCGCAAAGACCCGGACAAACCTCACCCCATGAACACGGGCACCCCTGCTAAGTCAGCAAGTTGTAGAAATATATGAGAAATTTGTACAGTAATTTAACGTAGCAAACCACCTAAGGTGACCTATCGCGGAGGTATTGGTTATCCAATAATTGGTTCCTGGGGTGGCGGTACCCATACCCGCCTACCAAATAGAATTTCACACAAATGAAGTAGCATTAAGTTATAAATATTATTTTCCTACCAGGGCGTTACTAACGCATATATTATTCTAACTCTCTGCCTACTAGAATAAATACGTACTATGTGGGCTTAATGGTGATCATTAAATTTATATAGATGAAAAAAATTATTAAACTGTGTGCTTTAACAATTTTATCATTGAAGAAAATTTAATTAATTTAAATACCAATAATTAAAGACTTCGTATTAGCTTCTGTTTTTTTTTACTGTATTCATGCTACTGTTTATATATTATTTTATTTTTATTATTTATAACGTTTTTTTTAAATTTATAAGTACTGTGTTACTTAGGCGTATATAGTATATTTGCGGCACGTTCCAGAGTGGAAGATGCCCTTAGTATCGCCCTGGTGTAAGACCACCATTCAGAATTGAAACGTTGCTTGAAATGGCTTTAGCCGTGTTTAGTGACTAGATCTGAATAGCCAGGTACTTCTTCACCTTCCTCTTCCACACCTCCTTCCCTTTCCCACTTACCTTCAGCCTCATAACATACCCCAATTGGGGATGCCATTGTCTCACTGGCTCCAGACGGGAGCAGTTGGGACTCTTGTGAGGTATTCACTATATAAAAAAAGGCGTCGTCTGATGCTAACAATGTTAAATTCGTAATTTGGGTGTAAATATTAAGTTATTAAAGAAGAATATAAAATTATAATTAAAAATAAAACAATACAAGTCAATGATGGGTAATAAATTTTATTATAAAAGCTATTCCAATAAATTAAGAGGAAGTATGTTACGGAATTTTAAAATTATAGCGTAAAGGTGAGTAGAATAATTACGGGGCAAACCGAATTACCTAAATGATTACCTTACTCAGAAAAGTTTTCACCACTTATTTGTGGAATAAAATAATATTTAATTTGAAGATTTCCAGACACTTATCATGACTTTTGTAATCACTTTTGACACTTTCATGAAAAGCTTGGTCCTCGGCCTTCAATGCGAAAGCTGTTAATAAATCTTTATTTTTTTTCTTCTATCTTTTAGGAAGGCTTCGAGAATAGTTTTAATATCTTACCCCTGTCGGCAGCCATCTTCAAGGAACCTACCCCAGAGCCTTACGGCCCACGAGCCTTCTGTGGCACAGGTTTACCCATACCAGCCAGACCCAGCTTGAGTTATATCCTGGACGTGACCGGCCGGGAATGGCTTTACAAGACTTTTATTTATGACAACTTATGGGGATTCCTACCCTTCAAATTATTTCTAGGCGGTCAAAGAAGGCTATTGAAAATTCAAATTACGACATCCAACGATCGACTTGCCTTTTTTATTGTGCATATTTTCAGTACTCTACGAAAGATATAATTAATCGAATATTTTAAGAAGAGAAACACCTCGAATTGTTTTTTTTTAATATTAGTAGATCATAAGAGTTCCTTCAGCCGGGAGCCAGTGAGACTATACAAATCATCTTGGAGTGTGTAGTGAAACCGATGGAAGTGGACAATGTAAGAAGGCGGGAAAGAGAAAGATTGTGGCTACCACTTCATTATAGGTGGTAGCGATAAAAAACATACATTTTATGAAAATACCCAAAATATTGTAAACACGCGGCACAAAACCAAATAACTCATACAAACACCTAAAACAAACACAACATTTGGTCAAAGAAATTTCAAATACATTGCGTCTAAAATATACAATAACCTACCTGACAAAATAAGACAATCGAATAATATTAACAAATACAAAATCCTGATCGAACAATGGATCATCAAAAAAGATCATGCAATAATTTTATTAGTCACCTCACCCAAATATAATCCTCATTATTTTACCACTTTATTGAAAAATGTTATTTATTTAATATTTATAAAATATATGTAAACAGTCTTTCTCGACACAAGATATTCTAGTGAGACAGGCAAGGCCAAAAAAATATGTGCAAACCTTTTTATATATGTAGATGCACATAATAAATAAATAAATAATAAATAAGTAAATACCCATACAATATTTATAAACATGAATTAAGATTATCAATAATAATGTTAATATATTTCGATGGTGATTGTACTATTCTTATATACATAGATATAGTGTAATCGATTATAAGACGCACTCTGATTTCAATAACACCAAATAGTGAAAACTTGTGTCAATCGCGGAAATCCAGTCATCGCATAAAATGTACAATTCCTTTCAATATAGGTACATATATAAACATTATAGTCAGAAACTTAATATTTACGTGTCATTCGAATGAAAATTTATGAGACCCCTGAAATTCAAAAAAAATTATGGCTCACACTGTTGTGGACCTAAGTACCTCAAATGGATCAATTCCTTTGGGGCACTCCCACTAAAATTCCGGAATAATAAAAAAAGCTACCTAGACTCCTTGATGTCAAACCTTTTTTTTTTAAACCTATAAAACTTTCAAGAAATGTTTAAACCTAAGCAATCGCTTCGAGTAAGACTAAAATCCACACTTCAAACAAGGCCCAAAGAACTCGTTTACTTGAAGTTCACTTTCCCATCTCAGGGCAATGGGCTTGCAACCCTTTTATTCAGATGTAATTATTTCAATAACATTAAAATATTCCACAAGACTTTCTCCTCCTTTAGATATAAATGGTTCTGAAGAAGCGCCTAACCTTTCAACGTAATTACATATTCGGTACGCGCGATTATTCTAATTCAAATGGAGATAGTTTTCTCCCTAAGCTACGTGGTATTTTAAAGCCTCACTACCCTTAATTAATTCGCATACAGCCTTATTAAAATATTCTCAAACTTCCCCTTAGCCTTGACACTCTTTGTGAGTACCGCACAACAGTCCCAACTTCTGCCAACTTCCCGAAAACAGTGGGATTTTGGAGTCTGGAGAAAGTAGAAAATAAAAGGATATGACCGAGAAGAAATTTGGAAAGTACCCGGTTGTTCAAAGCTAGTCATCAAAATCAAACAAAAATACGGTTAAGTCCATTTAAAGCAATATTTCTATTTTGAATTTTTGTGTCTTCCATTCTGGAGCGTGCCGCAAATATTCTGTATTATAAAAATATAAAACACATTTCAAATAAATACTTTTACCTGCGTACACCGGGATTCAAACTGGCGATCCACCGGATTCGCAGCAGTATAGTATATACGGATATAATATAGGATTATCGTGAACGAATGCAAAATTGGAGAAAATTTTCTAAAAAGGATCTGTAGGAACATTTTTTCTACCTAAAATATCAGTTTGTTGCACTTACCTTAGAATACAGAAGAACCTTGTCGCTTCAGTGGTACCTACGTAAATCAGAATTTATAATGGTTATCAGTACGGTTACCCTTTTAAAATCACTCAGCAACATATTTTGAACAGACAAACAGTATCCATCATAATTAAGTCACGGTGTACGAGGAGGCTGGTGTCAGCTACTGCGAGACTTCAACGTGTATCACCGCAGAACTTTTGGAAAAATGTAACATATTATGTAGAAAGGTACTGTTACTTAACCTCTAGTTGGCCGATTGATCACCGGTTTTTGGAAGCGATTTTGTCCCTTTTGTATAAAGAAATTGTATAAAGAACAAGGTCAGAATCGCTTAAACCATTCTCGTTTTTGACATAACGAAATACTGGACAGCGTTTAGCCACTCCGAATAATTCAAATTAATTCCCAATGACGCGCCGGACATCAAAGATGGGGACAAAATGGCTGCCGCTTGATAATATGAACGAAGTCGTATTCAAAGTCTATATTTTTTCATTGTTTTTGATATAACTCCATTGTGGAAAGCGTAGATTTGAGTGATTATTAGGAAGTTCGTTTTATCTACATTATTTTGATGTAATTTTTGTAATTTATCACAAAAGAAATGTTATAAAAATTGAATTCTTAAGAAAGGTAAGAACTGTCAAATAATAACTGCATTTTTTTTTCTATGCCAGCTTTCAACAGGTAAAAACATGATCACGGTATTCAAAGAACTGCACCTACGGCAAGTATTATTGTAATAGTATTCGATGAAAGTAAAATATCATTTCCTGTTATAAAAAAAGAATTGATTGCCAAATTGAGAAACACATTTTTGTCAGCATTTGCATCTTAATTTGTTAACTTAACTTAATTTAACCCGATAGATTTCAGCATATTATATTCTTATAAACAATGTAATAAATATGGAATAGAAGTTGGTAGGTAGGTAGCAATGCCGTTGGGATATTCACATATCTGTAAATTACCTACTACTGAAACTTTCCGAAAGACTTTATGTAGCAAAACGAGTGCCCATCATTAAATAGATTATTTTCTTATTGTAAGCTAACAGATAAAAAATTATGTTTTTTGTAGTCAAAAGATGTCCATTAAAAAAAACTTAGAATTCATAAAAATAACAGAAAGAAAAAATGCGATCGTATTTTTTTAAAAATTGGGAAAAAACTTAACCCATTTTTTTAAAATTAATAGACACGTTCAGATTGAACTTAGATGTGCAACGTTGCCATTCTTCACTCCCGGCGTATTTATCGGAAAAGTTTGCCTTACGATACATATCCTTTCAATGGTTGTACAGGGTGTTAAGGGACTTACTTGACTTTCTTTAACCATTGATTTCGGACATCATTTGTATTAGTAAAAAAAGGCGAATGAAAATTTGTTCTCAAGTGACTTTCAAATGTCTTTTTTTCTTGAAAATTAAAAAAAAAACAAATTTATTTTTGTTCAATAACTACTGATTTTTTAATATTTTTATTGAAAAAAAAATATATATCAAAATTTTACCGGAGACCATAATTTCAATTGCAATTTTTATTCCAGATAATGTCAGGAATCCCTGTTAAGTCAAGTACGCCCTTAACCCTAGATCACAAACCTTCGTCGAATCGACGACGCAGGATTAAAAAAACCACGATAACTTTTGCGCGCGCGACTGTAATTCTTTCATACTCTGGCTAATCTCTGCGACAGTCGGCAATGCGGACGGTGTGGGGAGCACACGAGCGCCAATTCAGCAACCATAGCTCGTCGCATCAACGAAGGTTAGTGATAACGTGACTTAAATTTTTTTTGATATGTGTGTTTTGCATTATTTTACTTATTTTGTAGACTTGTTTTATTTATGTTGTTATGTTATTAATGCGTTTGATGTACCTACTATCCAAAAAAATGAAAATGTATGCCTTACGTCCCTCCGCGAAGCGAAGGATGACTAAACTTAGACTAAGACTTGTCGTCTGTCACAAATGTATTAATTGCTAGATTTTCACAACTTTTTATTTATTTTATTAGTTAATTCAAGTCTTTGTGTTAGATATTTAAAGTTGTTTATTTTTTCAAAATTTAGTTATAACTAGTTCAAATACCAACTTTAATAAATGTTACAATTTTGTTGATTGTGAATGAACACTATGATCTACTTATAAGTCTGTTGATTAATAAATTTAATATTTTTGTTTATATAAATATAAGAAATAATATAAGCACTGTAATCGAAACGACGAAGGTTTGTGATAATCGTCGAAAAATAAGGTTTGTGATCTAGGGTTAACAACCTGTATAATATATAATCCCAGAAATACCAGTAAGAGGAAAAACTTTATATGAATCAAAACATATGTCGACCTGTATTATCTACTTTCGAATATGTTGAATAACAAATTATATTTTGGAATTTGAAATCACCTGCCATAAAATAGATTATTATTATTTGAAAAGCGAAAATATTATCCTAGAATGAAAATAAATACGCCAACGTCTGTATTTTTAATAAAATAAATCAAGGTGGAAGTTGAATGTTTTGACGGTTTGACTTTTCCGCAAGATATTTGCTTCTATAAATAATGGCTGTTCATTTACAACACATACTTCAGTCCTAACCATCGAGTTTGTCAGCGGGTAAAGGAAACAGGAAATTTAATAAATAAATCGCGTCGTCACACCTGCGCTAAAGAAAAATGTTTATTGGAAATCATTGGTGTAATCCAGTGGTGAACAACCCTCGAGCTTATATCGTGCTGCCCGCGAGCCTCGTGGTACAGCTCACTTGGCTAAATAAAATATCCAAGAAATTGAGGAAAAAATATTCAACATTTTTTTTTCTGTTTTGTAAAACGATTTAGTGGAAAACTTTCACATTTTTCCAAGTTTTTAATCAGCCGCTCATGTCTTTTTTTTAACACATTTTCTTAACAAAACACAATTTCGTCGTTGTTGTAGAAAAATTTTCACCATTGGAGCGCAGCGAGTTTTTTGATGAGATCTACATATGATGCAATTTAAAGGTTTCTCTTTTATAAAATGCCAAAAGTATTATATAAGTTTTCTTCAACACATTTTGTTTTACTTTCCAAACGGTAAAAATCGACAGCATGTTTATCATTTGATATTATATGATATAGTTATTATAAATCATATAATATATTAATAATATCACTATAGATTATTTGAACCAAATTTTTTTTGTAGCGCTTTAGCGCCTTATGATTTGTATTTAACATCAGTTTCGTATTATAATTGTACGCTTCAAAACGATATTTCTGAAAATATGATATCAATATAACAGAACAGTTTTTGATATTTCACATTTAATAGCAGTCGTTAGAAATTTCGGGTACTATGATAAAATATTGTACAAAATCTCGCAAATCTTGCAAAATACGAAAGCGTTTCGCGTCAAAAATTTGTATGTCCGGTTAAAAAAGGTTGATCATCACTGAGAATGATTCATGTTGGTACACGTAGCGGGCGTGCAAGTAGAAACATTGACAAATTCTTGATGAAATTTATATTTAAATAAGATATAGAAATAAATAACGATACTATGCAGGTCGTTTATAATTTTTTTTTAGAATATAAAAACAAACTTATGTTTTCTGTTATATTCTTTCTACTATGTTTTCAAAATAATTACATAGGTTATAAAATCTTTATTAAAATAACTCGCAAACTTATTTCTAAAAAAATAATATTTGTAGTTATTTTAAAATTATTTATAATTATTACAAAAAATGGTGATAGTGACTTCAGCTTGCATGCCCATTGCATATTCTAGTACTTACTCTGTTCACGTTTGTGTTATTCAAAAGTGTATTGTATATTGATGAATTTTATGGTAAATAATTTTTTTTTAATTCTTTTGTTTTAAATTTTCGTATTTTTTTCTTTCTTGCAACGCTTGTTTTGTAGGCTTCGTAGAATAATTTTTTTATTGATTACATACACTTGACGGCCTCCGTGGTAGAGGGGTAAGACTCTGGACTCGCAAACCGAAGGTTGCGGAATTGAACCCCAGCATGCGCAAATAAGTTTTATTTGATTCATTTGTGTTTTTTTCAATTAATTGATTTTAAATAATGTATAGTATATTTACGGCTCGTTTCAAAGATAAAGAAAGATACTCTCAGTATCAGAATTCAAAAGTTACTTGAAATTTCTTCAACCATGTTTGGTGACCAGATCTAAATAGCCAGGTACTTCCCTACCTCCCTTTCCCTATCTCCTTCCCTCCCCACTACCTTCAGCCTCAAAACATACCCAAATTAAGGTTGCCATGGTCTCACTGGCTCCAGACGGAAGTAGTTGGGACTCTTGTGCAGTCTTCAAATAAAAAAGAATAAAAAAATAAATCAAGATCGATAAAATAATTAGTTATACAGAAAAAAAACTAACAGGTTTTATAGGCCAACCCCATTTTGAAAAATGTAAGAATACGATGTATTTTTTTTTTGACTGCTAAAAAATAAAACAGTATTGCAGCATACGCGACGCGACGTCACGACGGATAGGAACAACGTTTACGTACTAATGTGCAATTACCAAACTCATCTATAGAGTAGGTACGTTAAATACTTAGGAAAATAGGTGGGAATGGTGTTGTTATTCAGCATCACTCGTCAGTTTCCATGATAAATTTTTATTACACGTCGAATGTTTAGATATTTTAAATACAATAACATTAATAACTAATAAAGATTAGTGCAGATTACCCCGGGATTAAATTATCCCCACACTCTTCTGGCGCCCGGGGGAGAGAGGGGCAGCGCCCGCTCAGGGCTAATCCGTAAATGCGACAACAATTCTAATTAAGACGATTAGGAGCATGATATACGTGTTTAACGCGTGAGTCTGTCGGCCCGGAATTATTTCTACGGCAATTATTCCTATGGATAAGATGCGACGGGGTTTAGCCCGGGGTAGCCCCATATATCCCTAACCTACCCCTAATTCCCCCGCTTTTTAGGCACCTTTAGGCACTTTGTTCATCTTAAGTAGCGGGGGATTTATTCGCGCCATTTGAACAAACACACACGAATTCATTATTGATATTCGTAAAGGAATGGCGCATTACTTACATTCCTTGAAATTTGAATAGGAATATCATCGTGTTAACACGGTTTGGTCACTATCCCTCTTACTCATAATCGTAATAAAACTAATACGCGTCGGAAACAGTGAAAAACTTGGATTATTATCACTGCGTGTGCATGGTTAAAACGGCTTTAAACCAGGTTTAAGGCCAACTTTACAAAACAAAGGATGACTCGGCGGATACCACTATTATGAGTACCTAAGGGGGTTTAAGTTTAAATGTACCTACTCGTAAAAGTTTGGCATAGGTGTTTAATATATATTATGTTTTTTATATTATTCTTTATGACACCTTACGGCCTTTGTGGTCGACTGGTAAAACTTTCGATTCGCAATCCATAATGATCGCGGGTTTGAACCCGGCGTGGCGTGCAAATTAAATTTTATTTGATTTATTTCACAATTAATTAATTCAAAATAAAATAAAGTGTATTTGTGGCACGTTCCAGGTGGAAGATACCCTCAGTATCGTCCTGGTGTAAGACCACCATTCAGAGTTAAAACGTTGTTTGAAATGGCTTTAGCCGTGTTTAGTGACCAGATCTGAATAGCCAGATACTTCCTCGCCTTCCTCTTTATTCCATCTCCCACTACCAACAGCCTCAGAACATACCCCCAGTTGGGGATGCCATAGTCTCACTAGCTCCAGAAGGGAGCAGTTAAGACCTTGTGCGGTATTCACATAAAACAAACCTCAAGAGCTTACTCATCTTTACCGCTTTCAACCAATGGCTTCTTTAAAAGTATTCCCGTGGAAAAGGCATGCTGACAAGAATGGCTCGCGCTATCTCTTTTCTTTAATGCTAATAAGGGAGAGACTAGCAAATGAACACTTTTTTATCCTTCGGAGGAAACAATAGATTGTAATGGTTTACAATCATTTAATTTGTAAGAAAGAGCTGCAGAACGATTGTAATAAGGAACTATGTTTTTTTGTCAATTTTTGCCTTTGACGTGCCGTAATCGTGAGAATATTAAAAGCGCCTGTTGAAACGTTTCTTCCTTATTCTATGTTTGAAACTGAATTTGAAATATATCCCATAATGTTATTATAAGGCTGTAATTTTTACCCTTATTGGAGGAATATTTTAAAGCGAAAAGAAATTTAAGAGGATTATCTGGAGGTACTTGGATGAGAGTCGGTTGCGGATTGGGGAGCTAAAATCTAAAAAAGAGTAGGGGGTATCTCACCATTCACCATTCATACTATAAAGTTTATGTTATATTTACGATTTACGGTTTATTTATTTATTAAGTCGGAGTTTATTATTCAATACTCGAACCTATGAATAGTGGCTACATATTGGGTAAGTTAGCCAAGTTTTATAACTATTGCAAGTTTTTTAATTTTTATTATAATAATATTATTTTTTTTCGTAAAAAGCAATTACTTTGTGGTTAGGCATTATATTATCAAAAAAAACAAACTTTTTTTTTTAACCACGAATATAACAATAATATTCGTGATTAAATACTAACTGTTTGTTTTATTTTATTAATAATATTCATTATAGTGTGGATAACCGTTTAGGAGGATGGTGAGAAACTTCCTAGGTACAATATTTTTAAATTAGTAAGTTTGTAACGTTAAATTTGTTTGCAATCAAGCTCATTTTAAATCAGTGACTGAGTCCAGAGCAACAACTGCGATACTGCACCACCGGTATACCGGCATATACGTGGCAAAAAAAGCTTTTATACTACCTTATATTCTTGGATTTGAGTGGTGAAAACTAATATTGGTTGAAGTCACTTTGAACCCTGAAAAAAGATCCATTAAATCTCTATAGGTGACATGCGAATAATTTTATTTATTATTTACCTATAAACCAACGATATTAAAAATTTCGGCACGGCTTTAATTTGAAATACGTAAATTGGAAAAAATATGAAGAATTTTAAAAATATGATATCGAGGCTAAGTAGTGACGCGGGGAACTCCACGTGTGATGATTTTCATATGGCTGTGCATTTCGGTGAAGGGAATTTTCCTCCGCTGGGAAATCACGGGAATTTCAGCCTCTTGTACTAAAAAGGCCGGAAGAGCTGGGCATAATCCGATATGGCTTGGCGTGAAATTTAAATGATTAATATATTTTTTGGTTCTTTCTTATAAAGCATCCAAAAATCAGCACGTTGTGGAAAGCGTGAGCTTTCAGCTGTGAATAACAGTTTTTTTCGAATACATCGCCATGTAAAAATACCGCATTTCGTTATGTAATGTCATAATGTCTAATTCTTTTATTTTATCCAATTCTTGGAAAATTTTGTCGATAAATAAATAAATACAAGCATTAAGTCGTTTACTGAAAAAAAATTGTTAACCCAAATTACGGTATTATTAGACATCGGATTATATGCACTATCAAAGTGCCAGAACATGCATGCAAATATGCACTAAAATAGCCGAAATATGCACTAAAAACTCTTGATCTGCCCGAAATATGCACAATGTATATTCAAAAAACCATTTAAATTTTCATATATTTTAATTAAATATGGTACAAAAACAGCGAAATATTCTTAAAATTATGCATAGTTTTTGTGACCATATATACAATTAAGTATTTTTCCAAATTTTCGAGCGCAAATTTGTGACGTTTGTCACCCAGTAGTATTAATTTTGTACGCCGAAAACCTCTCGTAGAGTAATGACGTCATTGGACAAAATTTAAAATTTGGCACCATTTCTGGAGATCTGGACCTGTGCCGTTAATGTAGGCATTAATTTTCTTCATGTCTTCGAGATTAGAGTTTTGAAGCAAAATAGCGTCTTACTTTTTTACGAATCTTTTCTGATATTGAATTAGGAAGGGACTTGGTGAGTTCGACCATCATTTCCAGTATTTCTATTGATTTAAATAGAGGATTGTTTCCAATTTTTTGTGGACATGTGTTGAGGTTGATTTTCTGTTTATTGGATGCGTCTTCAGATGCTAGCTTGCTTGTCTGAATTGCGATGGCCTCAGAACTGTCAAATTGACCAACAAAATATGCACGATTAGGAAAAAAGGGTAAAATATGCATTAACACCGTAATTAGAGAGTTATATGGATTTGCATATGCAAATATGCGAATGCATAAAATCTGATGTCTAGTTATTATTATTTAATTAATTTGTACTCTTTGACCTATTTTAGCAATCCCTCGTTACTTATCGGGCAAGTGCCTAACGATTTTAAAGTCAAAATACATATTTTCTCATAAATAAGTTCCAAGAAGTTCAGATAAGGTTTAAGAAAATAACCTTTTTTATTATTAACCAGCGGCTTAAGTTTTTTTTCGTTGTTTGTTTTTGGGGTGTTATGCCGTGTTGTGCTACCTCCTTCTTTAGTCGACGTTTCGAACAGCGTTGCAGTGTCCATCATCAGGGCAGATCCGTCGATGTGAATTTGTTGTGTTAAGTGTGTGCTTATTTACTTGTAAGCGATACCATTCCAAGTAAATAAGCACACACTTAACACAACAAATTCACATCGACGGATCTGCCCTGATGATGGACACTGCAACTCTGTCCGAAACGTCGGCTAAAGAAGGAGGTAGCACAACACGGCATAACACCCCAAAAACAAACAACGAAAATGCTTTTGGCCGTGAAAATCTAAAAACATATCCAGCGGCTTTAGTTGTTTATCTACTTTGCTTACTTTACAAAAATGTAAAAAGAAACATGTTTTATGAGCAGGTAAAAGGTTCAGTGTCGTTCAGGTTTATAAGGATTACTAGAAGGACTTCAGTCTTAATGAGTTTGGTTGTTTTACAACATATCCGAATTAGATAGTTTCCAAAATCGGTAATTTTGACTAAAACTATTTCTACAGCGAAATTATTTGGAAGTTGGAAGGTAATAATAGTATCTGATCGTATATAATAATAGTATATAATCGCACACCCATAGAAAATTGTCGAAAGTCAAAATTTTCTATTTTGTGTTTTATCTCTAAAAAGTAAAGCGATTGTGATTAGCTATGCCCCACGAAAACCGCATTTAAGTTAGGTCACTCTTTAGTCTCTATTCGACGTGACCGCTTTTTTATCATTCATTAAATTGTTTTCGCTCTGCTGTAAAATTTACTTTTTTGAATTACAATACTTTTATACGGGGTGTGCGATATATCTGCCATACGTCACGATTAAGCTTTTTTATTAAAAAAGAGATTTGCTAACTGAAAATAGGTGCGTTGATATAGAAATCGTAAGTATTATTTTTGTAACAAGTATCTATAATAGTTAAAATTTTATGACGCTCGAATTTGAGCAGCGAGCGTCCGAAAGAATGCTTTATAGTTAAACTAGCTTCTGATCCGCGACTTCGTCTGCGCAGGATTAATACTTAGTAGTAGCCTATTTTATTTCGCTAGGTCCCATCTATGTTTTACCAAAAGTTATTTAATACCTATTTATTTAAAATATCTATAATTCTTGATTCGATTCAAAGTACTAGGCAAGTGCTTCAAATAATTTCACTAATTCACTTATTCCAAAATAGAATTTTTGATTTAAGAATCATTGTTTTGCAAAATGTCATTCTCAAATTTTGACATATTCTATTGGACAATTATTTTTATATGTAATATATGGAAAATAGCTAGATATATAAATTATAGCCTATATGTTATTCTGATGTATGAACTATATTATTGTAAAGTTTCATTAAATCCATTCAATAGTTTTTGCGTGAAAGAGTAACAAACAAACATACATCCATACAAACTTTCGCGTTTATAATATTACAAGCTTCTGCCCGCGATTCGTCTGCGCAGCCCCCATCTGTGTTTATACCAAAATTCTTAAACTATTTATTTAAAATATCTATAATTCTTGCTTTGATTCAAAGTATTAGGCGAGTACTTCAAATAAATTCACTGATTTTCTAAAATAGAACTTTGATTTAAATGAGATTTGATTGTTTTGCAAAATGTCATTCTCAAATTTTGTCATTTTCTAATAAACAATAATTATTGTAAATAATGTATTGAAAATAGTTAGCTTTATAAAGCCTATATGTTATTCTGACGTATGAACTATATTATTGTAAAGTTTCATAAAAAACCATTAAGTAGTTTTTGCGTGAAAGAGTAACAAACATACATACAAACTTTTGCGCTTATAATATTAGTTAGATATAAGTAAGATTAGTAAAATAGTAGGATTTAAGTGGTTGATTTGGTCTCATTACGTAGTAATAAATATCTCATGAAAATATTGTAAGACTCATAACTTACAATTATTATTCTTACTCTTACATAAACATTTCAGATTAAAATATCAATTTCTAACCAAGAAACAAAACCGCCTTCAGCAATACTCCGAATTAATGAAAATAGAAATAATATTTACAGTGTCAGTCAATATCCTGCAGGCTGTTGAGATTTATTGAAAAAACATTCGATTCAAAATTTGAAGTTCGTTTTGAATGTTTTCTAATAAAAGTCTCGCTGAGCTTTTATTTAAACTTGACAAATTGATAGATGGCGCAGAGTGAGCGCGGGCGGAACTACTGTATCCTGCGGAAGCGGAAATTAAACGAAAATTCGCTGAACAAAGGAGATTGTAGAGGATGATTAAAAACAGAGCCTCACTTAAGATGAGACAGCTGATTATTATTGTAAAATGGATGCTTATTTGATCCTGGACCTGATTGAAGTTATTGGAAATTTTTAGAATGCATTAAATGACTACAATGAAATTTGAGGAGCTGAGTTTAAGAATAACCCTACAAATATGATTACCAATACTTGGCTTAAACAACGCATTTTTTAAACGAAACAGGTAATAATCTAATTTACTGTTGTATAACGTACAGTAATATAACAACAAACAATTTAGTGGCGCAAAAGTCATCGTCCTATCGTTGCACCCCATCGTGATACATACAACTGTCTACGTAATTGTTATATTCTGCTTATTTGTGTCGTGGCTCACTAGCCCACGATGTCTTCTTATTAATAACAACGTAAGTTCGTTTACTCGTTTATTGCGAATGATCG
This sequence comes from Limnephilus auricula, assembly GCA_951813805.1. Lineage (NCBI taxonomy): Eukaryota > Metazoa > Arthropoda > Insecta > Trichoptera > Limnephilidae > Limnephilus > Limnephilus auricula. The sequence continues at coordinate 20,450,655 of OX638404.1, forward strand.
TAAAGTCAATGGTATTGTACGTAACGTCTGATCACAGGTATACTCTATTTTGGTCTGGCGGCCGCGACGCGCTCCGACCGTGACTGTTTGCCAATGCATTCATTCGGGAATCTTCGGCTGTGCCGATCATCTCCGAATGAATATGGACTATTAAATAGGTATATTCTTATATGCTATACACTACAGTAATAAGGACACGATATGATACGATACGATTAGATTGTACCCCCCAGCCATGAGCACTATTGTCCTGTTGAGACCAATACACCCCAGGGCACTGATTTGTTAGGATAGAAAGGGGGTTGAAGTTTAATCTACCAGTATACATGGCAACCTAATAAGCCAATATTTGAGTGATTAATTCATCAACATATTTAATTATGTATACCTACCATTATCCCACATTCACAAATTGATAAAGTTGTAATAATGGTATTCTTCTATCTCAGATTTTCTTAATCCGCATGAACATTGAATATCCAGCTGGAATGAAAGGATATACAAAACGATGCCTCTTTGTTCCAGTCACCAAAGTAATAGTAATTATAATTATTGCTTTTACTAGGGGATGGCAGAGGGTGTTTCAATTAAGGGTTGAAATTCGGATAATAATCTCCTGGAAGACGGTAATACCTAAGGAAGGGTTGTTAAATTATTAAAACTTTTCTTCACCCCATTTAAGGAATTTATACATGGTTATTGGGAAAATTGAAAAACTTTTAATTTCTTTAGTGACTTTTTAGTGCGTGAAATATACAATAAAAGTAACTTATGTCACTTTTATTCCGTTATTTTATTAGTCTCGCGAAAGTCATCAAAGTGAGCGCTCACATTTGTGTTTCTATTAAGTTTTGTTACGACTCACGTGTGGCTGGGGATAAAAATAAATGTGATATGTTTCGGTATTAATCTCCAAAAAAAGAAATCTTTTTGATAAATTGACTTTTAAAGTACCGGGCTGCCTATTATTTCCATACCACAGATCATATAAACTAGGGAGGATGGGCCATGAACTATTATTGATATGATAAAAGTGTCACGACAAAAGTGTTTAGCCGTACCTACCTGTTGTACAACCACTACTTGTGTTTATGGTAAGTTATATAGTTTTGATATCTGGTTTTTCAGTGCATCAAAGCTTTAGATTATTTTGGTTTCGGTTTGTAAAAAATGGTCTGTTCTTTTCGGATTGAAATTTTCAAAAAATATGAAATATCTTAAAATATTTGCCTAAGGCATTAAATGACTCTAATTAAATTTGAGGAGCTGGGTTAAGGAATAACCCTACAAATATAATATAATATTAATATCAATACTTGGTTTGAACGACGCATTGTTTTAATGAAACAGAGGTAATAATCTAATTTTAGGTAGATTCAGAGTGGGTCGACGTACGTACGCATCGCTACGCCAAACAATGCTTAGCAACCATACATTTTCTATGAAAATGGCCATAGACATCGCACGTCGCGATGCGTGTGGCCAATGTGATTCTAAAACATAAATTTTCATTGAAAATCTATGTCGACCCAGTCTGAATCTACCATTACTGTTGTATAACGTACAGTAACACCACAACAAACAATCGTCCTATCGTTACATCCCATCGTGATACACACACAACTGTCAATAAGGACACGATATGATACGATACGATTCGATTGTACCTCCCAGCCAGGAGCACTTCTGTCCCGTTGAGATCAGTACACTCCGGGGCACTGATTTGTTAGGACTTGGAACACGTGCTTTGAGGATGGAAATCTTAGAATATTTGCCTAAGTCGGAATTTTTTATTAATATTATGAGAGTAGCCTATTTGGAACACCCAACCGCAAACCCTCGTACCCAACAGCATTCATACAGTTAACTATTTCATAGAAAACCACCAATGAGGGTGCTGTGTGGAGGGTTTTTTTAGGGTGAGGAAGGAAAGGCAGGTATGAGGGGTGGGTAGGAATCTGGGGGTCAATATGTTCAAGAGTGACGGACGTATGAATCCATCCGTCCCCGCTGGTGCAAGCCGATGGGTTGAGAGAGCCCGGCTCGAGAGGTCTAGGTTAGGTCCCCCTCAACCAGTCTCTCCCAAACTAGTCCACCAGGCGGTAAGTGGGGAAACGCATCCGCCGCCAAGACCTAAACAAACCTCATCCCATGAACCAGGCCCCCCACTGTTAAATAACCAAACATAGCAAGGTTCTTGGGGTAACCTATGGCAGGGGTGGTGGATAACCAACCAATGGTTCCCGGGGTGGCCTCCAAATATTATATAATATTTATTTTATTTATTTTTTATTTTATTTACATTTGATACATTTAAAGCCAAAATAACAAATAATATTACATAATAAGAGAATTTATTTAAAATGAATACAAGTGTTATTACGTTGTTTTAGGTCGATATTAGTTCCTAGCTAGGCAGATTGCCTGTTCTTAATACCTACAATAATTTCTTTGAGTACAGAATAAGCTATTTTTCCACGTATCTTTAATTGGGCGCGTACGTTATTTTCAAAGATTTGTAAAATAGAACAGATAAATTGGGACGTTTGCGAAAACATGTCGATTGTCAGACATCCCTTTGTCCCTTTTCTGTCATTCTCATGACGCCGAGAAGCCACGCAGTAGAAAAAACTGTCCTCAAAAGATCTAAAGATCTATCAATCGTCATTATTTGTGCCTAGCAAACCGTTATGCATTGGACATAGGTTGGTTTCAAAACGTATTTCTATTTTTTATAAACGAGACATTGGGTATTGGGCGGGTAATGTCAATAATTTATAATAATATTGCAAGGACATGAAAGAGAAGACCTACAGTCCATATAGTTGAAAGGATAATGACAGAAAATATTATTGGATTTTAATACGGTTATTTCTTTTTTATTATATTGAATTATCCAAATACTAGTATAGACATGAATATTTTGTAGTAGTGGAAGATGGAACTTCAAATCGGACCGGTCAGTGGTTGAGTGGGCATCGCGTTTGGGTCCCACCCAGGCGTTCGGTGTTCGATTCCTCGACTGGCTAAGTCCTCCATCACAACACAAGCAACATCTTCCGCTTAGTGTGGTGGTAGTAGGAGATTTTCAAATGTTGTTGGGTTATTCGTAACCCGGGAATGTTTGTCTTTCTTTTAAAAAAAGAAAAAGAAATAATTTTAGGGTAAAATGGAAAATTCAGTGACCGTTATATAATAACAGGTCTGCGGCTGAACTGCCATCGCGTCTGGGTTCCACCGAGGAGTCGCATCCTGTGTTCAATGTGTTCAATGTGTGTGTGTGTGTGTGTGTGTGTGTGTGTGTGTGTGTGTGTGTGTGTGTGTGTGTGTGTGTGTGTGTCTGTGTGTGTGTGTGTGTGTGTGTGTGTGTGTGTGTGGGTGTGTCTGTGTGTTTGTGTCTGTGTGTTTGTGTTGTGTTATTTCATAATTTGCCGGGTGCTTCATAGTACTTCGATATCAACAGAACTTGAATAGAACTTTTACATAACTTGAATGTTAACTTTGACATTTGATGAATTGTTTTAATTTTCACTAAATTTAAATGGATTGATAAATCCAAAATCTTTGTATATTTGAGGGGTAAAGTAAAAGATAAAGACTGTTCTAGTCTCCTAATTAACCACTGGAGCGACAGAGCAATTCAAAACTTTTTTTTTCGGATTGATAAAGGAAATTTTTCCGCCCACATTAAAAAAATCATACCTCCGAATTTGAATATCGAGACAAACAAAATGAATATATTTCCCTATAGCCAATGAATTCACATATCTTTTAGTCTATTATCACATATTCTTAGAATTTATTAAAAAAAATTATAAAATCGTTAAATTTAAAACATTTTAAAGAATCTAGAGAATATTTGCCACATTGTGGAAGCAAAGCAATCCGAAGCTTAGGAAATAGTGCCATAATATAGCAAAAAGCGTTCAAGTGATTAACAAGTTCGAAAAACTTTTTTCCAATTATTTATAGCATCGTTGTGCACAAAATTCATTCAAACGCTATCCCTTTAAAATGATT